>CM060923.1:611333706-612583706 GCA_030737875.1 Allium sativum
TTACTGTCTCTGCATTATTTCTTATCAGTGTTAATTCGAAATCGTTGAGTGAATCAACATTGTAAAAGTGAGATTAAGAGAGAAATCACTGATTGTACTCAAATCCTTTGTATAACCATAGATATAAAGTGGACGTAGGCTCGTTAACGCCGAACCACTATAAATCTTGTGTCTTTTCTACTTTTCTTGCATTTTTCTGATATTAATCTCTGCATACTGAAATAATTTGGGTGTTAGACCCAATTTTGGATCTAACATTTTGGTGCTTTCATAGAGAAACGAAGTTTCAGCATATTGGATTGTTGCTCTATTGTTTGGATATTCAAGTCCGAAGAAAACAGTCCAAAACTCCACTGTTTCTATTTTTAAAGATTTCAGTAAAGCCCAGATATCATGGCTGGAAAGAAGTCTAAAGAAGTGCAAGTTTTGCAAGCAAATGAAGTTGCAAATGAAGTTGTGGAAGAGAGCGCTCAGGAGTAGGTCGAAGTCCTATCCTCGGATCGCGGACAGGAGGAGGCGATCCGATCCATTGAAGGCGTAACGACCCGATCTCAAGATAACGTCACCATCCCTCCTGCTAATCCTTCCGCGATCCGATCTTAGGAAACCACCACGAACCGACGTCAAGAGGGTACCACGAGCCATCAGCCTAGGAGGACCACGATCCAAACTGAGAGTCGGACTACTACCCGACCTAGGAAGGAGATTATGGCTCATTCCGCTCGTGCTGGTACTTCTGCTCAACCTGGTTCAAGTTCCTTGCGTATAAGAGAAGATGAAGACGACTAGTTCGACCCTTACGCTCCATTTACTGAAGGACATCTGACTCACGAAGCGTTGGACAGGCAAACTGATGAATTGGCCGCTCAAAGGCAGGAGAGCTTGTTGCTGCGTCAAAATATTACTGCCCTAGGCAGATGAATTGACGATATTCAAAGGCAGGTTTCACCATCTCCAGCTCACCCTTTGTCCCCGGAACATACATCCTCGTCTGAAGAGCCTCACAGAAACCGACGATGGCCTCCATTGGAAAGGGCTGAGAATACAAAGGGGCTTAATCAGGAAATCAATAATCGTAACTTAAATGAGCCCGTCCTACCGCCTGAGAATTGAGACGTTGTTGATCCTGCTCAGAATCGACCCATTCCTCCTGCTCGCCGCGCGACTGATCGCGGCAATATGGGGCAGGGGAGTTCTGCTCAAGACTCAGAACTTGCAGCAACACGTCAAAGAAATGCTGGGGGGGGCTCGCAGGGCATGAAGTGCTGACCCCGAGTCTACCCTGACCCATGCAATTGTCGAAGCCATGATTAGGCAAGTGATGGTGGAAAGTCGCAGACAAAGAACCGAAGATTGGGGTATAGGCCGCAATCATTCGCCCTTTACCGATGATATTTTAGAGGTTCGATTCCGAATTAAATTTAACATGCCACCTATGAACCGTTATGTGGGAAGGGCTGATCCAGTCCAGCACCTGATGAGATAATCATGGTACATTAATGCAGCTGCCGCTTCCGAAGTAGTGAAGTGTAAGGCATTCCCGATATTCCTGGAGGATACAGCTGTTAACACACTTTTTGGTAAAAGCCGTCACACTGAATATCTGGAAAGCATCGCGCTCGGATATGGAGAACATTGTCAGAAGACAGGCATCGATTTGGTCAAAGTCGCATCACGAACAAAGAAAGGTCCGAAACTTCTATCAGACGACCTCTTTTGGGCATGAAAACAGCAATTACGGAGCTAAGCTTGGTAACTCTTGTAGTTCACTGAATTAGCTTCAGTTTGAGCTTTGGTTTGGCTCAATCGGACTTACGGTTTGAAAGTTATGCCCGTTTCCGTAAACTGGTGTAATCTGGCAATTTCCTGGATAAAGCAACGAAGCATCACACGATCGGAGTATGGCTCATGCACCCTCGGATCGCCCCACTCGGCTCGTGGTACACCTCCTGATCACGACCCGACCATGGACACCAGAATCTCACTCCAGCTCACGACCAGACTTCGGTTCGTGGAGACCTCATCATGATCCAACCCCATAACCACGAACCGACCACCGAATCTGCTAATACACGTGTAGATCTTGACCTATTCTCAAGGCTATTCACACTCCTATTTTCCCGGATCGGATGCCACGTACCCCATCACGAACCAATCTTCCCAGAAGCCTTCCTACAACTATAAATACACCATTTGAAGGCATTTTCAGGGATCCTTTGGCTCTAACTCCTTACGTCTTCGACCATTGCTCTCTGCAAAACATTTTCAGCAGCAAAGGAGCCAAATTCTGCACTACAACACGAGGATTTCGTGTATAATCTTCATTTTTCTCACTTCTTTTCATTGTAAACACGAGGATTTCATGTATAAACCGAGATAATTGTACTTGTAACTTCTTAGGATTTAAGAAGAGATAAAGTGGACGTAGGCTTGGTTTGAGCCGAACCACTGTAAAAACTTCGTGTGTCTCCTGTTATTTACTATTTTCTACATTTTTGTGATTTGTGAACTGCATTTGGGTGTTAGGCCCAGATTTTGGTCTAACATTTTGGCACGCCAGGTAGGGGGCACACGACAACTTCAACTTCTAGCTTGAAAGGAAACTCAATGGCGAACAAAAGGAAGAAGACTAGAACTTCTGCTCATGTCGATGATGTTGGCACTGAAGGCGCAAGGAATGAGGCAAGCCTGGAGGCTTCCTCTCATGGAGATCCTTCTGCATACTTAAACAGAGACGAGATGGATGGAGTTCTCACTGAACTGAGAGATCAGATGGCATGACAAGATGATCTCCTCCAGAAACAACAGGAAATGATCAACCAATTCTTCGCTCGGATGGATGGAAGGCCGAGCAATGCTCAAGTCATTGGAAATGAAGCCACAGAAGCGGCTCGGGCATCACATGGACTCGGAGGCAACCCCCTCGTTATTGGAAATGCACAGCGACCGACTTCAGCTCCAGATCGAATGGATACCGGAGAGCAAACTCTCACTCAACTACAGCAGGGATCGGCTCGTGACAGGCCACCGACACCGGGTCAGATCTCCCCTCCTCAGTTCGCTCCCCACAAACCACGATCTGGCCTTAACGAACCTGCCTCACGAACCGACCCCTTCGAACCGGGTCGGATCGCCACCCTCGATCCGTGATCCCCAGGCAACAGCTCACCAACAGCTTCCATCCTCTCCTGCATTCAACGCTGGGGGCACCAACTCAGATTTTGGTAGTTTGCAACAGCTTTTTGAAGGCAATCGACTCGCTGATCTGATTTAATGCCTCTCAAGAGGCCGCACCCATCAAAATGACGTGGATGATGTCAATCACAACCCATTCACTCAGGAAATCTGGAATTCCCGCAATCCCCCAGATTTCAAACTCCAACAATTGGAGCCATACAATGGCAGGACGGATCCTACCGTGCACCTGATGCGCTACAAATGACATATGGAAGTTCAATCGGCATCGGAAAACGTCATGGCTAAGTGTTTTCCCCTATTTCTGACTGATATGGCAGCCATGTGGATTCGGCAGCTTGAAACGGAATCGATCAACAGCTGGAATATGTTGGTCGCTCGCTTCCTTGAACAGTTTCGGGTCCACATCGCATGACCCAAGAACGTCTTGTCACTCACCACAATCAAGCAGAGGCCTAGAGAAACTCTGCTTTCCTTTCTGGAAAGATTCAACGTTGCAGCAACATCAGTTGATTGCCCTGAACAATCGATGGTACTGATGGCAGCGGTATCCGGCTTTTTGGAAAACATGGAATTCAAGAAATCTTTGTACCGAGACCCACCACGGAATCTCAGCGAGTTCTACCTTGAATCAGATAGATTTCTACGTGAGGAAGACGCAACTTCCGGGAAGAAAGTTCTCGATGTCAACATGCTCAAAGATGGAGAACTGTTTGATTCTGGAAATGGCAAAGGAAAAGCCGCCGTCAAGAATGATCGCAACACACAGCCTCGGAGAGGGCCCATATATGAAAAGTATACTGAGCTCATTGCTTCACTTTCTGACATCTACATGGACACAAATGGTGTTGTCTCCTACCCAAAGCCTCCCAGGAGGGAGCCATCACAAAGAAAACGCGATTCTGGAAAGCACTGCATATTCCACGATATGGACGGACATGACACGAATGAGTGCAGACATCTTCGTGATTTGATTAAGGAACGGGTTAGATGTGGAGAGCTGCCCGAGTATGTGAAACCATCAACAGCACCTGCGCTTCCACCTCCTGCTCCCCAGAGAGGGAATGACCCTGGATCGAGCTCTCGTGGGCTCATCATCAACTGATCTGGATGAGAACAGCTTTCATTTTCTGCATTTCTCAGGCTTTAAGTTTTTTTTTTGCTTTCACTAGGTTTTCCGATTGGTTGAATCAGAGTACACACATACGGGGTTAGGATGTAGCCCCAAAGCGTGCTCTGGACTCGGTGTCAAACCAATCAAGATTTTCTTTGGTTTTGCATTTTGAATTGAATAAGGACTTTCCAAGCATGGATTATGTTTGGATAATTTAAGTATATTGTCAGGATGTGGCAGGATCCTCAACATCAGTTAAAGTATGGCTTATACTTATTATGGAACTCCAGGGTATGGATTATGCCCTGCAAATGGTCTTGTCAGGATGTGACAAAAGAAATCGGGTATGGATTGTACTCGGTTTGAACTCCAGGGTATGGATTATGCCCTGCAAACGGTCTTGTCAGGATGTGACAAAAGAAATCGGGTATGGATTATACTCGATTTGGAATACTGGATATGGATTATGCCTAGAAATGTTGGCCCTTGCCAGGATTTGGTAGGATGACTCGAACGTCCCTTGAGTATGGTTTATGCTCATTAGACGTCGAAGCATGGTTTATGCTCAGAAACTTTGAACAATATCGCCAGGATTTGGCACGTTTGTTTTTCCTTTATCTCTTTATAGGTATGGATTATATCTGTAGCTGGCAGACCCGACAAGGTCATGGCATTATCGAATTTCTATGGCTTATAGACTTCCTGGACTGTCCAAAACACATCTTCCTTTAACCAGCAAGATATGTTCCGGGGGACAAACTTGTTGACACACTTTTTGGTAAAAGCCGTCACACTGAATATCTGGATAGCATCACGCTAGGATATGGAGAACATTGTCAGAAGATAGGCAGCCATTTGGTCAAAGTCGCATCACGAACAAAGAAAGGCCCGAAACTCCTATCAGACGACCTCTTTTGGGCCCAAAAACAGCAATTACACAGTTGAGCTCCGTAACTCTTGTAATTCTCTGAATTAGCTTCAGTTTGAGCATTGATTTGGCTCAATCGGACTTACGGTTTGAATGTTATGCTCGTTTCCGTAAACTGGTGTAATCTGGCAATTTCCTGGATAAAGCAACAAAGCATAACACGATCGGAGAATGGCTCATGCACCCTCGGATCGCCCCTCATCGATCGCCCCCCTCGGCTTGTGGTACACCTCCTGATCACGACCCGACCGTGGACACCAGCTTGCCACTCCAGCCCATGACCGGACTTCGGTTCATGGAGACCTCATCACGATCCGACCCTATGACCACGAACCGACCAACAAATATGCTAATACACGCGTAGATCTTGACCTATTCTCAAGGCTATTCAGACTCCTATTTTCCCGGATCGGATGCCACGTACCCCATCATGAACCAGTCTTCCCAGAAGCCTTCCTACAGCTATAAATACACCATTTGAAGGCATTTTCAGGGATCTTTTGGCTCTAACTCCTTACGTCTTCCACCATTGCTCTCCGCAAAACATTTTCAGCAGCAAAGGAGCGAAATTACGCACTACAACACGAGGATTTCGTGTATAATCTTCATTTTTCTCACTTCTGTTCATTGTAAACACGAGGATTTCGTGTATAAACCGAGATAATTGTACTTGTAACTTCTTAGGATTTAAGAAGAGATAAAGTGGACGTAGGCTTGGTTTGAGCCGAACCACTGTAAAAACTTCATGTGTCTCCTATTATTTACTATTTTCTGCATTTTTGTGATTTGTGAACTGCATTTGGGTGTTAGGCCCATATTTTGGTCTAACAACAACATTAATGTGGTTCGCCCATTTGCCAGCGCGATTGATCTCCAGTTTTAGGGAATTAAGTGAATAATTTGTAAATCAGTTCCGGCTACATACCCAAAGATCTAAGAATGTCATTGAGTTATCCCTCATTAAGAAGTGTCCGGATGAATCTTTAAGGTCCTATCTAGATCGCTTCAATTTAGAAGTCACGAAGGTTAGAGATCCCCATGAACAAACTGTTTTGAAGGCCTTGATCGATGGAGTGGTAAGGACACTGAGTTTGGAAGATACCTGGCCGGTAAACCACCGTTAACCAGAGAAATATTTTACGAGAAGGCCAATATCTGCCTACGTCGAGAGGAAATTTACGCCAACCGAAAGAGGAAGGCTACTGATAAGGAGGATATCCAAAGTAATGTGGCCATCAAGTAGACGGGAGATAGCTCAGGAAAAGTTAAAGTTAATGTCGGGAATAAGAATCAAGGCAATGGTCGCTAATCGGGAAATAATAATAACAATAATCGGAAGAGAAACCGAGGAAATGACTCTCAGAGAAGATTTCAGCTTAGGCCATTTGAGAGTTTTACACCATTAAACAATACTCTGGCAAATATCTTTCTGGATACGTATAATGTTCTCCAGTATAAGAGGCCCCCTCCAAGAGATTCGACAGAGAAGGAAAATGAGACTGGGAAATTTTGTCTTTTTCACCAAACTCATGGTCACACCACAAATGAATGTCATCATCTAAGAGATCTTGTCGAAAAGCTACTTCGAGAAGGAAAGCTTGATAATATAAGGTGATTCCTAGGGAAAGGGGGCAAGCCGCACAAGCCCCGAACCGAAGCCAACCTGCTGTCAAACCAATGACTCAGCCAAAAGGAAAAAATATCGTTATCAACACCATAGTTGGTGGGCATCATCTGGCAGGGCGTAGTTTCAGAGCTATGGATCAGTACGTGAACGCAACTAAATAGCATTTTGAAGTAGGGGAATGTAGCAATCTCGAGGATAATGCCCGGATTAAGCAACAGAAGACGATGTCTGATGACGTCATATTTCACGATCGAGAAAGTATTGGGGTCCACTCCCCAACTGAAGACCCATTAGTCATCACCGTTACCATCGGCCCAGCTATAGTCCATAAAGTTCTAGTGGATAACGGAAGTTCGGTTAACATTCTGTTTAAGAAAACATTTGATCAAATGAATCTCGAGCCGAAGGATTTGAAACCATGCGAGGGTTGGATACGTGGATTTAATGGAGCCTCGACCGCTCCGATAGGATACGTGGAACTGTCAGTAACCCTTGGGGAAGGAGAACGCCAGAGAGTGAGGATTCTCCCCTTTGTGGTTCTGGATATTGAGTCGCCGTACAATGCCTTCTTGGGCCAACTGGCCCTAGCCAAATTCAGGGCCAGCATCGAACCCTGGTGCTTGTTGTTGAAGTTCCCGATGGATGCCGGTGTAGGTGTAGTCAGAGGAGATCAAGTTGTTGCACGAGCATGCTACATAGTGGAGCTGAAGTTGCTCCGCAAAGGAAGAGATGTGGAAACAAAGGGTGCTTCTTCCCCTCCAAGGGAGGAAACTTCATAGCAATTAAAGAAAGTAATTCTGGGAGGGTCTCCTAGAGAGTTGCCCGATGATATAGATCCCAGAGAGGACAAAAAACTTGGGGGCAGAATGGCGACTCCCTATCAAGCGACTATGGACGTACCAATCTATGATAGTGAGCCAGAGAAGGTCCTGAAGGTTGGATCCCAGTTAGATCCTATTCGAGCCAAAGAATTATCAAATTTCTTGAAACTAAGTTGGATGTGTTTTCCTGGACCCATGCGGACATGTGTGGAATATCTCCCTCAATTATGAGTCATTCGTTAAGTATCAACCCGAAGCATCCTCCCATCAAATAGAAAAGGCGAATGCTTGGCCCAGAGAGGTCGGCCGCTTTGAAGGAAGAAGTCGAAAAGCTGAGAAGCAATGGGTTCATTAAAGATTCAACATACCCTGACTGGATCTCAAACCCGGTTTTGGTAAAAAAAAAAGGCCAATGGAAAGTGGCGTACGTGCATCGACTTCTCGGATCTAAACAAAGGTTGCCCAAAGAATAGCTTTCCATTGCCTAGAATCGATCAGTTGGTAGATTCGACAGCGGGTCATGAGCTTCTTTCTTTTATGGATGCCTACTCAGGGTACAACCAAATCCCCATGTACGTCCCGAAGCAGGAGCATACCAGCTTCATTACAGGTCTGGGATTATACTATTATGTAGTGATGCCTTTCGGTCTAAATAATGTCGGTGCTACGTATCAACGGTTGGTGAACATGATGTTCTACAACCAAATTGGGAAAACAATGTACGTATATGTTGACAACATGTTGGTGAAATCCAAACAGTCATCCGACCATACTGCCCATTTAGCAGAGATGTTCGAAATTCTTCGGAAATACGGGATGAAGCTAAATCCTTTGAAATGCTCATTTGGGGTAGCATCCAGAAAATTCTTAGGGTTCATCGTCAGCTCACGTGGAATTGAAATCAATCCAGATCAAATTACAGCAATCCGAAATATTCAAGAACCAAAGCATATTAAAGATGTGCAAAGCCTTGCTGGAAAAGTGGCAGCGTTGAGCAGATTTATCTCCAAAGCTACTGATAAATGCATCCCATTTTTTGAACTGATAAAGCGAGGCAAGCACAACTTTAAATGGACTCCTGATTGCATTGAAGCGTTCCAGAATCTGTTGAATCATCCGAAAAGACCCCCGGTGCTGTCTAAGCCTGTGGATCACGAGGATTTGTTTGTGTACTTGGCGGTGTCATCCCACGCGATCAGTTCGGCTTTGGTAAGAGAGGAAGATAAGGTGCAAAGACCGGTGTACTATGTGAGTAAGAAATTGGCGGCTGCAGAACGATATTATCAAAAAATAGAAAAGCTAGCGTATAGCTTACTAATCGCATCTAGAAAACTTCGCCACTACTTCCAGGCTCATCCCATTACTGTGTACGCCGATCATCCTCTGAAGCAAGTTCTGCAAAGGCCAGAAGCATCAGGAAGGTTGCTCAAATGGAACATTTAGCTGAGTCAATTCGACCTGAACTTCCAACCCTGAAAGTCGATAAGAGGGCAGGCACTTGCAGACTTTATAGTGGAGTTTACCATCCCAGAAGATGCTGCAATAAGTGAAGAAGTCAATCAACCAAGACTACTCCTTGACCCCAGTGCCTGGAAATTGCATACTGACGAAGCTAAGAATGACAAACGATCTGGTGCCGGAGTGGTACTTGAAACTCCAGAGAAACGGCTAATATACTATGCTCTTAGATTGGAGTTCCACGCCACTAATAATGACTCTGAATACGAAGCTCTAATTGCTAGATTGAAGCTCGCAAAAGAGTTGGAGAACACGAAACTAGACATCTTTTGCGATTCCAAGATAGTCGTGAACCAGGTCACTGGAGAGTTTCAGGCCAAGAGTCCAAGGCTGATATCATACTTGGAAAAAGTGAAGAAGTTGCTGGATGGTTTTGACCACCACAACATATCTCATATTCCTCGAACGGAGAATCAAACGGCAGACAAGTTAGCGAAAATGGCTAGTTCTAATAATCCTCAAGATACGGAGCTAGTCCCAATTGAAGTACTACAGTCTCCTAGTGTAGATCAGATGGAAGTTGATCCGGTACTAGAGATTAAACCTGAGAGGGAGTCATGGATGACCCCTATAAAGAATTTTTTGATGAGTGGAACGCTTCCCGCAAAGAAAAGTGAGAGGCGTGCAGTTATACGAAAGGCTTCTCTATATGTGTTGCAAGGCGAATTGCTGTACAGACAAGGTTTCTCGATGCCCCTCCTCTGGTGCATCGCCCATGACGACGTCAAGCGTGTACTGAAAGAAGTCCACGAAGGTGAGTGTGGCGACCACACTGGAGGGCAAACATTGGCAAAGAAGATATTATGATACGGGTATTTCTGGCCTACTATAAACAAGGATGCAGCCAAGTATGCGCGACGTTGTGATGCGTGTTAGAAGTTTTCCAAGATCCCTAAGGCACCTCCTAGCCCGTTGAAGACGATGATGAGCCCGTGGCCCTTTACTGTTTGCGTAATCGATATTATTGGAAGCCCCCCATAGCTAAGGGTGGAGCAAAATTCGCCATAGTGGTCGTGGATTACATCACCAAATGGGTCAAGGCTGAGCCATTGACCACGGTCACAACCAAGCGAGTGATCAACTTTGTCGTGAGAAACATTATATGCTGATTTGGGATACCAAAAGTCATCATAACCGAGAATGGAACCCAGTTTGATAGCACCGAGTTCTGAGATTTCTGCCAGAAGTATCGTATCGAGAAAAGTTATACCTCTGTGGCACATCCGCAATCGAACGGACATATCGAAGTGGCAAACAAAGTAATTAAATCTATTCTGAAGAAAAGGTTGAAGTAGGCCAAAGCCATGTGGGTTGATGAATTACCCTTGGCACTATGGGCCTACAGGACAACATACAAGTCGGCAACAGGTCATACTCCATTTTCCCTCGCTTTTGGAGCTGAAGCGGTCATTCCGGTCGATTTAGAAGTACCATCTCATCGAATCACTTATCATGACCTAATGACCAACAATGAGTTGCTCCTTGAGTCTCTGGATATGGTTGAAGAAAAGAGGGATGAAGCCGATTTACGCACCTTGAGGCACAATCAATAGGTTGCTTGGTATTACAACAAGAAAGTCCAAGCTTGAACCTTCGAACTCGGAGACTTGGTTCTGAAGCGCGTCTTTCCACCCCCAGTACATATGGGCCCGAAATGGGAAGGACCGTACTCCATTTTACGAAGGCTTGATAATGGAACCTTCAAGCTAGCAACCGTGGATGGAGATGAAATCCCCAGAATTTGGAATGCCCAGCATTTGCGGCCTTATCTGACATGAAATTGTTAGTTTTACTCTTTTGTTTTCTAGGACCATGTAAAAAGGCTCGACTTGCCTAGAACAGTCTGGTTACTTGAACAAAAGATTATAAAGTGGACGTAGGTCATCATTCGACCGAACCACTATAAAATAAGCGTGTGATTTACGTTTACTACACCGTTTCTGATCTGGTCTTTTATTTTTATTAATATAAATCATTACCATTTTGAAGTTTATTTTAAATTATGCAGTTATCTCAAAACAGCTAATTCAAAATGTCATCTATCAGATCGGAAGGCTAACGGCAACTAAAGCTCCTAAAGGTGCAGTGAGGTAAATCACACTACTGCTTGCACTCTAACTCTCGAGATTAGGGAGAGAGTATATAGGACGCAAAGATAATGTCCCCAAGGCGTGAAGGTGCACCATGATAAAACCGCCTTGATAACACTCTAACCCGCTAAAGGATTCGGAGAGTATAAGGGCGCTAGAGACTTAGCGCCCCCAGAACTCGTGCCCCGCTGAAGGATCGGTGGGCAGGTTGAGAACCGAGCTCGAACTCTAACCCGTTGAAGGATCGGGAGAGTATAGAGGCGCTAGAGACTTAGCGCCACAAGAACTCTTACCCTGCTGAAGGATCGGAAGAGTATAAAGGCGCAGCAATGTACGCCGCCAAATACATAAACCCCCCATTTCCAGGCATGGGGGGCAGCACGAACGTGACCCTAGTCAATCGTTAATAAGCCCTGGCCAAGCATTATAATAACGATTGATTGGGAGCATACACGTATGATACTGTACATTTGTGACCACTACACGTTTACTTAGTACACGAACTTTTCAATGATTATCATTCATGACTTCAGTATTTAATTACGATTGTTTTAGTTATGATTATTTTTTAAGTTTTGTGATTTAGGATAATAAACTCTGCAAACATGGTAAACTTGCAGGTACACAATGGTGCAAAATAAATAGATTTTCATTCACCAAAAGCAGATTAACAAGAACAAGAAGCTAAACAAAAGTGAGGGCCACTATCACAACAACATTTTTCGGCCGGTGGAAAGCCTAAAAGCAAAAATATGAGCTAATAAGTGCATTCTATTTACGCTTGGGAGACAACTTTGATTTCTTTTCCTTCTTCTATTTCTCCAACTCCTCTTTGTCTGCATCAAAGAGGTCACTCTTCTTCCTCTTCCTCTTATCAACAAGAGACTCAAGGGGAGAACTAGAAGGCTGGGAGGCAAGTTGTGAAGTTATTGATCTGGAGGAGAATTTATGATTAGCCCGGTTTTGGGGTTAACCTCCGAGATTGGAGGAACATACAAAGGGTCCTGCTCCTCCTTCCTCAACACCAATTTTTTCTCTTTCCTAGCCCGCATGTCGGCCAAGGTCTCGTTATCATCATTCTTGATTTCAACTGTGATTACCACATCATCTTCTTCATCTCCATGACCATCTTCGGTGTCTTGCAAAGCCGCAATAACCTCAGCATCCGCAGGAGCATCACCGGATACCACAGGTGCCACATTGTCCTTCTCACTTGTCGTACCCTTGGTTTGCTTTGGAATCTCAGAAACTTCAACATCAGTGCCCGAGGGGACATCAACTTTCTTTGCCATTACCTTCTCCTCTGCATCTTTCTCGACTGGTTTGACACCTATATCATGAGAAGAAAATGTTAGTGAATCGGGAGTGGATATGGCCATCTCAGTTGTCTGTCCCGTGAGACGACGAAAAGTTACGACTGCCTTGACGAATTGTGGAGCGAATATGGAGATACCTTCAGCGGACTCCTTGTACATATTTGTAATGGTAGCTCCGACAACTGGAGGGGTTGGAGCCAAGGGAATCAATGGATAATCAGGATTATATTCCTCTACTTCAGAAGTTTTGGGCTCCACCACTGAGCTCGAGCCTTCATCAATCTTAGTCTTTCCCTTGAGCTTAGTCTTCTCCCTCTCGGTCTCTTCTTGGATTAAGCGTCTGCCTTTCTCCAAAGCCTCAGGTTCTTCACCTCTGAGAAAGGTCTGCATCAGCTGGTTTTCATCAATCTCATCGACCATTAACCGCCGCTTCTCGCCTTCGATAATTGCATCCCATACATTGGCCAGAGTAACATGATAGTCCGGAATCCAAGAGATGTCTCGAGTCTTGATGACTTGACCAAAGAAGTTGAACAACAGTTCCGCAAAACTAGCAATCTCTTTCTCTTTTTCAGCGCGCTTATCAGCAGCAGCAGTGGCCGATTCAAGAGCATTATTCGCGTTACTTTCAGCGAGAGTCGCACGCTCCTCAACTTGGACAAGTTGATCATTTAAAACATCTTTTTATTTTTTGGCAAGAGCAAGATGGTTTTTTAAGCTCGCCCTCTCTTTCTCCCAGGCAGCTTTCTCAGCAGCAAAATGTTCCTGTGCTATTTTTAGTTCAGTGTTAATATCCCTAAGATCTTCTACTTCCTTCTTCAGAGCCACCCGTTCCTGGATGTTTGAATCAAGCTCACTGCGAAAACGCTTCCTAGCACTTTCCAGCTCTGATTTATAATTTTCTGCATCTCGCCGAGCTAAAGCCAGTTGGGCCTGTGCATCCTCTAGTTCTTTTTCCATTTTCCTCCTGGCCCTAGCATCGTTCTCAATTTTCACTCTGGACCTGGCCGCGTCCGTTTCTAGGCGACGGATGGCATCTGAAAGATGAATGGCATGCCTCTTCATCACCCCATATTGTTTGGCCACATGGCACACGTACCCTATCACCTTTGTGTCCTAATCCTCGGGGACCGGTTCAAGATTCGGAACGAACATCATCCTCACAAAGAAAATATCAGGGAATTGCTTTTGCAAGCGTTCCAGCCTGGCCATAATCTCAGAATTGGGGGGAAACATCCTGCGCAGTGGTAGTATCCAAACCGTGCTTACTAGAGGAAACAAGAGTTGCCTTCCCCTTCTCCACGATTTTGCCCTCATCTTTGTTCTTGTCCTCTGACTCCTGGTGTTTTTTAGAAGACTGGGCATGAGAAGGCGTACTTTTCGGAGGAGTCAAATCTCTAGGAAGTTGCTTACCCCCAACCAGTGGCAATGGACTACTGTGAGACTTTCCAGAACCTTGCTTTGACGGTGATCGAGATCGTGTAGAATAAGATTGATGAATGTCCCAGGGCCGATGACTATCTCTTCCCCAGCTATCACTACGAACATGCTCGGGATTTGAATAAAGACTTGGTGTACCCTCACGTAAGGAGCGATAATAGTAAGACCGCATACGAGGCATCTCCCCTGCAAAGGAAACAAACATATGTTAAAACCACAAACATCGATGGTGAAAGAGTGTAGTGGCGAGTGGTGCATGTGATTTATGCATCCCATGTAATTCCCCCCTAACAGACCAGGGTCCAGAGCTAGGCTCGTCTGTGTGTTGTCTTTGTCCCCGATCGAGGCATTAACCTCCTCAGAAAGAGGAAAGAGTGGTCCCCCTCCGAAGTCTTCATGCATACAGATATCGTCTGGTAGAGGAATCTTGTCTAATTCCCCGAGTATCTGCTCCTCTGTTAACTCATCGTGAGCAACAGACTCAACCAGTGGTGAAATTCTTGAGGGAGACTGCCCCATAGAGGCCGGGATTTCTTTGGGCTCAATGGTTTGGACCTCATCTCCTTTATATACATTTAAATCTTCATCGTCTTGATCAATCATCGGTGAAGGACTCTTGCGAAGGTTGGTTGTCTCTAGAACCTGAGAGGTTCCTTCTCCTTCAGTCGGGGGCACACATTTGTAAGGCTTACCACCTGTGCTAAGTCCGGATCTTATATCTAGAAGATGGTGCTTGTGAAGATTCTCGTCGGTGATGCATTTTTTTATTCTTAAGAAATCTGAGTTACTTTGGAGAAGGCAGGACAGTCGGTCTTCATATATCGGACCTTCTGTTGTTGCAAAATTGTGATCTGCACAAAATAAAAGAGAACATTAGCATTTCAATTATGCAAGTAGGGCATGCATTCAGAAATTTAAACCTTACTTGATTGCAACCACTTCCTCGCGCACCCGACTTGATGCTTGATGTAAAACCAATCAGATTTAACATCACCTATATTGCTATGACTGTCCGATAAAACTTTTCTGCCGGCAACTGGTTCGAAGAAAGAAAAGTATGGAGCTTTTGTGGATCGGTGTTTAAAATGGTAGTAGAATGTCAAATCCTTAGAAATAAGCTCAGTTTGTCGCACCTCCGCATAAGCAATGTACATAGTATACAGAGTAGCATAGGCATTAGGATGGAGTTACATAGGGGCAATGTGTAATTGTCTTAAGAGATCGACAATAAGTGGAGGGAAGGGAGGAATAGCTCCAACCTAGCACATGAGTCGACTGACAGTCATGTACCCCTCTGGGGCAGAATGAGGTCTATCTTTGCTTTCTGGAATTTTCACATCATCCCAAGGAATCCCATGTTTCAAACATATTTTCTTAAGTTTTATATCATCCAATTTGGAGGCAAGAGAATTAATGAGTTTTCTTCCTTAATTTCTTTAACACTCGGAATCTCATCAGGGGCTCGATCATCCTCATCTTCAAGAGATGTGCTCTTAGAAGTCGTTGACTCTATATCGGTATATGTCTCGTAATCGAGGTTGGATTTCTCCCCATCTGAATTTGAAGGAAGCACATCAGGATCATGATGTACTGATGTCTCTGGTTAGGTGCCTTCCTCTTATGTCTCAGTCACTTGTTTATCAAACATAGCTATGTTGGCGAATAAAGATTTGAATACGATTACCCGATCCCCCGTGTGTGTAAGTGCAAGTATGCATGTGCATACAATAAGGAAAGCATGGAATTAATCAGATAAGCAGATAATGTCCGTTGTATGCTGTTAAGTTATGCTGTTGTTCAGTACAGAAAGTTCGTCTCGAAGGGTCTAGCCTAACTGTCCATTTTTATATATTTATTTATTTATTGCATTTCTTAAGTTAATGTTTGTCCGGGATCGTTAACCAAGATGGTTCTTTGAAGTCTGGGGATCGGATCGCGGTATAAATGCCAATACATGGAACTGGGATTGGATCGTGGGCGTCGGATCGCTAGCAAGCTATGCTAATAAGGCAGCATCGACTCATGATGAAAGCTGCGGATCGCCGAACGATCCAGCCCATGTGAACTCTCCCTTACCGGAACAGATCGTGAAAGGAACCACCGGTCCGTTCCACTCCACCTCTCCACTAACCAGTGCTCCCCCAACATATTACGGTCTGATCCGTTGCTTGCACCTCCATCTTGCTTTCCTCAATTTTTTGCGGTCTCGACGAACCGAACCTGACCCTAATCTATGATCCGACCTGACCTGCTCCTCTTCTTCGTCATTGACTCTCCTATCCAACTTAACTTTTCTAGCTCAACCATGCAACAACAAACTCATAAAGATCTTAGAACCTCCGCATAATCCCGAGCCATTGAAGAAAAACCCCATGGAAACCGAGATGCTCAAAAAAGAAGAGAAGAGATACAAGCAAGATTATCATTATAATTACCTTTTTTTTCTTTAAAAAAAGAGAAAATTTCAATCTATCGGATTAGAGTTTTTGATGGCAAAAGGGAAGAAGAACGGCGGCTGGTAAAAAGAAAGGTAAAAGGTAAAGAAAGGGGGGTAAATCAGCTTATATATCCAAAGAGGAAACCCTTGGTATTCCCTTTTTTGTCCCATTCGATCTGATGGGCCTGATGGGCCATGGAGCGTCTAAGTAGCCCTCTGTGGTACGAATATGAACTTTTCTGGGTAATGGTCCATGGCACATAAGGCGATCCCATCTAGGCGTGTTGCACAGTTCACCACGGTCCACGGTGTAAAGCGACGATCTGAGGCCCAACGTAATTGGCAAATTGGGAGGATGGAATTCCAAATTTGTAGAAATATGAGAGTTATTAAATGATACTTTTTACAATGGGTTTTGATACTTACCGGACAATTTGATAGCAATATCTCCAGGAATTCAAAAGATGAAAATCACTCGATGAACAGAGAAATAATTGACGATCTAATCCGATATTTATACCAGTCAAAGAACGCAACTTTCTGAAGCAATACGACATTTCAGACAGATACGACCACTGGTTTACATCGTTTCGTGAAAATATAGCTCAGTAATTTCGAAGCATGTTCCATTCTTGATAAAACATACTTCGAGGGGGCAAAATGTTGGCTAGCTTTCGGATCAAGCCACCAACATTCACATATATGGAGTTTTACTCACGAAAGCCATGAAACACCGATTGTAGTCACCAAGCCCTTGCCGGATCATGACACTACTACTATGCCCCATCGATCGCGATCATCCTAGGCGATCTGACCCGTCCTCTCAAGAGCCCCCACGATCCGATCCCTGAAGCTAAGAAATGAAGGCCACGACCAAGTCATCCAGGATCCGAAGATGAAGGATCTTGTGACATCTGTCCATAACGGCCATATTGACTGTTTCTCCATCAAGCCACGAACTAGTCCGAGTTCTTTGGGATTTGTGCCACATGTGACCATGATCCATCCTCAAATATCACCTATAAATAGCCCCAGATTTGGCATTTTTGAGGATCTTTTGGCAGTTCTGAGTGTTGTTCCTACCATTACTGTCTCTGCATTATTTCTTATCAGTGTTAATTCGAAATCATTGAATGAATCAACATTGTAAAAGTGGGATTAAGAGCAAAATCACTGATTGTACTCAAATCCATCATATAACCATAGATATAAAGTGGACGTAGGCTCGTTTACGCCGAACCACTATAAATCTTGTGTCTTTTCTGCTTTTCTCGCATTTTTCTGATATTAATCCCTGCATACTGAAATAATTTGGGTGTTAGACCCAATTTTGGATCTAACACTAAATCATTCTATTTATTTTCTTAACAAATCCGTTTATAATTCAATTCATTTGATAAATATTTTATTTTATAAAATCCTATTCATTTCCCAAATAATTCTATTTATTTTCCAAATAATTCCTTTTATAATTCTATTCATTTTATAAATATTTTATTTTCAATATACACTTTGATAATACCTTTTTTACATTCCAGTATTACTTATGGTATTTAAAATACTAAATAACAAGGATCAATATTATCCAAACACACAAAATCGTTAACATATTATATCACATCGTATATCACAATATATGAAAAACAGTAACATAAATGTTGAGGAATCCAGTTGGATCCCTCCATCTGGTTTCCCTGCATCCACAGATGTTAATCAACATAAATAACATCAATTTCATTTCAATATGAAATATTCTGATAAACAGAATCTGTAACACCCCAGATTTTTGAATAATCGAATTAACTAAATTAAAGAATAATAAATCTCAGACGTGAGAATTATGGGGATTGGATTGCGCCATTGTGTTCGTCTCGGAATTCTGGTTGAAATAGAGTCCGAGTTTGCAAGAAACGAGTACCGGATGAAAGAGTTATGGACGGACGAAGTTTGGTGGCAAAGTAAAGAAAAAAATGCACTGGCGCACTTGGGAAGTGCGCCAGTACATATTTACACTGGCGCACCTGCCAAGTGCGCCCAGGCCGAGGCTGGAGCCTTCACAGCTTTCTGGTTCAGGCTGACCCGTGTTGTTGAGTCCTTTCTGACTCCTTGCTGAGTCTTAGGGCTGACTCATCACCCTATCGTAATTAAATGGTTTTGTTTAACCCTAAGAACATCCGACGGCTTAAATTAATTCATAACTCTATAAAAAGACCCATAGACTCAAACCCTAAATCAGAATTAAAACTAAACCTATGGCCGTCATGCTGTTGTCTTGAACCCTAGAGCAGCCGCCACCAAATCAAAGAGGAAGAACAACAACCAAATCAGAACTATCCAACCCTAACAACGATTCTTCATCAAAGGAGCGCTAATTCAACTCCAGAAATCAGAATTCAGAACTCAAGACTTCTTTTGAGTTGTGAGTTCGATAGTTTTAGCAAAATAATTAGTAATTAAATTAAATTAAGTTATAACGCGGATTGTATGGATGTGATATGAAGTATTGATTGCATGTTGTAATTATTTTGTAGGATTGTGATTGAAATATTTATGATGTTATGTTGTGATGTTATCATGCAAAGTTATGTTGCTATCATCCATGATGTAATTTTATATACAATTAAATCGTCATGTTTCTTATGCTAGTTTGCGATATTGATTCATACGATAAATCATATGTAGGAAAGTTTAGATGTTGATTCAAACATGCACCATATACAAGCTTGGGTAGAATTATATGTGACCTTACATGGCTATGACACCTAGTTTATGTGAGAAATTAATTGAAAGTTAGGCTATGACGTATGCTAAATTCTACATGATACTTTACATGTTAGATATTAGTTTACACCATTGTTGCGATGTATAGATCACATATGAAAGTTTATGAGTTGGATATGAATCATGTTATGTTATTACCTATGCAAGTTTACCCCTTTTAGATATAGGTCTATGACATATGTTGTCTATGCAAGTTTGTGGCCTTTATTTCATCAAGTTCACACCTTTAGATTTGGATCTATGTTATACATGATGTTTATGCAAGTTTGTGGCCATTATCTCATCATGTTCACACCTTTAGATTTGATCCATGACATATGTTGTTTATGCAAGTTGTAATTTTGGCCTATGCAAGTTTTAGATGTAGAACATCATTCACATATGCAAGTTCACCCCTATGTTAGATCTATGTTTTAATTATGTGTATATATGTGATGTTTTCTTTTATTTCATGAGTTAGACTATTCGAGTCTAACGTATATCTTTACGTTAAACGAACAACGTACTACGTGGGGAAAAAGGGGATAATATTTAAAATATTTAATAGGCATAAATGCCTTAAAAAGCATGAAATAAAATTGTGGTGAAATTGGTATGATTTTACATACCATAAATGGATGGACATAATTGAGTCAATTATGGACATCGCTAAATTTGGAATTGTTTGATAATTTGAATAGGGAAAGTAATTCAAATTTGGGGGATGATTAATTAGAAGTAATTAATCGTCTAAGACACGAGGTTAGGCTCTTTTGTGGTGTAAGACTACCCGGACCCGCCCGGCAAATCCAGCTGCCACAAATGTCAGTCTAATGTGAGAGGTCTTAGGCATAAACTAAATACGTAACAATTGTAAAGACACGAGGTTAGGCTCTTTTGTGGTGTAAGACTGCCCGGACCCGCCCGGCCAATCCAGCTGCCACAAATGCCAGTCTAATGTGAGAGGTCTTTATGAGGTTACGGTCTTAATGAATTAAGAAACACTTAACCAAATAAGCATGTAGTGGGACATGAGGGGGTTAAGTGGGTGCCTTGGGTGGCATTTGGAAATACGATTAGAAACACTTAACCAAAATATGAAACATGTAATTGAAACATGAATAAGAAGTGGGTTAAGTGGGATGTACTAGAGGGGACCAAGCTTAGGTGGATAGCTTTTGTCAAGTAAAGGGGGCCTGTTTCAACCAGTAACCCATACGTATCTTTGTGGGCTCGACCCAAGTCGAGGACGGGACATGCATACTGGGCTTGACTGTAAGAGGCCAAACCGGGTTAGCGGTGGCAACGCAAGTCCAACGGGTTCATATGCGTGTGTGGACCCGGGCTGGTAGGTAAGACGTTGTTGCATCGTGTAGGTATAAGCCGTGCATTCTTTGTTGTATCGGGTTGCCACTTTAGGGAGTGATACACCCCACTGTGCGGCCAGCACGGGTATCTACGAATTAGGGAGCCGATCGCTTGGGGGTAGTGGGTACACCTAGTGGAGATAGGGGCAGACGACACCTATGGAGGCAGCTAGGGGTGCACGAAACTACCAATATCATTATTAAGTTTGTAGGCGGGATTAACCTTAGGGTGACTAGTGGTGGTGCAGTATTCTAGTGGCGGTGCAGTATAGAAATTATCCTATAGTGTTGGGGTAGTTTAGTAAATTCATCTTAGTGGGTTAGGTGCGCTTTAACGATATCGTTATTCATCTTGTTTCCTTGTTTACTCTGCCATACTCAATGGTTCATGTTCATTTCCTTATTTTCCAACTTATGCCTTAGCCTAGTTACTTTGTTAATTATATTGTTAGAATTATCGCACTCGCCAGACTTTATGTCTGACCCCCCTTTTTCCATCTCTTTCCTTCCCCCCCCCCCCATGTGCTCAGGTTGGAACTAGCACCAGTGGAGCTTGATCTTGGGTTGCTTTTAGAAGATTTCTTGGACCGCTGAAGTAAAGTTCAGCTTCTCTTTATTTATGGCTATTTTAATGTTGGGGATTATGTCTTTCAGTTTATGTACTTTGTTTTATCAAGATGGATATGATGTACTTGACTTTGGTTTATGGTTTTGATGATGTAATCAAACATATGGGTTTATCCGCTGTAATGAAATAAAGTTTTAATTTTCAAGTACTGCTTTATATCTGTCTTGTTGTGATTTTCTGTTCTATATTCACCTAAAATGCTCCATGGAAGTTAATGCATTCCCTTTGTGAGTGACATTAATGGAAGTGGGGTGTTACAGAATCAATATTTGGTTAATGATATATATATATATATATATATATATATATATATCGTTATCGTTATTTATATTCTCAACCAATTAATTAGTAGTTCATTCAAACAGCCAGCACACAGCAATCAATCAACATTTAACAATTCTAAAAATACATTATAAACATATAAACTGATCAGAGTTAGTGAGTTTTACTCACAATGGTCATTTTATCGTTAAATAACGGTAATAGTCGTTGATTCAGACCAGACAATTTATTTCGCTATAAATTGTGACGAGCTCCAATTCACGCCCAGTTAGTTCCATTGTCTACACGTGTCCATACGATCCCAACGAATCTAGTTTAGCTGAATTCTGATCACGTGTGAAATAGATATACATTTTTAAAGTTAGAACTGATTTAAATTTGAAATAAGCTAGATATTTATTCAAAGTGGGCTTTACCTTTTCTAATTGGCCCAAACCCAACTATAATATACACGGACCCGTTTATGTTCATCTTCGCCAAACGAGCTTCAGACTTGCTTCTCATTTCTATACACATCCATTTCCCATCCTTTCACGTTCCCCTAGCTCACTCTTCACCCCACGAAAATCCAAACTAAAATCTCCCATCTCATTCTCTTCAACTCCTCATTCCTCCTGTCCTCACGATACATAGCTCGACTCTATCCACCAACTCCCGTTTTCCAGACAACGTACGCAACAAAAAACAAAAACAATGATCCTTAATCGCACAAAAATCCCCTGCATCTTTTCAGAACTCGTGCACCCTACAGCTTCTCTTTAAAACCAGTAACTACTCCTACCCTTTTCAAGCAACTCTAGTGGGTCCTCACCAATGCGTCGTTCATCCTCTCCACTCGACAGCAATATAACTTGCGATAGAAAATTGTGTCGATCCCCACCAATTCTAGCCAACAACCACCATTTGCTCCAACAAACACTAATCTACCCTCATCTTTAACCACTGACGCCCCAACCATCATAAATCATTAACCCTAATTCGCTGTAGCCATTCGTTGCCAAATATAACAGTGAAAGAAACATCATCGCACCAAATGGAAGTAATACAAGAAGGAAGCCTATGTTCTAACGATTGAAGCGAACCCAAGATCCAAATTTTTTGTTGACTATTTGATTTTTAATCGTGGTTCAAAGGTCACTATTTTTTTCTTTTTATTTCTAAAGATAACGGCTGTGTTTTTGACCAGAGAGTGATTTTTTTCTTAGGTTAGAAAATTTTAAGGAGTATTTGTAGGTGTAATATATTATTTTAATATTTGATTTAATATTCGTTTTTAATCAATTGTTGTTTGTATGTATCATTTAAAATTCCTATAATCACATACGGTGTCCAAATTTGCTGAAAATGGACATACAACTATAGTTCGACATTACGGACCCAATGAAACTTGTTTCGTCGAATTATGAATCCGTTTTCTCACACATCATATTTTTAAACTCAAATTGTTGTCTGTTTTCACATTTAAATTCCACATGGCCACATACTGACTCCAAAAATTACGAAAATTGAAATCTAACAATAATTTAATATTCTGGATCCAACAAAATTAGTTTCGTCGAAAACGGAGATCGTTTTCAAAAATGGCTATTTTGGAAGCTTTAAAATAAATCAATTAAATATTAATATATTAAAAAAATAGTTTAATATTAATAAATTAATATAATCGTATATATATTCACATAGAATATCATACAACTCCAAAATATTCCTATCTGAATTTATAACTTGACATTTCAATCCAGATTAAATCAGTACTCAATTTATATTAAAAAATCGTTTTATAATATAAATAAATCATTATAAATTATAAAGGAACTCCATGGCGACATTTCGAAAATTTGATTTGGACATAACTCACAATCTACACGATGAAATCTCAATTTTTCTCTTCCATTAGAAAAATAAAGTTCACCAGCTCCAAACGTTTCTTGTTTTACGGAAATTCGACTTAAAACGGATTATATATATTCCTTTAAAGTTCGAATCACTAAATTATGAACTTCCGCGCCATTTCGAGCTCGATTATAATTATAATATAATTATACGTTCAACTGTCATTCATTAAATATATTTGTTATTATAATTCAATTCTAAACTGAATTATATCTTACAAATAATCCAATTAAGTCTAAACTGAATTATATCTTACAAATAATCCAATTAACACAATACTGTGAATTCAGCTATTTACGACTATTTCGGAAATAAATATATTATTCTATTATTTATATTAATTAAATTTTCAATTTTATTTAATTCAAACCATTTAAATATCTAAATCACTATTTAATAATTAAATAAAATAATTATTATGCCGTAAAGATACGGGACAATACAGATCTGTTCATCCTAATTATGTTAGATCTAGTTTTATCATTACCCTTTTCACTAGATCTGTTTTAAGGTCCACCCTATTATGCCAATTACATGTCCATGCCGGTATGTATATATATGTTCACCTTATCACCATGTTAGTATATATTTATGCCAGTTATGTTAGAACATTCACTCTTGTTATATTCCTATCACCTTTCCCTTTGATCATTTATGACTAAATTATTATTTAACCTAGGCATGCCGCAACTTATGTGAATGCGCCAGTTAGGGAACGGGGGAAAAAAGATTAATATTGGCATAATTTAAATAATTCTTATAAAAGTGAATTGGACATATAATTCAATAATTGGGTAAATGGGCATTAACATCTATAAAGGCATAGGTCTAAATAATTGATTAATAATGAATGCCTAGGATTACAATTAGAAATTGTACTTGCACTTATGACACGGGGTTAGGTTACATTAGTGGTGGAAGTCTGCCCAGACCCGACTGGCATATCCAGCAACCACTATTGTTGTGCCTAATGTAAGAGGTCTAAGTGCGCAAATATGAGACGGGTTATGACATGAGGTAAGGCCTAACTCGTGGAAGAGGTCTGCCCAGACCTGGCCAGCAAATCCAGTATCCACAAGTTGTAGGCCTAAAGTGGGAGGTCTAGCCCATTATAAACCATAAATTGACATGATAACGAATTGGACTACTTAACCTAATCTAATCCATAGGATTGTATGGTTATGAACTAAAGTTAGGGTTAAGTAAAATTGGTTGGACAGTGGGTGGGCTAAGAAAATCTGAGGGGTGGGTAATATTTACATATAGGCCCGCAACCTTAGCCCGATAAGGTTATGTAATTAAAGAGACCTAGTGGTAAGCAATAGCGGTAGGAAGATTGGGGTTATATAATTAAAGACACCTTTAGGGTAAACATAACCTATAGAAAACCTAGTGGGGGATACAAGGCATAGGGGAGAGCTTGTATCATATTGTGTGTGACCCGCTTCATTCAGTAACCTGGTGTAGGTATCAGGTAGAGTACTCCGAACTAGGTCAGAGAAGGGACACGCTTACTGAATTGATTGTAACAGATCCAAACGTGGAGTTCGGTGTAGGAGACACAAACCGACCAGGCCGTGTGCGTGCATGAGCGGGGTAGAAGGGGATAATACGACCGTGACACTTATAGATATGGGGCTATGTATATCAGGGGAGGGTTGCCACTTTGGGGCATGATACATCATACGGTGGGGCCAACACAGAGTATCTACGCAGATTAGGGAGCCGATCGATTAAGTGTAGTAGTTAGGGTACTTTTGGACGTATGCCTAAGTCTACCACCTTATAGTGGAAGGGATCATCTCATTCTGGATATACTAGTAATATTGCAGATTAGTCATTAGAAGCGTATACACCCTATCCAGTTTGCCTTGTCATAGCTGCCTTTTACGTAGTTATCTCTCTCTTATCCACTTTATGTGCCCGTCGTGCTACTTTTATTTATTTACTTGCTAAAAGTAACTGGACTAGCCAGACTTTATGTCTAACCCTTTTTGTTTCCTCTTCTTTCTTCCTTTTCCCCTCCCCCTGCCCCCCCAAGGTTCACAGGGATGGAATTCTCAGGCTTAGTCAAGACTCGGTTTTCATCTTGTTGGAGCCGCTTTTGAAGTATAGCTCAAGTTCTTATCTCTATTATGGCTTAGCTCTTTTTCTTGGGGAATTATGTTACGCTTTTTATATTTATGTACTCTAATGGTACAAGATAGAAGTTATATTATTGTAATGGTTTTTGTTACTTATGGTATTTTGGACCACGATGTTATGATTTATGTTTGAAATAAAAATTTAAATTTCCGCTACTATCTTATTTATATCTATCTTGTAATTATTCTGTGTCTGTTTACCTATAACGCTTCACGAAACTTAATGCATTCCCTTAGTGAGTGACATTAACTGACATGGGTTGTCACAAATGGCCTAGACTTAGCATAAATAAAAGGGAAAAATAAAGGAAGGAGAATAGAATCAAATCAAACTGTATGCATTGTAGCTCTGTATATGTGTTCTGAATTTTTACCGCAAATGCTTGTTGTAGCTGCTTTAGGTCCAAATCCTCCTTAATGTGAATAGTTTAATTCGTATGATTCTTTGGAGTTTTAGAGATTATGTTGATTAGTGATCCTATTCACTCCCAGATGCATTTATTCCGGTGATTGGCATTTTTTTGGGTTTATTGTGAGTCTGTTATTGTCTAGCTTTTTTGGTATTGGTTTGTAGTGAAATAATCTGATCTGATATACATTGTGATATATGTAATTATGTGAGTGGTGTTTATATTGTAATTTTTTTGTTGAGTAATAAAAAAATTCGCGCTACCTTTCAAAAAAATAATCAAATCAAACTGTATAAAATAGTCATACTAACAAGACTGGAAATAAATTAAACAGCTGAACAGGGAAAAGGAAAATAGATACTCATAACTAATTAGTTAATTAACAGTAAAAGAATATATATTACCGTAACAACGGCGTAGATGAATAACCGTAGAAGAACAGGTATAATAACTTATATGTACTGTACGTTCTAGATCAACTTTTATTTACTATCATGATATATTTCTAGGTATCAGATCTGAAAATAACATGAAACGCATAGCGGGTCTTGGTAAAGAAGAGATAATCTTTTTTTATATGTCGTTGTAGAAAAGTCCACTTCTACCCTTTTGTTGCTGTAGAGAAGTCTGAATTGTCCTTGCAATTTTAATTTGGGCAGCACCTCTGTTGTTCTATGTATATATATTAATCTTGGAAAAAAGGTTTAGAGGAAGAAGCAGGAAGAATGCTTTTGTGTGTAGAACAAATGTGGTTGCATGCGTTTATATAGACTATCGAGGACAGTCAATCACTGTTAGATATTAATTTTTCAATCTTAGCCATACACATAATGCTTATTCAATGAACAAACATGGAATTAAAAACGGTCTAAGTTCAGAACTAGGAATCTGCCCTGGATGTTCATGGGTCGACCCCTACCTACCGGGTCAACCCATGGGTCAATCCCATTGGATATCGGTCGACCCATAGGTCAACCCAGGTCGGATACGAGTCGTCCCATGACCGTTGGTTCGCGTTGTTTATTTTTCCGTTCAAGTTTTAAAATGTGTTCAAGCTTTGAAAGCTCATATCTTTTACATATGTTATCCAATTTACGCAAACTTGGGGTCTATCTGAATTAGAATTTCGAAACGAACGCATTGGTAAATTCAGTTTTACTTAATTCTGAATATCTAATTACATAATATTCATTTTATTGCCTTTACAATATGGTTATAATGTATTAAATTTTGGGGTATTACATTCTCCCCTACTTAAAGGATTTCGTCCTTGAAATCCCCAAGTTAAGAAGAATGTAATTATTCTAACAGCCATCTACTGATCCATCATTAACTGGCATCCATTATCCTTAGGAATTTCTAATGCTTGTATGAACTTATGCAAAGGTGTTGTGTGTACATGTCCTTACACTAATGCGAAAATCAGGTGGTCGACTGATTCAGTTGACCTCCTTAATGCAATATATGTTTGTGTCATATATCCCATATATATGAAACAAAGTCCTAGTATAACATATAAACTCTATATGTTTGCACAATCATTCACCAAAATGCGACATCCATATGATGATTCACCCATTTCCATCCATAGAAAATTAAAACGCGCACACATCCATATGCAATATGTATGTGCTTGAGCCAATCTAGTGCCTAGTAAGTGTATATGCATCCACGGGCAACCACTAGTAAACACTTGCATCCACTTGCAACCATCAATCATAACATGTCTTAAACACATGTTTTCAACCATTAGATTCTACCTAAGGATCGAGGATTCGAACGATAGGATAAACATACTTGAATAATAAAAGCAAATGCGAAGTAAAAGCTTGGAAAAGAAATCAAGAATGTACTTTCAAAAAGAAAAGGATAAGGAGCGCGAATCTTGACTTCGAGTTCCCTTGTCGCATCTTCGTAGTCTTCTCTCCACTGTACCTTCACCAATCTGATTTCCTTGCTTCATAGTTTCTTAACCTCTGATCCAAGAATATGAGTAGGAACTCTTCTTACTGATGCTTCCTTCTCAACTTCCACATCTTCAAGTGTGCTTGACTCCACTATCTCAGCTGCATCATGTAGATATTTCCACAAATTGGAAACGTGAAACACATGGTGTATGCCTTCCAGTCTGTCTGGTAGTCTAACTGTATAGGTCATTTGACCTATCCTCTCCACTATAGGGAATGACCCTACAAACCTTCGCGCTAACTTCCCTACTAAGCCAAAGTGAACTACATTCCTCGGTGGTGATACTTCAATGAAGTTCATATCTCCTACTTCGAATTCTAAATCGGTCCTCCTTATATCGAAATATGACTTCTGTCTATCATGAAGTGCTTTCATTCTTCGGCGGATAAGATCGATCTTCTCGGAAGTTTCTCGAATCATCTCAGGTCCAAGTAGAAGTCTGCCTGTAGACTACTACCAACAAGTCAGCGAACTGCAAGGTCGTCCATATAATGCTTTGAAGGGTGCCATGCCTATGTTCGACTGATAATTGTTGTTTTAGGAAAACTCAACCAATGGTAGATGCTCCTCCTAAGTTCCTACGAAATCTTGGATACACAATCTTAGAAGATCCTCAAGAACCCTATTCACCCTCTTAGTCTGTCCATCGGTTTAAGGGTGGTATGTTATACTCAAAGTAGTTGAATACTGTACCTCTTGTAATCTTTTCCAATTCTAACTAGTGAAGATGGGATCATGGTCGCTTACTATACTGAAAGGTACCCCATGAAGTCAGACTATTTGTAACACCCCATAATTTTAAAGAATACTATAATGATAACCTTAAGAATTCTTAATTATATATTAGGAATTAAGTAAAATGGACTGCGCCATTGCCTTCGTCTCAGAATTATGCTTAAGATAGACTCCGGGTTTGCATAAAACGGACATCGTATGAAGAAAATATTAAAGTTTGTATACATATAAGGAATATAAATATATATTAACTAGTCTATAAATCAAAATTGAAGAGCGGGGGAGGGAAAGAAATCGGCCCGTTAGGGGTCAACCCCTATAACAGGGTGTCGATCCCAGGGTTGACACTACCCAGATCTGGGGTAGATCCATTTATGTGATTGTGGACTCATTTCTTGACTAGATTCGTTGACCGTAAGCTATAAATAGGACCTAATTTCTATTGTTTTATTCACCAAAAACAATGGAGACAACGAGGTGTGGCCCCAACTCAGATTGAACTAGCGTATTCTTCTGCAACAATAACTTATGAGCATACAATAATCTGTGCTACAACATCAACAATCAATTCTCTATTCTTTAGATCTAGTCACAGTGAGTTCATGTTATTTTTATATATAAACATTTAAATAGTAATCTTGACATGTTTATAAGTTCGGATCTAAACCTATGCCTGTTAATAACTTGAATCATAACTAAACAGATCTGCCACTACTTGTACACCTAATCTACTGTTTAGTTCTCATATGCCCATTCTTGATCAGCCTATTATGCTATTATGTCTAATCATGTCACCATATGCCTGTACTGTTAGTATGCATATTTCTGTCATCATATGCCTGTTTTTATTTTATGCTTATTCTTGCTCTTTTCTCTCCCTCCTTCCCTTATTATTTTTCTAGCCAGGCTACCTTCGAGCTTAGGCCTATCGCTGAAATATGCAAGCGCATGAAATTAGGAACGGTTGGTAATGATATATTGGGGCATAACTTATATCGTAAAACATGATTGGGATTTGGGGCATAATGTATAACTTTATCTAAAACTTTAATTTAGGGCATAATTTGTATCGTGAAATAGACTAGGATTTAGGGCATAAGTTTGGATGAACATGAAAAATTGTTTAATAATGAACATGTCTAGATTTATAGTAATTAGAAATTATAACGTGCTTAGACACGAGGTTAGATTACACTTGTGGTAGAACCCTGCCCGGAACCGCCCGGCAAATCCAGCATCCACAAGTGGTAAATCTAATGTGAGGGATCTAGTGCATAAATGTACACCTAACGGTACTGAGACACGAGGTTAAATCCGACTTGTGGTAAAAGTCTGCCAGGAACCACCCAGCACATCCAGCATCCACAAGGGGTAGACTTAATGTGAGAGGTCTAGTCCATTAACAGCCATGAATGGAATATGATAATAACTTTTTAACCTGAAATACTTAGCCTATTTAAATATGTAGGGGTTACATGAACCTTTCAAATTGAGTAGGGGTTAAGTAAACTTGCTTGAATCACTAGGTGTTAAGTTAATCTTGTTAAATCTGTGGGGGCGGGTTATATATAAACCCGACAAACTTAACCTGTTTTATATATTGGGGTTACGCAACCTTGTTAAACTGTTCTGCATAACCTGTCAAAATGCTAGTAGTGGGGATGCAAGCCTAGGGGAAGCTTGTATCATCTATTGTGTGTGGTACCCGTATCAGTCAGTAACCCATCTTGGTATCAAACAGGGAACCCCGAACTAGGTCGAGGTCTGGGCACACTTACTGAGTTGATTGTAAGAGGTTCATTTTAGTGAGGATGACGACGGCGCAGTCCGTCGGATTCATGTGCATGCATGAATCTGCTTGTGTTGGGATAATAAGACGATGTGATATCGATTGATGGTTTTGCATCTCGTTTATAAAGGGGTTGCCAATTTGGGAAGTGATACATCATCTTATGGGGACAGCACAGGGTGTCTATGGGATAGGGATCCGATTTGGGGTAGTAACGAGGTTACATCTAGTCTTGCTTATTAAGGAGCACGTTATTATCGTTGGGGGTAACACCTATCATTTCTGTTGGGCTACTTATTATTATTGTATGGGGTAAAACCCTTTACTAGTAGTACACCTAAGTCTACTATCTTTTTCTTATTGGGATCATCATGTTTCTATTATACTAGTATTAGTGCAGAGAAAAGTACTTGAGAATCGCAATATATTATGTTCTATTTATCCTGTTTATCCTACTCAGTCTGTTATACTTGTCTTATGATACTGCTGTCTCTTTCATCTAGTTTATATGCTTATCATAATGCTTTTACTTATTTATATGCAAAAAGTAACTGGACTCGCCAGACTTTATGTCTAGCCCATTTTGTTTCCTTTTCTCTCTCTTCCTCTTCCCTTTTAAGGGTGGGAATACTCAGGCTTGATTAGGATCCACTCTTCTGTTTTTTCTTGGAGTTGCTTAGATGTACCGCTTTGATTTCTTGTCTTCTCTGATATGGCTATTGATGGAAAAAAATGTCGTAAACACCAAAGATTCCAATTACTAGGTATTAAAAATATGGTCGCATAGACAAGAACATAAAACGGAGCATAAAGCTGTAAATAACACAAGAGATTTATAGTTGTTCGGCCTCAGCGAGGGCCTACGTCCACTTTGAAGAGTCGTTGGAATTTTATTGATCACTTGAAAGATTACAAGGTTGAGATCCTCATTACATTCATTGGCTACCATACATGAAGTTACAATAGTCATATTTGCAAGAATTAGGAGAATGGACAATTTTGCCCTTCTTCCTTAAAGAGGAAATGCTATTAATGGAGCTCAATGGAGGTCGCAAAGCTCAAGAATCCACACCTTTTAAAGTGTGAGGCCATGGGGTATTTATAGGAAGTGGTTAGGTAGGGGTGAGGTAGGAGTAGGTAGAAATGGGGACCAACTATAGAAAATTCGCACCTCAGGCCCTCACACTCCATTTTTTCGCACCTCCCCCAGAGGGTGCGAATTTCTCACCTCGAGGGTGTGAATTTCATACCTCCTAGGGGTGCGAAATTCATCACCCATAGGGTACGAATTTCGCACCTCGAGGGTGCAGAATTTCGCACCTCGTAGGTAAGAAATTTCGCACCTCGAGGGTACGAAATTTTGCACCTCGCAGGTATGAAATTTCGCACCTCGAGGGTATGAAATTTCGCACCTCGCAGGTATGAAATTTCGCACCTCAAGGGTGTGGAATTTCGTACCTCTTGGGGGTACGAAAATTCTGTTTGATAGGTGCGAGGTATATCGGAGTGGCTTGGGGCTCGAAATCCTGGTCGGTGCGTCCGGGGATGTCGAGGCCATGGTTCGGGAATGTGGTGGAGGAGCGGCGAGGACATTGAAGTTTTTGGCTGAAGCTTGACTTTGAGTTGATCTGGTAATTATGTGCAACACACTTGTTGGCGAAAATCGGATGAATTGGGCGGTGCCCACAGTTTCGACCTAACCGGTTAGGACGATCGCCGCCGGGACTATGGGGCCCCGGACCCCCACCGGCGCTGTGCCCGAACCCGCTTGATGGCTCGCCTTCATCTCGGATCACGGCTCTCCTTCGGCTTGGATGCGGACAGATACTGATGGAGGTTGCGTTCGAGAGATGTGACATCGTACTAGAGGCCAGACTTGAGTCTTCTGGTACTGGACCCCGGATGATATTGGCAACGCCTCCGGGCTGTAATATCATGCGATACGTTGAGACGAGCGTGTCTTGTGTACTTTTAGTAACCGGACCAAAAGGCCGGTTAACATTTTCTCTCTCAAAGTATGTTTTGTGTTAATGGGACATGCTTTGAAGTGAGATGGGTCTAATATAAGCGCAAACATCTCCATGCGATGCTTAGTGATCTGTTATAACCTTCCTCTTGCGTTATATGTTGACAACACACTGCTGTGGAGTGGTTGGGACGCCTTGTTGAAATATGTGGGTGTAAGCTTAGGATTCCAGCATTGCTAAGAGCTTTGACTCGCTCGAGTTTGGCGGCTTGGATTGGAACCGGTCTAAGGCGCCTACTTACTGTAGATTAAAGACAATAAAAGTTTGTTGCCAACTACCGATTGCATTGAAGTGCAAATGGTTCGTTATCAGGTTTTAATTGCGTATGTAATCACAAATATGTGTGTGGTTTTGTGCGATGCGATCTGAGTTAGAATAGGTAATATGAAAGTGAATTGTATGCCTTGGGCTTATGATCACGCATTTTTAGTTTTTCGAAGAATTTTTGGATCAAGAGCCGACTATTTGATGTGTATACTTGAACCCTTAAGGTTTGTGGGCGCGCATTTGAACAGTTGGTCTGCCCGGTTGAGATTCCCAAACCGTGTACGCATGGTCATTGCCATGGCATAGGCGCATGATTGCTCTAAGTGGTTGCTGAAACATTGTTGGGATGGAGCTTGATTATTTGGAGTATCCATTAAATCACTTGGACTAGGTGAGCCCAAGGTCGCTCAACGATCCAAGCTAGTCCTTTTGATCAAAGTTTCAACAACTCATGCATGCAAATGCCATTGTTAGGACAATACTTCTCATATGTCGTGGCATGGATTCATATGGATTCTCCTTTGAGGTGAGGTTGGACCCAAATGCTGGGTGCGGGCGCTTTGATGATTGAGGACTTGGTGTGTACACAGGTGGTCGTTGAGTCGTGAGACTTGGTAGTTGAATCTTCTAAGTTAAGTAAATATGATCGTAGCTTGGCATACGATCCTGAATTTCGATCCCGAAATGTTCGATTGGGGCATGTCGATGCTCTGATTGTAGTTGCTTCCTTTCTTCTCTTATCCGGATAGAAAATCATCGTAAGGCATGGAGGATGCCAAAATACTTATTTTGTACTTTGAATGTTCGAGGTGTTGTTAGGTTTTCAGGAGATGGGAAGAGAGATATGGAAAGTAAGAGGGCTTTCGGATTTGGCGTTCAAGAACGTGTAGCGGTGGACTTTGGGAAACGGGATTAGGAATTTGAATAAAGTTCGCCAAGCATGTGTGAATACAGGATTGGGCTTTGTGTCCCAAATGCTTATTTAATCTTTCACGCTCTTCAGGAGTTCGATTCTTGGTTGAGGAGATGACAACTAAGCCGGCGCGCAGGAGCACGAGACAAAACTTCGCACTCCCATGACTTTGTCGAACCCTGTCTTCGATCTTGAGTTTGTAATCTTGAACCTTTGCATGGCGCCGTATGAGCGGACAGTGATCAGTGATTTTTGGTCTCGCGACGCGGTCCTCAAGGAATGGACCTGCTTAGATTGTCAGCTTGAATGCTTATGTAAGATATCAACACATAGTCGGGCTATTAGTCTCGGGATCCGACCAATAACTTAACCACGATGCGGCTGCATCTTGACTTAGGTGTTGCACTGGCGGTTGGTAATGGTCGTTGCATTAGTTGTTGAGGCTAAATGATGCCACCATGTTTCGGAGTGTCAGCTTTTTGCGGAGTCTGGGTACTGATGGAAGACGAGAAGCCTCCAGGGCCTAAACTTTGGCTCCGGATTTCCTTCATTACGAGGTGATGGTGCTCTCAAGATGGTGGCTCCATAGGATGTCGTAAGATTACGCTAGTGCAGAGACTTAAGGGGATCTGATCGGGACTTGAGATTGCCAGGCTGGTGCGATAATATGTAGAGGGTTGCCCCCAGGCACGGGTACCTACTTGATTCTGCTCGATGTCAAAGACGAGCTAGCAAGCTCGGATCATTGCTCAATGTTTCATGTCTGGTCAGTAATTGAAGTTGAACGTAACACAATTGGTTGGCGAATGATTATGGAAATGAACTTATTCGAACTGACCGCTCGGATATGCGCGTAAGATGCAAGCTTACGGTCGAGTTGTTAGTCTCCAACCCAATTATGTCGGGATCATTATCCAATCCTAAAATGGTGCTGATATTTATCGGTAACCACTGCCATAGTTATCCAAACTAGGTGTCGTTGCCGCGTTCCGATGTTCTTTTAGGTATGCATCGAGTGGTGCTAGTTAGCTTCATGTTGTGTTTAAGTATGAGTTTGCTGTAAGGGTGCTGAGACTTTACGAACCCAATGAACCGCCCATGGAAACTCGAAAATTTTCACTGAAATATGGATTTTTTTATTTTGTGTATTGGGAACTTATATAAGTTCTCTAGTTCCTCGAAGAAACGGTAATTACATTGCTCCCTTTGTCCTTTGGGGCGAGCTTCTATGCCCCGATGGTTGTCGCAACAGAAATGCCAGCGCGGAAGCTGGTGGAGATTCTCCTCAAGTCATGCGATGAGTAAGCTGGTGTGGAGATAGGTGGGGGACTGCCCCCAAGCTCGAGTACTTGCTAACTGAAGAGGATGCGAGCGATGAACCCTCAAAGGTCAAATAGTTGCTTCTTTTGCTGGGAAGCCCCCCTGGAGCGAATGCGACGCCAGGCTTAGCCTCCATGCTTCCTCAAGTGTTCGAGTCCTGGTTAGAGTTACAACAGGAACAATCTGGAGTAGTAGGAGAACCCGTGGCTTCGAGATCCCATATTTATATGAGCCTCCTTGGAGAAGGAGAAGCTGTGGATGGACGAAGAGCTCATGCGACGGGCATAGCTGACGTAAGTGTGCAAACAAAGCAAGCTACGATGGAAGGTTAGGAAGCCCGGTTGGTGGCAAATTCGGAGGAGCCGGAGGGGAAAAGGGATAGGATGAGGTTGCTATAAAAGATGCATGGGTGAGTCGGGATGCCCAGGAGGAATCTGTCGCTGTGGTGGCGAAAAGGTAGGATGATGCTGAGGCGGATAAGGAGAGGGCCTCTAAGTAGGCTAGAAAAAGGATAGCCGTTGATGATGCCCACCAGAAGAGGGCGAGAAGATCCTAAGAGAACTTGAAGCGGATGCAGTTATGCGATTCAAAGACAGGGAGCCAACTAATCCGAAAACCGCCTAGGATGCCGAGAAGAGAGTAGAGCTGGGCGCCTTGGAGAGAACCCAGGATGCATTGGTCCTTGCTTCATACATCGTCACCAAGCTGTTGCCTTGTATTTCTCTCGGGGAGGTTATGATGATTACAAGCAGCGAGGATGATGGCGAAAGGCGTGCATTGGTGCCTCATGAATCTGTTACTCTTGTGAAGAGTAGAGGAGGAGGAAGCAGTTCTAGAAGGAAAGGGCCCGTTAGTGGTGGTGACCTGCTTGTGTCGAACCTGTATAGACAAAAGAAAAGAAAATAAAAGGATGAGTAGCATCAACAATTTTTAAAGGAATTAAAGATACTTTGGGTTAGGTAAACCAATAGTATATGCGAGTGCGGTCCTCGCTTTTGGTTCTTAAAGACATGATGTGGTATTCATGTATACCCTGTCATAAGAGAGAAGAGATGTTAGACATGTAGTCTGTATAACGTGTGTGTGTGAAATGGAACATGAATTAGTAAGGATCGCATTTCTTGTTAAGTGTTCGAATGTTCTTCTCATGTTTTCTGGCGTCCCGTACTTGCACAAGCAAACTTGTTGTTATGCCAACAGAAATGCGATCGGAGATCGTGCTCTGGGTTGATTATTCTAGAAGGGTGTGATTGAGCGCAGGCTTCTAATAAGTTTCCCTCAGCTTAGGAAACTCATAGTTTGTGAAGCCAGGCTGAGGGCCTGTTGTGCACTTGGGTTGCCTGGGGTCAATCCCAAGTGTAGCGGAGGCGTTTGACATCGCGTTATGCGGTCTGTCTGGTGTATCGCTCTCCCGTCGTTCATCGGGTTGGAGCGAGTGACAGCGTCGTTTATTCGCTGGAGAAAAGCTCTGATCAACAGCCCGTAGGGTCCAATCGTGGCCATGAGCTGCACCTAAGGCTTTAGAGCTTTGGGGAGAAACGATTTAATGTCGGTCTCGGTGTTGCGCCGAGATTCAACAGGTACCCGTAACCAGGGGAAGTTCACATTGCTCCTGGCTGTCTGTTGGGCGACCCCTAATCGCTTGGGACTTAGGCGCGGAACGATTTATCCTCGGCCTCGGCATGGGGCCGAGGTTCGAGTTCGTGTTTATTTACACTCGGTCGCGCAGCGGGCCGGCGGCTCAAGTTGCGTTGCCGGTTCCCACGTTCGGGGTGTCGGTCGAAGCCAATGTTGTTTGGCCTCGATGTCGAATCGAGGCTCGAAATGCAGCGCCGACTCCCGTGCTCGGGGCGCCGATGCCGCGATTGAATGTTTGTACACAAGCTGGTTGTCAGGATTAATCAAGCACATCATGAACGTCATGCATGGAGCAAACATGGAAAGGAGACAGGAAACTGCACATCATTTTTAAGGATAACTTTGGCAGTGATAGCCTTTACAATGCCTTGAATTGCAGGAAAACAAAACATCATTGGAGTGCGTGAATTAATTGTACATTTGGTTATGCAGAGTAGAGGTGAGGATGTTTGTTGTTCCATGTTCTTGGGAGTTTGGCTCCATCCATGGTCGAGAGTTTGAAAGTTCCATGGTTGAGCTTCCGCTGTATGGGCATAAGCCTTCCTGACGAGGAGCAAGGCCTACAGGTGAAGGGAAGGCCCGTTTGAAGTCGAGGCTGCCGATGTGCGTTCGAGCGGACCTTTGGTTGAGCTTCCAGTTGTGCCCCCAAGTGGCCGGAGAAATAGTTGGAGGAGGATGATTGTGATACAACAAAGAGGAGGTGTGTCTTGGAGAAGTTTTCGTGCTTCTTGTTTTCATTTTTTTGTAGACCTATATATATTGGCCGGAATGAGGCATCTATCCGTGAATGGATGATTCTGTTTGAATTGCAACGGTAACGACTATTGGAAAGGTTGCAACCCTTTACACACAGACAATTTCATCGACAATTGTGCTTAAGGTCCTATTTTTTCACCTTTAAACATTAATGCGTATGCCTTTTTATGATATCGAATCATCTCTCTCACCTCCTCTTTTTTTATATGGACGAGATGATGGTGTTAATGAGTTGATGGACGATATCTCCAATGATAACCTCGGGGATTGTTGTATCGTAGATGACGGTCGTAGGGACGGTAAAGGACTGGAATTCTCGGGCTCGCTTCCGAATGTTCCTCCGGCACTGCTAACCAATGTGCCCCCTGCTAATCGGGAGCGCCGCATGGAGGATAAAAAGGGGCTATGACGCAGCGGAAAGGAGGTGGCTTTTATGGGAGAAAGTTCGCTTTTAGTTTATGTTATGCTTTCAATGAGGGAGGCAGAGGTAGGGAGGAGTTGCAAACTGACATTTCTGATGACAACCCAAGGTCAACTGCACCATGGATGCTATAGTTATGACGAGGTGAGGGGACGATCTTGAGGGATTAGTTGTCGGTCGAGGTCATGTTTAGCGGGAAACCTTGATGAGCGCTGAGTAGCTCAGAGATTCCATGCAATGGGATTCTTTGATGAGCGTTGTGTCCGCGGATGCTGTAGAACCGACAATATCCTGCGGAGTCCCTTAGTGTGCTCATCGGACTTTTAGGTCTTGGCCTTTTGCATGGTTGGTAATTGCATGTAGAAAGATAGATTTTCTTGGGGGTGTTGTTGAGAGCAGTACGGCTGCAGAAAGGAGGAAGTTGAAGGCGCTTCCTCTTATTCTCTCAAATACCCTTATCGGCATAGGCAAAAACGCGCAGAGTGGTGGAATTAGGGTCATTGGAGACCTGGGCGTTGCCGCGAGGCAGGATGTTGAGGTGAGAAGATCGATCCCTTTATGCTAACTCTCGACATAAGAAGTAGTCGGCATCAATGCAGAAGACACCCCCGAATCTTTGATTGTTTTTTATCGGTCCATGCTCTAAGTTTGGAATTAGGTGGTATGCCTTTCGCAAGCTGGACAAGTGCAGTTCGAGGAATAGTTTTTTGACTTTGGTCGAGACAGTGTGGGTTCTTGCGAGATAGCCTTTGAGATTTTAACGGGTGTCTTGATAAGTGTTCGAGACTGAGAGGATACCTCTGGGCGTTACGGCGTGCATCCTGGAATGCATGGCCAATCTCTTGGCTAGTTAGTCGGGAGTTGAGATGGTTTAAGGTGGAAGTCGAAAGAACCCATACAGCGCTGACTTGTATAGGGATGGGGAAGCACTTGCACTTGATGGCATTAGCGACATGTGATGAATCCGTATGCCATTCGTGGAAGCTAATGAAGCTTCGAGAATCATGGCCTCTTTAAGTATGGGGTAAATGTTGGCATGTTGAAGTGCTGGCGCTATGCGGTATTAAGGATAGTCGAAGAGAACGGGTTGCGCCTTGTACTGGTTTCGTAGATGTCCTAGGCGTGCCCCCGTGGTTTCTTCACAATTCCATGGATCGTGTCGGCAATAATTGGAAGTTAGGCTCTGACCTCATTATAGAGGTCATGATCTAGTCCAGGACTTTGGAGCCTAGCACGCCTTCTTGGCGGAAGGTATTCCAACTTCGGTTGCATGATTCTGTGTAAGTCGGTTGAAGTGAACTTGGGCCCGGTTGGATGCTAGAAACGTAGGCGATAACTTTGGACTCATAGCAGTTTGAGTCCGCATAGCAGAGGCTTGAGCGTCAAAGCCGGAGGGCAGCCGGGATGACATGTTCCAATAATGATGGTGATTCTGACATTGTCGAGATTAGAGGTCGGTCGTGCTGTCATAAGATGCCACCGTTGTCATGTAGAAGCGTCAGGGAGATATGCTGAATGGGGATTTTCTAATGGAACCCATTAGCTTTGGCGGACTTCGGAGTTCGCTTCTGTCGACGTCTTCTATTGTACACATCCAGCTCGCTCTCTTTTATGTCATGGATGGTATGGTTGTTGAGTTTGGGCGAGCTGATATGCGCCCTGGTCCGAGAGTACTCTGGTTCTGAGTGGCGACAAGTGGGCTCTTCCGAGTAGAAGGTTGGTTACTCGGACCCAGTTTGTTACCGTGCTCCTTGGCCATAAGCAATGATGGTTCGATCATCATCTCAATTTTGTTGTTGTTGATGTCGTTGTACGAGTGTTGGAGCGGACGACGATGTTTTTAATGAGGTTGAACCTTCTTCCTTGATGTGGGCCCCTATCTTCGACAAAAGAAATTTCTGATGCGGTATGCCGCGAGCGGGCAGGGTTCTGAGCAAGCTGAAGTAGAATGATGATGCATTGACTTTTTTGAAGTTGGCACATAAGGTTGATGCTAGCCTTCAATGCCTAGTGCAAGAGCTGCATTCTTATACCCCTTATTAACTGTTTGAATCTGTGCTGGAGTCGCGGGAGCTTCGGGGTCCACAAGTGGAAGGAGATCCGTTTCCAGCAAGCCCTCTACTGCTCGGGGCTGGTGAGAGGCATGATGCTTATCGGACGTACTGCTCAAGGCGCTTCTCGTGGATAAGCTTTTCAATTACGTCTTTGAATTGATGGCAATTATTGGTATTGTAACCGTATATGTCGTGGTACCGACAGTACTTGCCGATCTTCTTCTCATGATTAGTGGATTCCTTATTGTATGGTTTCTTGTATTGAAGCATGTTCCATGTTTGCTGGTAGATTATTTCCAAGTCTTCATTCAGCGGGGTGTAGATCTCATATGTCCAGCGAGAGCTGGGCTTTTTGGGTTCTGTAGAAACCTGGTTGTTGTTGCGGTTTCCTTGCCTACTGTTATTCGGTCTTTGTTTGTAGGGGCCTGCCCCTTGTCCTTTTCAAAGAGCTTCCCTATCTGTTTCCCTTTGATGTTTCCACCGATGGTATTCACTTATGGATTGTTGGGAAGACTGACCCTAGAGAGTCGGTTTCGTCTCGCTTCCTCTTGACGTAAGTATTGCCTTGCCTTTTTATGGAAAGTGTCGAGGCTTTTTGGCTGCTTCCGATCAATCCATGCCCCGAATTAGGAAGTAGGGAGAATACCCTTTGCTAATTGAAAGAGTACAATGCGAGGGTCTGCTTCCTCGAACTCGGTGAGGGCGATGTTGAACCGAGAGAGGTAGCTTTTGAGCGACTCGGCTGGTCCTTGGTATAGATTGGACAGAGTAAGGGCATTCTTTGGACTTGGGATATGCACCCTGAACCGCTTGACCAATTCTGTTGCTAATTGGCTGAAGTTGTTAATGGAATCGAGTGGGAGCTGAGAGAACCATAACAAAACGGTTACTGATAAGAAGGCTGGGAAGCGCATGCATTTGATCGGATCATTGCCCCGGCTCGAGTCCATTTGCCATTCATATTGGTTTAGGAAGGAACATGGATCGATTGTGCCTTCATAGAGCGGCATCTGTGGCATGGTGATGCGTCGCGGTCACTCAGCTTTGTTTACCCTTCTTGGGAAGGGGTTGCGCCAAATGTGCGCTTCCCATGAATCATGCATGTTTCCTCGCCTCTCCCTCATGATCCTTCGGACCATGTCAAGAAGGTAAGTTGGATGGGGATCCGCCATCGGGTCCCATGGATTTTGGCGAGGTTCCGCAGTCCAATTGCAAGGGCGTCATCTATGATGGACGTTTGGATCGTCTTCCTCCATGTCCTCAACATCTAGAATCAGATCTTGGTAAGGAGCAGGTTGATGCAGATCATGTTCTGGAAGGGCGCGGGCCGTTGGACTAGCGGGGCCATCATCCTGATTAGCGGACGTTGGGTTGTGTCAAGGAAGAGGTTGGTTGGTATGACCTGGTCCGTCATTTATAATCAAGCAAGAGCGATCTTGGTACTGTGCCCCCTCGCTATACATGACTGTAGTTCGGTCGCCATTGTCATTCCCATTGCTGTTATCGAGGGCGTTGGTACGGGTGGCGATGTTGTTAATGAGGTTAAACCTCCTTCTTTGATGCGGGACCCTCGACTCAGAAGAGGAGCTTTCTGAGACAGTTGGTCGAGGTCGAACGTTGTTCCAAGGTAGTTGAAGCCGAGGGACGATGCGCTGACATTCATGAAGTCTTCACATAAGGTCGATGTTATTCGTTAATGCTTGGTTGAGCTTGACATCCGTGTTCTCATATCTTTCATTAAGTGCGCAGATTTGAGTTTGTGTTGCAGGTGCTTCGGGGTCCACAATAGGAGGGAAGGTTTCGTTAGTGGCCGGAATGTTCGCGGGTTGAGGTTGTTGGGATGTCCCGGCCTCAGTTGCGGATGAAGAGCTGATCATTGCGTCCTTTGGTCGCTTTGCCATCGTGAGCGGACTTGATAGCAGGTTTAGTAAGAAACCTTAGGCTCGTCGGGGGTCGATATGACAACGTGCGATAAAGGCGCAAAATCCGAGTTTTCTCGGTGAAAGCACCAAATGTTGACGGCAAAAAATGTCGTAAACATCAAAGATTCCATTTACTAGGAATTATAAATATGGTCGCATAGACAAGAACATAAAACGGAGCATAAAGCAGTAAATAACACAAGAGATTTATGGTGGTTCGGCCTTAGCAAGGGCCTACGTCCACTTTGAAGAGTCGTTGGAATTTTATTGGTCATTTGAAAGATTACAAGGTTGAGATCCTCTCATTACATTCATTGGCTACCATACATGAAGTTACAATAGTCATATTTGCAAGAATTAGGAGAATGGACAATTTTGACCTTCTTCTTCCTTAAAGAGGAGATGCCATTAATGGAGCTCTATTGAGGTCTCAAGCTCAATAATCCACACCTTTTGAAGTGCGAGGCCATGGGGTATTTATAGGAAGTGGTTAGGTAGGAGTAGGTAGAGATGGGGACCAGCTATAGAAAATTCGCACCACAGGCCCTCGCACCATGTTTATCGCACCTCCCCCAGAGGGTGCGAAAGTCGTACCTCCTTGTGGTGCAAAATTCATTCCCCATAGGGTACGAATTTCGCATCTCGAGGGTGCAAAATTTCGCACCACGTGGGTGCGAAATTTCGCACCTCGAGGGTACGAAATTTTGGACCTTGCGGATACAAAATTTTGCACCTTGAGGGTACGACATTTTGAAGCTCGCAGGTACAAAATTTCGCACCTCGAGGGTGTGGAATTTCGCACCTCTCGAGGGTACAAAATTTTTGTTTAAGAGGTATGAGGTCTGTCGGAGTAGCTTGGGGGCTCGAAATCCTGGTCGGTGCGTCCGGGGATGTCGAGGCCTTGGTTCGGGAATATGCTGGAGGAGCGGCGAGGCTCGTTGAAGTTGTTGGATGAATCTTGACTTTGAGCTGATCTAGTAATTCTAAGCAATACACTTGTTGGGGGAAATCGGATGAATCGGGCGGTGCCCATAGTTTCGACATAACCGGTTAGGACAATCGCCGTCGGGACTGTGGGGCCCCGGACCCCCACCGGCGCTGCGCCCGGATCCGCTTGACGGCTCGTCTACGTCTCGTATCACGGCTCGCCTTCGGATCGGATGCAGACGGATACTGATGGAGGTTGCATTCGAGGGATGCGACATCCTACTAGAGGCCAGACTCGAGTCTTTTGGTACTGGACCCCGAATGATATTGGCGACGCCTCCGGGCAGTAATATCACGCGATATGTTGAGACGAGCGTGTCTTTTGCACTTTTGGTAACCGGACCAAAAGGCCAGTTAACAAAGGCTATATTTTGGGGACTATGCTTTTATATTACTGTACTCTGATGATTTTAGTAAAAGATAGAAATTTCAAATTGATTCAATGGGTTTTCTGTATTCCAAACTTTTGACGTAACTGGGTGTTGAACCATAGTGTTTTCTATTTAATAAAGTTTTAAAATTCCGCTGTTATTTTATATCTGTCTTGTGATGTTTATGTTTCTATTTACCTATAACGCTTCACAAAACTTAATGCATTCTGATAAAGAGTGACATTAACAGACGTGGGGTGTCATATTTGATATCAGAGCTGAAGGTTACTAGATCGGATAAAAGATTTTGAAAATTATTTTCAAAAAGGTTTTAAAAGAAAGCATTTTCAAAAGAAAAGTCTGTTTTGAAAAAAAAATCCCCAAAGCCGTAATAAATATATTTCGATTATCTGTTTTAGTCCCTTTTCCTTTTCTTTTCAGCATGTCTGGGGAATCGAATATGCCTGAGGGCGTACAGATACCGGCTTGGTTTCGTAGGTATCTAGAGGCTATAACACCTACGGAGGCAAAGCAGAGGTCCCACCCCCTGCTACGGCCGCTGTTCCTTCTCCTTCACTCCCGCGAGCAGATAATTTCTCAAAGATATGCAAGGACTTACGTGCTATGGGAGGAAATCCATTCAGAGGAAGTAAGAAGTTTGTAGAAGCAAGGAATTGGCTTAAAGAGACGGAGGACTTGTTTGGGATTTCTGAGGTCGTAGGAAGATTCAGTTGGCCGTTTGGCAACTGAAAGATGTGCTTCCATTCTAGTGGGATGTAATGCAAGCAGGGCATCCAATCGAGACTTGGGATGATTTTCGATAAAGATTCGAGATGAAGTTTCTTTCTCAGGCTGAGCAAAGTATGCAAATGGAAAGGTTTTTGGCACTTAAGCAAGGAGGCACTTAAGCAAGGTGCATGCTCTCGTGGCGGGTATACCAGATTGAGGTAGGAAAGTTTCTGTTGAAGGTTTCATTTATCTTTCCAATCATCCTGTTATGGCTCTTCTTGATTTTGATGCTTCACATTCTTTTATAACTGATTTATTGGTTGATTCTCTGCACCTTAGTACTAGTATGGTTTTGGATCCCGTCATCTCAAACCCCATCAGAGATACATCTCATTTGTCCATGATTTGTCAGGGTTTGAGAATATCTGTGATGGGCGTCGAGTTTGAGTGCAACGTATATGTGCTTGGTTTCATGTGCTATGGTTTGATTCGAGGGATGGATTGCCTAGCCATGTATGGTTCCATTCTGGATTGTGAGAGGAGGGTCGTTAGACTTTTGACTTGCCATGGGAGGACCCTTGAGATTTCTTATGACCCAAAGGGGTCTGTCATGCTAGTTTCCTAGAGTCTCTTGATGCATCTATCGATGATTTACAATCTGTACCAGTAGTCTGTGAGTATCCAGATGTTTTTTTGGAGGTTCGGGGCTTACCTATGAGGCGCGAGATTGATTTCCATATATACTTGGTAGACAATGCAAAGCCAGTTGCATTGCATGTGCGCCACATGGCTCCAAGAGAAAGGAGGGGGCTCAGCAAGTAAGTAGGGGAGCTACTTGAGAAAGGGTTTATTAGGTGAAGCATATCTGAATGGGGTGCTCCAGTAGTATTCTCCACTAAGGCGGATGGTTCGCTTTGCTTATGCGTGAATTATAGGGAGTTGAAGAAGCACACTAAGAAAAATAGACACCCACTTCCGAGGATAGATGATCTGTTTTACAAGCTTGTTGGTGCATCTGTTTTCTCCCAGTTAGACTTGGCCACAGGGTTTCATCAGCTATGGGTGGCCGAGGACAGTATAGAAAAGACTGCTTTTAGAACTCCATATGGTTTCTTCGAATGGCTCATCATGCCTTTTGGGTTGACGAATGCACCCGCCTATTTTTTTTTAATCTAAAGAGTAGGGTGTCTCGGGAGTTTCTAAATAAGTTCAATGTTGTCTTTGTTGATAACATCTTGATTTTCTCGAAGAGCAAGGAAGAGCATGCCCTACATTCAAGGGAGGTTTTAGAAACTCTCCTTGTGCATCAGCTAGAGGCGAAATTCTCCAAATGTCATTTTTTGGAAAAGGATGTGAGATTTCTAGGGCATGTGGTCTTTAAGGATGGGATATCAGTAGATCCTGCGAAAGTAATTGCAGATCAAGATATGCATATTCCAAAGAATGAAACAGAGGTGAGGAGTTTTCTTGGATTAGCGGGCATTTATAGGAAGTTCATTAAGGAATTCGCAAAGATATCAGCCCCAGTCACCAGACTGACGAAGAAGAATCTAACATTTAGTTGGGGTATAGATTGTGTGGATGTTTTTCAGCGACTGAAGAGGGCTTTGACAACAACCCCAGCCTTGACTTTGCCTGATGGGAACAAAGTGTTCAAAATATACATTGATGCATGTGGTACAGGGCTTGGTGCTGTTTTGATGCAAGAGGGAAGGTAGTATGTTATAGAGGTAGGCAGTTGAGGTTCCAAGAGAATAACTACCCTACCCATGTGGAGTTGGCTGCCATAGTATTCGCGCTTAAGACATGGCATCATTATCTACTTGGAGAGAAGATTGAGTGGTATACCGATCATAAATCTCTCAAGTACTTGTTCTCGCAGAAGGATTTCAATTTGAGGCAACAAGATGGATGGAGTTCCTGCGTCCTATGACTTTGAGATTGCTTATACCCCCTAGCAAGGGTAATCTGGTGGTGATCGTACTGAGTAGGTAGAGGATGACTTTGAGTCCTCTATTTGTAAAGAGGCAGAGCTTGAAGTATATATCGACTTTTGATTTCAGGCCCTCTAACGAGTTCACACCTGGTTTATTGGCATCGTTAGAGGTGCGATATACTCTTTTGGGTCAGATAGGAACTTCACACAGAGAGGACCCACATATAGCAGACATCTTGGATAGGCTCAGTAAAGGGGATACTTCTAGTCACCTCAGTAGAGGATGATAGAGGGTGGTTGCAACGAGATGGAAGGCTTTGTGTTCCCCGAGATTGTTGAAGACAGCCCTTGAGGAAGCCCATCATTCTAGGATGACTATCCATCCAGGTAGTGATAAGATTTATAGAGATATAAAGAGCGTTTTCTTTTGGGCTGGAATGAAGAAATATGTAGAGCAGTGTGTTTCTCGATGTTTGATTTTCCAGCAAGTCAAAGTTGAGCAAAGGAAGCCTTGTGGTTTACTTCATCATTTGGAGGTCCTATGGTGATAGTGGGAGAGCGTATATATGGATTTCATTAATGGTTTGCCTAGATCAATGAAAGGAAACACCAGTATTTGGGTTATAGTTGACAGGCATACTAAGAGCACACATTTCATTCCTGTTAAGAGTAAGAGGATGACAACATGGTTAGCAACAATTTATCTTCATGAGATAGTCCGTCTACACGGAGTACCTTCCAGTATTATGAGTGATCATGACACCATATTCACCAGTGAGTTTTGGAGGAGCTTGCAAGAGGCATTAGGTACGCAGTTGTGTTTTAGCTCCTCTTATCACCCTAAGACTGATAGACAGACGGAAATGGTGAATAGAGTTCTTGATGATCTTTTAAGACTGTGTATCCTAGACTTTAGAGGGACTTGGGAAGAGCATTTTCCATTGGTAGAGTTCGCCTACAACAACAGTTACCAGGCTAGTATTGGCATGGCACCCTTCGAGGCATTATATGGACTACCCTGTAGATCACCGACTTGTTGGTGGGAGTCTACAGAAAGGCTTCTACTTGGACTAAAGACGATTAGATAAACTTCAGAAAATATTGATCTTATCCGCAGGCGCATGGAGACAGCTCATGACAGGAAGAAGTACTACGCAGATAAGAGAAGGACCGATATTGAGTTTCAAGTAGGAGACATGGTTTTCATCAAGGTATCACCCTTGAGGAATATGGTTCGCTTTGGATATATTGGGAAATTGGTGCCAAGATTTGTCGCGCCATTTCCCATAAAAGAAAGGATTGGTCAAATGGCTTATAGAGTGAAGTTACCAGAGAGACAGGGCAGTGCTCACGATGTTTTCCATGTTTCTCGTTTACAAAAGTGCTTGCATGATACCGCAGAAGTAGTTGAGCCGAGTATGATTGAGGAAGTAGAGGTGGAAATGGAGGGGACAGTTAAATGAGTTCCTATGCGTATTCTTGGATCATAGGTTAAGAAACTACGCAACCGCGAGGTCAAATTGATGAAATTTCAGTGGGGAGATGACCATGAGGATGCAACTTGGGAGACTGAAGACAAGATTCGCACTTCATACCTTTTTCTTTTCAAGAGTATGTTCTTAACTTCTTTTTCCAAAGATTTTATTCGTACATGCCTCTGTCATTTGAGTATATCCGATCGATCGAATCTTCGACCTTTAGGTAGAGAGCCAATGGATGTAAACCTATGTTTGAGACATGTTATGTTTGATGGATGCAAGTGTTTGCTAGTGGTTGCTCGTTGATGCATATACACACACATTAGGCACTAGATCGGTTCAATCACTCTCATATTGCATATGGATGCATGTGCATTTTTTCATTTATGGATGGAAATGGGTGTATCATCATATGGTTGTTGTATTTGAATGGATGGTTGTGCACGCATATAGTATTTACATGATATGCACGTAATTTTAAAGAACACTATAATGATAAACTTAAGAATAATTAATTAAATACTGGGAATTAAGTAAAACAGACTTTGCCATTGTGTTTGTTTCTGAATTCAGCTTAGGATAGACTCCGAGTTTGCATAAACGGACATCGTATGAAGAAGATATTAAGGTTTGAAGTTTGTATACATATAAGCAATATAAATATATATAAACTAGTCCAGAAATCAAAATCGAAGAGTGGGAGAGGGAGGGAAATCGTCCCGTTAGGGGACGACCCCATGCCCTATGGGTGTCGACCCATGGGTTGACCACAACAAGAGGGTATTACATTCTCCCCTACTTAAAGGATTTCGTCCTCGAAATCTCTAAGCTAAGTGGAATGTATATCCTAATATCCATCATCCATCTACTCATTCACCAATCACAGGCATCCATTGTCCTTAAAAGATTTCTTATGCTTGTATGTACATATGTGAAGGTGCGTGTATATCTCCCAATACTAATGCAAAAAATCAGGTGGTCTACTGATTTAGTTGACCTCCTTAATGCAATGTACGTTAGTGCAATGAATCCAACGTGTATGCAAGTAATCCTAACATATCATGTAAATACTATATGTGTGCACAACCATCCATCCAAATGCAACATCCATATAATGATACACCCATTTCCATTCATAAAAGAAAAAAAATGCCCACGCATCCATATGCAGTATGAGAGTGATTGAGCTGATCTAGTGCCTAATATGTGTATATGCATCCACGAGAAACCATTAGCAAACACTTGCATCCACTGGAATCCATCAAACATAACATGTCTCAAACACATGTTTACATCCATTGGCTCCCTACCTAAAGGTCGAAGGTTCGATCAATAGGATATACTTAAATGACAGAAGCAAGTATGAATAGAAGCTTTGGAAAAGGAAGTTAAGAACATACCCTTGAAAAGAAAAGGGTACGAAGCGCGAATCTTGTCTTTAGTCTCCCAAGTTGCATCCTCATGGTCATCTCCCCACTGAACTTTCATCAATTTGACATCTCGATTGCGTAGCTTCTTAACCTCTGATCCAGGAATACGGGTAGAAACTTGTTTAACTGTCGCCTCCCGTTCCGCCTCTACTTTCTCAAGCATACACGGCTCAACTACTTCTGCGGTATCATGCAAGCACTTCCATAAATGAGAAACGTGGAAAATATCTTAAACACCGGCTAGTCTCTCTGGTAACTTCACTCTATAAGCAATTTGACCAGTCCTTTCTGTTATGGGAATGGCCCTAGAAATCTTGGCGCCAATTTCCCAACATATCCAAAACAAACCACATTCCTCAAGGGTGATACCTTGATGAAAACCATGTCTCCTACTTCAAACTCAATATCGATCCTTCTCTTATCTGCGTAGGACTTCTGCCTGTCCTGAGCTGTCTTCATGCGCCTACGGATAAGATCAATCTTTTTTGAAGTTTTTCTAATTGTCTCAGGTCCAAGTAGAAGCACTTATGTAAACTCCCACTAACAAGTAGGTGATCTACAGGGTCATCTGTATAATTCCTCGAAGGGTGCCATGCCAATACTAGCCTGGTAACTATTATTGTAGGCGAACTCTACGAATTGAAGATTCTCTTCCCAAGTCCCTCCGAAGTCTAGGATACACAGTCTTAAAAGATTCTCAAGAACTCTATTCACACTTTCCGTTTGTTCATCGGTCTGAGGGTGATAAGCGGTGCTCAAACACAACTACGTACCTAATGCCTCTTGCAAACTCCTCCAAAACTCACTGGTGAATATGGGGTCACGATCACTTACAATACTGGAAGGTACTCAATGTGGATGTACTATCTCATGAAGATAAACTATTGCCACCTCTTACTCTTAACAGGAATGAAATGGGCGCTCGTAGTAAGCCTGTCCTATAACCCAAATACTGGTGTTGCCTTTCCTCGATCTAGGCAAACTATCAATGAAATCCATAGAGATGCTCTGCCACTTCCACTGAAGGACCACCATAGGAAGAAGTAAACCAACGGGTTTCCTTTGCTCGGATTTGACTTGCTGGCAAATCAAACATTGAGAAACAAACTCCGCTATATCCTTCTTCATCCCAGCCCAAAAAAACCCTCTTCACATCTTTATACATCTTATCACCACCTGGATGGATAATCATCCTAGAATGATGGGCTTCCTCAAGGACTATATTCAACAAACTCCCAACTCGGGGAACACAAAGACTTCCATCTCGTCGCAACCACCCTCTATCATCCATGGAATATCTACTCAGGTGACTAGAAGTCTCCCGTTTGCTGAGCCTATCCAAGATGTTTGCTATCTGTGGGTCCTCTCTTTGTGAAGTTCCTATTTGATTTGAAAGAGTAGGTCGCACCTCTAACGATGTCAATAAACAAGGTGTGAACTCGGTAGAAGGCCTGAAATCAAAAGTCGATATATACTCCAAGATCTGCCTCTTTACAAATAGAGAATTCAAAGTCATCCTCTGCCGACTCAGTGCGTCCGCCACCACATTACCCTTGCCAGGGGTATAAGCTTTCTCAAAGTCATAAGACGCTAGGATCTCCATCCATCACTATTGCCTCAAACTGAGATCCTTCTATGAGTAAAAGTACTTGAGAAGTGCAATATATTATGTTTTGTTTATCCTGTTTACCCGGCTTAGTCTGTTATACCTATCTTATGATACTGTTATCTCTCTCATCCAGTTTATATGCTTGTCATGATGCTTTTACTTATTTATATGCTAAAAGTAACTGAACTCGCTAGACTTTATGTCTGACCCCATTTTGTTTCATTTTCTCTCTCTTCCTCTTCCCTTCTCGGGGTAGGAATACTCAGGCATGATTAGGATCCTCTCTTCTATTTCTTCTTGGAGCTGCTTAGATGTATAGCTTTGATTTCCTGTCTTCTCTGATATGGCTATATTTTGGGGACTATGCTTTTATATTAATGTAATCTGATGATTTTAGTATAAGACAGAAATTTCAAATTGATGTAATACGTTTTCTGTATTATAGACTTATGATGTAACTGGGTTTTGAGCCATGATGTTTTCTGTTTAATAAGTTTGATAATTCCGCTGTTATTTTATATATGGCTTGTGATGTTTCTGTTTCTGTTTACCTATAACGCTTCAGGAAACTTAATGTATTCTGATAAAGAGTGATATTAACGGACGTGAGGTGTCACACTATCTCTCGAATGTATACTGATGGTAACTAAGTTGTCGTCCTCTTACTCTTGACAGGAATAAAGTGAGTGCTATTCATAAGTTTGTCTACTATCATCTAGATGATCATATTGCCACTACCTTGATCGTGGAAATCTGTCGAAGAAATCCATAGAGACGCTCTCCCGCTTCCATTGTGGGACATCCAAGGGCTGAAGCGATCCGCTAGGTTTTCTTTGTTAAACCTTCACTCGCTGACAACTCAAACATCGGGCTACAAATTCTACCACGTCCTTCATACCTATGTAAAAGAAAAATCTCTTCATGTCTCGATACTTCTTGTCGCCGCCTGGGTGCATAGTCATCCAAGAATGCTGAGCCTCCTCAAGGACCGTCCTTAACAAATCTCTATCTCGAGGAACGCAAAGCCTTCCATCTCCTTATAGCCAACCCTTTGCCATCCATGGAGTATCAACTTACTTGACTAGAGGTCTCTCCTCTATTAACCCTGTCCATGATGTTTTTTATCTACGGGTCTTCTCGCTGCATAGATCCAATACGCTCTATGAGAGTAGGTTGTACCTCCAATGATGCTAATAATCCAAGTGTGAAATCCGTAGAAGGCTTAAAATCGTAGGTCGATATAAACTCCAAGCTCCTTCTTTATATGAATAGAGGAATCAAAGTCATCCTCTACCTACTCATTGCATCCGCCACTACATTACCATTACCTGGGTTATAATCTATGTCAAAGTCCTAGGACGCTAGGAACTCCATCTACTATTGCTGCCTCAGGTTGAGATCTTTTGTGAGAACAAGTATTTGAGCGACTTATGAGCCGTATATAGCTCAAATCTCTCTATAAGTAGATTATGTCACCAAGCCTTCAATGCGAACACTATAGTAGCCAATTCTATATAATGGGTAGGGTAGTACTTCGCATGAATTCTCAATTGTCTGCTACCAAAGCATACTACCCTCCTTTATTGCATTAAAATGACACCAAGTCTTGTGCCACAAGCATCAATGCAGAATGTGAAAATCTTGCTTCCATTAGGGAGAGTCAGAACTGGGGATGTTGTCAGTGCCTTTTTAATCTCTAAAAGGCATCCTCGCATTCAGTGCTCCACGAAAAGCTATTTTTTTGTCAATCGGGCTAGTGGGGTGATATCCTTATAAAGTCCTTGATAAACTTTCTATAATAGCCCGCCAACCTGGAAAACTTCTCACCTCCGCTGCATTCTTCGGAGCCCTCCGATCGTGAACTGCGACGACTTTAGCGGGGTCCACCGCTATTCCATCTTTGGAGACTGCATGCCCTAAGAACCGTACTTCCTTCCTCCAAAAGTGACACTAAGAAAAAATTTCTTTGAGATGATGCGATCTGAGAATGCATCGAACCTCTCCTAAGTGTAGGGCATGCTCCTCCTCATCCTTTGAGAATATCAGAATGTCATCCATAAAGACCACCGCGAACTTGTTAAAAACTCTCTAAACACCCTACTCATCAAGTCCACAAAATATGTGGGTGCACTGGTTAGCCCAAAGGGCATAACCAACAACTCAAAGAAACCGTCTGGGGTTGTAAATGTAGTCTTATCAATATTGTCCTCTACGACCCTCAACTGACGAAATCCTATAGCCAAATCCATTTGTATGAAATCTGATGCGCCTACTAGCTGGTCAAACAAATCTTCTATCCTTGGCAGTGGGTGCCTATTCTTCTTGCTGAGCTTATTTAGCTCTCTATAGTCCACACATAGACGAAGTGAACCGTCTGCCTTAGTTGCAAAGACAGCTAGAGCTACCAACTTTGATATGCTCCATCTAATAAATCCTTTCTCAAATAGCTCCCCTACTTGCTTGACGAGCTCCCTCCTTTCCCTAGGAGCCATGTGGCATTGGAAGAGCAACTGACTTCGCATTCTCTACCAAGTAAATCTGAAAGTCTATCTCATGCCTCAGAAGTAATTCATTAACCTCATCAAACACAGCTGAATAACCTCTGACTATGGGTACTAATTGCAAATCGTCAATAGAGGTATCAAGCGAATCTAGGAAACTGAACATAACTACCCTCGTGGGTCACACGAAATCTCAAGTGCTCTTCCTTGGCAAGTTAGGAGCCTAACCACACTCCTCTCATAATCTAGGATGGCACCATACATGGCTAACCAATCAATTCCTAGAATCAAACCATAGCCCATAAAGCCTAGCACGTACGCATCGCATTCAAACTCGACGCCCAAATAGAAATTATAAAACCCCTATATACCATGGATAAATGAGTCGTACCTCCTATGGGGTTTGAAACTACTACGGTATCAGAGACTATAGTAATATTAAGGTGCAGACTATCTACTAAAGAACTGGATATAAATGAATGAGAAGCGCCAAAACCAAAGAGGATTCTAACTTGATAGTCAAAAAGGGAAATCAAACCTTTAACAGTGACTTTCCAACCTCGATCAAGTCAACTAGCCTCAAGATAATGTACTTTTCCAGAAGATCCTGCCCCCTGTCCTTGTTTGCTAGGGCATTACTTAGTTAAGTGTCCCACTTGACCACAAATAAAGCAATCCTTCTTTGTCTTTCTACAGTACTTCACAAAATAACTCAAAGCACCGCAACCATGACAATTGGCATCTTTCTTGATTTGAGCCTTGTCAGGCTTCCCTCCTTTTTATGTGCTCCCTTCTTGGACCACCACTTCTTTTTCTCGCCATTAGCCTGTGTCTCCTCAACCTTACTGTCTTTTTTCTCATCCTTACCATATTCATGCTTAAATCCATGTCAACCAGCCTCTCAGACATCCCCCCATCGATATATAAGATAATGCAAGACCTTAGAGAGGTTAATTAAACTCTCTCGCAGACCTAAGTGCCTTTATATGCAGTGTATTTACCAAGTCCATACGAAATCTCGCCAGCTGATTAAACTTATTGACATATTCATTAACAGACATTCCCCCTTGTTTCTGAGCCTAGATTCTCTCCTTCTATAATCCTTCTTCCGTTTGAGATAAAAAATTCATCTCAAATCACAGTCTGAAATCATCCCAAGTAGCTACTGGTTGTCCAGCATGTGTCACCTTCCCCCAGTACGAAGCTTCGTCCTCAAGTTGCCATGAGGCCAAGTGTATCTCGTCAAGCTCGAAAAGACCAAACACGTTCTTTATTTCTCTAAGCCAACTTCGCGCCTCAACAAAGCTCTCGGTACCACGGAACAGTTTTCCTCCCATTGCGCAAAAGTCCTTACAAATCTTAGAAAAGTTATCTACTAATTGTTATGGAGCTACTGCGGATGCAATTGGAGGTGGGGCATCTCTTTGAACTCCGGCAGGCGTTGTAGCCTCTAGATGCCTATGGAACCATGTCGGTAACAGAATGCCCTTAGGAAGATGGCATGCCCCAGACATGCTGAAAAGAGAAGAAATAAAGATTTAACTAGAGAATATTGAATATGGCTTGAGGGGATACATTTTTCAAAAACATCTTTTATTTGAAAATATTTTTCTTTTGAAAATAATCTTTCAAAACTTTTCCTCTGATTTTGTAACCTTCAGCTCTGAGACCAAATGTGACACCCCACGTCTGTTAATGTTACTCATAAGAGAATGCATTAAGTTTCGTGAAGCACAATAGGTAATAGCAACAGAATTTAACAAGACGGATATAAGTAAGCAGCGGAAAATTCAACTTTTATTTAAAAGTAAAAGCATTGTTTCAAATCAGGTTACATCATCAAACTAGTTACGTAAAAAACTCAAATAACCCATGTGTCTCATAATGAAAAATATCAGAGTGCAATAATAAAAAACCATATCCCTCATAGCAAGCCATAACAGAGTAGATAGTAAATCAAGCGGTACATCTAAGAAAGTCCAGAACCAAGATGAAAGCGAAAGTCCTAATCATGGGGTAGTACTACCACTCTGAGAACTTATGGGAGGAAAGGAAGAGAAAGAAGTGAAACAAAAATATGTCAGACAAAAAGTCTGGCGAGTTCTAGTGATTTTTATCATACGCATAAAATAGAGGTATAAAGACAGATAAACAATACTGGATGAGAAAGTACAGTAGCATATATGGCAATAGGTAAAAAAAATAAACAAGACAACAAGACAAAACAATGATCGAGTAAAGCTTCTCATTTATATCCCTAAAAATAGGTATTCTCTGCACCAATACCAGTATAACAGGATTTGGAATTAACCTAATTGCTTAACAGAAACAACAAGATTACATCAGGATTATATGTGAGTCTAATTACTACCCATACGATTGGCTCCCTATTACATAAATACCATGTGCCAGTCCCGACAGTAGGGTGTATCTCTCCCTAACCCAACAACTTGTATAACGCAAACCTATTTACTGGTGTTACAATGGCTTAGTTTCCCTAATCGGACCCATGTACGCTCATGATACCGCCAGAACGCTCCCGTGCCCACCTTCCTCGTTGGAACCTCTTATTATCCAGTTCAGTAAAGCGTGCCCTGGCCCCTACCTAGTGCGAGGCCCTCTAACAAAATAAAAATAGGTATACTAACTGATATGGGTTCCATACAACAAGATTGACACAAGCCAAACCCCCTAAGCTTGTACCCTCAAGTGACTAGGATTTAAGAGTCCCCAAAACACGATACAACAGTAAAACGAGGGACCACTTAGCTTATTAATAACTGGTTTTAACTTAGCACATTTATGTTCATTAATAAGTATGGTTATAATATTTTTTATGTGGTACAATCCTTTCCCAAAACCAACACCTGCCCAGATGTACATAATTACTATAGTAATCCAGTTCACCTAATCTAAATCTAGTACTTATATTATTTTAACATGTCCTTTATTTAATATCTGTATTAAGTCAAATTTAACGTGTTTATACATATGCATACTATTTCTTTCAGTTATATTCCCAATTTACAGCATGTACAAGTTGATACATATTGTCCCTTTTTATTCCCATATCACGGCTTGTACAAGTTTATGCATATTATTCCTTTTTATTTCATCCCCCAATTATAGTCAAATAGTCCTCAGTTTAACAATATGCCCAAATTCCCTTTTTTCATTGTCATTTCATATTATCCCGAACTTAATTATACACATTCTTAAATCGGACATGGCCTAGGCTCCCAATGGCCTAGGCTTAATGTAAATAAAAGGGAGAAATAGAAGGAGGATAATAGATTCAAATCAATTGTATAAAATAGACATATTAACAAGACTAGAAATAAATTAAATAGAAGAAAAGGGAAAAGGAAGACATATACTCATAAATAACTGTAAAAGTACATATATTACTGCAACAACGACATAGATGAATAAAAGTAAAAGAATGGGTGTAATAAATTGTAGGTACTGTATGTTCTAGATCCACTTTTATTTACTGTCATGATATATATCTAGGTATCAGATCTGAAAATAACATGAAACTCACAACGGATCTTGGTGAAGAGGAGAATATCTCTCTTTTTAAATATATATGTCATTGCAGAAAAGTCCATTTCTATCTTTTTTTTACTGGAGAGTAGTCTGAATTGCTCTTGGTATTTTATATTTGGCCAGCACCTCGGTAGTTCTATGTGTGTAAATATATATATATATATATATATATATATATATATATATACATATACATATATTAATCTCAGAAAAAGGGTTTAGAGGAAGAAGCAGTAAGAATAATTTTATGTGTAAAACAAATGAGGTTACATGCCTTTATATAGACTGCCTAAGATAATCCATCACCATTAGATATTAGGTTTTCAATCTTAGATATACACGTAATGCTAAGTCAGCATATGATCCGAGAATTAAAAATGAACCAAGCTCAGAATTAGGAATCCGCCCTGCATGTTCATGGGAAGACTCCTACCTACCGAGTCAACCCAACTGGACATGGGTCGATCAATTGGTCAACCCAAGTTGGGTACAGGTCATCCCATGACTATTGGTTCACACTGATTATTTTCCTGTTTGAATTTTGAAATGTGTTCAAGCTTTGAAAGCTCATATCTTTTGCATATGTTATCCAATTTACGCAAACTTGTGGTCTATTTGAACCAAAATTCCGAGATGAACGCAACGATAAAGTCGGTTTTACTTATTTCTAAAATATTTAATTACATAATATTCATTTTATTGCCTTTACAGTATGGTTATAGTGTATTAAATTTTAGGGTGTTACACATTGTATGATGGAACTTGAGTCTTATAATAGCTTCATTTTTCAATAAGCATTGCGATTGGTTTATGATTGGTATTTATGTGGAGAAAACATGTTCCATGTTATAAGGCATGGTCCTGTGATTTACCTAACTTTAAAATATAATATAATAACGGTTTTGGTTCTCATACCATGACTGACCTGGAGTTTATTGTTTTCCACCTAAAATCTAGGTGTCCATATTTTCTATATGGGTAGCTAATAGTTTTGGTTTTGCGTATGTTTTAAAAAATAGGATCATGGATTATGGCTGGAGCTATACTCTGGATTATTTTCGTAGTCTTCCGGTATATATATTTATGTTTTCGCTATATTGTAATGTATTACTCTGATATTTTTCTGCTATGTATTATTTATCGTTACTCTGATATATTCTTGTAATTTGATGTAAATTGTCGTAATAGCAATGAAATTTTCTTTTGTGTTCTGTTCTGACGTATCGCATCCCATAACAATCCATCTTTAAGAACATTTCGAGTGGGCTAACTACCAGCTTGAAGCGGGCCCAAAAGCAGGTCGTCATATATGGTCCCATTATTTGATGAATTATTCGATTTGAGCATAAAATTTCTCAAATGGAAATTCATATTCATATTCACCACTTATACCATTTCTCTAAGCTTTTAGCTTTTTGTTTACTTGATTTTCAACTTCTTCCTTGTATTGTTTATACATTTCAAATGCTTCATCTTTGTTTCTTAGTAGGTACACATAACAGTACATGGTGCATTTCTCGATAAAGTTAACGAAATATATTTTATCCCATCTAGTTTGACATATCTTTAGATCACATACATCTATATGTATTAAATCTAATGGCTCGGTATTCCTTTCAACTCGATGAAAGGAAATTCTAGTCAAGTTTCATTCGACATATGTTTTACATTTGTAGTTGGGATCTATTGCAAACTTAGGTATAAATTCTAAAGTTTTCATTTTTATTTTGCAATATATTAGAGTTAATATGGCATAATCTTCCATGCTATATATTAAAGGACTTATTGAAATAAAAAGAAGAATTAGTTTTATTATCAAAATCTTTCGGTACAATAGTTACATTATAATAAAAAGTAGAATAGACATCACAGTTTTAACATCGCTTGCGATCTAAGCCGATGTCAAAACGATTTTTAACATCGTCAGAAACAAAATTGATGTTGTTGGTTTCTCAAACATCGTTTTATTAAACGAGTGATGTCTTTTACACGCTTTAGAACAAAATAAAAATTAGGCCGCAAATCGTTTTATTAAAGGAGCGATGTATTATACACGCTTTGGAAAAATGAAAAATCAGGCCGTGCCTTAGTCAAATTCTTTCCCTCTTAACATTTAGTTTCCCTCCCTCAACCAAATTATTTCCCCTCTGCGCCTTCAGCCAAAATTTTCACCGAAATAAAATTAAAAACAAATCAGAATTTTTTTACTTTTCCCAGGCGAATTTTTTCTCTTTTCCCCAATCTCTCGAACCCTAATTTCTAAAGCTGCTCTCTCCACTCACACTCAATGCGTAATTTGTAACGCTGCTTTGTGAAACTCAAAGCTTTGTGAAGCTCAAATCGATTAGTTGAAAGCCCTAATTTGTAAAGCTTGAAGCTCAAATCTAGGTTTGTAAGTGGTAAGCTGCTCAAATATATGTTCGTATAGCATTTTCTGTTTGTATTACCTTTGGTTTGTAAGTGGTTAAGCTTGGTTTGATATTTCTAATTTATATCTATTCTAAGTGGGTAAGCTTGAATTTGGTGTTTCTGATTTGTAAGTGGTTGCAATGGAAAAGTCATGGATTAAAGAAGATACAGATTCTTTATAATATGAAAATGATGTTGAAAACTTCTTGATATTCGCTGAAGGAAATGCTGAAAATCCTAAGACAATTCGCTGCCGATGTGGACATTGTATTAATTTTAAAAAAATTCCAGTTAAATCAATTAGAGGTTATCTATATGAAAATGGGTTTAGTTTAGGTTACGTTCAGTGGATTTGGCATGGGGAAGAGTCTCATAGAGGTACCACGTCATCTGTTGGTAGTTTGAGTCTTACTACAAAGCAGACCCCTACCTCTAAAACAATTGATATTTACAAAACAGCCTACAATGATGGGGATTACGATAAAGAATCATTTGAGTTAAAGAGGTTTGTGGCTGATGACGAACAACCTCTGTTTGAGGGAAGCGAGTGCACTAAGTTAGATTCAGTGTTAATGTTGCATAACTATAAAGCTAGTTTTGGGATTAGCAACACTGCATTCACTGTTTTTCTCACTTCTATTGGTTCTTTCTTACCTAGAGACCATGTGTTGCCTGGTACTACATATGAAGCGAAGAAAACCCTATCTAATTTAGGACTTGAGTGTATAAAATTCCATGCACATCCGAATGATTGCGTATTATACAGGGATATAAATTTTGAGGCCTCTAAGTGTCCCAAGTGCCATATATCTCGTTGGAAGGTTGGAAAATATGGTAAAGTTAAGATTAATATACCAACAAAATTTATGTGGTATTTTCCCATAATTCCCAGATTTAATTGATTGTTTAATTCTGAATGCATCGCTAAATTAATGACCTGGCATGCGAACAACCGAATTGATGTCCACATGCGTCATCCAGCAGATTCTCCTTCTTGGAGAAATATTGATCACAGGTGGCCTGAGTTTGGTAGTGAGCCAAGAAACTTAAGCTTAACATTGGCGGAAGATGGTATAAACCCATATACTAATGGCCTAAGTAATAGGTATAGCTGTTGGCTAGTCGTGTTAGTAATTTATAATCTACCACCATGGTTGTGTATGAAGAGGAAGTTTATGTTGCTAACGGTATTAGTTTCTGGGCCGCATGAACTAATAGACATATATCTTCAACCAATGATTGATGATTTGAAGAAGTTGTGGGAGGAAGGTGAACCAAATGTATATGATGCGTTTAATAAGAAATATTTCACTTTAAGAGCAGCTTTAATGTGGACGATAAATGGTTTCCCTGCCTATGGAAATTTGTCTGGTTGCGTCAATTAGGGTTATACGTGTTGTCCAATATGTGGTGATGATATTGTAGCTAAGTATTTAAATCGCAGTAGGAAAACGTGTTACCAAGGTCATCGTCGGTATTTGGATCAAAATCATCTGTGTAGGATGCAAAGGACAACCTTTAATGGAGAACAAGAGTTTAGATGCGCATCAACATCCCTTTCTGGAGAACAATTGTTAAGGCAGCAAGAACACTTGAAATTTAAGGTGAAGAAGTCAAATAAGGTAGAATCTGTATGGAAGAAGAAATCAATTTTTTTGAGTTATAGTATTGGAAGTTTCACCATATTTGTCACTGTCTTGATGTTATGCACATCCAAAAAAACGTGTGCGATAATTTGATAGGGACACTATTAAATTTGAAATTTAAGACTAAAGAAAGTTTCGCCTCTCATCTTGATATGGTTGAAATGGGTATAAGAGTTGATTTAGCTCCTGTAATTGGAGAAAAGAAAACATACTTCCCCCCTACTGCTTATACTTTGTCCAAGGAAAAAAAATGTTATCATCATTGTCAAATGTGAAACTTTCCTTTGGACATGCATCAAATATTAAAAAAAAATGTATCATTACCTGATTTAAAGTTGTATGCGTTGAAGTCCCACGATTGTCATACCCTCCTTCAGTAGTTACTACCAGTTTCAATATGTTTCGTACATCTGAAGAATGTTAGGGTTAGTATGATCAGACGGTGCTTCTTCTTCAATTCTCTATGCAACAAAGTCGTAGATGTGTCTAAACTGTACAAGTTGCAATCAGATGTGATATTGACCTTGTGCGAGTTGGAAAAAATATTCCCTCTCTCATTTTTCACTGTAATGTTACATCTCACGGTCGGTTTGATTAGAGAAATGTGTTTATGTGTACCGGTGTTCCATAATTGGATGTTTCCACTTGAACGGTTCAATAAAGTCTTGAAGAGTTATGTACGAAATTGATTTTCTTCGGAAGTTTTTATAGCTGAAAGTTATCTTGAAGAAGAATCAATTGAATTTTTCATGGAGTTTCTTAAACACAATTGTACAACTGATGGCCTTCGAAAGGATAAAGACAAACTTCCTTGTCCATTATCTGCTGCAACAATAAAATTTGTGGAAGAAAAAGAATGAGATGAGGCACATCTACATGTCCTTCTTAACAACAATGAAGATTCTGTAAGTACTTTGTAATTGTATAATTATGTAATTCTTTAAGAATTATCATTTTTCGTATATATATATCTGCAGTAATTCTTATATTATGTAATTATATTCAGGATGAATAAGGAGTATCTATCGAGGAAATAGAAAGAGTGTTCAGTGGTTGGTGGGAGAACATAATCGACCATTTGCTGATTGGTTCGAAAGAAAGGTTAGTTTACAATAGATAATGTACAAATATGAAAAAGCATATGAAATAGAAGTTAAATAGAAGTCGTGTTGCTTAAAAGAAAATTCATTGTTTTATTATTGTGTATTATTAGTTGTGGTTGTTAATATATATGATAATTTGAAGTGTATTTACATTGTGTTGGCAATTATATTTGCAGGTCAGTACAGAAATAATGGAAAATGGGGATGAAGCTGTTTCTGAAACGATACGTTGGTTGGCAGGCAAACCAACATTTTCATTTTTAACCTACGAAGGGTATCTAGTTGATGGGGTCCGATACTACACAAAGAACCGAGATGTTGCTAGGGTTGTCCAAAACAGTGGGGTTTCATTAGTTGCCAAGATCATCCAAATCGCTGTGCTAAAGATTTAAATCCCATAGAAGATGATATGACATTTTATGGGATAATCGAAGAAATGTGGGAGTTGGATTACCACAAATTCAAAGCCCCCTTGTTTTTGTGTAAATGGACAGCAAACAATAGAGGTATCAAGGTTGATGAACTTGGATTTACACTTGTGGACTTCGGTCGATAAGGCCACAAGAAGGACAAATATGTGTTTGTTGACCAAGTCCAACAAGTTTTTTATGTCGAAGATCTAGTTGATGTTGCCTAGTCTGTTGTGCTTAAGTCTACGATTCGATACTATCGTGAGGTGTACTACAAAGATGGTATAAGAGACACCTCCTTACAAAATCCACCATTCTACCCTGAAATCCCTTTATGCGATTTCATGGATGACGTTGAAGCAAGTGCTAGTAATCAAAGACAGAATGTTAAGGGGATTTGGGTGAAAATGCAAATATCGTAGTGTATTCTACATTAGGTCTTATGTATTAGATAGAATCTACTTCCAGTTAATTTGCTATTTTCTTTTAATTGTTGTTCTCGTAGTCCTTTGGCATGACATTTGGCCTTAAATAATTTATTTTTAGTTTCTTGTTTAAATATGATTCTTATATTAATTCAATTCTTTATAATTGCCTAATTAATTTGTTTCATCATGCCATTGTCTAATTAATTTACTTCATTATGTTATATAATTTGCGGATTGAACAAAGATGAGTGAAATGACACGAAAAAAGCTTAGTTGTGTTAAGGAACAAATAATCACCGATGAAGCAGAATTGCAAATAAAGGTGACAGAACCAAAACCTCCATTATCAGACTTCGGGTTAGCGTGGGAACCTACATCATCAAACTCGGCGCAACCAACGAGTACTACTACTGAATCTACACAAAGGAAATCTGGCGGTGCACCAAGTGTATATGCCATGCACAAAGTGGTGGTAAGAAAATCTCAGCCCTTGGAGTTACCAAAGGGAAATACTCGGAAGATATTGCAGTCCTACATACGCAAGTTAGCTAGAACAATGGCCCCCATTGACATTATAAGCTGGCCAAAAGTAGATCGTGATTTGAAAGAAAAAATATGGCTTGATGTTTAATTAGTTTGTTTTTCTTTAAATTTGTGATGAGTTAGAGAATATTGGGCTTATGTTATATACATATATATATATATATATATATATAAGATGTATATTTAAATATTGTGCAGAATACATTCAAAATATATCCCACGCTCAAGAATTTGGTGTTAAAATCTACAGGCTATAAATGGAGAGAGTTCCAGACAAATTTGACACGTAAATTTGTGCTCCCACTTGTTGGACAAAAGAAGAAGCTTTCTAGGCCACCGAAGCAATATCCATTCGTTGGTAAGTTGAGTTGGAAAAAAATTGTTGCATAAAGGAATTCTTCCAGTTGGCAGGTATATATCCTTATATTAATTTGTTAGTTCTGTTTTTGTAAATTCCATGGCATACATAAGTATATCATAAATATGAATATTATTAAGTAGATCACAATTTCAAGGTAATAAAAAAATATAAAAGGATTAAGTTACAGATTACTTATTAATAGTTTTCAAAATAGTAAAAAAATAAAAACAAAAAGTTCATATTTATATTTTTGGTTGCAGCCAATTCATGAGAAACTAAGTGTTGTGGTTGGTAAGAGGAAATATCACCATCGCCTGTCAAGAAAATGGTACATTGGTTTGAAGGAAGAGGAAGTAAGAACACAACTAACTAGTAAATTGTAATTTTCATCATTTTCTTGAGGATTTGAAATATTGCTTCCTTTTAAATCGATAAAGTTGGGGAAGCTAAAGGTTGGTTAAGAAATTAATCGAGCAGTTTTCTGGAAGAAGGCTCGAAAGCCAAAGGATGACATGGAAGTAAATGAAGAATTGGCTAAGATGAATGAAAAAATTGTAAGCCTCCTATGATAACTTTTTTTTTTCAAAATCATCCTGAAACATGGTTTTTCGTTTATTTTTGTGTGTATAGAATGCCTTGCTTGAAAAGAAATAGAAGGGGGAGTTTAGCCCTTATGGAAGTAACGATGTTCTAACTGTTGCACTGGAAACTCTTGAGCATTCAGGTAGGGTCCGGGCAGTTGGACGCTCCGTTACTCCCAAGATATACTATAATTAGCCGAGACAGAGGAAGCGTCAAATCACCAAGTCTGAGCTGATTGCGCGTGATCACCAGAGGTCATCGGAGCTAGAGAAAGCAAAGAAGGATCTGATGTAGGCAAAGAAAGAGATAATGGTAGAAATCGAAAAACTGAAGGCGATGATCTATGCTGGAGCCAATCTTTAGGCGCCAAATTTGTTAGTCAAAGAAAATTTCAAACCACCAAGAGATTAAGATGAAAAGAAACCAAAAACTGCAAAAGGATTGGTGTTGGATGGTGATGTTGATGGTTGTGTAGCTATTGCTAATCTGCTAGTTCAAGAAATAAAGGTAATAATTATATTTATATAATTTTCATCTTATGATTTATATAACTAGATTTATATTAATAAAAATTTATATAATACACTTACCATGAGAAAAACATGGAGAGACGTTTTATTTTGACCTTTTATTTATAATTCGTACTTATGTGAAAATGTGAGTTGTCAGTTGGTAATATAGACCCCAAGGTTGCATTTAGTGTTATTTTCCCTATTGGAGATGAATTGAGTAATAAAATACATGGAAGGGAAATGCTGCCTAGTTATCTTCAAGTTTCAGTGGATGGATGTACCAATCCAAATGTGTTGCTTCCTGTGTTGGTACCTGGTGAAATGGAGGTTGTACATCAAGCAGTTGGATCTGTTGTAGCCTAGCCTGTGGAACTAATCATGTAACAGCCCGCATTTTACGTATCGAAAGATCGTAAAATATTTTTATTTCATTCTTTGAGGGTGGGATCATTCTCATCTTTTAATATGTTGTTTATGCGGATGTGAGACATGTCCATAATTTTTACCGATTTTGTTTGTGACCATTTTTCCCCTATCAGCCTTGTATAGGGCATAACTTTTGACATAGGTGGAATCGGTGGGTGAGACCTGTGCCATTGGAAAGGAAATGATGATTTCCTTTCCGTAGAGTGGTTACATTAAGGATTTGGCTCAGTGGTTTGGGAGAAATCGCTGTTTTAAGGTTTTTTAGTTGGTTGTTTAAGTTTTGGAGCCTTGGTGGAATCCTGTAAATAAGGGGTGAGAGTGGAGGGAAAAGGTTTACTTTCCCATTCTCTCATTTAGAGGAATTTATCTCCTTCTTCCTCTAACACCATTCCACCATTAAAAATCAAAATCTAAGAGAGGAAATCGAAGATCTACACCATCCAAGGCAAGATCTACGTCATTTCAAAGGCGAATTCATCGGATCGAGGAGTTTGATTCGGAGTGCTCGCTGTCCAGATTCTTATTTCTATCGTTTTAGATTGTTTCAGCAAATCGGTGAGTGATTTACATCTCTCACATGAATGCAATGAAGTATATGAGTGTTTGTGCATGTTTCTTATCAAATTAGATGTTTTACCATAGATTTACACTATTACAAGTTCATTTTCATGTGCATCACCCTATGATCTAATCTAAAAAGTTTTACTTGTTAATTTCATGTCATTTCACATGTTTATGTTAGTTAGATCTCTCATTTTGATCATATGTTTATGTTAATGATTTTTGGTGAGATTTACATCATTTTTGTGGTAATTGTCATATTCATGTGGTTGGTAATGTTATGATATGTTTGTGATTGTGTTTGGTTTAGTCGATTTCGTCGGATTCGTCGTTTGGCGAAGTTTTGGTTGAAATCAAAGTTGAATTGCAATATGCAGAAATTGGCTCGGCCATAGGTTGAATCGGCCAGAAATTGGCTCGGCCATAGGTTGAATCGGCCAGGAGTTGACTCGGCCATAGGTTGAATTGGCTAGAAGTCGGATTGAAACGAAGTTGGATCGAATAGGAGTGGATCGGATCGGGTCATATTCGGATCGGGTCATATTCGGATCGGGTCATATTCGGATTGGGTCATATTTGGACCGGGTCATATTTGGATCGGGTTGGTCATATAGGTGATTGGATCAGGTCGGTCATGTTGGTTGGATCGGTCGAGTTTGAAGCCAGAAAGGCGCTGGATTGGGTTGGCCTAGTTTGGGTTGGGTCGGTCTGGAAGGGGGCGGATCGGTCATGTTATTAGCAGCGCTTTTAAACGCTATGGTTGATAGTGATGATGCTATGGTCTGTTTCCAATAGAGTCATTTTCTAAAAATTTATTTTTCGGGTATGACTCGGGTACGAGCCCAAAAGGTCTGAAAAATATTTTTCGGGGGCAACCCCCCCCCCCCCCCCCCCCGAACCCTGGCCGTAACGCAGTGATGTAATTAGCTCGGATATGGTGTGACTTCGAAGTAAATTCAAGTAGGAGGGTTCAATGTGTTGAAAGGTGTTCGTTGATCGAAGAAGAACAATGAATGAAGTAATAACTCAAAGGTTGTGGGTTGGTGTATAATGGTTGCTCGAGAAGGTCGCTTGAGCAGTAAATAGTCGTCAAGGTTGGACGACTAGAGTTGAAGGCCGAGATATTATCGTTGTCGTAAGTTCTAGCAGGCTCAACGCAGGGGTACGATGGGGGCACCCAATAGACCGGAAGGTTGTTGGTCGAGTACCTTGGGTATCGTTGAAAGGCCTAGTTGTCAAGGTTGGACATATGGATATATGCTAGAACTGGGGTTACCATTAGCCCTGGACATATGGCAAGGTTGGCCGTCATACGATTAACGGTGGTTTCAAAGCAGGATTGGCGGTGATAGCCAGAGTCAGTCATGGATGATTGGTTGTTCGGTGTGAGACTTATATAATCTGGATGTTATGTGTGTTTTCCATAATTAAATGGTTGCTCTGGCTTCCATGTATGAATTGTTATTCCTTTGGTTGAATGGATTGTAAAGGCTATCACTGTCCGATGTGGGGGAGATATGGTTGAGGTCTTCTCTGGTGTTATGGGTAGACTAGTGTGTTTATCTATCCCCTCTCATACATTTTATTGTTGAAGTTTGTTAGCTGTTTTATCGCTCATTAAGACTGTTATCTGACTCAAGGTTTTTATGTATCCTCTTATTACCTTGGGTTGTTCATCCGATTGTGGATGGGTAGACTAAGTAACAGGTGATAGTTAATGCTTTAGTAAGGACGACGATGCTGATCGATGGCGAGCAGGGGGCTCACGTACTAGTTTTACTACTAGCTAATAATTGGATTTCCACTGTTTTCTTTTCTGAGTGACGTAGTGAGGAAACTTTGTGTAAACACTATTTCCAAGCTTGTGGATCTTACTTTCTAGCTGTATGGAAGTCCAGTGTTTCTGCTTCACTATTATTACATGTTGTATATGTTCTTTTAGATTTTATCCTTGGGCTGTGAGTTTTACGACAGGTTCCGCTTGTGTTTTCCTACTCTGATGATCGTCCATGACAGCCTCGCACATCTTTCATCCCATTATTTCTCTTGTATAGTGCGTGGGTTATGGGCGGTCATCACATTTGGTATCAGAGCTCTGGTCAGCGATTTTTGGCCAAAGAGCAAGGATGTAATCACGTATGGGAGATGTACTTGTAGATTTCAGTTGGATGCTTACTCTATATAAACTAGCATATATGGTAGTAGCGGTTGTTTTCCTTTAGCAGTTTATCTTGTAAGTGGACTAATCATTCTATTTCAGATTTAGAATGAGTAGTCAAACCTCTAGGAGTGAGTCTGGGACTGGAGGAGTAGGAGAGGAAAGCCAATTGGGAGCTTTAGCAGTTGCACCGGAATACCTGGTCGTGTTTGGGGCAGCCATGATGGCAGCGGCTATATTAAGGATCCCTATTCCAGAAGCGGTAATAGAGCGAGGTGTTCCTGTGCATGTACCAAAAAGGAATTTTGCTAAGCGACAAAGGGACTGTACTCCTATGGATGAGGAAATTTCTATTAGTCTTAGTGCTTCACAAGAAGAAAATGGTACTCAAAAGAAGAAATCTAAGAAGAATGTGGTCTGCTTCAATTATCAATCGGAAGGCCATTTTTCCTGGGATTGTAAGGAAGAATGGAAGTGCTTTAGATGCGGCAAGCCTGGACATAAGAAGAAAGACTATCCAGACCTTCCAAAAAATAAGCAACCGTAGAAAGCATGTGTTGTGGAAGCTATTCCAATTTCCTATTGTATTCATGATGAGAACTAGGAGAAGTGAAAGGGTGTCGTGGTGCAAGGTACTCTATCTATTAATGGTGTTTCAGTTCGTGTGCTTTTCGATACTGGAGCATCGCATTCCTTCATTTGCAATGAGCTTATATGTCTCTTGGGTTTGGAACCTGAGATTTGTGATAGACCCTTCGTAGTGACTAATCCAATTGGGGGTTCATCAAATCTTTGCATGATATGCCGTGGTCTAGTGCTGTCGAGTCATGGTTGCTCTTTTGTGTGTGATTGCTTTGTTCTTAACTTCGCTGGGTTTGGGATCATCTTGGTCATGGATTAGTTCAAGAGGTATGCGGCAAGGGTGAATTACGAGAAGCTGGAGGTGAGGGTCAGGGATGTGGAAGGGCGGAAGGTGTTGATTAGATGTAAGCGCAAAGACGGGGTCTTCGTGAGTTATCTATTTTCGCTTGGGATTCCACAAGAAAACCAATCATTAGTGCTGATCGCTAATGAGTATGTAGATGTCTTTTAAGAGGTCAAAGGGTTGCTGCCGCATCGTGAGATCGAGTTTAGGATCGATTTGGTCGAAGGTGCTAGACCAATCGTTATGCATCTTAGGTGGATAGCGACTAGGGAACAACAAGAGTTAGAGGTGCAAGTTCGTGACCTTTTGGGAAAAGGATTCATTCGGAGGAGTGTTTCCGAGTGGGGTGCACCAATCATATTTGCATCCAAGGCGGGTGGCTTGTTAAGATTGTGTGTGGACTATCGTGAGCTGAACAAGGTGACTAAGAAGAACAAGTATCCGTTGCCAAGGATTGATGACTTGTTCGATCAGCTTCACGAAGCCAAAGTGTTTTCTCAAATGGATTTGGCAACGGGATTTCACTAGTTGAGGGTGGCTACGGATAGTGTGCCAAAGACTGCTTTTAGGACACCATCCGGTTTTGAATGGTTGGTGATGCCATTCGGGTTGACTAATGCGCCAGCGTATTTTGTGGATCTTTTAGAGATCAATTGAACAAGTTCATGCTTGTGTTCGTGGATGATATTCTGGTTTACTCCAGAAATGAGGAAGAACATAAGACACACTTGAGAGTTGTGTTAGAGATCTTGCAAAAACATCAACTTAAGGCTAAGTTCTCAAAGTGTCACTTCTGGAAGGATGAAGTGAGGTTCGTAGGTCATGTAGTTTCTGGAAAAGGGATAGCGGTTGACCCCGCTAAAGTTGCAGCAATACAGGACTGGGATCGACCTAAGAATGCGACGGATGTTCGGAGTTTCCTTGGGTTGGCAGGATATTACCGACAGTTTATCAAGGATTTCTCCAAAGTAGCTGCACCATTGACAGGATTGACGAAGAAGAACCAAGTGTTCACATGGGATGCAAATTGTGAACAAGCGTTCGGAATCCTGAAGGAGAGATTGACGAGTGCTCCTATGTTGACCATTCCAAGTAGGAATGAAGAGATGGTGGTGTATACCGATACGTGTGGTACTGGACTTGGAGCAGTACTAATGCAAAAGGATAAGGTTGTGGCCTACACGAGTCGGCAGCTCAAGCCGCGTGAGAAGAATTACCCAACTCATGATTTGGAGTTGGCAGCAATTGTGTTTACTCTGAAGATGTGGAGACATTATCTATTGGTAGTTTGATTCGAGTTGTTTACGGATCACAAGTCATTGAATTATCTTTTCTCCCAAAAGGATTTGAATCTTCGGTAGCAAAGATGGTTAGAGTTTCTGGCGTCATATGATTTTGTCATAGCCTATACTCTGGGCAAGGGTAACGCATTTGCAGATGTGTTAAGTCGAAGACACGCAAGTTTGGAAGCGATTTTTTCGAAATGGAAGAGCCTCGAGTACCTGGCAAGGTTCGATTTCAGGACAATGTGTGAGTTGGAACCTGAAATGATAGCAAGCTTGTCAATAAGACCTACTCTTATCGAAAGGATTGGAAAGAGCCAAAAGAAGGATGCATAGCTTGTCAAGTTCATTCAGAAACAGGAACCAGAAGACAAAAAGTTCGAGGTCGATCGAGAGGGTTGGCTTCGAAAGCAAGGGCGATTAGTTGCTCCGGATATTGACTGATTGAGGGATGAGGTTCTGAGAGAATGTCATCACTCAAAGCTGACAATTCAGCCGGATGGAAATAAGATGTATCAGGACATAAGGAGAGTCTATCACTGGGAAGGGATGAAGCGAGATATTGGAAAGTTCATTTCCAAGTGTATGAACTGTCGGTTGGTGAAAGCTGAACAGAAGAAGCTGAGTGGTTTGCTTCAGCCATTGGAAGTTCCTATGAGGAAGTGGAAGCAAGTATCAATGGATTTTATCGATGGACTACCTAGAACCAGGGCAGGAAACAAGGGGATTTGGGTCATCGTGGATTGTTTGACCAAAAGTGCGAGATTCATTCCTGTCAAGTCAACTAGGATGGCATCGAAATTGGTTGAACTTTATGTGAAATGGATAGTTCGATTCCATGGTGTCCCAAAGAGTGTAGTAAGTGACCGAGATCCATTATTTACGAGTGGATTTTGGAAAAGTTTGCAAGAAGCTTTAGGAACCGAGTTGTGCTTGAGTATGGCATACCATCCCTAAACTGATGGTCAGACCGAGAGAGTCAATCGAGTTTTAGAAGATCTCCTGAGGGCTTGTGAGTTAGACTTCGGAGGATCATGGGAAGACCATCTACATCTGGTTGAGTTTGCGTATAATAATAGCTACCAATCTAGCATTGGGATGGAACCATACGAAGCGTTGTATGGAAGGCCGTGCAATTCTCTAGCATGTTGGCTAGAAACTAGAGATAAGTTGGTACTTGGGCCTGAGATGATTAGAGAAACCTCGGATTGTATCGAGATAGTTCGGCAACGAATGAAGGCAGCCCAGGAATGTTAGAAGAGTTACGCCGACAAGCGTCGTAAGGACTTGGAATTCAATGTGGATGATATGGTTTTCGTGAAAGCTTCGCCGCAGAAGCACATGGTTAGATTTGGTAAGAAAGGAAAGTTAGCTCCAAGGTTTGTTGGACCATTTCCGATAGTCGAGCGAATTGGAAAGCTCGCATATAGATTGGAGTTACCCGAGAAGATGTCGAGTGTGCATAATGTGTTCCATGTGTCGTTTCTACGGAAATTCGTGCATGATTCGAATATAGTGGTATCTCCAGAGCAGTACGAAGACTTAGAGACCTCGTAAGCCACTTCGTGTTGTGGGGAATGACATGAAACAACTCAGGAGGAAGACGGTTACGCTAGTGATGGTACAATGGAGTGAAGATGGTGACGATTGTACGTGGGAGACGGAAGAGAGTATGAGAGCGACTTATCCAGAACTCTTTGTCGGTTGGACCCTCTGATATCGTATCTTCGTTATATCATTGTATCTTGTTGTTGATTGTTAGAATTCCGCGTGCTAGGATAAGGCTATGGATGCATGACTTGATGGATGCTAGTTTGGATGATAGAATTGGCTTTTCATGGATGATAGGCATGCAAAATCGTTGTGATTACTTGGTTTTGTTTGGAATTTCGGGGGCGAAATTCTTTAGGGGGGAGAATGTAACAGCCTGCATTTTACGTATCGAAAGATCGTAAAATAATTTTATTTCATTCTTTGAGGATGGGATCATTCTCAGCTTTAAATATGTTGTTTATGGGGATGTGAGACATGTCCGTAATTTTTACCGATTTTGTTTGTGACCATTTTGGCCCTGTCAGCCTTGTACCGGGAAGAACTTTTGACTCAGGTCAAATCAGAGGGTGAGACCTGTGCCATTGGAAAGGAATTGATGATTTCCTTTCCATAGAGTGGTTACATTAAGGATTTGAATCAGCAGTTTGGGAGAAATCGATGTTTTAAGGTTTTTCAGTTGGTTGTTTAGGTTTTGGAGCCTTGTTGGAATCGTATAAATAGGGGGTGAGAGTGGAGGGAAAAGGTTTACTTTCCCATTCCTCATTTGGAGGCATTTATCTCCTTCTTCCTTTAACACCATTCCACCATTAAAAATCCAAATCTAAGAGAGGATATCGAAGATCTACACCATCCAAGGCAAGATCTACGTCATTTCAAAGGCGAATTCATCGGATCGAGGAGTTTGATTCGGAGTTCTCGCTGTCCGGATTCTTATTTCTATCGTTTTAGATTGTTTCGGCAAATCTGTGAGTGGTTTACATCTCTCACATGAATGCAATGAAGTATATGAGTGTTTGTGCATGTTTCTCGTCAAATTGGGATGTTTTACCATAGATTTACTCTATTACAAGTTCATTTTCATATGCATCACCATATGATCTAATCTAACAAGTTTTACTCGTTAATTTCATGTCATTTTACATGTTTATTTTAGTTAGATATCTAATTTTGATCATATGTTTATTTTAATGGTTTTTGGTGAGATTTACATCATTTTTGTGATAATTGTCATATTCATGTGGTTGGTAATGTTATGATATGTTTGTGATTGTGTTTGGTTTAGTCGATTTCGTCGAATTCGTCGTTTGGTGAAGTTTTGGTCGAAATCGGAGTTGAATTGCAATATGCAGAAATTGGCTCGGCCATAGGTTGAACGACCAGAAATTGGCTCAGCCATAGGTTGAATCGGCCAGGAGTTAACTCGGACATAGGTTGAATCGGCCAAAAGTCGGATTGAAACGAAGTTGGATCGGACGGGAGTCGATCGGATCGGGTCATATTCGGATCGGGTCATATTCGTACCGGGTCATATTTGGATCGGGTCGGTCATATAGGTGATTGGATCAGGTCGGTCGTGTTGGTTGGATCGGTCGAGTTTGAAGCCAGAAGGGCGCTGGATCAGGGTTGTCGTTGTTTGGGTCGGGTCGGCCTGGAAGGGGGCGGATCAGTCATGTTTTTAGCAGCGCTTTTAAACGCTGTGGTTGATAGTGATGATGCTATGATTTGTTTCTAATAGAGTCATTTTCTGAAAATTTGTTTTTTTGGTATGACTCGGGTACGAGCCGAAATGGTCTGAAAAATATTTTTTGGGGGCAACCCGCCCGAACCCTATTCGCAACATAGTGATGTAACTAGCTCGGTGATGGTGTGACTTCGAAGTAAATTCAAGTAGGAAGGTTCGAAGTGTTGAAATGTGTTCGTTGATCGAAGAAGAACAACGAATGAAGTAACAACTCAAAGTTTGTGGGTTGGTGGATAGTGGTTGCTCGAGAAGGTCGCTTGAGAAATAAATAGCCGTCAAGGTTGGACGACTAGAGATATTGAAGGCCGAGAGATTATCGTTGTCGTAAGTTCTATCAGGCTCAAAGCAGGGGTACGATGGGGGCACCTAATAGACTGGAAGATTGTTGGTCGAGTACCTTGGGTATCGTTGAAAGTCCTAGTTTTCAAGGTTGGACATTGTCAAGATTGGACATATGGAGTTTATGCTAGACCTGGGGTTACCATTAGCCCTTGACATATGGCAAGGTTGGCCATCATACGATTAACGGTGGTTTCAAAGCAGGATTGGCGGTGATAGCCAGAGTCAGTCATGGATGATTGGTTGTTCTGTGTGAGACTTATATATTCTGGATGTTATGTGTGTTTTCCATGATTGAATGGTTGCTCTGGTTTCCATGTATGAATTGTTATTCCTTTGGTTGAATGGATTGTAAAGGCTATCACTGTCTGATGTGGGGGAGATAAGGTTGAGGTCTTTCTGGTGTTATGGGTCGATTAGTATGTTTATCTATCCCCTCTCATACACTTTATTGTTGAAGTTTGTTAGCTGTTTTATCGCTCACTAAGACTGTTGTCTGACTCAAGGTTTATGTATCCTCTTATTACCTTGGGTTGTTTATCCGATTGTGGATGGGTAGACTAAGTAACAGGTGACAGGTATTGCTTTAGTGAGGACGACGATGTAGATCGATGGCGAGCAAGGGGCTCACGTACCAATTTTACTACTAGCTAATAATTGGATTTTCGCTGTTTGCTTTTCTGAGTGATGTAGTGAGGCATCTTTGTATAAACACTATTTCCAAGTTTGTAGATCTTACTTTCTAGTTGTATGGAAGTCTAGTGTTTCTGCTTCACTATTATTACCTATTGTATATGTTCTATTATATTTTATCCTTGCGCTGTGAGTTTTATGACAGGTTCTGCTTGTGTTTTCCTACTCTGTTGATCGTCCATCACAGCCTTGCACATCTTTCAGCGCATTATTTCTCTTGTATAATGCGGGGGTTATGGGAGGTCGTCACAGCTCAGCTTCCCACAACTTATGGTATGTGCTTACCTAAATAATATATGTTTATTCTATGTGCATGAAATGAGGAAATAGAAATGTGTTTAATGTTTGTATGATGGTGGATCATTTTTCTATAGATTAAGAAAAAGTAGTTGTCTCCACCAAAAACAGGTGAGTTATTCCAGAGATTACAGACCTTGTATTCTCAAATAGAGCCACCTAAGAGTGTGCCAAAGAAGTGGAGGTTGATATATAAACATGAAATGACCTTGATGAAAGATGGTAGGGCCTCAGTCCAGATTCCATGCGATGCAGAAGTTTTTGGGGAAGAGAAAACAAATTTTTTGTTGGATGAGAATGTGTTAGCATTATTGCATTTTGAAATGATCGGGCAAGCTGTTATATCAGCCTATATGATGTTAGTATTCGTTTTTTCCAATTCTTCATGTTCCAGTTTTGTAACACCCCGCGAATTCTATAACTGTGAAATTCACAAATTAAAGTATAATTAATTTCAAATCAAATAACTAAGGGAAACGGGATACGCCATTGCGTTCGTCTCGGAAAAATGTGCGAAATAGAGTCCGAGTTTTCGAAAAACGGAGTCCGTATGAAGAAGATATGGCCTTCGGAAGTTTCTGAATTAAGTTTAAAATTCGAACAGAATAAAACAGCTCAGAAAAACAAGTTTAAATTCCAAAATCGGGCCCAATTGGCCAGGGCGGGAAAATTCCCGCCTAAGACACCCAGGTCGACTGGGATGTCGACCTGGTCTAGCCAGGTCGACAGGGCTGTCGACAGGGCTGTCGACAGGGCTGTCGACCTGGTCCAGAGCCAGGTCGAACCCAGCCCAACCTGGCTGGCCTATTCTATGTTGGTCGATTTTCAGAAGGCTGCTTTGTCATTAGGGCTAGGTGGCAGGCTCTAATTGGTCTCTCTTTCGAATGAAAGGCTACGATCAATCCAAGCAACATCGATGGTCCTAATCAGTTCATAACCCCTATAAAAATGACCCTAGACTCAACCTAATCTATTCATTCAAAAATAAGAACAAAGCCATCATGTTGCTGAGGAACGACTAAGAGTAGCCACCAATTGGAGAGAGGATTAGGAGGCAAATTCTAAAAGCATAAAGCAACTTAATCAAATCAAATCAACAAGGAATCACATCTCCAAAATCCTAAATTGGAGAATTCGTCACACAATTGTAAGTAGAGTATTATTTTGGTATGAACAAATAATTGTGTTGGTTTGTATACTTGATTGTGGCGATAAAGTAATTCATATTTGTGCGTTACTATGATTCTTATCGATTTGGAATATTGTATACGTTTGGATATTCTCGAATTATGTTATTCATTATAAAAAACTACATGTTTGCGGTAGTTTTATGCAAGTATATGTTTGGAATATTCGCAAATTATGTAATCCATGTTGAAGCTACATGTATGTAGTTGATTTATTGAAATTCATGCAAGTTTGGGGTTTTGCTACTATGCCATCATAATGGACATTTTTACAAAAATCATTTTGTACGTAATTGGAACAAATTTGGGTTATTATAGTTCATATGAAACTATGTTGAAATTTTGGCACCATGATCTATGTGTTAAGCCATGCTTTTGTACTAGAAAACCTATTTGCAAACTTATGAATATGACTAGGCTATGATTGATATTTTGCATAATTGAAATCCATGTTAGGTCTATATTGTTAACAAGAATTATATGATGACATATGTGGTACATAGCTAGGTTAGATTCAAAAATCCCTTTTGCAAGTTTGCATGACTAAAGTAAAAATCATGATTTCATGTTAGAAATATTTATGCCATGGTTATGTGAATAGATTTAAAATCATGATTAAGTTGAACTATACTTTTGTGTTAGTAACAAAAGTAAGCACCTTTGTAAACATGTAGTACTCTTATGAACATGATTTGCTTATGTTTGACATTATGCCTAAATAAAAATATATGTTTATGTTGTAGTTAAGACTATGTGTCAATATTGATATCCAATTTAGATTCTTAACTTAACTACAAGTTTACATGCTTTGATTCATGTCACCTATGCTACTATGCAAGTACACCAGTTTCTGTTTTGTAATTCCAACGTTATGTTGCAAGTTCATGCGTTCACATTCCCCTTTTTGTGTATGTAATCGCGCTTTGAGCCTCCCCTTTTTCTCATGGCTAAGTTGGGCTTAAAAGCCTAAGCCCAACATATATTATGATAAACGAACGTATTAAACGGGGGAAAATAGCGTTGGGCCAAATTAATTAATAAATGAAAATATAAAGTAGAAGGGCCCAAATTCAAGTATGGGTTGGGCCCATGATTGGTGTAACCTTTACACCATTAACTTAATAATGGGCCGCAAATATTTACATATAAGAAAATAAAGAAGAAAGACAAAATATGTAAATGTAGAACATACGATGTGTTTAACCCGAGGTTGGATTGAGTTGTGATGTAAACCTGCCCGGAACCGCCCGGCTGTCCAGTAGTCACAACAATACCTATCCAATGTGGGAGGTTAAACATGGAGCCCAATAAGGACCCGAGGTTAGACTGAGTTGTGGCGTAAGACTGCCCGGAACCAACCGGCAACAGGCAGCCACAACAATACCTGTCTAATGTGAGAGGTCAAGGCTTTAATAAGACAATTAAGGCTGAGTCAGGATTGTTAGGATTAAGTGAACTAAAGACTTAATCAAAATGGAACATGCTAAACTAAACGGACTGGTGGGGGTTAGGTTAGAAAACACTTAACCAACTTAGCATGTTGGCTAGAGATAGAAAACCTAGTAACGGGGGACCCTTTTCAGCAGTAACCCTAGAGGGTGTATCATGATACCCTGAAACTAGGCAGGGTGGGGCACGATTACTGGGCTGATTGTAAGAGGTCAAATCGACGGCGGTGGTGTAGCAGTGTAGGTTCTAACGGGGTGCAGGCGTGCACACACTCCGGCGCAGAAAAATAAAGCACTGGGCACCAGTAGCATACCTGTGCATTCTAAGGTTGTGTCGGGCCGCTGCCATGGGACTTGATACACCCCATGGTGGGACCAGCATAGGTAACTACAACATCGGGGGCCGTAAGACACATGTAACTATGCGAGTACGAGCCGATCATCATAGAATGGATCACTTCACCCTGATTATGGGGTGCCAGTTGGAAACTAGTTTATATGGGTTCAGAGATTAACATGGGGTACGATAGTATATTCGACCCTAGACAACTTAACCAAGTTTATAGTGCTTTCCCACTTCTTGTTTATACTTATCATACCCAGTTCTTTATTCATAGGCAGAATAGTCCTAGACTTACTCAGGCTTTATGTCTGACTCTACTTTTCTTTCGTCTTCTTTCTTCCGTCCCCCCCCCCCACCCAGGTCCATAGGGAGGGAACACTGCAGCTTGACCAGCCTTAACATCCAGCTTGAAGAGGAGAAATGTATTGCTTGGACCTTTTCGTTTTGAACTATGGCTTTGGACAACCACTATGGGGCTTTTGCAGTTTATCTATGTTTTCTTTATGCTTCTTTAAATAATGTAATCAAGACAGATTATGAAAGTGTTATGTTTTTGGAAAGGATGTAAGACAATCATGGTGATGTTGTTGTAACACGTATTTGCTTTTATGAAATAAAAGTTGTTGTTTTTCCGCTGTTTACAAATATGTGTTCTTATATCTGTCTTGTATATCTGTGACTTATACTTATAAACCTCCACCAAAATTAGGGCATTCCCTTTGAGAGTGACCCTAACGGAGGTGGGGTGTTTCAAGTTTAAATGTTTATATTTTATTTATATAGGTTATTGTTTACTAAGATACGCGAGGCAAATGATTTGGACACATTTGGTTTTTTTTATCCTGGCAGATGGTTCAACTCGACGGAGATTTTGAATATTACGTTGTGCAAAGGCTGAGAGACCACTGTGATCGTATATATTTCATATCGCATAATAGCAGGTAAGTGTTTGATGAAACCTATATGTATATATATATTTCGGCATATAAAAATTGGTGTGAATTTGTATTATTTTGAGTTTGGAATATTTTTTATGATAACAGCATGCATTGGATTTTGAGTATAATATGGGATGGTGATATTTATATTCTTAGTACATTGTCTATTCTGCGTTGTTTTTAGACTTTAGAAAAAGCATTAACAAAGTAATTTTTCCTAACTGATTTTTTTAGCTTCATTGATGCTTTTTTGAGTTTGACATGATGAAGTATTTCTATACAATTTTGCAGGGCAGTTAATAGTTTCAATTCCCAAACAGGCAAGGGCAATAAAATGCCTAAAGTAAAGAATCTCACTATAAGTATTTTTCCACTTCTAACTATGGCGTACTTAAATTAATGTTTAATTAATTTGGCAGCTGATATATATGTCACTACTTTATTAGAACAGGGATGTCCAAAACAGCCTGGTGAGCAAGAATGCGAATACATGGTGATGCGCTACATTAAAGAAATTATTGTGGATAAGGAACTTTCTTTTCTTAAAAAGGTAAACATATATTGTTTAGATAAGTAATTAGTTTGCAAATTTGTGTGGAAGAAACATGCATTTGAATACTGTGAGCATTAGATATTTGACATGCAACTTTTATAACTTTACGTTTATTTCATGCTTTCTTGCTTCATACTAGTATAATCAAGTGCAAAAATACACTGTTTTGATTTTACTGTCATTAGGGTGCTATCTAGATAGTGTTGAAAGAATATTAATCCCATATCTGAAAAACCACTGTGGGATTTTATTTAACTTTAAGTATCTTATAAGTTTTGTGTTGGATATTAGTATTTTAGCGAATCAAGTCGAAATGATGTCGACGATGGTTCGTATCTAATCTTCTAAGTATTAAACCCTGGGGATGTCCCGGTACATTTTACCCTTCACAATTTCAATATGATTCTCAAGTTCTGATTCAAAACTCAATTTGAATGCCATACAAAGTATATATACAGAGCACAGGCTCTCGAGCGATGTCGAACTTTTGCACTTGATTCTAGTAGACATATATACTGAGTATATATATATACAAAGTATATAAAGTATGTATACTGAGAAAAGTATATAAACTCAATCTAATTGTCATACAATGTAAATAAATTATATATACAGAGTATGTTTACCCTAAAATTTTTGCGTGCGACATCGAACTTTTGCACTTGATTCTAGTAGACATATAAAGTATATACTGAGCTATTTATCAACTTTGCAGTGGAGCGTGAAGAATCAAAAGTCTTGTTGTGTGGAGCAGTTGGAGGAGGTTTTATGGAATATAAGAATATTTTTTGTTTAATGTTTGTGGCCAGTATTGCATTTTTGTTTTGGTATTGATATTGCATTTTTTTTGGTATTTTTATTGCATTTTTATGGTAGGGCATATATCATATATTAGGAAAAACATTGGTGTTTAAAATTATTACTGACATCAATTATGTAGAACAAAAACAGTGTATAAACAGAACAAAGACATCCCTCCTTTAAAGGGAAATGATGTCTAAATGCAACACAAACATCATTTCATTGAAAGTGAACTGATATTTGTTTGGTGTATAGACATCACTTCTTTTAGGAATAAATGTTATGGTATACATATATTACAAAAGCTATTCCCACCATAAACGATGTATCAGTCATTTTGTACTACTTACACGACACATTTATAGTAATACTAGACTTATAATAAGCCATTATCAACATTATGTTCATGCAAATAAACAAGAAAAAGGGCTTAATACTTCATTTATTAATTATATTATGATGTCTTGCTCCAGCTTCAGCATCGTTTTTTAACCAATGTAAAAATTTTGGCACTTTAGACATCATCGACAACAACATCTCTCCCGAAAAACCGAGACATCATTTTTTAGCTGATGTTTTTGTGAAGTTTTCTTGTAGTATAATTACATTCATTTTGAATAGACCATCACTCACATACCAATTTCCATTATATACTCCATTCTTAGACAAAGCAAAATTATCAGAAACAAAGACAAACTTAAAGCCATTCTTACTTAGAAATGATCTGGAAACCAAGTTCTTACGAATATCTGGAACTTATAGAACATCATTCAAAGTAAATTCATTCTTAGATGTAATTTTAAGAACCACTTTTTCTTCTCCTTCAACCTTTGATGTGAAGGAGTTTCCCATAAAAATATGCTCTTATTATGTCATAGATTTGTAGTCGACGAACATCCACTTGTTGGCACAAAGGTGTTTTGAGGCACTAATGTTCATGAACCATTCTTTTGTGCCAACTAAGTTGCATTCTGAGATCACCACAGACAAGTTCATTTCGGAGACATTATCTGATAGTTTATCAAACTCCATAATTTTGCTTTGTCTTTTTTCTTTTCTTTGGACCTCGACATTCATTTTTCCTATGCCCTTTCTTCTCGCAATTATGACAGTTTTGTTTGAACTTCTTTGCCTTTTTTGCATTTGGGTTGTTTTCCCTTTTCCTTTGTTGTTTTATCATCTTCGAGTACATTTACCTTTGTCACCATAGTCCTAGTTGTTTTCTTGTCATATTTTCTATTTTCTTCTTCTGTTCTCGCTCGAATAGCTAAATCATCCATTGTCATTTCCTTTCATTTATGCTTCAGATAATTCTTGATGCCTTTCCATAATGGAGGTAATTTCTCTATAGTGGCATCCGTTTGAAATGACTCACTTAGAGACATTCCTTCGTCATGTACCTCATGAATGATGACCTGCACAAATACTATTATTAGACTTGTTCTCTTTATTGCTATGCACAAAAACTGGCACATAAGGTGGTTAGATCTTAAAAATGCCTTTCTTTAATGGTGAGTTACAAGAAGAATTTTACATGCACTAGACACAAGGCTATGTGAAAGATAAAATTCTTTTGTGAAAACTCAAAAAGGAAATATATGGGCTTAAACCAGCACCTAGAGTATGGTTTGATAAACTGAAAGAAACCCTCATTAATAAAGGCTTTTAGTTTACCAAATCAGATAAATCATTATTTGTTAACATCACTGACACATCATCAACTTATCTACTAATATGTGCGGATGTTCTAATTATTACATGTAATTATGAAAAGTTAGTGAATGGTCTAATCAATATCTACGTCAACAGTTCTGTCTAAAGGACCTAGGTGACTTAAAAATTATTTTTTGGGTATAAAAGTGATTAGATCATCTGCAATAAACATGGTGCTAAGCCAAAGGAAGTATATCATAGAATTACCAGGGAAAGAAGAAATGACAAATGTCCATCCCTCACTAACCCTAATGATAATCAATCAAAATTACTCCAAAAACAGGGGAGAACCCATACCTAATGATAAAAAGTATAGGAGCATCATCGATGCTATTAAATATGTTAATATAACCGGGCGTGATATAGCTTTTAGTAATAACATATTGTCTCAATTTATGCAGAACCCATTGGACAGTTACTGGAAGGCTATCAAAAGGGTTCTTAGATATCTTAAAGGCACTATAAACCTTGGGTTACACATTAAAAAGAGCAACAGTCTCAACCTTGTAGGATATAGTGATGCCGATTTGGCTGGTGACACAGATGACAGAAAGTATGTTACAAGCTATTGCATTTACATTGGGGAAAACCTAATTTCAAGGATTTCTAAAAAAAATCAACAATTTCTAAATCAAGCAGTGAAGCTGAATATAGAAGTGTAGTCATTGTAATAGTAGAAATTATGTGGTTACAGTCTCTACTAATGCAATTGAAAATAAAAAACGAGAGCAAAGTCATACTCTTGTGTAGTAATCAAAGCACTGTCTACATGTCTAGAAATCTAGTTCTTCACTCTCGAACAAAACATATATAAATAGATCTGTATTTTATTCGAGAGCAACTTATCAAGGGAACGTTACAAGTCTGTCATGTTCCAGCATTTCATCAAAAAGAAGACGCACTCTCCAAAGCATTATTAAGCAAAATCTTTCAAAGACTCGGATCTGAAGGAAAACTTAAAAAGATTCATATCAAATACATAACCAAGAAGAAGAACCAACCTTATCCTTCCCTCTGACCTGATTTGTTGCTGTTGAAGGCACTGCATCGCTCATCCCTCACTAGAGCCTCAATCGGTTAGAGTTCATCTTTTTCCCTTAAATCCTAGTGCTCCGTATATTGTTTAGACGATATTACTTGCAAAATGTGCAACTTTTCCTATCAAAATCACCATAGATCTAGAGAGCTTAAGGATTAAAAAAACCTAATCCTCGTATTGAATTGAGGGGCCTGTTAGAGATAGTATGGTTTTTACCTGTTTCGCTTTTGTTTTATGTTATTGGGTTGTAGTATTATGGGCCTTAACCAATCTAGTATGTTTTCTCCTATTTAAACACTGCGTTGTATCTTTGAACATTTTAATCTCGTTCAATTTAATACAAGCAATAGCCTACTTTTCTTTTACATCTCTTCTACATTTTCCAAATACAAATACTTAGTTTACTAGTGATTCATTCAAATGAACTACCAAAGCTACCACATATAATCTATAAATTTAAAATTTATGCATTTTATTGTAACTGTTAATATCCTGTTCTTGTTAATTTTTTGGTATCGTATATAATACGTGCAAGTTTTTGAAGTAGACCGATGATCTAGAACATTCAATGCAAATCTACTAAATAATAGTAAATCATAACTTTTTAAAGCTCTATTCTTAGTCGTAGGAGCTTTCTTTCTTCTCATTCATTCTCTCTAGTGTCTGTAGATATTTTATTTTTAAATTAGTTTATCACCTTACACTTATTTACTATTTCTCTTACATTATGTTACCTCTTCCATCATTTTTCCATTTTGGTATGGACATTGTAAAGTTTACAAATTATTCATTAACAGTTAGCTCCTAAGATTTCATATTTAAGTCTACATATTTAAAAAATTTACAAAACCCAAAATTTAAGTAATTTAATTAACTTATTAAAAATGACAAAATTATGTTGTTTGGCTTCAAGTACCTACACTTCAAATTTTTTATAATCATTTAAATCTCTCTCAATTCTTTTCTGGTATTTTACATTTAGTGCCATATATTACAATTAATTACATAATATTGAAACTATTTAAATAATTTTAGCAAACCGTTATTCATTGATTCTCCTAATAAATACATCAAGATTAATCATATACACAAAAAAAATCAAATATATAAATATGTCAATCACATAACATAAATTATACACATATATAACAATCATACGTTCAAAGTTTAACTAATTTACATTAATATATTTACTATGTATTGCAATGTAATATTAATGTCAAATGCCAACATTTTAAATTTTGTTTAGTTATTTACAAAATACTGCACAATATCATTAAACATTGTACGTTTAATTCCACATATTCAAATAAATTATGTGATTTTGAATTTAACAAGTAAATTCAATCAATAAATTAATGTTAATTCATCTAATTTACATTAGGTGTGAGGTCTAAAAATGTATACCACACTCATATCAACAAAAATTACAAAATTAGGTTTTCTTCAAATATAAAATTAATTAAGTCACATAGTTTAATAATATATGTAAATAATAATATGAAATTTAATATATTGTACATTTATCTCTATGAATTTATCATAAATTAAAGAAAGATATTTCCGCTTTAACTACCTGTATTTTAACATTTCTACAATTATTTGTTCTTTCTTGATATTTTATATTTTAGTCCATATATTTAAACTGCTAATGAAATCTTAAATCCTAATTATTTAAATAATTTTAGAGAGTATTTAGGCAATTTTTCTATTAGCTCTTAAAAATATATGTCAATTTTACAATATATATTCATATTAAAAAATGTAGTTTTCCATGCAACTATAAAGATGTATTTATTAAATAATACTAATCCAGCATCTTTTAAAGCTCTCTCCTTGATCATAAGATTTTTCTCTTTTCTTCTTAATTCTCTTCCAATATTTTATTTTTAAATTAGTTTATCACTTTACACTTATTTACTATTTCTCTCACATATTTAAATTAAATACAGAACTCAAATTTTAAGTAATTTAAATAAATTCAATTAAATAATATTTTATTCAGTATTAAAAATGACAAAATTATGTTTTTTGACTCCAAATACCTAAACTTCAATTTTTCTATAATCATCCAAGACACTTTCTCGAAATATTTTACATTTTATACCGTATTTTACAATTAATTAAATAATATTAAAAATATTTAAATAACTTTAGGAAAAAAATTATTCATTGATCGGCTAATAAATCAAAAATGAAAGAAAAATCAAATACATAGACATGTTGATCGCATAACAAAAATTATGCACATAAATAGTTATCATAAGTTCAAAGTTGAACTCATTACGTCAATATATTTAACGTGTATTGCATTGCAATATTAATGTCAAACGCCTACATTTTATAAAATTTATTTAGTTATTTATAAAACACCGCATCACTTAAACATTGTATATTTAAGTCAAAATGTTTAAATTAGTTACGTGATTTTGATTTTACCAAATAAATTTAACAATTCATCTAATTAACGAGTGTGTTGTTTTAAAATGTACATCATGTTTATACCAACAAAAATGACAAAAGTTGTTTTTCTTTCAAATATGAAGCGAAACAAGTCACTTGGTTTAAATAATATAAGTAGACAATAAAAATATTAATGTATTATATACAGTTATTAATTTATCATTAACTAAAGAAAACAATTTTCGTTTTAAATATCTGCATTGTTAACGATATTTTTCGTCAACATATTAGGAAAAAGGATATGGATCGAAGGGAATTAAGGGTAGTTCCTATAAGCTTGAGTTAGTTCACTGTTTCCCAGATATCAAGGTCTTAAGCCTGAAGATTAGTTAATGTTACAGCCCAAACCCCGATAAGACGGTGCAAGGGTAATCTTTGGAATATAACACATAAACAGATAACAGCAGAACAAAAATAATTAAATACACCAGGGAATGTACAATAGAATACACTGGATAAATATAATTATCAGAGTTACACAGTATATATGATCATACTTAGTACAAAATACAGTTCAGCTATACATAAAATGTCTACAGTGGAAAAGAAAACATAGTATGTACAACAGGAGCTGAACAGCATAAAAAGAGATAACTGATAGAATCCATCTTCAGCTCCAGTTATCCAGAAAGAGCCTGCTAAAACCTGAATACAAGGCTGCCCATGTAGGAAAAGGGGCACCCGAGTTTGCAAGTGAAACAAACTACGAGTCAGTCATGGGACTGGTATGAGAAATCTACTTAACACATCTTACAATATGGCTAATCATAGGACCACGCCACTTTCGCGGAACGGGTTTACTCCATTGGATTGCCAGTGCTTTAAAACGAATAAATCTTTTAAACATCGCAATGCTTTTTATAAAAATGAAGCCGATATAAGACTCAAGTCCCATCACACAATGCAACACAAACCGGAGGATATAGTTTTACCTTATATCGACCAAGATATGCTTAATACGCGTAAAGTAAAATCACTAAAAATGTAAATTTTATCGTTTAATTCTTAATCAGACTCCAACCGTAAACTAATAAGAGAACGATTCCCAAAGTATTAACCCCGAAGGCCGAAACCAACATCAGACCAATACCCACGAAACCATCCGTCCTAGCTCGTTTCCAGTTAGTTTTCTAATTTTAGATACAATCATAAATATCAATCATAGACGGCATAAGTGACCCATACCACTATGTCGCCATATATAGGTATACAATCAAAACCGCACGATGTCATATTTGGAAATTGGATTTCCATCATGAACCGAGGCCAGGGATCGTCCTCACCGCTTCAAGACAATCTAGCCTACCATGTCTCAGGCAAGTACTCAGTCAAGCCTTGGATCGTCAGGGCCGGTCCACTCGATGTGGATTAAAATGCCTGAACACTGCGTTTCCCCGCCCTTTGGGGCGTAAATGAGTCCTACGACTCCATCGGCTTCACATAGTCACCAATATATCCGAGGCGCCTCGCAACAGCAACAACCACACAGGTGAAAGTAATATAAATGTCAGGGCTGGTAGGTCACTGACACCACCCTAGCTAGAAAGAAACGAATGTCCTCCCTGAGGTCCTCTCCCATTTCTGGTCCATACCGGGGTGTGAGGCTTGCGAATTTACGTTATACACAAAGATATGCCACACAGGCATTGCTTTGATCATCCACCACAAAGCTCTGCTTTTCAACAAAAGCTTTGATCATTGCATCTCAGCATGCCACACAGGCAATTCACGCCATGCAACTGACGTATATCAATCACATAGAATGAAATCCAATGTCAGACACACAGTCCATTTACAAGTCCGTTCTGGGTCTGAACGAAACCGGAGGATCTTTATTCCTCGCATATCCGTACAATCAACATGTATGTACAGAAGGCTACTACTTCAGCCCCTTCAAGGTAGCTACTCACATCATGAGCATCAGTAGCACCACTCCATTCGACGTGAAGATCATCGGTCTTGCATTGTCTTCATATCTTCGACTTTCAATCATCGATCAATTATTTGAAATGAGAATTAACTCGGCATTTTCAAATAATTCACGTATATTTAGAATTTCAAATCAATTCATTTCAATGGTTAAATTATTTGACATCACCAATTCTGTTCTTTAATGTAATTTCACGTCAAACACATTCAACCATCTAATATCACATGAACCGAGCAAATTCAGTTTATTTCCATTCCATATCGTTTATAATATTTTATCACGATTTATCGCTATTTTTATTTATTAAAAAATAGCCAATTCATTCAAACGACGCTTCAGGCCATAACGCGGCAATGGCGCTGTTTTTCTCCAGATTTTATTTACACATATCTAAAAATCTAACCGTTGGATCTTCAAAAATTTTATATCATTAGAAAGATCTTTTCAAAATGAATCCAACGGTTCCAGTTTCGGGAAAATCCGACGGTCGGATCTCCCGCACTAATCGTTTGAAGTTACGATTTAAAAATACGAACTGCAGCGTCATTGTTCGATTTAATTTAATTATATTTATATATAAATATAATCGATTTTGGCGTTGTTTTTCTTCAGATTTGAATTAAACATTCCAGACAATCCAACTGTTGGATCTTCACAAAGTGGGTGTCGTTGGAAAGATATTTCCAAAGCGAACCCAACGGTTTCGGTTTCAGGAAAATCCGATGGTCAGATCTCCCGCACTAATCGTTTGAAATCACGGTTTCAAAACACGAACTGCAGCTTCGTTAATCGATTTATTTTAATTATATATATATGTATATATATAAATATAATATATTCTTCTATTTCAAGACCATATTCATTTCATACATTTGATAAAAATGATATTTTTATCCAACAGACTTTTATTTCAACACTTCACTATTTTTAACAAATCATGTATATAATAAAAATGTGATTTTTATTGTAAAACAATTCATTTCAAAACACGACTATTCTATATAGTTCATATAGATGATGAAAATATGATTTTTATTATAAAACAATTTATTTCAAAACACGACTATTTTATATAGTTCATATAGATGATAAAAATATGATTTTCTATTATAAAACAATTTATTTCGAAACAAGAATGTCGTTCAACACATGAATTTCTATTCAACATATGAATTTCTATTCAACACATGAATTTCTATTCAACACACGAATATAGTTTCAACACATGAAAATAATTCTAACACATGAATATTATTGAAAATTTCGGCAGCATAACGGCAGGGTAGTTAAAACCGGGACCGTATCGATGTACGGCTCCTCGCTCTACCTTAAAACCTTGTGGTTTTTGACAATGGGGATTTCGTGCATCTAATTCGCACGCAGGCGAGCATGTTTTCTTTCATTTCCACAACCTATTCTAATTTTGTTTTCATCCACAAATGGGTATTTTTCAACCACAGTCAATCATTCTCAACCACAAACAATTCGATCAACCATTCGCATTATTCACCAAATTTCACATCAACCAAATAATCCAAACAATAACACAACCAATAAATATTGTCTATGGTCTGTGGACGAGGGGAGTATATATATACATATATATTCGTATATAAATATATTTCAATTCATTTCAACGCACATATATTTTTTACAATGCATATATAACTTATACATCGAACATACAACTTATACAACGCTTATATATGATGTGTACAACGCTTATATAACTCATACATTGCCTATATAATTTATACATCGTTGCTTTCCATATCGTTTATAAATTAGAAATCTCACATTGGGTTCCACTCCACCAAAAACGACAGAAGGCTCAGAAAAATATGCGGTCTCTTCTAGAATGTAGAAGACGTCCACACGAGTCCACTGTCTCTTGTTTCACTGAATTTCGTCAAGAAACGAAAAAGATATGATTTTTACAGTGGAATCATAAAATGTAGCTCTTTAAAGTGCTATTAAAACAGTTTTAATATTATCAACCGTTACCTTTCTGAAATCTTCAAAACTAGGTTTGAACTTTTCGTGCAATCCGTGGATCGATAGGACGATCAGCCTTCACCACGAAGAAGAGCAAGGAGAGGCGTGCCAGGGGACCCTAACCGCGATGAACTCGATGGTCTTGGTGGCTCTTGGCAGCGGTGGAAAGTCTCCGACTTTGGAGGCTTCAAACTCGACGAATACTAAACTAAAAATTACAAATGCTATATGGATTTAAAGATCTAAGAGAGATCTATAAAATTCTCCAAAGGAGCAACACGTTTTATTGCGTGTAGGAGGAGGAAAGGAGGAGAGAAGTTTGGAGCTAAAAGCGTCGTTCGATTTGGGGATTCTCGGGGAGAGAGAAGGTCAACGCAGGAGTGAGGTGGCCAATAGGATTTTTCCATTTATTTGTATATTTTTAAATGTTCGAAAATACCCCTTGTCTCACACGAACTCCAATCCAAACCCAACGATCCCTAGCTAAATAACCCCCATACCGAACACAATGGGATATGTTTCGAAGGCCCATTCGACTGTTTCAGTCAGTTTCTCTTCAAATTAAAATATAAAACATTCAATATTTAATTTGAACGTACATTTCAATTTGTCGTAGCCACATCCTGATTCTAAAAATTCCCGAAAAATATTTTTTGGCTTCGTATTGACATACAGTCCTAACAAAACTAATTTCGTCAAATTTCGAGATCGTTTGAAAAATGTTCATTTTCTGGTCGATCGAAATTGACTAAAACTGACAAAACACGTTTAACTTCGCCACGCTCACGTATTAACTTCAAAAATTATGGAATTTGAAACCTAGCCATAATTTGACATCCCGGATCCAACAAAGGTGGTTTCATTGAATTCTGAGGTCGTTTGCAAAATTGCTATTTTCACGGGCTATATAAATTCTATAGCGACCTTTTTGAAAATTCATTTGGCCATAACTTTTGATTCCCGCTACGAAACTTCGATTTTTCAGATTCGTTAGAAAGATATTCACTAACAGATTTAAATATTTTTAGTTTCACTAAAATTCATTTTATTTTACACCCGGTACAGTCAGTCAAAGTTTGAAATGAAAATTTGAAACTACCGAGCCATTTCAGGCCTTGTTTATAATTAAAAATAATTATATTCATCTTCAAACATCGATTCAAACTACTTTTCGTCGTTATTATTTAAAATATTTTATTTTAAATATCCAAAATCCACTAAAATAGCCAAATTAAAAATTTTAAACTGGTTCAGATTTTCCGGGTTGTTACAATCTCCCCCACTTAAAACTTTTTGTCCCCAAAAAGGAACAAAGTCGAAAGTGGATTAATTAACCAACTCTACTTTTAATCTGGCTTCCATTCTTCAACTTTTTAGTTTCTAAGAATTTTCAAATTCTTCAAAAATTTGGCAAACACCCTAAATTTTCGAAAAATTTCGCCATAACCTCCTTTGTACGGGGAGGGGTTTGGAAATTTATTGGGCCGTATTAGGTACCCAATAAATCCTAATAAGCATGCACATATTTGTAGTGATATATTCCGGTGTCCACAGGGGAGTGTGTATAGATCATAACTCCAAAGAATAAATTCTCGTCACCCTATAAATTGTTTTTGTGCCTTAATGACCAGAGAGACGTGTTTATTGACATCTCCAGACCCGTGTAGGGTTTTTATTAATTTGGCAATTTACCGTTACATTTTATATGGTCTATATCAGTCATCAGTTCAACCTGTAAAATATTGTCATCGCCATACAAGCCTCTCGCTCGTACGGTAAATCTTCAACCTCGTCACACAAGCTCCAAATGCTTATGTGGTATATGATGAAGTATGCCTATCTTCAAGAAGTATGCCATGTAGTGTAGTTCAAAATTAATTGTTACTATCCTATGACGACATTTATTATTACACACAGAACAACCAGCACTCCGCAGCCAATAGCATTCACAGGAGTTGATATAATAATAAAATTTCGCATCCAACTCATTAAGGTTTACCTATTTGTCGTGCACGCAAATAAATTCTTTACTCAACATCTAATCCATTTACCTATTCAAACATATATAATGCACATGTATATATTCCTATCAATTTTTAATTCAGTTCAATGTGTGATTTAATTGCATAAATTTACCACTCATTCATGGATTAAATTAGCTATCTTTCTAATAATTTAATTAATCAAATCCACCATCACACAACACAAACAACAATCAATTTTATTTTTCTTTTCAAAAATATACCAATTAATTTATATACTCTTTTAAAATCATTCAGACTATATAATTAAAAAGTTATACATTCATGTAAAGAAAACAACAACAAAGTAGAGAACAAAATGGTAATGCAGAGTATGGTAAATGTACCTTGCACCAGAGTCAATCAGAGATATCCACCCTGCACTTAGGATAGGCTTTCTTAATGCTTTCCTCTGTTTCCCAAGTACAATCTCGCGGATCTCCACTCCATTGCACTTTGACTAAGTGAACCTTCTTGTTCCTCAGCTCTTTTGTTTCTTTGCCAATTATCTTCAGCGGCTCTCTTCTCACAGCCAATTCTGGAGTAATTTCTATATCCCATTGCGCTGCTTCTTCGACGATCAAGTCTGGGTCATGGACATGCTTTCGAAGTTGAGATACGTGAAACACATTATGTACTCCAGGCAACCAATCAGGTAATTGAACCCAATATGCGAGAGTTCCAATCCGTTCTAGAATAGGAAACGGACCAATAAATTTGGGCGCCAATTTCCCTGTTTTACCGAACCGGATAACTCCTCTCATCGGAGATACCTTCAAATATACATAGTCGCCAACAGCAAATGATATATCTCTTCTTCTCTTATCTGCATAGCTTTTCTATCGGCTTTGGGCGGCTAGTAATCGTTTCTTAACGAAATCGACTTGTCTGCAGCATCGCGAATCATATCAGGACCCAATACGAGTCTATTACCAGGTTCAACCAAACAAGCAGGGGATCGGCATGGTCTACCATACAATACTTCGAATGGAGACATTTTCAAGCTCGCCTGGTAGCTGTTGTTATATGAGAATTCGGCCAAATCTAAGTGGTCTTCCCATGATCCGCCAAAATCATTAATACAAGCCCGCAACAAATTTTCTAGAATACGATTCACCCTCTTAGTTTGACCATCTGTTTGAGGATGATAAGCGGTGCTCAAGTTCAGCTTCGTTTCCAATTCTGCTTGGAATGCTTCCCAGAATTTACTGGCAAAAATCGGGTCACGCTCACTAACGATGCTCATGGGAACTTCGTGCAGTCTAACAATTTCCTTGAAATAAACCTGCGCCACACTCTGAGCAGTTCTATTCGATTTGACGGGTATGAAATGGGTGGTCTTCATGAAACGATCTATGATCACCCAAATACTGTCATTTCCTTTCCTGGTTCTGGGAAAACCATCTATGAAATCCATAGAAATCTGTTCCCACTTTCCACCTGGAATTTCTAAAGGTTGCAACAATCCAGCGAGCTTCTGCTGATCGCTTTTGACTTGTTGACAAGTAGAACACCGGCTAACATATATAGAGATATCTCTTTTCATTGCCATCAACCAGAAAGTTCGGTTGAGGTCATTATACATTTTACTAACCCCTAGGTGGATACACAACTTGGACTTGTGACACTTGTCCAATACTTCTCTTTTGAGCTCAATGTTGTCGGAACACAAATTCTACCTTTCAATCTCAGAACTCCTGCGACATCCACTTGGAAGCTGGAGACTTCGCCCTTTTGAATTCTTCTGATCATCTCCTTAATAAAACTATCGTCTTTCTGAAGAATAGCTATTTTATCAATCAACGATGGTGTAATGATAATACTGGCGATGATCACATTCTTCATGCTGAGCGCATCAGCTACAACATTGGCTTTTCCCGAGTATATAAAATATCTAGATCATATGCCGCGAGAAATTCTAACCAACGCTGTTGTCTCATATTCAGGTCCTTCTGGGTGAATAAATATTTCAATGATTGATGATCAGTGTATAATTCAAACTTTTCACCCAATAGATAATGCCTCCAGATTTTCATAGCAAACACGATAGCTAGCAATTCAAGATCGTGAGTTACATAATTCTTTTCATGTGGTTTCAATTGACGGCTAGCATGGCCTCTTTGCATTAACACTGCGCCAAGGCCTTCTTTAGAAGCATCGGTCCAGACTTTTAAATCCTGGTTGCCGTCAATAATTGTGAGCACTGGAGCAGTCGTCAATTTTAACTTTAACTCCTGGAAAGCTGCCTCACATTCGGGAGTCCAGTTAAATCTCGAATGTTTCTTAGTAAGCTTCGTTAAGTGACTGAATATCTTCGAAAAATTCTCAACGAACTTCCGATGATAATTGGCCAATCCAAGAAAACTTCTAACTTCTGTGGGCGTACGAGGCTGTTTCCAATTCTAAATAGTAGTGATTTTACTGGGATCCACTGAAATTCCTTGTTTTGACACGATGTGGCCAAGAAATTTGACTTCCTCTTGCCAGAATATACATTTGGAAACTTTGCTTTCAACACATTCTTTCTCAGAATTTCTAACACTTGTTCCAAATGTTTTTCGTGTTCGCTCTCTGACTTAGAGAAGATCAATATATCATCAATGAAAACCAAAACGAATTTATTCAATACTCCTCTGAATACTCGGTTCATTAGATCTACAAAATAAGCTGGAGCGTTACATAATTGTAGAATAAGTCTGGACCTCTGAATGTTGTCAAAGGAACACACTCTTCGGCAATACGAAGCTGATGGAAACCTGTAGCTAGGTCCGTTTGAGAAAATACTTGTGCGCCATTTAATCGATCCAACAAAATCATCAATCCGCGGCAATGGATATTTGTTTTTCAGTGTCTGCTTATTGAGATCCCGGTAATCAACACATAATCTGAGAGTACCGTCTGACTTCGGGACAAATACCACTTCTGCTCCCCAATCAGAAAAGCTTGGCCTGATCAGACCTTTCCATACTAGCTGTCACGTTAGATTATCTAACTCAATTTTCTCTTTCAAGGTCATTCTTCGAATAGCATGAACTATTGGCCTTGCATTTCGAACTAAAGTGATCTTGAAATCAATTTCTCTATACGGAGGTAAGCTAACAACTTTTCGAACACATCCGCATAGTTCTTGACAACTGGGATATTTTCAATGTCGACCGAAATATTCTCTGCGACGACAAGAACAGGTTCTATCTGAGCAGGAGAAACATCTAAAGCTGCCCAAAAGTCTTTTCTATTAGAATTCGGTCCTTCACATGGAATGGTTATATATTCCCCGAACTTTGTTTTTGCCTTAACAACTCTCTCGGCGCATTTAACTTCGGCTTCATATTGGGTTAACCAATCCAATCCTAGTATAAGGTCAAATTCTGTAAAATTCATTATGATCGCGATAGTGGGGAACCGATACCGGGAAAAAGAGGCAGGCACTCCACAAACCCAACTAAGATCGACAGAACCCCCAACCGGATTATGAACAGTCAAGGGTGCTTTGAGCTTCTTCAAATTCAAATCCAGTTTCTTAACCGCATTCTTTGCAACAAAGCTTCGCGACCCTCCTGTATCAAACAGTACTTTAACTGGAGTATCCTTGACAGTAAGAGTGCCTTCTAAAACATCTGGCTTTCTCAGGGTAGCAGAGGGTTCTGAAGTTTCAGCCACTTCATTTATTTGTACTATTTCAGATTTCTTTGCCAGTCGGCAATTTCTAGCAAGATGACCTGCCCGGTGACACTTATAGCATTCCCTTGTACCATGAGATTTTTTTGCTCCTTATTAGGTTTAAATCCGACATTTCTTTCTTTCTCCGAGGATTCACAGTTCCTCATCGAATGTCCCTGCTGATTACACTTTAAACATACGTCTGCCTTTACCTTTTTCCTATTGATTCTAGGCTTCTTTCTGGCCCCAAACGTCGTATTAGCCTTAGGCTGTGCACTTGTTTCTAGGCTATCGGTTTTGAATTTTCTTTTGCTGCTAGAACTGACTTCCTCTTCGTCTCGCAATATACCTTTCCTATCGAGATCCTCATACTGGTAAGCCATGTATATCATTTCAGAAAAAGGAAGCTTCACATGCCCAATTACTTTATTCTGGTATTTTCTTTGAAGACCGTTTATAAACCTCAGATTCTTCCGCTTTGGATCTTGAATCAGATGCGGAGCAAACTGAGAAAGTTCATTGAATATCTTATGATATTCTAGGATATTCATATCTCCTTGTATCAAATAGTAGAATTCATCACATAACCTCTTAGTTGCTTCTGGAGGAATAAAATTTTCACTCAAAAGCTCTTTGAATCTATCCTAGGTGATATCACCCTTTGGATTATCTTTAACAATCGAATCCCACCAGAACAAAGCTTCGTCGTTGAGTGCCCAAGATACCAGTAATCTTTTCTGGTCATCTCTCAGCTTTAAACCTTCAAAGATTTTCTCAGCAGAACGAATCCAAGCTTGTGTTTTAGCAATAGATTCTTCGCCCAAGAATAGTGCTCCACCCAGATTTCTATATTTCATAAATAGAGCTTCTATATCTGGGTCTGCATTACTTCTTCTGTTTCTGGCACTCATTTTTTAGTACTTCTGCAAATAGCAGACCAAGTGTCAGGTCCACAGAAAAGATATTATAAGACATAGAGACATATACTTGAATGTAAATGTGTCTATCGAGGTGTATTTCATTCTGTTATACTCAAACTAGGATATTACTGATCCTATCTGTAATGAGTTACTCATCCTAGAACATTACTGGATCTATTTCTGACGAGTTCGTTAATATGTTATATTCCAAAACTAAGCTTAACCAAAGCTCTGATACCACGTTTGTTACAACCCAAACCCTGATAAGACGGTGTAAGGGTAATCTTTGGAATATAACACATAAACAGATAACACCAGAACAGAAACAATTAAGTTGTAATGGCGCGTTTTGTAAGGTATAATAATTAAGTTATTTATTCATTTAAATAACGAATATATTAAATAAACAATAGTTGAACGTATAATTTATAATATAATTATAATCGAGCTCGAAATGGCGCGGCAGTTCGCTATTTGGCGATTCGAACTTTAACTGAATGTACAGGATTCATTTTAAGCCGGATTTCTGTAAAACAAGAAACGTGTGGAGCTGGTGGAGTATATCTTTCTAGTGGAAGAGAAAAATCGGGATTTCGTCGTATAGATTTTGATGTACGTCCAAATCAAATTTCAGAAAAGTCGCTGTGGAATTCCGTTATAATTCGTAACGCTTTATATACGTTATAAAAGGGATTTTCAATGTAAATTGAATATCGATTCAATCTGGACTTAGAATATGAAATATATAATTATTCTGGAGCCGTATGATATTCTACTGTGAATATATACGATAATATAAATTTATTTATATTTAATTTAATATATTTAAATATATTTATATATTTAAATGGGTCATTTAGAGCGTTAAAAATAGCCACTTTTGCAAACGAAGTCGGAATTCGACGAAACCAGTTTGGTTGGATCCGCAATATCAAATAGTTGTTAGATTCTAAGTTTCGTGATTTTTAGAGTCACTGTGTGGCCGTACGGATTTTTAGAGTGTAAAACAGTCAGTATTTCGACGGTTAAAAATACGCTGTGTGAGCATACGGAGTCGGAATTCGACGAAACCAGTTTCGTTGGGACCGTAATGTCAAACTCTAACTACGTGTCCAGTTTGGTGATTTTTGGGTATCGTATGTGGTCGCAGGGATTTTTAAGGACCGGAGATAAGTATTTAAATCGATAAAATAAAATATCCAACATTTTTCTTGGACCATAGGAGGCCACGCAGCACTGTATCTCAACCACAAACAACACCTACCACAGCACAACTTATAAATACGAATACAACCGAACACAGTAAAAGATGAATCAAAGAAAAAATCAAAATAAAATAGAAACAAAGTATATAAAATCCAAGAAGAAAGTGTATGGGATTCCTGTGTGTTTCTCTACAATTCCATACCCTTCATATAGGGTGCGACGCCATCATCTGATGCCCAAAGTTTTCCTGCGAAGGGTGTTTAAAACTAGGGTTCCTAGATTCACAAATTTCAAGCGTTTATGCCTCGAACGGTCACTAGACTTCGATTCAGAGGATGGAGCAGCACCTTCTCGCGGAAATTGGTGGAGCTCGACGTTGATTTGGTGGATGCGAGCTTCAGCTCGAGATTTGCGAAGGGAGTCGAGTTCAGCGTCATGGGTCCCGGCGAATAGAGGTAGAGACGCGGAGTCCGTTGGTGGTGGTGGCGCCCTGCGTTGGTGACCGGAGTAGTGGTGGACGGTGGGTCAAACCAAAGTCAACGGGAAGCATTTTTGGTTACGGGATTTTGTGTTTGGGAGAGACGAAGTAGAAATGGGTAAGGGCCAGAGAGGGGTAGGCGGGTTTGATAGAGGAAAGGTGGGCTTGGGCCGGCAAAAGAAAAGGTAGAAGCCCAGCTAATAAAATAGTTTTAATTTTATTTAAATTAGTTCAAAACTTGTAAAAGCAATATCTCGTTCGTACGAAATCAGATTGACGAACCGTAAGTTGCGTTGGGATCGTGGGGACGGACACTACGAAATGGAACTGACTGCGAGTCGATTGGAGTCTGTCACAATTTATAGCAAAATAAATTGTCCAGCTGAATAGAGCGATGGTTATCGTCATTGACGATGATCGTCAAATGTGAGTAAATCTCACAACCTCTGAACAGTTTATATTTTCACGTTGTATTCTTAGGACTGTTAAATATTGTCTGTTTGATTTTGTGTGTGGACTGTTTGATTGAACTGCTAGTCAGTTAGTAGAGATTTTATATATATATATATATATATATATATATATATATATATATAAACCGTCAAATAGTTATATGTTGATTCTGTTTATCATAATATTATACTGGTGTTGTCTAACATCTGTGGTGCAGGGAAACAGGTTGGAGGAATCCAACAGGATTTACTCAACAGTTATTTTACTATGATTTTTATATTGTGATATATAATGTGATGTATATAATCTGTGTGATTTGTGTGTGGTGGGACGATATTTATCGTTGTTATATGGTGTGTTAAATACCATGAGAAATACCAAAATGTAGGAGAGGGGTTTTCAAGGTATATTTTGAAAATAGTTTATTTATATAAAATCAAGGGATTTTATATATATATATATATATATATATATATAAGAAAAAGGATTTTTGAATATTAAGGAATATAAGAGAATATATTTGTTAGTCAAAATATAAAGGAATTATATTCGTTAGAACAAATATAAAGGATATTTATTTAGAGATTAAATAAATAGAATATTATAAAGGATATTTATTTAGAGATTAAATAACTAGAATTAAACTAAAGAAGATATTTATTTGTTAAATAAATAGGAGTTAACCAAGTGAATTGGTCGAGTTAACCAAGTGAATTGGTTGAGTTAAACGAAGTGAATTAGTTAAGTTAAACTAAGTGATTAATCGATGTGAATTAGTTAAGTTAAACTAATTGGTTAATCGAAGTGAATTAGTTAAGTTAACTAAGTGGTTAATCGAAGTAAATTAGTTGAGTTAAACTAAGTGAATCAGTTAGAGTTAATCAACGTGAATTAGCTAAGTTAAACTAAGTGGATTAGTTCAGTTAATCGAGACGAGTTAACCAGTTAGGTTAAACCATTTGAGTTAATCAGTTAGAATTGACCAGTTAGAATTGACCAGTTAAAGTTAACCAGTCAGAGTTAACCAGTTAGGTTAAACCAGTTGAGTTGACCGGTTAGAGTTATCCAAGTAGAGTTAATCGAGTAGAGTTGTCGAATATCACATATCCGAAGTAGAGTTATCGAATATAGGGTATTCGAGAGAAGAGTAATCGAATATAGTTTATTCGAGTGGAGAAATCAAATGTTATTCATGTGAGAAGAGTTATCGAATATAGTTTATTCGAGTGGAGAAAATCAAATGTTATTCATTTGAGAAGAGTTATCGAATATTATTCATTCGAAGAATTAATCCGAAGGAGTTATTCGAAGTTAGTTAATCCAAAGGAGTTATTCGAAGTTAGTTAACCCAAAGGAGTTAGTCGAAGAGTTAATCGAATATAGTTATTCGAAAGAGGGTGTAAATCGAATATAGTTATTCGAGTAAAGTTAAAAGAGTTAATCGAATTTAGTTATTCGAAATGAGTTATTCGAATTTGATATTTGAATAGAGTTAAACGCATTAGAGTGATTCGAATTACTTATTCATAAACACGTAAGAGTTAATTGAATATTAGTTATTCAATTTGAGTAAATCGAATGTAGTTATTCGAGAAGAGTTAAATCGAATTTAGTTATTCAAAAAGAGTTAATCAATTTGAGTTAAGTTAATCGATTTGAATTTAGTTGAATTGAAATGGAGTAAATCGATTAGAATTAAGTTAATCGAGTTAGAGTAAATCGAATATTGGTTATTCGAAGGTAAGTTATTCGAATTAGTTACTCAAAGGAGTTAATCAAATGAGTTGATCCAAAGGAGTTGGTCGAATATTAGTTATTCGAATAGAGTCAAAGGAGTTATCGATTTTAGTTTGATCGAAAGGAGTTATCGATTAGTAAATCGAAAGGAGATTTTCGAATATAGCATATTCGAAAGAAAGAGATCGAATATTGTTTATTCGAAAGAGAGAGATTTCGAATATGAGTTCTTCGAAGAGAGATAATCGAATATAGGTTATTCGAAGAAGAGTTAATCAAATAGAGATTACTCGAAAGAGAGTTATACGTCGAATTCGATTATAGCGAATTCGGGAAAGTACTATTTACTTTCCAGGGTTTAAATCAAGATTTAGTTATTGATTTAGAAATTTGGTGTCTGTTAAATTATTCGAGTTAGGAGATAAAGTTATAATTTAGGTTAGATATTGCAGAAGTAGGAATTATAACGTTATAGTTATAATCAAACGTTTTCATATAAGAAGTAGATTCGTAACCTAAATCCGAGAATTTGCGTAAACAGATGATTGGGAAAAGTGAGTGTCGAGCTTCATCTATTTCACAGTAAAGGACGTTGTTCAATTAAGGTCAGAGAGGTAATGATACCCCAACTTGATTGACTTCAGAATTGACAAAGGAATAGTTGTGGTTCGATAGAAAAGGTTGATTTGAAATATAGTTAAGTAATAAGCGATTAATGGATTATGCGTAACGATGTTTTATACAACGTTCATTGGAAATCCGTAAATGAGTTTTGGAAACGTTTTCCAAATATAGTCAGATAGGTTTTCTAAACATAGACAATGAAATGTTTTCATGATAAGAATTTAAGAAATAGAGTTAAGCAAATTCAGAAATTGACTGGAGAGGGTAAGTTGAACGGTTTTCTAAGTGACGATCTGATGTTGGTTTCGACCTTCCGAATTGATACTTAGAGAATTGTTCTCATACTAGTTACAGTTAGGGACTGATAGTTGCGAAATAATAGTGATGTGAAAATAAGCTATGGAAATGTTTTCCAATGATTAATAACATATATTTTCTAAATATATGAAATAAGGAAATATGAACATATGATGATTGATCGATCGAATTCCCATTTGGAAATAAGATCGTTGTTGTACACCGACATGTTTTCATTTGATAGTTAAATCACAGACTATCAAAGTTTTGACCATTTTAACGTTGTTAATATGGAGAGACCGGTTGGATTATTATCCAAAGAACCACTCTGTATCGGCATAAGCGTTGGGAGCAATATATGCCAAAGATAAATTGAAGACGGAGTAAAGTGCAAGGGCTGTTGTATAAGTCTTAGATAACAGTGACTAAGATGGATATACTGAATAGTGCCTTCGGTTTGTCCAGTCCCAGGACAACGTATATGGAAGAAGGTCTGACAAAGTATATCCAATGGATCGCGTAAGTTGATCTGTTCAAACGTATTCACGTTTGGTGGCGGAGGAATTCGTTTCTCTTAGCTATATACCCGTGTTATCTTTGAATAAGTCAATTTGTGATTTGGCGGGTATGACGATGTGGCATTCAAAGTGAATGGTGATCAGATGTTCTGAAGATAGACGTAGCTTCTAGCCTCACACCGGGAAGTAACAAAAGTTGGGCTAGGCAGCATGGCTAGTTGGGTCATCCCCAAGCAGGGTGTATTGTCACCGATCTAGAGAATATTCATATTTATACTTCTTTTTGATTCTGTATCTTCGGATGACAGTTAGATGGCCTATAACCGTGGTGGCAATATATTCGCGACACTCAAGCTAAATGAGTGAGCGGTCATGTGTGGCCGGGTTGCAAGACGTTCTTGTTGAACCCTGAGTGTATCACCTCTAGAGTACACTATTCAGAAGGTGCTCCCATACCTTGTCTGTTGGAATCCATTCTCCGATAAGAGCCCTGCGGTTTATGATTTTATACTATGTATGTAGAACGTGAGATGCAAGCGTTTCTGCTAGATTGATATCTATTTGTACTTAGACATTATTATAATATCATAATGATATTGCTTGTCAAAGTTGTTCAGATACTCATAAGGGAAAAACCCGTTCCGTATTCACGGCGTGGTCTTATGAGATATCCTATAATTGTTTTAAATTGTTTTACTCATACCAGTCCCATGACTGACCCGGAGTTTACTTTGTTGTTTTCCCTAAACTCTTAGGTGCCTAAATTTGTACGGGCAGTCAAGTAGTCGGGATTTACAGATATGCTTGGAGAGCTTGGAGCAGGAGACTTCAAGATTCTATAGCTATAGTTATTTCCGCTGTGTTGTAAGTGTTGTACTCTGATAAGTGCTATTGTATATATATAACTGTTTACTTCAAAAGTTATGTTATATATTATATGTTATTCGTTCCGCTGTGGGATTCGTGTTACTCTGATGATTCTGATGTTCTTCTTCTTCTTCTATTCTATTAGTTCTATCTTTTCTTTCTCACCTTCTAAATTCTTTCACTAATGTCTCGGAATTTCCGACTCTCGAGGAGTCGGAAATTTCCAGCCATTACAGTTGGTATCAGAGCTTAAGTTAAGTGATTACCTTGGCTCTGTGGCATGACTCGGTAGAGATAGGATTAGTAATATCCTAGATTGAGATTGAGTGTATATATACGAGTGCGTATTTGTATTTGATATAAAAATGGTTTTATATTGTGGAGATTCATTGGCTGAGTTGTTTATGAGTTCTGGTCGTTCAGTTTGATCCAATGTATCGGTAGGAGTAAATAAACACTCAAATACGATGGGTCGTCACGATATGTTTTGAAAGAGGGTAAGTGAAATTAAACTTTACCCAAAGTATATTTTGATATAGAGATATATTTATATATATCAAAATTTTAATATATTAGATATATTGGTTGTAATTATGATCGAGTAAGATTATATAGTGAATGGGTTATACATAACCAACAGAATTCATATAAGTGAAATCAGATGAGTAAATCTGAATTTAAATCAAGGAAATTTTTAAGTTCCTGGGAGATTTTGAAATGTTTACAAAATGGAAGTATTTAGTAATGGTTTTGAAAATAATATAGTATTGAAATCACTTGGGTCGCTGAAAAATAATTCCGATGATGACTGCGCAGTATCATCGGTGTGATTTTCGAGTTCTAAGTGGTGGATTACTACCAAAGATTTTATTTTGAATTGTTTTGAGGAAACAAGTTGTTTAGAAAATTCAAAGGCTTTGAATTGGCAGTATGATTTCAAGTTGATTTGAAAAACCCAGGAATTTAAATTCTATAATTTAAATGTAACTCGTGGAGTTAAGTAAAACTGAAATGGATTTGATTATAATCTGGATTGGAATTGAGTTGAAGGGTTAAGAGTTTGAAATTTGTTATTGGAGTTTGAATGGAATTCGGCTTGGGTATAAGCGAATGATTTGGTTTGAGGATATAAACTGAGTGGAATAACCATGATATATGCAGAAGTGATAACAGATCAAAAGGATATAATGATACGACCGACAAAAAGGTACAAGTTTATATTATATATGAGTTTGGATTTTATGAGCCGAATTGGCAAGCCGCTTGGCTGTTTGATTTTCTTTTGGGTTGGAGAAGGCCTAGAGAGGCGAGGGGTGGTTTGTCATATTGACCAATACAAAGGAGGTTATGGCAAAAAAAAATTTGAAAATTCCAGGCGTTAGAACATTCTCATGATTTATGGAAATTCAGTTAGCCAGAATGAATTAATAGTTTAATTGAAAATTTAATGGTTCAGTTGAAACTGGAGTTGAGAAGTAAACTAAAAGATATTTGAATCTAGTTAGTAAAGTTGGTAGCATTTTCCTAGCTTAGCAATTTCGAGGACGAAATTATTTTAAGGGGGGAAGTCTGTAATGGCGCGTTTTGTAAGGTATAATAATTAAGTTATTTATTCATTTAAATAACGAATATATTAAATAAACGATAGTTGAACGTATAATTTATAATATAATTATAATCGAGCTCGAAATGGCGCGGCAGTTCGCTATTTGGCGATTCGAACTTCAACTGAATGTACAGGATTCATTTTAAGCCGGATTTCTGTAAAACAAGAAATGTGTGGAGCTGGTGGAGTATATCTTTCTAGTGGAAGAGAAAAATCGGGATTTCGTCGTATAGATTTTGATGTACGTCCAAATCAAATTTCAGAAAAGTCGCTGTGGAATTCCGTTATAATTCGTAACGCTTTATATACGTTATAAAAGGGATTTTCAGTGTAAATTGAATATCGATTCAATCTGGACTTAGAATATGAAATATATAATTATTCTGGAGCCGTATGATATTCTACTGTGAATATATACGATAATATAAATTTATTTATATTTAATTTAATATATTTAAATATATTTATATATTTAAATGGGTCATTTAGAGCGTTAAAAATAGCCACTTTTGCAAACGAAGTCGGAATTCGACGAAACCAGTTTGGTTGGATCCGCAATATCAAATAGTTGTTAGATTCTAAGTTTCGTGATTTTTAGAGTCAGTGTGTGGCCGTACGGATTTTTAGAGTGTAAAACAGTCAGTATTTCGACGGTTAAAAATACGCTGTGTGAGCATACGGAGTCGGAATTCGACGAAACCAGTTTCGTTGGGACCGTAATGTCAAACTCTAACTACGTGTCCAGTTTGGTGATTTTTGGGTATCGTATGTGGTCGCAGGGATTTTTAAGGACCGGAGATAAGTATTTAAATCGATAAAATAAAATATCCAACATTTTTCTTGGACCATAGGAGGCCACGCAGCACTGTATCTCAACCACAAACAACACCTACCACAGCACAACTTATAAATACGAATACAACCGAACACAGTAAAAGATGAATCAAAGAAAAAATCAAAATAAAATAGAAACAAAGTATATAAAATCCAAGAAGAAAGTGTATGGGATTCCTGTGTGTTTCTCTACAATTCCATACCCTTCATATAGGGTGCGACGCCATCATCTGATGCCCAAAGTTTTCCTGCGAAGGGTGTTTAAAACTAGGGTTCCTAGATTCACAAATTTCAAGCGTTTATGCCTCGAACGGTCACTAGACTTCGATTCAGAGGATGGAGCAGCACCTTCTCGCGGAAATTGGTGGAGCTCGACGTTGATTTGGTGGATGCGAGCTTCAGCTCGAGATTTGCGAAGGGAGTCGAGTTCAGCGTCATGGGTCCCGGCGAATAGAGGTAGAGACGCGGAGTCCGTTGGTGGTGGTGGCGCCCTGCGTTGGTGACCGGAGTAGTGGTGGACGGTGGGTCAAACCAAAGTCAACGGGAAGCATTTTTGGTTACGGGATTTTGTGTTTGGGAGAGACGAAGTAGAAATGGGTAAGGGCCAGAGAGGGGTAGGCGGGTTTGATAGAGGAAAGGTGGGCTTGGGCCGGCAAAAGAAAAGGTAGAAGCCCAGCTAATAAAATAGTTTTAATTTTATTTAAATTAGTTCAAAACTTGTAAAAGCAATATCTCGTTCGTACGAAATCAGATTGACGAACCGTAAGTTGCGTTGGGATCGTGGGGACGGACACTACGAAATGGAACTGACTGCGAGTCGATTGGAGTCCGTCACAATTTATAGCAAAATAAATTGTCCAGCTGAATAAAGCGATGGTTATCGTCATTGACGATGATCGTCAAATGTGAGTAAATCTCACAACCTCTGAACAGTTTATATTCTCACGTTGTATTCTTAGGACTGTTAAATATTGTCTGTTTGATTTTGTGTGTGGACTGTTTGATTGAACTGCTAGTCAGTTAGTAGAGATTTTATATATATATATATATATATGTATATATATATAAACCGTCAAATAGTTATATGTTGATTCTGTTTATCAGAATATTATACTGGTGTTGTCTAACATCTGTGGTGCAGGGAAACAGGTTGGAGGAATCCAACAGGATTTCCTCAACAGTTATTTTACTGTGATTTTTATATTGTGATATATAATGTGATGTATATAATCTGTGTGATTTGTGTGTGGTGGGACGATATTTATCGTTGTTATATGGTGTGTTAAATACCATGAGAAATACCAAAATGTAGGAGAGGGGTTTTCAAGGTATATTTTGAAAATAGTTTATTTATATAAAATCAAGGGATTTTATATATATATATATATATATATATATATATATATATATAAAAGAAAAAGGATTTTTGAATATTAAGGAATATAAGAGAATATATTTGTTAGTCAAAATATAAAGGAATTATATTCGTTAGAACAAATATAAAGGATATTTATTTAGAGATTAAATAAATAGAATATTATAAAGGATATTTATTTAGAGATTAAATAACTAGAATTAAACTAAAGAAGATATTTATTTGTTAAATAAATAGGAGTTAACCAAGTGAATTGGTCGAGTTAACCAAGTGAATTGGTTGAGTTAAACGAAGTGAATTAGTTAAGTTAAACTAAGTGATTAATCGATGTGAATTAGTTAAGTTAAACTAATTGGTTAATCGAAGTGAATTAGTTAAGTTAACTAAGTGGTTAATCGAAGTAAATTAGTTGAGTTAAACTAAGTGAATCAGTTAGAGTTAATCAACGTGAATTAGCTAAGTTAAACTAAGTGGATTAGTTCAGTTAATCGAGACGAGTTAACCAGTTAGGTTAAACCATTTGAGTTAATCAGTTAGAATTGACCAGTTAGAATTGACCAGTTAAAGTTAACCAGTCAGAGTTAACCAGTTAGGTTAAACCAGTTGAGTTGACCGGTTAGAGTTATCCAAGTAGAGTTAATCGAGTAGAGTTGTCGAATATCACATATCCGAAGTAGAGTTATCGAATATAGGGTATTCGAGAGAAGAGTAATCGAATATAGTTTATTCGAGTGGAGAAATCAAATGTTATTCATGTGAGAAGAGTTATCGAATATAGTTTATTCGAGTGGAGAAAATCAAATGTTATTCATTTGAGAAGAGTTATCGAATATTATTCATTCGAAGAATTAATCCGAAGGAGTTATTCGAAGTTAGTTAATCCAAAGGAGTTATTCGAAGTTAGTTAACCCAAAGGAGTTAGTCGAAGAGTTAATCGAATATAGTTATTCGAAAGAGGGTGTAAATCGAATATAGTTATTCGAGTAAAGTTAAAAGAGTTAATCGAATTTAGTTATTCGAAATGAGTTATTCGAATTTGATATTTGAATAGAGTTAAACGCATTAGAGTGATTTGAATTACTTATTCATAAACACGTAAGAGTTAATTGAATATTAGTTATTCAATTTGAGTAAATCGAATGTAGTTATTCGAGAAGAGTTAAATCGAATTTAGTTATTCAAAAAGAGTTAATCAATTTGAGTTAAGTTAATCGATTTGAATTTAGTTGAATCGAAATGGAGTAAATCGATTAGAATTAAGTTAATCGAGTTAGAGTAAATCGAATATTGGTTATTCGAAGGTAAGTTATTCGAATTAGTTACTCAAAGGAGTTAATCAAATGAGTTGATCCAAAGGAGTTGGTCGAATATAAGTTATTCGAATAGAGTCAAAGGAGTTATCGATTTTAGTTTGATCGAAAGGAGTTATCGATTAGTAAATCGAAAGGAGATTTTCGAATATAGCATATTCGAAAGAAAGAGATCGAATATTGTTTACTCGAAAGAGAGAGATTTCGAATATGAGTTCTTCGAAGAGAGATAATCGAATATAGGTTATTCGAAGAAGAGTTAATCAAATAGAGATTACTCGAAAGAGAGTTATACGTCTAATTCGATAATAGCGAATTCGGGAAAGTACTATTTACTTTCCAGGGTTTAAATCAAGATTTAGTTATTGATTTAGAAATTTGGTGTCTGTTAAATTATTCGAGTTAGGAGATAAAGTTATAATTTAGGTTAGATATTGCAGAAGTAGGAATTATAACGTTATAGTTATAATCAAACGTTTTCATATAAGAAGTAGATTCGTAACCTGAATCCGAGAATTTGCGTAAACAGATGATTGGGAAAAGTGAGTGTCGAGCTTCATCTATTTCACAGTAAAGGACGTTGTTCAATTAAGGTCTGAGAGGTAATGATACCCCAACTTGATTGACTTCAGAATTGACAAAGGAATAGTTGTGGTTCGATAGAAAAGGTTGATTTGAAATATAGTTAAGTAATAAGCGATTAATGGATTATGCGTAACGATGTTTTATACAACGTTCATTGGAAATCCGTAAATGAGTTTTGGAAACGTTTTCCAAATATAGTCAGATAGGTTTTCTAAACATAGACAATGAAATGTTTTCATGATAAGAATTTAAGAAATAGAGTTAAGCAAATTCAGAAACTGACTGGAGAGGGTAAGTTGAACGGTTTTCTAAGTGACGATCTGATGTTGGTTTCGACCTTCCGAATTGATACTTAGAGAATTGTTCTCATACTAGTTACAGTTAGGGACTGATAGTTGCGAAATAATAGTGATGTGAAAATAAGCTATGGAAATGTTTTCCAATGATTAATAACATATATTTTCTAAATATATGAAATAAGGAAATATGAACATATGATGATTGATCGATCGAATTCCCATTTGGAAATAAGATCGTTGTTGTACACCGACATGTTTTCATTTGATAGTTAAATCACAGACTATCAAAGTTTTGACCATTTTAACGTTGTTAATATGGATAGACCGGTTGGATTATTATCCAAAGAACCACTCTGTATCGGCATAAGCGTTGCGAGCAATATATGCCAAAGATAAATTGAAGACGGAGTAAAGTGCAAGGGCTGTTGTATAAGTCTTAGATAACAGTGACTAAGATGGATATACTGAATAGTGCCTTCGGTTTGTCCAGTCCCAGGACAACGTATATGGAAGAAGGTCTGACAGAGTATATCCAATGGATCGCGTAAGTTGATCTGTTCAAACGTATTCACGTTTGGTGGCGGAGGAATTCGTTTCTCTTAGCTATATACCCGTGTTATCTTTGGATAAGTCAATTTGTGATTTGGCGGGTATGACGATGTGGCATTCAAAGTGAATGGTGATCAGATGTTCTGAAGATAGACGTAGCTTCTAGCCTCACACCGGGAAGTAACAAAAGTTGGGCTAGGCAGCATGGCTAGTTGGGTCATCCCCAAGCAGGGTGTATTGTCACCGATCTAGAGAATATTCATATTTATACTTCTTTTTGATTCTGTATCTTCGGATGACGGTTAGATGGCCTATAACCGTGGTGGCAATATATTCGCGACACTCAAGCTAAATGAGTGAGCGGTCATGTGTGGCCGGATTGCAAGACGTTCTTGTTGAACCCTGAGTGTATCACCTCTAGAGTACACTATTCAGAAGGTGCTCCCATACCTTGTTTGTTGGAATCCATTCTCCGATAAGAGCCCTGCGGTTTATGATTTTATACTATGTATGTAGAACGTGAGATGCAAGCGTTTCTGCTAGATTGATATCTATTTGTACTTAGACATTATTATAATATCACAATGATATTGCTTGTCAAAGTTGTTCAGATACTCATAAGGGAAAAACCCGTTCCGTATTCACGGCGTGGTCTTATGAGATATCCTATAATTGTTTTAAATTGTTTTACTCATACCAGTCTCATGACTGACCCGGAGTTTACTTTGTTGTTTTCCCTAAACTCTTGGGTGCCTAAATTTGTACGGGCAGTCAAGTAGTCGGGATTTACAGATATGCTTGGAGAGCTTGGAGCAGGAGACTTCAAGATTCTATAGCTATAGTTATTTCCGCTGTGTTGTAAGTGTTGTACTCTGATAAGTGCTATTGTATATATATAACTGTTTACTTCAAAAGTTATGTTATATATTATATGTTATTCGTTCCGCTGTGAGATTCGTTTTACTCTGATGATTCTGATGTTCTTCTTCTTCTTCTATTCTATTAGTTCTATCTTTTCTTTCTCACCTTCTAAATTCTTTCACTAATGTCTCGGAATTTCCGACTCTCGAGGAGTCGGAAATTTCCAGCCGTTACATGTCAGGTCCACAGAAAAGATATTATAAGACATAGAGACATATACTTGAATGTAAATGTGTCTATCGAGGTGTATTTCATTCTGTTATACTCAAACTAGGATATTACTGATCCTATCTGTAATGAGTTACTCGTCCTAGAACATTACTGGATCTATTTCTGACGAGTTCGTTAATATGTTATATTCCAAAACTAAGCTCAACCAAAGCTCTGATACCACGTTTGGTACAACCCAAACCCTGATAAGACGGTGTAAGGGTAATCTTTGGAATATAACACATAAACAGATAACACCAGAACAGAAACAATTAAATACACCAGGGAATGTACAATAGAATACACTGGATAAATATAATCATCAGAGTTACACAGAATATAGGATCATACTTAGTACATAATACAGTTCAGCTATACATAAAATGTCTACAGCGGAAAAGAAAAACATAGTATGTACAACAGGGGCTGAACAGCATAAAAAGAGATAAATGATAGAATCCATCTTCAGCTCCAGCTATCCAGAAAGAGCCTGCTAAAACCTGAATACAAGGTTGCCCGTGAAGAAAAAGGGGCAACCGAGTTTGCAAGTGAAACATACTACGAGTCAGCCATGGGTCTGGTATGAGAAATCTACTTAACACATCTTACAATATGGCTAATCACAAAATCACGCCACTTTCGTAGAACGGATTTACTCCATTGGATTGCCAGTGCTTTAAAACAAATAAATCTTTTAAACATCACAATGCTTTTTATAAAAATGAAGCCAATATAAGACTCAAGTCCCATCACACAATGCAACACAAACCGAAGGATAGAGTTTTACCTTATATCGACCAAGATATGCTCAATACGCGTAAAGTAAAATCACTACAAATGTAAATTTTATCGTTTAATTCTTAATCAGACTCCAACCGTAAACTAATAAGAGAACGATTCCCTAAGTATTAACCCCGAAGGCCGAAATCAACATCAGACTAATACCTAGGAAACCATCTGTCCTAGCTCGTTTCCAGTTAGTTTCTAATTTTAGATACGATCATAAATATCAATCATAGACGGCATAAGTGCCCCATACCACTATGTCGCCATATATAGGTATACAATCAAAACCGCACGATGTCATATTTGGAAATTGGATTTCCATCATGAACCGAGGCCAGGGATCGTCCTCACCGCTTCGAGACAATCTAGCCTACCATGTCCCAGGCAAGTACTCAGTCAAGCTTTGGATCGTCAGGGTCGGTCCACTCGATGTGGATTAAAATGCCTGAACATTGCGTTTCCCCGCCCTTTGGGCATAAATGAGTCCTACGACTCCATCGGCTTCACATAGTCACCGATATATCCGAGGCGCCTCGCAACAGCAACAACCACATAGGTGAAAGTAATATAAATGTCAGGGCTGGTAGGTCACTGACACCACCCTAGCTAGAAAGAAACGAATGTCCTCCCTAAAGTCCTCTCCCATTTCTGGTCCATACCGGGGTGTGAGGCTCGCGAATTTACGTTATACACAAAGATATGCCACACAGGCAGTCCTTTGATCATCCACCACAAAGCTCTGCTTTTCAACAAAATCTTTGATCATTGCATCTCAGCATGCTACACAGGCAATTCACGCCATGAAAATGACGTCTATCAATCACACAGAATGAAATCCAATGTCAGACACACAGTCCATTTACAAGTCCGTTCTGGGTCTGAACGAAACCGGAGGATCTTTATTCCTCGCATATCCGTACAATCAACATGTATATCCGGACGGCTACTACTTCAGCCCCTTCAAGGTAGCTACTCACATCATGAACATCAGTAGCACCACTCCATTCGACGTGAAGATCATCGGTCTTGCATCGTCTTCATATCTTCGACTTTCAATCGTCGATCAATTATTTGAAATGAGAATTAACTCGGCGTTTTCAAATAATTCACGTATATTTAGAATTTCAAATCAATTCATTTCAATAGTTAAATTATTCGACATCACCAATTCTGTTCTTTAATGTAATTTCACGTCAAACACATTCAACCATCAAATATCACATAAACCGAGCAAATTCAGTTTATTTCCATTCCATATCATTTATAATATTTAATCACGATTTATCGCTATTTTTATTTACTTAAAAATAGCCAATTCATTCAAACGACACTTCAGGCCATAACGCAGTCGTGGTGCTGTTTTTCTCCAGATTTGATTTACAACTATCTGAAAATCTAACCGTTGGATCTTCACAAATTTTATATCGTTAGAAAGATCTTTTCAAAACGAATCCAACGGTTCCAGTTTCGGGAAAATCCGACGGTCGGATCTCCCGCACTAATCGTTTGAAGTTACGATTTCAAAATACGAACTGCAGCGTCGTTATTCGATTTAATTTAATTATATTTATATGTATATAAATATAATCGATTCTGGCGCTGTTTTTCTTCAGATTTGAATTAAACATTCCAGACAATCCAACCGTTGGATCTTCACAAAGTGGGTGTCGTTGGAAAGATAATTCCAAAGCAAACCCAACTGTTTCGGTTTCGGGAAAATCCGATGGTCGGATCTCCTGCACTAATCGTTTGAAATCACGGTTTCAAAACACGAACTGCAGCTTCGTTAATCGATTTATTTTAATTATATTTATATATATATATATAATCTATTCTTCGATTTCAAAACCATATTCATTTCATACATTTGATAAAAATGATATTTTTATCCAACAGACTTTTATTTCAACACTTCACTATTTTTAACAATTCATGTATATAATAAAAATGTGATTTTTATTGTAAAAAAATTCATTTCAAAACACGACTATTTTATATAGTTCATATAGATGATAAAAATATGATTTTTATTATAAAACAATTTATTTCAAAACATGACTATTTTATATAGTTCATATAGATGATAAAAATATGATTTTTATTATAAAACAATTTATTTCAAAACATGAATGTCGTTCAATACATGAATTTCTATTCAACACATGAATTTCTATTCAACACACGAATATAGTTTCAACACATGAAAATAATTCTAACACATGAATATTATTGAAAATTTCGGCAGCATAACGGCAGGGTAGTTAAAACCGGGACCGTATCGATGTACAGCTCCTCGCTCTACCTTAAAACCTTGCGGTTTTTGACAATGGGGATTTCATGCATCCAATTCGCACGCAGACGAGCATGTTTTCTTTCATTTCCACAACCTATTCTAATTTTGTTTTCAACCACACATGGGTATTTTTCAACCACAATCAATCATTCTCAACCACATACAATTCTATCAACCATTCGCATTATTCACCAAATTTCACATCAACCAATAATCCAAACAATAACACAACCAATAAATATCGTCCATGGTCTGTGGACGAGGGGACTGTATATATATATATATACATATATATACACATATATATATTCGTATATAAATATATTTCAATTCACTTCAATTCATTTCAACGCACATATAATTTTTACAACGCATATATAACTTATACATCGAACATACAACTTATACAACGCTTATACATGAGGTGTACAACGCTTATATAACTCATACATCGACTATATAATTTATACATCGTCGTTTTCCATATCGTTTATAAATTAGAAATCTCTCATTGGGTTCCACTCCACCAAAAATTGCAGAAGGCTCAGAAATATATGCGGTCTCTTCTAGACTGTAGAAGACGTCCACACGAGTCCACTGTCTCTTGTTTCACTGAATTTTGTCAAGAAACGAAAAAGATATGATTTTTACAGTGGAATCATAAACCGTAGCGCTTTAAAGTGCTATTAAAACAGTTTTAATATTATCAGCCGTTACCCTTCTGAAATCTTCAAAACTAGGTTTGAACTTTTCGTGCAATCTGTGAATCGATAGGATGATCATCCTTCACCACGAAGAAGCGCAAGGAGAGGCGCGCCAGGGGACCCTAACCGTGATGGTCTTGGTGGCTCTCGGCGGCGGTGGAAAGTCTCCGACTTTGGAGGCTTCAAACTCGACGAATACCAAACTAAAAATTACAAATCCTATATGGATTTAAAGGTCTAAGAGAGATCTATACAATTCTCCAAAGAAGCAGCACGTTTTATTGCGTGTAGGAGAAGGAAAGGAGGAGAGAAGTTTGGAGTTGAAGGCGTCGTTCGATTTGGGGATTGTCGGGGAGAGAGAAGGTTAACGTAGGAGTGAGGTGGCCAATAGGATTTTTCAATTTATTTATATATTTTTAAATGTTCGAAAATACCCCTTGTCTCACACGAACTCCAATCCTAACCCTACGACTGTCGTCCCCAGCTAAATACCCCCATACCGAACACAATGGGATATGTTTCGAAGGCCCATTCGACTGTTTCAGTCGGTTTCTCTTCAAATTAAAATATAAAACATTCAATATTTAATTTGAACGTACATTTCAATTTGCCAGGGCCACATCCTGATTCTAAAAATTCCCAAAAAATATTTTCTAGCTTCGTGTTGACGATACGGTCCTAACAAAACTAATTTCGTCAAATTTCGAGACCGTTTGAAAAATGGTCATTTTCTGGTCGATCGAAATTGACTTAAACTGACAAAACACGTTTAACTTCGCCACGGTCACATATTAACTTCAAAAATTACGGAATTTGAAACCTATCCATAATTTGACATCCCGGATCCAACAAAAGTGGTTTTGTCGAATTATGAGGTCGTTTGCAAAATGGCTATTTTCACGGGCTATATAAATTCTATAGCGACCTTTCTGAAAATTCATTTGGCCATAACTTTTGATTCCCGCTACGAAACTTCGATTTTTAGATTCATTAGAAAGATATTCACTAACAGATTTAAATATTTTTGGTTTCACTAAAATCCGTTTTATTTTGCACCCGGTACAGTTAGTCAAAGTTTGAAATGAAAATTTGAAACTGCCGCGCCATTTCAGGCCTTGTTTATAATTTAAAATAATTATATTCATCTTCAAACATCGATCCAAACTACTTTTCGTCGTTATTATTTTTATTTTAAATATCCAAAATCCACTGAAATAGCCAAATTAAATTTTTTAAACTGGTTCAGATTTTCTGGGTTGTTACAGTTAATATTCCTTACAAGAAGTGAGTATCACGCTTACGAGACTCAAGGACCAACAGTTACCTTGGAATAAGGGTTACCTAAGTATTAAGCAAGTTAGGAAGTTAAATGGCCTATGGAAGGTTATTTTGGTAATTTGGCTTGTGTATGAAGCTTTGTCGTGGAAAGGCAATAGGCGAATAAATAACATATGTGGTAAGGAAATGCATGAAATTGATTACAAGTATTGATTTTCTCTTTATTGATCATTTACACGAGTACATAAGTGACTACAAGTAAAATCCCCAAATTGATTTACAAATTAGGGTTTTCTCTCCCAGAATTGAATACAAGATTGTGGAACGAGGAAAAGTCGCTTAAAATGAGACCTCTGGGGTCTTATTTATGGACAAATTGGGCCCCTTTCAGTTGCGGTCAACAGAAACCCTGTTTAGAGCGCTTTCTGCTTCGGTGGTGTTATCCGAAGTTGGTGGCATCCCGCATTAGTGGCCTTCAGTGCCGACTTCTTAGTTTCAGCCCTTTTTCCATTCTGAGTGTTGTTGTTAGCTGCAATTTTCTTATGAAGTTGGTGATGCCTCCATGCAATGTATCGATACCAAGAAAACTGGTATGGATAGCTTCTTTAGCTACTTTCAGTTTCAATGATGAGCCTTCATGCCGATAGCAAATCACCAGCATTGACACACTTTATTATCTTTTGAATGTTAACTTTATTCTTCCTTGGTATCGGTATCGACACTAAGCATGTTAGTGTGGATGTCCCTTCTTGGTGACTTCAATGCTGCTTTTTGATAGCGGTATTAGTATTAAGTGTATTGGTACCGATAGCCCTTTGATTTTGTGTTGGTTTCGGTGTCACCTAGTCGCTATCTTCCTTGTATTGTTACCAGGCCTCTACTTCCTTTATTGGTACCGATAGCATATGGACCAGATCTTTCTTCTCCTGCTTTTGGTGTCGGCTATTTTGGTGTCTCATTGTCGATCGTGTGCTTCCGAGAAATTCTTTTGGTGCTAGTTGTGCTCCCATACCTATTCACCTCTATCTGGTTTCAGTGTCGAAATATGGTAGTAACATTTACACCCTAGTGAAGGGGTATTTTTGTTTTTTCAAGTAAAACTTCAACTTTTGTATTGTACTTTGATTTCCCACCCATAGTTATTCTAGAATTGATTTGGTTCCTGATTTGTTCTTGTTTGTGTTGTCTGGATTAAGAGGAGCTCTTTATTATAAAATACTACTTCTTTTTCATTCCTTCAACCACAAGAAACAATATTCAAGCGAGATTACTGTTCCTTGAAACTTTTACAAACTTTTCAGAATCACAAACTCGATCCTATCTCTATAAGCATTTTAATCGATTTAAACTTGGGTTAGAAAGTTATTCTTCTAGATTGATTATGAAATTGGTTAAGATTTACCAACTTTTAATTTTCCATTAGAATGAATCCAAATGATAGCTTAAATAGTCATTAATGGCAAATAGTATGATGTTACTACCAAAATTATCTCAACATAAGATGGAGGTGAAGGGGTGTCAGATGATCGAAAGCTCACCAAAGGCTCAATAGGAAGTGGGGTCAAATACTAAGAAGGGCTAAGAGCAGGAAGAAATAACCCAAAAAGCCGCATCAACTGAAACCCTCTAAGGGGAAAGGATCATAAAAATTATAGGGCGTAAACGATAGGATCTATCCGTCAGCGTTAATCCGACAAAATTCTTCTGACAGTATCAGTTCGATAGAAGATTCTGTGACAAAGAGTCATCCTAATCCAAAACCAAGAAAGTAAAAATCAATAAACCCGTTGGGTGAAGCTCAAATGGATCTTCGGTAATGACCTACCGAAGAACTGATACACCTGAAAGCAAGGGCGTCGGTGGCATTAAACTAAGAAAATGCAGGGATCATCTAGGGCCAACTTCTGGGGCATTTGCCGCAAGAATACCGGAAGACCAAATCCACAAATTAAGTAGAAGTGACACCAGAAACCACCCTTTTGAGAATCCAGGATACTTCAAAATAACTTCGTCAAAGAACTAACTGGGACCCAAGAAGAGATATAGGCTACCTGTATTAATCTACCTAGTATCGAAACCCGTAGTGGTTTCGAACTGGCAGTTATCAACATACACCATGAGGTCAAGCCCCTCTAAGTATTCACGATAACGCCGGAAGCCTACATCTAAAAGCCTACGTCTGAAAGCCTACAATCTGGAGCTACATTCAAGAATTCAAGTACCTTCCAAAGACCATAATTGATACTCCAAAGATGGCCAGAAGCCAAGCACCCGAAACCAAGGATAAAGCGGCAGTCAAAGTCTCCCATGGGCCTAATATTCCATCAGCAAAAAGGACCCTGAACCACTATAAATAAAACCCCAGAGTTCACATTTGAGGGGGGATTTTTTTTCTTAACAAGTGTACTCTTAAAAATAGCTTAGTACTAAGATTAATTCAGGGATCCCCCTATGACATCCATGTACTCCGAATAAAAGTTGAATAAAAGGGGATCTTCTTATGAGAAAATTGCTCTATAAGTGTATATTGTCGTTTTCTAATCATTATTGTTGCAATTTACTGTTCATTTTTCAAATAAGCATGGATTTCCATTCCAACACGTCCTCAAATAGTAGAATGCACTTCATTCTTCGAGTTCAAATCCATTCAGATGGTCCTTGGCAATCCCATACCTCCAAGCTTCAATATCTAGGGTGATAACCCGATTTAACCCAAAAAATAGCCAACCCTCCCTTTTCTCCTTTGGACCTGTCCCTGCTAACCCATCTACGGTGTTGAAAAAAAATATTGTTAACATTTTGGCACTAGAAGGAGGGCTTGAACCTCCGACATTGTGGTTAACAGCCACACATATCTACTTGGGTTGTTCTGTCCCTGATTGGACTAGCTTTGGAGAAGCAAGGTTATGAATAAGAAACCCAGACGAAGGTTTTCAGGACCTCGAGCGCATAAGTCAAGAACCACCAACCATGGGGTGATGGAGGAAAAAATGTTGAAAATAGAAGCCTTGCGGGTGATAAAGTGAAAGAGAAACAAGGAACTGCATGCTCACGATATTGGGGATGATAGGTTTTCCCACATAGACAAACCTTAGCACTCCCACCCGGCGGATCTACATCAGAGGATACTAGAGTTTTCTCTCACCCAAAGAATGCTCTTTACATGCAAGTTAAAGGAATGACACTTGAATGAGAGAAAATGGATGATTTCAACCACTTCGCCAATAAATGGTTTAAAGAGATGTCACCTCAATTTCAGTATGTTCCGGCAGGAAAGAACAAAATATAAACACCACAGCTAGATTAGGCCACGAGAGGATTAGATCCATGTGGCCAAAAAGAAGACATATGCCGGGGGTGCCCAAATAATACAACCTCACTACTTCGATGGACGATGTTTACTTCCTAACCAAACACGAACTCAACTATTGGGCATTCATGAAGAAAAATCCCAAATACGAAAGAAGAACGGGAGGGCCTTACTTCCATTACCACTTGATGAATGGAAATGAGACTAATCACTGCAGAACCCTCAAGGAAACCATCGTTAGATTTGTTGGCCAAGGCCAATTACGAGAATTTATGAAAATATCGAGGAAAATTCGATAAGTATCCTTAAGAAAAAGATTACCGAACATGACTCAAGGGTATGGAAAACCCTATTCTCGGAAGACACAAGAAAACCTAAAAGGGAGCCAGACTATAAACGGATTAAATCTCTCGTAATTGCCAACTTGGTCAGGACGAGGCATCCCCCAGAGGGGGTAACATGTTAGTCTTTCTCCATGCCCAAATCAAAGAGGGTAGGGTTAAAGCATCAAAAGCGTGATCCTCAGTTTCACACCAAAAATGGTCATGGCGGTGCATCTAACTTTAGCACGCTCTGCCTCTGCTCGTAGAAGAGTACGCCCTGCCTCTGCTAGAACTAAGAACGTCCTACTTCATCTCATAGAAGAGCATGTCCTACCTTTTCTTATGTTCCATGTTACCCATAGAAGGGAGCACAAAACTCTATAATCGCATACGATGGTCAGGATAGGGCACCCCTCGGAGGGGGGGCATATAAGCCTCTATCAGTACCTACGATGGTCTGTATAGAGCATTAAAAGAGTAAACCTTAGTTCTGCATCTACGATGGCCCCGGCTAAGTTTCTAAGAATTTATCATCGCCTATAATGGTCAGGGTAAGGCGCCTCCTGGAGGGAGGTCAGGTAAGTCCTTGGGCCCTACTTGTGGATAAGCTAGCCAAGCGCTCTGGACGCACAGGCCCAAAGAGTGGCCAACGAAGCACGTGCATCCTATTCTTTGACATCAAAAGCCCAAGGAGAGGCTCAAGAAGCATGTACAACCTCTGCTTCACCAATCGAATCCAAAAGGAACACCGAAACAATAAATACTGAAGGGGGTTCCGGTCTTATATACTAATACCCAACTCTGGGTCGATTTGGCTCTTCACAAATACCGAAGGGGGTTCTGGTCTTCTATACTAGTAACAGAATCCGGGTTGATTCGGCTCTTCACAAATACTGGAAGGGGTTCCGGTATTCTATATTAACACCCGAATCTAGGCCAATTCGGCTCCTTACAAATACCAGAGGAGGTTCCGGTTGTCTATATTATTACACAAGTCTGGGTTGAGACGATGCTTTGCGAATGCCGGAAGGAGGCTCCATGATTCCCAGTCTTTAATTTATTTGGATAAGGGATATTTCGGGATTTCCATTAGATTCGAAAAGGAATCTCTAGCCTACAATCTTAAATATCCGAACCGGGGTCAATTCAGTCCTTTACAAACATTGGAGGAAATAATCTGGCTCTATCTCAATGTCGAGCCCAGGTGTGAATCATAGCCAGATGTAGGATCTCAGTCTCAACACAAAGCGTCCGGATCTAGATCGGTTCAAATTCTTAGAACTGAACAGGGAAGGGCTAGTCAACCCTTATCCCAATTCAGATCCGGCTTGGAAGCGCATTTCCACCATCGTTAAGCACGAACTGGTAACCTACCTCGTCTTTCTTTTTGCTCAGCAGAGTGTCTTTTCTTTACATGAGTATATCAAATGTTTGCACTAACACACAAAACATGATCGAGTGCTATTAGACCTTTCATATTAGACACACCTCGATACCGTCGATCCCGTAAAGAATATAGGACACTATTTAAAAGCCCGCAAGACAACTCCCAATGAAAAATGCCGGGAATGTGCACCTTGTCATGATATAACCATAGCTAAAAGGAAAAACGTTCATATTGAGATGTGCGGTCGCGTGTTAAGTAACACCATTGTAGGTCTTACCCTTATCCGTATATATTATCTTTCTAAAATACTATGCTCCATTGACAAAATATCATGTACTCCGTACATTACATAATTGTTTACAAGAAAGCTCCTGAAATAAATACAATGGGGAACCATGCCCCAGCACTACGAATCCCATATAGGCAGTAGTCTAACCCTCAGTAGAATGTATTTTATTCATCCGGCTGGAAAGAAGTGGCGGAGCGATGAATTGCATCGCGCAATAGCCCATCGACTTTTCGCACCTTCTTCATGACCACACATGAGTCGTTCGAAGATTTAAGCTGCCACTTTAGAGCTTGACTGAAAGCCTTGCCCATCGCATGAAGTTTTTTTTTTCCTCCCTCAGGTCGAAGGCATCTTTGCGTAAGAACTGTTTCTCCTTTTGTAATTGCCTAATTCTGGAGATATAAAAGTCGATACGACGAGAGTTACCCTCAATCCCCTTCCTATTATAAAAACATTTCATTTTGTCCTTATCCTGTCTATGCCACCTGACGGTAAGGGAATAGTCCATTCCAGAGGGAGAGTCTCCTATCTCAAACTCCAGAAGATCGAATCCCGTTGAAACCTGCGAAATTCCAGTAAAAGGGATCCCAAGAATGCATCCGAAGATAGTTTTCCACTCTTTACATTTTACCATTATGTCTTTGCATCTCTCCTCTAAGTCCATGGCTTGACGCTTAAGTTCGACCTTTTTTCCATCAAAATCGATAGAAGGATTTGTCTTTATACTTCTCTTTACTTTAAGGATGTCTTTATCCTTTTGCCTTATCTGATCCTCCAATACACTTATTTGTTCCATCAAGCATTGTGTAAATCGATCCTCAGACAAAGTGGGCCCACCACCAATATCGGTGAGGGAACTCCATGGAAGACCTCCTGAACATAAAGTAAGCAAGACACCTGTGTCTATGAAAGAGAAAGTGTCCTCGGATGAATTTTCCTGTTTATATAAACAAATAAGCTATCTTTTGCAAGATTAATTGCCATAAAACATCATTATTTGAACCTTAGAAATACATGCGACAAAAAAAGAGAAAGGGGGGGGGGTAAAAACAAATACAATTCGCATCCACACGCGCTGTTGTCAACTAGTAAGAATACTACAAAGTTATTTTCTCACCCAAGTACTCTTTTCCCTCATATTACATATTAACTTTACGTTATGAGTTCTAAGTTTCTTTGATATCACCTCCCTGTCACTCCCCAAGAAACTGAGAGACAACTGAGGGTACTTCATATAACTACATTTGAGCTCCTTCAAGAAGTGTTCCTTGCTGGATTTATAAAGAGGCCTTGTAAGAAATTCCCTCTCCAGCTTAGAGAGAGAATGAAGCTCGTCCTTGAAAAACAGGGTAACCAGCAAAAATAGAATTTCCATCACCATAAGAACAAGTCATCAAGGGTCAACTTCTACAGACAAAGAAAGAATTCAGAAATTGAGATTTATAACCGAGGAATGGGGGAGGCTATGTGCATCACCTGTTCTCTTTCATCAAAATCCAAAGGATTGACTCCCTCTGCAAACCCACCGTCTCCGCGTGAACCACCTGAATTACCACCTTCTATATGCAGAATCAAATTTTCATCATCCCCAGACATTAAAAAGTCGGGTAGCTTTTCGACAAACAAACGATCCTCAACCCTCGCCTTACCTATTTAGAAACCTCATCGTCCCAATACGATGTGATAACACCACCCAAAATTATATTTCGAAAGTATGAGGGAAGAGAAGGAAAGTTCATACCAAGGAAGTTGCCACAGTTATCACAGTAAACTAAAAAGAGAGCCTTCTCATAACAATCAAACATCATGTCTGGGTGGTGCACCCTCAAAAACAAGGAAATCTGATCCCGAGTCTCGTAAACTATTCTCCTGACATTAGAAAGAACTGCTTCCCTTATTTTCAATCTCCCTACGTGCTTCATTAGCATATCTGACTGCTCACGCCTGAGGACTGACACTTCAGCAGTCAAAGAACTATTGTCAGCCCTTTCCCTCTCAAGGGACACCCTCAATCTACGACAGATTTCTCCATTACTACTCTTCGCAGAGGTTAAATCAAGAAGCTTAGACTCTGATATGGTCTTCTCTTTTTGAAGTTCTTTTTTCTCCTGGGATAAAGAGGTAGTCGTCGCCTGGGCAGCATACCAACTCCTGAATATCTAAAAAAAAAGGAGAAACGGTATGATGTGAGACCTTACCTCAATAAGGCGAATGGAAAGTTTTTAGGAAAATAAGAATACAAACCAAAAGTTGTCGTTTAACAAGATCAAGGCAAAACTTAGACCATTCCTTGGAAGCAAGTTTCGGGACATCGGAAACATCAACAGAGGGTAAAGCAGATTCGATGATCTTATCAAAATCCAAGGCCTGAAAAGAAGGATTCATGGAGTCACTCAGCCGATAAGGAGAAAGGAGCGACTCACGCTCCCCTAAATCTGAATCTCCATGAGAATCAGACCTTAGGAAACTAGTAACAAAATCACTCCTTATAGTCGCCGTTGAGGAAGGACAGATATTATGAAAACTTCCAAAAGAAGGTGTAAGAGGGGTATGTGGTAGCTGACGGCAGGTTGGCCACACAATTCCATCCCCAGAAGAATGGGAAGCAAAATTTTCCCTCTTATGGGCTCTAAAAAGACCACTGTTGAAGGCCGAAGCAGACCTCTTCTTAGATAAAAATTCAGGAGGGGAAGAAACCATGGAAGGATGGTATGAACCATCCATAGGAAAGACAGAGCGAGAGAGAGAAGGGTGCTCTAGAAATTCTTGTCCCAATGGTGTAGGGGAGCGCCCGCTAGGAAAGTTCGAGAATAACAGGCAGAATGCTGGTTCAAGACACTTACCGCTTCACCGATGGCACTATTCATTTGAAGCCCTTTCACTTCAAGCTTCTCCTCCATTAGGCAAAGCCCGAATTCACTTGGGATGGAATCACCAATTTGTGAAGCCTTAGACATAGCCCTGCCATCTGATACAATTACATAAATATGTATTCTAGTCTAATTATCGTTTAGTGATTATACACAAACACGACACAGACATACAAGTAGCATGAAATTTCGTTATCCTATGTGACAATGATCTTGGCTGGAAAAATTGGTGTCAGCGCATTGGGTTACCTACTATTACGCATTATTTGTTTGTGTAAAATTTTATTTCCAAAAGCCCCGATAATGGACGACGATGGGTATGACTTCGTAAAAGGTCGCCATAAATCGTCAGTTCAGACAATTAGTGAGTGTTCAATTTACATCAGAATCATCCATTCCTGATTCAAAGTATAATCTAAATCAGTAATTGGAATTCTAACAGGAAATCTCACTACTTGATGGATCTGAAATCCTAGGGAGATAATATGAAAAATTTCAATGAATAATAATCTTGCTTTAGTGAAATGCTATGCAGGAAAAAGGAGGAGAGACAAAAGAAGAAGAAAATTCCTTCTTCAATGGAAAAAGGGAGAAGAGAGAAAAATAAAAAGGTCCACCTTGACTCTCAGCCAAACATCTGAGGCCAAATCAACGAACAAGATTCATACAAAGAAAACAGAAACATTGGCCAAGGGTAAAAGATGAAAGAAAGAAGAATTTGTATTCAGAATCTAGAAAAAGATCTAGACCGCCCAGAAGGAAACCAATCAGCACACCCAATTGAGGGAAATCTGGAGACAAAGGAATAGTGCATCAGGAAAAGACAAAAAGCTTGACTTGGAAAGTCGAAGATACCGCTTCACTAGGGGGGATGTTACTACCAAAATTATCTCAACATAAGATGGCGGTGAAGGGGTGTCAGATGACCGAAAGCTCACCGAAGGCTCAATATGAAGTGGGGTCAGATACTAGGAAGGGCTAAGATCAGAAAGAAATAACCCAAAAAGCTGCCTCCTGATATTATTGTTATGATCAATGAGAAGCTGACTCCTGATCTCACAGCTCATGTTGCCGAAGCTATTCCTAATTTTTGTTCTTCCCATGCAGTGACCCAGCGAAGTGAGTTTGCGAATAGTCTTTTGGTGTCAAACCTTTAGGGAGATTTAGATTCAAGGGAACATGGACCAACCCACTCCCATGCACTCAACATGATAAGTCCCCGAGCACTCATGTGCAGGCCTAGAATTTGGAGAAATTGTAAATTTGTCTCTTTCTTCTGACGATATTGCCAATATTTTACTGCTCTCCACACCTTAAGACAAGGAATTTTTTTGTCAATGTCTTATTAGGCAATAGCTTTTGGTATAGTCTTATTTCTTCTCGTTTATTTTATTCTTGTTCTTATACAAATACCGATTTGGTTCTCCTTTTTTAGGTAACTAAAAGTTGGCTCCTACTCCAAGAAACATCTTCTGTGTCTTCCACCGAGATCGTCAAACTGAAGGAGGAGAAGGTTGTCACGGAAGCTAAAGTTTACTTCTTGACTGCAGCGAAGGAGAAGAGCGATGTAGCATGCGAGAGACTAAACGCTTCTTTTGAGTGGGCCGAGTCAAATCTTGAAAAGGAACGTTGGGCTAGAAATCTTGTATATGACAAGGCTTTAGCTCTCGAGTTATTGAAGTAACAACTGGAGAGTAGACAGACGAAGATGGTAGTCGATCGTACTTATGAGCTAAAAGGAAAGATGGTGCACTTTCCAAAGTGAAGAGGATAACTTATGAAGCCAAAAATAAGATCTATGAATTTTTGAAAACACATTTTCTAAAGGCAGCATTTGAATACTATAAAGATGCTCTTTATCTTGCATACTCTGACAGCTTCCGCAAGTATCCTAGAATCAAATTTCCTTTTGTCGACCCCTCCATTAGAAAAAAGGTTATGGAAAGGATTGAGCTGACTAAATAGGGAGTTCAAGTCCCTAAGAAAGACAAGAAACAAATCTCTGGGAGCTTTTGTATATTGAGGACTTGTCTGAAGATTCCGATGAGGAAGATATAGTTATTGTTGATGGTAATGAAGATGATGATGATGACATTGGTCTTGGTGATGGAAGTCATCGTGATGGCTCTGAGAAAGATGGTCGAAGCCCGCCATTTGCTACTGAATGCTCACATAGTTCTGAAGGAACAAACCCAGACCTTAGGTACTCTTGTTCCTCAAGATCCGAAAGAGACCTCCACCAAAGGGGTGGATATTCTAGGAAAAAAGAAATGTAGCAACTTGTCCAATCCAACGTTCATGTTTCTCAGGTATGTCTTTCACTTTTGAAGTGTTTTCTTCCTTCTTGAGCTTATGGTAATTAGTTTCCTGTAATATCATTTAGACAAGGAAAAGTCTTGCCTCACACCATAAGGTAGAGTTATATAAAAAACGAAAGGAAATTATTTTGTCACGTTTAGAGCATGATAGGCTGTTAAAAGACTGTAATGCCTTATCTCAAAAATATCATGATCTTAATAAAAGTGCTTCTAATCTTATGACATATAAAGAACGTGAAGCTGCACCAAGATTAAAAGCAGCGTGAATTCGAAGAGAGAAGATTCTCGGGGAGAATAAGGAGCTGATGACTTTAATCTAGATGCTAGTAGAAGACAAAGATATTTTAATAGACTTTTTGTATAAAGTCTATAGTAGATTTGTAACAATGGACTTTTCTTTCTTAAGGGAGTTCAGTGGAGGCATACTTCAATGTCTCCATATAAGTCATTTAGATGAATACAGGACCGATCTCCGTCTCGGGGTTTGTTGGAACCTATCAAAGCTTATATTATTTCCCAGGGACTTAACCCGAAGAAGCTTAAATATAACAAAAACAGATTTGTCATTGAACTATTCAAAAGGTCAATATTGTATGAACAAGAGGAATACTTGTAAAACGTAATATTACAGATGTGTATTTTTTGTGATAACTTTTCTTACCTATGATTGCTGATTTTTCTTTTCATATTATGGAAGAACCTTGTTTTTCACAAGGATGTTGTTTCATTGGATGCTTTTCATTCAATATCTAGATTAACAAGGGAATATTCAACGAAATCATCATACAAACTTGGAAAGGATCTCCTCTTAAGAGACCTAATGCGTATTTACATAAAATACCCTCAACTTCCTTTTGATTTTCTGGGCAATGATCAAGAAATTATTTTATAAAGACTTAGGACCAGACATGCCAAATTGATATGCATAATACAATATAAACAATAGGTGTGCTAATAAGTAGGATAAAATTCTGTGATCTTTGATATGTGTACTATCCAAACAGTTAAAGTTTGCTTGGGTATCATTTATGTAACGGGCCTTTTCTTTAAAAATATAAGGTTATCAGTGTTACTCTTTTGAAAACATGATTTTATGCATAATTGTATCTTATTTTGTAAATAGGGAGACCAACTTGAAATTTCCCACACTAGGGTTGAATCGTTAATGACCGTAGAGCAAAGGGATGTTCTAAGAGAGGTGCCTACTACAACCCTAAAAAGAACAATTTTACTTCAGAACTTGTCCATTAAGCATTTGAATAAACGAATGGCTGCTTTAAAAGGTCAATTAGAGGAAAAAGATGTGATCATTCTTGGATTAAAGACACATATAAACACTATCCCAACTATTGATTTCGACGAGGAGTTGAGTGGGTTGCACCACCGGATAAGTAATCTAAAAATTGTGCTAGATAATGCAAACACAAGTTGTAAGGCTTTGGAATTTTCTTTTGGGCCTGTTCCTATCATAATTGCGCCTCGGGTTTCCAAATCCGTGGCTAAGCCCAAAACCTCAGCCTCCGAAAAATATTTTCACTTGAGAAACCCCCCTAATAGGTTAGATGAATCAGTTGCTTCTGGGTGGTGCAAAAGGGTGATAGCTGAAATGAAGAGTTATTATAATGCAAAATTAAATAAGGACACATTTCGATGCATTAATTATTACATCTATCAAATTGGACTATTACAGGAGGGGAGACATGACTTACGAAAGGATGTTTTTGATTTAGAGAAAGAAAATTAGACTCTAAGAGCTATGTGTAGGGATTATAACAGGACTTTGACCAAAGTGGATCAGGCAAAACGCAAGCTGAAACGTTGGTCGATCAACAAAAATTTTTTGTGTGGATTTTTCGGAGAATTTTTTTTAAATATTTAAAAATATTAATTTTTAAATATTTTAACAAAAAATTAAATTTTTTTTTGAAAATGTTTTCGATGGAAGTGCCCTCCCCAAAAATTTTAAATTTTTTTTTGTTGCGATCTCGAAAAAGTTGGGTTTGGTTGGATTTTACCAGTTTTTTCGAAAACTGGGAAAATCTAACCAGAACCATGCTGAAATGTGGGCATTTACAGGAAAGCTTGGTTTCGGTGATTCATTTACAACCCTGATGAGGTTAAGGAAAAGAGATGAAAGCCTAACAAGCTTTTATGTATCGCGATTCATCTCTCCATTAACCCTCCTTTACTCGATGACAAGGAGGTGAAGGACACTTGATGTATTCGTAACATTGATGTCTAACTTTCTGTATTATGACACTTAATGAAATAACTTTGTAAATGAATTCGTAAATTAGGTAGATATCACCTAATATGTCATCTTTCTTTGTATTTTCGAACATCTCTTTCTTAAGAGTCCTATTGTATCGCATCCATAATTTAATAGAAGTCCTGAACCAAACCAGATTCGGGCATTTGATAGGAGATCAGATATCTGCATCTGGTATTTATAGAAGTCCCAAGCAAAATCCAGATTCTGGTATTTGATAGAAGACCAGATATCCATATCTAGTATTATAGAAGTCCAAAACCAAACAAAGATTTGGATATTTGATAGGAGACCAAATATCTGCATCTGGTATTTAATAGAAGTCCTGAACCAAACATGGAATGGGGTATTCAACAGAAGACCAGATATCTGGATCTAGTAATTATAGAAGTTCCAAACCAAACCCAGATTCAGGTATTTAACAGAAGAATAGAAATCTGCATCAGGTATTTGTTAGCCACTCTCTAGGCTTGTTTGTCCGATGTGCTTGGCTAGCTTATTCTCAAGTAGGGGCCAAGGACTAAGCCGACCTCTCTCTAGGAGGTGCCTTACCCTGGCCATCGTAGGCGGTAATAAGGGCTTAAATGCTTTAACTTGGGCATCATAGCCACAAGTGAACGCTTACTCTTTTGATGCTCTACCCTGGCTAGCGTAGGCGATGATAGAGGCTTACACATCAATCCCCCCTCCAAGGGGTACCTTAACCCGGCCATCGTAGGTGCAGATAAGGGTTTTTGATGCTTTACACACTGACCCTGTCTGATTTGGACGTGGATACAGGCTTACACTATGACAAGGTATGAGAAACGCTTGCATCTCACGTTACTACATATATAGTATACAAATCAAAATCGCAAGCACGTATTGGATTATTGGATTTTCAACTATGACAAGGTATGGAACCACCTTCCGATCAGTGTACTCTAGGAACGATACACTGGAGTTCAACAAGAACATCTTGCAACTCAGCCACACATGACCGACCACTCATTTCGCTTGAGTGTATCGAATGTACATCACCAACGGTTGGGATCAGTAACCGTTCCCGTATATATATATGGGACAGCATTGATAGATTTAAGAAACAAATGAATATTCACTAGATAGGTGATTATACACCCTACTTCGATGCGACCGACTTAGCCATGCTGTCTGCCCGATTTCTGTCATTTACCGGTTGATGAGGCTAGAAGCTACGCTTTATCATTACATCAGATTCACTTCGAATGCTACATTGTTAAATCCATCGAAAATCACTAATTGACGTCTACAACAATACATTACGTGTCAGCTAAAAGAAGTTTCCTTCTCCGCTTCCACTCTTGGTACGGTTGAAAAAATCAATGTACGTGACCTTTCCGGAAATACTCTGTCAGACATCCATCTTCATTCACTTAGAATGTCACATCGTCATACTCGCCAAATCACAAATTGACTTATCCAAAAATAACACGGGTATACAGCTAAGAGAAACGAATTCCTCCGCCACCAAACGTGAATACGTTTGAACAGATCAACTTACGCGATCCATTGGATATACTCTGTCAGACCTTCGTCCATACAAGTTGTCCTGGGACTGGACAAACCGAAGGCACTACTCAGTATATCCATCTTAGTCACTGTTATCTAAGACTTATACAGCAGCCCTTGCAATTTTACTTCGTCTTCGATTATCTTTGGCATATATGATTCGCAACGCTTATGCCAATATAGAGTGGTTCTTTGGATAATAATCCAACCGGTTTCTCCATATTAACAACGTTAAAATGGTCAAAACTTCGATAGTCTGTGAGTTAACTATCAAAGAAAAACAAGTGTGCAAACAACGATATTATTTCCAGATGGAAATTATATCGACAAACATCATTTAACATTAATCTCTTTAGTTCATTAAATTTCTTATCTCCTTTTTCCCTATATTCTAAATTCTTATTTTCTTTTATCAGAAAACATTTCTGATTCTCGTTTGGAAAACATTTCCAAAACTCCTTTACGATCAAACCTTACCATTTCTTAGTTAAGAAGGAAGTCACTCAAGTTGGGGTATAATTACCTCTCAGACCTTAACTGAACAACGTTATAACTTCGAAATGGTCAAAGTTTATCTTTTAATCTTTAACAACTTCTTTACGCCTTTCTCGGATTCAAATTTTACTAGTCCACTTCTATATTTAAAACATTGGTTATAACGATAACGTTATAATCCCTCCTTTCGAATTATCTAACTTTAATTATAACTTCTATTCTTATTAGTGAATAATTAACCTAACACTTATTTATTTATAAATAAATAAATCTCTATTTAAACACTGGAAAAGTATAAGTACTTTCCCGAATTCGATATAATCGAATTTGTCGATTAACTCTCTTCGAGAAATCTCTATCTGATTAACTCTTCTTCGAATAACCTATATTCGATTAACTTCTTCTCGAATAAACGATATTCGATAATCTCTCTTCGAATAACTAATATTCGATAACTCTTCCTTTTCAAATATCTCATATTTGAAAATCTCACTTCGATTAAACTATAATCGATAACTCCCTTCGATGAAACTAACATCGATAACTCCTTTCGATGAAACTAACATCGATAACTCCTTTCGATGAAACTAACATCGATAACTCCTTTCGATGAAACTAACATCGATTAATTTAACTCGACGAACTTAACTCGACTAACTCGACTATCTTAACTTACTAGGTTCGACCGATTCGATTAACTAGGCTCGACCAACTTGACTAACTTAACTCGACTTACTTGGTTCGACCAATTCGATTCGATTAACTAGGCTCGACTAACTTGACTAACTTAACTTGACTTACTTGGTTCGACCAATTCGATTCGATTAACTAGGCTCGACTAACTTGACTAACTTAACTCGACTTACTTGGTTCGACCAATTCGATTCGATTAACTAGGCTCGACTAACTTGACTAACTTAACTCGACTTACTTGGTTGAACCACCCGATCAACTCAACTTATTTAACTTAACTTATTTATCAACTCGATCAACTCAATTAGCTCCTATCGAATAACTAATATTCGATTAAACTCCATTCGCTTGACTCTAGATCGCAGCGATCACAATGGTTACGCCTGACTCCCTCAAGAAACATCCGACCGCCGTAGGTTATTTACAGCCCTGTGAATTACGCTAGCAGTCGTACAAAATGGCAACTTACCCTGAATACTGTGTTTGACTAACTCTGTCTCAAATAACTATATTTGATTAACTCTAGTTCGTTTTAACCCTAATCAATTAACTCTAACTAATTAACTCCAACTGGTTAACTGTAACTGATTAACTCTAACTGATTAACTCTAACTGATTAACTCTAACTGGTTAACTCCAACTGATTAACTCTAACTGATTAACTCTAACTGGTTAACTCTATTTGACTAACTCGACTTGACTAACCCCTTTCGAATAACATATTTGATTAACTAACTTTCGAAAACCATATTCGATTAACTAACTTCGAATACCATATTCGATTTCTCCTTTCGAATACCATATTCGATTAACTAACTTCGAATACCATATTTCGATTAACTAACTTCGAATACCATATTCGATTAACTCCTTTCGAATGTCTATATTCAATTAACTAACTTCGAATACCATATTCGATTAACTAACTTCGAATACCATATTTGATTTCTCCTTTCGAATGTCTATATTCGATTAACTAACTTCGAATACCATATTCGATTAACTAACTTCGAATACCATATTCGATTAACTCCTTTCGAATGTCTATATTCGATTAACTAACTTCGAATACCATATTCGATTTCTCCTTTTTAACAACGTTTTATTCATTTGAAAAGATTTACTTTTAAATAACGGTTCTACCCTTTAAAAATGATTTCCTTTTTATAACGTTTCCTTTTCAATTCTATTTGTAAATGGTTTACAAATATTTCCTTTTCAAATTTATTCTTGAAATATTCTAACTTCTTAAATTTCCGGGAAAATTCGCCATAACCTCCTTTGTATCGGGAGCATCGGGAAAATCCCCAAACTCGCCACACAGGCCTTTCCATTCAAAAAGAAATGTTTTGAAATTATTTCCTTTTTGAATATCTCCTATTTATAAATATTCCAATTTATAAACATTTCTTATTTATAAATATTCCACTTTATAAATATCTCTTATTTATAATTATCCCATTTTATAAATATTCTATTTTCAATATCACTTTGAAATTATTCCTTACCAACATTCTGGTATGTTATGGTATTCAATCATATCAATTTACGATGTTCATTATCGTCCAAACACATATAATCGCCAACAGATTATATATCACATTATATATCACAATATATAAATCACAGTAAAATAACTGTTGAGGAATCCAGTTAGATTCCTCCAACCTGTTTCCCTACATCCACAGATGTTACACAACATGATTGTCATCACTTCCAGTTCAATATGAATTATTCTGATAAACAGAATCAATATACAACTATATAACTGTTTATATATTATATATTTATATATATATAATATTTCATTAACTGACTAGCAGTTCAATCAAACAGTCAACACACAATCAAACAGACAATTCTAACAGTTCTAAAAAATACAACGTGAAATTATAAATTGTTCAGAGTTGGTGAGTTTTACTCACCTTGGCAGTTCATCGTTAAAGAACGATAAACTGTTGTTTGATTTGAATGAAACAATTTATTTCGCCATAAATTCATACGAGCCCCAATCCACTTCCAGTCAGCTTCATTGTGAAGCTCTCATCCATACGGTCCCAACGCAACTTACGGTTCGTCAATCTGATAATGTATGAGAGAGATACGCGTTTTACAAGTTTGTACATCGATTAAATTAAATAAAACTAAATCTATTTAAGTATTGGGCCTCGCCACTTACGAAAGCCCAGCCCAACTCCTTCAAACCCGACACCACCCTTCTTCCCAAACAAGCCGTGAGCTTCCTGTGTAATTCGGTGTCCACTGTCCATGCGTTGACCGCCTCGTTCTCCTTCTCTACCAAACGAAACTCCACGAACTCTTCACCAACGAGCTCCTCGTTTCAAGCTCCTTCTTCCTAAACCAAAATGGCCCAACTCGTCCTCCTCCCCAAGAATGCGTCGCACAGTCCCCCCTCCCCTTCGCTGTACTGAAATGGTGCGACAATAATACTCCTCAATTTCCACATGTTTCTTGTTTCATAGAAATCCGGCTTAAAACGAATCCTGTACATTCAGTTGAAGTCTGAATCGCCAAATAGCGAACTACCGCGTCGTTTCAAGCTCTATTTTAATTATATTATAATTATACGTTCAAACTGTCGTCGATTGAATATATTCGTCAATATAATCCAACTCTAAGTTGAATTACATCTTTGGGATGACCCCATTAACAGAATATTTGTATTTCCAATATTTTTGATTATTTCGACATTATAATATATTTTATTATATTATAATTATTAATTAAATATTCAATATTATTTAATTCACGTTCTCGATATCGATAAATCGATATTTAATAATTAAATAAATAAATTGTTCAACAGCTAAAATGCGGGTTACTACAATCTTCCCCCCTTAATAAAATTTCGTCCTCGAAATTGCTAAGCTAAGGGATGACCCTATCTTCTGGGTAAAAATTTATCTGTTTACCTCTTGTCTCCGGTTTCAACTGAACCAATTAATATCGACTAAAATATTAATTTATTCCGACTAACTAAATTTTCAAAAATTCTAAAAAATTTCTAACACCTTAACTTTTCGAAAATTTTTGCCAGCACCTCCTTTGTACTGGTCAATATCTCAAACTCCAACTCGCCTATCTGGGCCTTCTTTAACCCAAAAGAAAATCAAACAGCCAAGCGGCTTGCCAATTCGGCTCATAAATCTCATATTCATATATAATATAAACTGGTACCTTTTTGTCGGGAATATCAGCTCTATCACTTCCATATGCTATCAACTCAGCATATACCAGTGTTATTTCCATCAAATTCCAATCAGTTCATATCCTCAAAACCAAATCGAATTTCATTCGAACCCGAATATCAAATTTCAAATTCTTAACTCATCAACCCAATTCCATAACAGATTATTCTCTAATCCTATTCAATTCTATTTAACTCAGTTCAAGTTAATATTTCAATTTATTTCTACTATCTTATTCTATTTAACTTCATAAGTAAAAATTAAATTCCGAAACTTAATTTCCTGGGTCTATTTCAAATCAATTTGAAATTACAATGCCAATTCAAAACCTTTGAATTTCTAAACGACTTGTTTTCTCAAAACAATTCAAAAACAAAACCTTTGGTAGTAGTCCGTCACTTAGAACTCGAAAACGAACACTGATGATGTCGCGATTCATCATCAGAATCTATTTTCCAGCTATCGAAGTGAGTTCAATACTATATCACCTTCAGTTTGAAAAACGTTTTCAAAATCTCCCAGGAACTTAAAATTTCCTTATTTTAATTCCAATCTGATTTAAATTCAGATTTTTCTTCATTTTATTTCATATACTTTACTTATATGAATTCTGATTAGTCATTTATAATCATTTTACCTATTTTTAATCTTACTCGATTATAATAACAACCAACACAAACAATATACTATATCAAATATATTCAGGTAAAATTATTCCATTTACCCTCTTTCAAAACATACCATGACGGTTCATCGTATTCGAGTGTTTAGTAACCCCTACCGATACAACGGATCAAACTGATCGTCCAAAATTCATAAACAACTCAACCAATGAATCTCCACAATATAAAACTATTTTTATATCAAATACAAATACGCACTCATATATATACACTCAAACTCAGTCTAGGATATTACTAATCCCATCTCTACTGAATCACGCCACAGAGTGTAACACCCAGCCTCCGCTAGGGTCACTCGCAAAGGAAAGCACTAGCTTTAGAGGGGCATTATTGGTAAACATGCACAGAAATATCACAAGACAGAACATATATAAATAGCGGAAGTAAAATCAAACTTTCATAACATGAATAAATAAGGTCTAAAGCCTTTTACATCAGAGTACATCAAAACCTGTCTTGCCATAGTAAAGAAGCATAAAGACTTTTTAATAAATTATTCCCCAAGTAAAACAGTAAAGTAGCCATAGCCAAGAGAAGTCCAAGCCATCCATGATGACCTTCAAGCAGAAGAAGTCCGAACTAAACAGCATTGTTTCCTCCCTGAAACCTGGGGGGGAACGGAAGAAAAGAGGCGAAACAAAACGGGTCAGTCAAAAAGACTGAGTAAGTCCTATCTACTTCCAGTATAAAACAGGTAAAGGTAACATGACATGCATAATCTGAAAGTAAACATAAGGATAACTACAAGATAGATAAACTAGGGTAGCCGGTTGAACTACTGTGGCATGGTAAACTAAGGTATCATGATAAACTACGGTGTTATGATAAGTCAAGGTATCACATCGTCAGATTTCTATCGAGTACATTATCCCAAGGTATCTACCCCGTCTAACATCCCACGTTATATATTATGTATGTTCTTCCTAGTTCTGACATGCATATTTTCTCTGCACCTCTCGTACTAGTATCCTTGCCCGCGTCATGTGTTAACCATAAATGTCCCGTGCTCAAGGTCGTGTAATGGTCCATGTCAACCTAATGTCGCATATATAGGTTACTCAAATCATATGTTTCTTTCCATGTATATAAGTTCAGTCCTTTGCCGTACCTCGTACGGGCTTCCTCACGTCGTATTATCCTTGAAATCGTTTGGACTGTCACCCTTGTTCTAGCTAGGCACTTCCATATGAATCATCGTTTGAACTACTAGGACTTACGCCACCTATCACCACTAGGGATTACGCTTACCTATTGCACGCTTTCGTATTTCGGTTTGGGTTAAACCACCTAGGCCACTAGGGATTACGCTAACCCTCAACCGCGCCCTTTTTCCCACGCATTCATCGTGAATCGTTTTTCTATAACTGCATGCACATGTATCACATCGTGCCATCCGAGTCCTGTCACAGGGCAAACCAAGAAATACAGGACTCGGTCGGGAGCTTTAGATTTATCTGCCGATGCAGATACTAAGGTCTGCTTTTCTACACGTGGCTATGGTCCCACGAGACCCCTCCCTCAACTAGTGAAAGGCAACACAAGATAAAATCTTGCATGAGAACTACACTCCGGCCAGCCCACATCCTTCGGCCTACCTCACCCATAATTAGATAGCAATTATGGTCTGTTGGGTGTTCCCTGCCTTTCCGTACGTACACGCTTGACTCAAGATGGTAGATGATCGACGAACTTGCTATCTCGGGCACCTTATGTATTCGTCGACTCACTGCTATCCACCCCAGTCTTTAGGTCGCTCGCATAGCAACCAAGGCATATTCTTGGTTCTTCTACCGCAGACCTCAACCTCTCGTGAGCCTAGTATAATGACCTGGCAGCTCATAGAGGGATCCCAAGAATATCCTCACGTTCCCCGAAGCCGCTGCTTCGTTACCCAGTTCGTTGGAGCCTTTATCTAAATCAGATAGCCTGCTCCTACACGCATACTTAAACGTTGACCTACCGTATCGGGTTACTGATCTATCTAAGAAATGGTCCAAATTTCCTTGACTAAGAATTATTAATTAGTTTCCCTTAACTAAGGTTTACCACTTAGCCTTATTTCCATAATCCTTGTTAACTATGGTTATTTACCTAATCCTCCGAATTAGGGTTTATCTAATGGGTTAAGTGTCATTTAAGTCCATAACTTAGCCCGTCTACAAACCATGTCAAAATTGGCTAAGTATCCAAGTCCAAGACCTAACCCTACAAACCATGTGTCAAGTTGGCTAAGTATATTAAGCAATCCATAACTTAACCTCGTCTAATTATCATTTTAGATTGGTTAATTATATAAATTAACTTGACCTTGTCTAATTACTGAGTCATATTGGTCAAGCGCATTCAAACGATTCGTGACTTAGCCTTATCATGTTTCCACGTTAGATTGGTTAAGTATAGGTTAACTTAACCACATCAAATTAACGAGTTAGATTGGTTAAGTATAGGTCACTTAACCTCATCAAATCATCGTGTTAAATTAGTTAAGTGTTTAACTTAACCCCATTAAATTACCAAGTTGGATTAATTAAGTCTAGGCTAACTTAACCCCATCCGATTACCATGTTTAGATTAGCTAAGCCTAATCTTAACCCCATCCATTAACTGTATTATACGGTTAAGTGTCATTAAGAAAATTTACTTAACCTTATCACGTTATCGTGTTGGATTGATTAAGTGTTGGTTAACTTAATCCCGTCCACTAGTCGTATAAAAATGGTCAAGTGTCATTAGGCAAATCAAGTTACTTAACCTACCCAAGCTTATCATGTTTTGTTAAGTATCATTAGCCTAATCAAATTACTTAACCCATTTGTCCGTATCATATTTGGTTAAGCCTCATTAATCAAATTAACTTAACCCTATTATGTGGCATTAATTTAATTAATGCACCCTCAACCTCTCACATTAGACCTTGTTGTGGTTACTAGTTAAGCCGGGCGGGTCCGGGTAGATTTACACCACAACCTAGTCTAACCTCGGGTCTTAAGCGCGACATGACCAACTTCTCACATTGGGTCCTATTGTTTGCAACTACTAGTTAGGCCTGTCGGTTCCGGGTAGTTTTACGTTGCAAACTCAACCCAACCTCGAGTTGGCCATACTTATATTATCTAAGTTCATCATGTTTCCAAAACATGTTACAAGTTTTCAAGCATTTGGGTAGACCTAACTTAATAGGTAAATTCCCAAAGGGTAGACCTAACTTAATAGGTAAATTCCCAAGCTCATGTTTTTATGCATACTTACATGCCAACCTCCATGTTATCTTTCAAGTCATATTTTCAAGTATAAACACATGTCATATTCAGGTTAAGATTTTGCAACATGTTCATGTTTATCTAACTACCCAAAATCGTGTTTTCCCAACGCAAGCAAAGCGAGTCAACATAGTAAGGATACTATGTCACATATTGGTCTCAAAACATGCATGATGCCAAAAAGGGCTTGGCTTCCATATGCATAACATCATAAAGGGATTGGCCCTAAACATGCATAGTGTCATAAGGTAATTTGGCCACAAACATGCATATTATCAAAAAGGGTTTGGCCATAAACATGCACAACTTAAAAGAGGGGATTGGCCACGAGCATGCATAATCTCATAAAGGATTGGGCCACAAACTTGCATGTTAGCATAAGGGGTTTGGGTTCGTAAACATGCATAAGCCCCAAAATCTTGTCTTAGCCAATGTTTCACAAGTAAAGTGGTTCCTAAAGGTTCATGCTAGCATTTCATGCATAAAGATCCAAACTTGCAAGTTAAACTAGGTTATGAATAGCATGAGAGGCATGACTAAGTCACTCACATGGCCTAAAATCATAAACATGAACATGAGAGGCAAGGTAAGGTTCATATAGGTTCGCATAATCATGTTTAGCCTCATTTTATTCCATGTCAACATTAAAAATACCGTTTTGATCCAAAAGTAGCTAGAACTTACATAGTTAGGCCTAGGGAAAGAAGCATGAATCATCTTGGCTAAGAAAGGTGCCTCCTTTGTAGAAGAATCGTCATGGAACTCGCATAGCAATGTTGATTTGGCCTTGATTTGGTGTAGCAAGCTTGCACCTTTTGATTTGAACTTGATTTGGATGCATAGGCTCTAGGGATTTGAGATGGAGGCCATGATCAAAATTGATTTTGGCAGCACTTAGTTGCTAGGTTTGATTTTTAGGGATTTAGTTTAGGTTTAGGGTCTTTTTATAGAGATTAGGATAGTTTTAGGCCCTTAGATTAACCCTAGGATAGATCAGGACCATCAGATCTCGGAAGCTCCCAGAACCAGCCCAAGAACAAGACCAGGTGAGCCAAACAGGTGCGCCAGGCAATTTGCCCTGGCCAACCCCTGTCGACAGGCAAGTCGACAGGGCTGTCGACTTGGTCTGGGCCCAAGTCGACAGGCCTGTCGATAGCCCTGTCGACATGGCCTAGGCGGGAAGCTCCCCGCCTAGCCCCCAGATCTGATTTCCAAAACTGTTTCCGAAATTCAAATTTCTAGAAACCTTCTTTGGGCCTTTTACGGGTCATACGGACTCCGATTCTCGAAAACTCGGACTCTATTTCGCGTATTTTTCCGAGACGAACGCAATGGCATAGCCCGTTTCACTTGATTCAGAATTTAAAGTTTAATCCTGTCTTGATTCTTGATTTAACGTGTTGTAAAAATTCGGGTTGTTACATTCTCCCCTTCTTAAAGGATTTCGTCCCCGAAATCTCAAAGTTAGGAAGAACATATCCTACCATCCGTCATCCATCTACTCAAACCATCATCCACAAGCAACCATTGTCCTTAGACGACTCCTAATGCTTTATGAAGGTATGCAAAACGTGTGTGTACATGTTCCTTAGCTAATGCTAATGATCAGGCCTGAAAAATCTTTTGAATGCAAAAATATGTTTAGTGCTATGAATCCAACATGTATGCAAATAGTCCTAGTCATATAGATACTATATGCGTGCACAATCATTCATTCATATGCAACAACCGCATGATAATACATTCGATTTCATCCATAAACAAGTATAAATACTCGTGCATATGCAATATGAAAATGTGATCGAGTCGAGCTAGTATCTAATGTGTATGCGCGCATCCACGAGCAACCACTTGCAACCATTTGCAACCATATCAATCATAACATGTTTCAAATACATGTTTACATCCATAGGGTTCTACCTAAGATTCCCTGAAACAGGGTCGAGAAGATAAACAAAACAAACTCCGTACGGGGTTTGTAACAGAGACAGGACCGAGAGGATATCCATAAAAGATAGCCTACAAACAGGCTCAACAGAAAAACGGGGATCGAGGATATATTCCCGAAAGGGATATCGTGCATGTCTTTAGTCTTCAGTCTCCTGAGTCGCATTACCTCGAGCTTAGTTCCATCGCGCCTTGACCGCCCCTTTTTCTTCACGATTTCGCAGCTTCTTATTTCCTGTTTCCATAACATGAGTTGGAACTCATTTCCTCGTCGCCTCTCGTTCCACCTGCACTTATTCTCCTTCTAGAATACTTGGCGCAAACCGGACTGCGTATTCAGTATTCCATGCGAGCCCTCAAAATTTACTAGTGGATCCTGGACCTTGTACCATAACGTATTCCACGTAGAAAAACTTTCCCTTGCAAGTAAACAGGTTACCATGCGCACTTACTAGGGTGATTTCCATAACCCATGCATAAGTGAAATAAACCATCCGTCTTATCGGCGAACACCACTCGATCGGGTTTCTAATTTCCAACAAAGGCATCTAGGGATTCTAAGTAACTAATCATGACAGAACCCAAAAGGTTACGCGATACTTCAAGGGTATTGTCAAAGCAAGCCAAGAGTCTAACTACCCTCCTTCTAAAACCGAGAGTGGCACCCCTTACTGGATAACCACTTCATCCCTAGAATCCATTTATAACTTATAAACATAAGCATTATTTCCAAGCTCAACACTTGATATAGACATTCTCAAATCCAAACAAGCCATGAGTAAATGGACCAATCTTCCAATAGGACTTGAGACAAAAACGGGATCCTCTATTACGCTAGTACTAAGGTGCAGAGACTCAACTATCGAAGCGGACTTAAAAGATGCGGTGATCAAAACAAAGTCCCGACAGGATGATAGAGAAGAAAAGCTAAACCTTTAACAAGATCGTTACCCTCCTTCTAAGGTACCCTAGAAATGAGAGCATACTATTACCCTCCGAATGATCTTGTCCCTGTTCCATGATACTTAACTATCCGTCCCGTTTCACCATGCCAAAGGTACTCTCTCGTCATGGGTTTCATTGTTCACCTTTCTCCCTCCTTTTAGGACTCAGCCATACCAACATGTTGCTTATCCCTGAGCTCGTATTCTTTATCCTCTTTCTCACTATCCTTTCTTATAATGCGGCCACTGGTCTCTCGAGAACCACCTCCATCGCATGGAAAGCACTTTCGTAGATAGAAAAGACTAGTCGCAGTTAAAACCACTGTGACTACAGATGGAGGAAAGAAAGGAAAAGAGATTCAATTAAGGAAACAAGGATAGTGCTAATGGCCTTTGGGGAATAGCCTTTTTCTTTTAAAAGAAAATTTTCTTGAAAAAATGCTTCTTTATAAACGATTTTCAAATAGTTTTCAGAAGGTTTTTAAAAACTTTTGCCCAGTCTGGTAACCTTCTGCTCTGATACCAAATGTAACACCCAGCCTCCGCTAGGGTCACTCGCAAAGGAATGCACTAGCTTTAGAGGGGCATTATTGGTAAACATGCATAGAAATATCACAAGACAGAACATATATAAATAGCGGAAGTAAAATCAAACTTTCATAACATGAATAAATAAGGTCTAAAGCCTTTTACATCAGAGTACATCAAAACCTGTCTTGCCATAGTAAAGAAGCATAAAGACTTTTTAATAAATTATTCCCTAAGTAAAACAGTAAAGTAGCCATAGCCAAGAGAAGTCCAAGCCATCCATGATGACCTTCAAGCAGAAGAAGTCCGAACTAAACAGCATTGTTTCCTCCCTGAAACCTGGGGGGGAAACGGAAGAAAAGAGGCGAAACAAAACGGGTCAGTCAAAAAGACTGAGTAAGTCCTATCTACTTCCAGTATAAACAGGTAAAGGTAACATGACATGCATAAACTGAAAGTAAACATAAGGATAACTACAAGATAGATAAACTAGGGTAGCCGGTTGAACTACTGTGGCATGGTAAACTAAGGTATCATGATAAACTACGGTGTTATGATAAGTCAAGGTATCACATCGTCAGATTTCTATCGAGTACATTATCCCAAGGTATCTACCCCGTCTAACATCCCACGTTATATATTATGTATGTTCTTCCTAGTTCTGACATGCATATTTGCTCTGCACCTCTCGTACTAGTATCCTTGCCCGCGTCATGTGTTAACCATAAATGTCCCGTGCTCAAGGTCGTGTAATGGTCCATGTCAACCTAATGTCGCATATATAGGTTACTCAAATCATATGTTTCTTTCCATGTATATAAGTTCAGTCCTTTGCCGTACCTCGTACGGGCTTCCTCACGTCGTATTATCCTTGAAATCGTTTGGACTGTCACCCTTGTTCTAGCTAGGCTCTTCCATATGAATCATCGTTTGAACTACTAGGACTTACGCCACCTATCACCACTAGGGATTACGCTTACCTATTGCACGCTTTCGTATTTCGGTTTGGGTTAAACCACCTAGGCCACTAGGGATTACGCTAACCCTCAACCGCGCCCTTTTTCCCACGCATTCATCGTGAATCGTTTTTCTATAACTGCATGCACATGTATCACATCGTGCCATCCGAGTCCTGTCACAGGGCAAACCAAGAAATACAGGACTCGGTCGGGAGCTTTAGATTTATCTGCCGATGCAGATACTAAGGTCTGCTTTTCTACACGTGGCTATGGTCCCACGAGACCCCTCCCTCAACTAGTGAAAGGCAACACAAGAGAAAATCTTGCATGAGAACTACACTCCGGCCAGCCCACATCCTACGGCCTACCTCACCCATAATTAGATAGCAATTATGGTCTGTTGGGTGTTCCCTGCCTTTCCGTACGTACACGCTTGACTCATGATAGTAGATGATCGACGAACTTGCTATCTCGGGCACCTTATGTATTCGTCGACTCACTGCTATCCACCCCAGTCTTTAGGTCGCTCGCATAGCAACCAAGGCATATTCTTGGTTCTTCTACCGCAGACCTCAACCTCTCGTGAGCCTAGTATAATGACCTGGCAGCTCATAGAGGGATCCCAAGAATATCCTCACGTTCCCCGAAGCCGCTGCTTCGTTACCCAGTTTGTTGGAGCCTTTATCTAAATCAGATAGCCTGCTCCTACACGCATACTTAAACGTTGACCTACCGTATCGGGTTACTGATCTATCTAAGAAATGGTCCAAATTTCCTTGACTAAGAATTATTACTTAGTTTCCCTTAACTAAGGTTTACCACTTAGCCTTATTTCCAAAATCCTTGTTAACTATGGTTATTTACCTAATCCTCCGAATTAGGGTTTATCTAATGGGTTAAGTGTCATTTAAGTCCATAACTTAGCCCGTCTACAAATCATGTCAAAATTGGCTAAGTATCCAAGTCCAAGACCTAACCCTACAAACCATGTGTCAAGTTGGCTAAGTATATTAAGCAATCCATAACTTAACCTCGTCTAATTATCATTTTAGATTGGTTAATTATATAAATTAACTTGACCTTGTCTAATTACTGAGTCATATTGGTCAAGCGCATTCAAACGATTCGTGACTTAGCCTTATCATGTTTCCACGTTAGATTGGTTAAGTATAGGTTAACTTAACCACATCAAATTAACGAGTTAGATTGGTTAAGTATAGGTCACTTAACCTCATCAAATCATCGTGTTAAATTAGTTAAGTGTTTAACTTAACCCCATTAAATTACCAAGTTGGATTAATTAAGTCTAGGCTAACTTAACCCCATCCGATTACCATGTTTAGATTAGTTAAGCCTAATCTGAACCCCATCCATTAACTGTATTATACGGTTAAGTGTCATTAAGAAAATTTACTTAACCTTATCACGTTATCGTGTTGGATTGATTAAGTGTTGGTTAACTTAATCCCGTCCACTAGTCGTATAAAAATGGTCAAGTGTCATTAGGCAAATCAAGTTACTTAACCTACCCAAGCTTATCATGTTTTGTTAAGTATCATTAGCCTAATCAAATTACTTAACCCATTTGTCCGCATCATATTTGGTTAAGCCTCATTAATCAAATTAACTTAACCCTATTATGTGGCATTAATTTAATTAATGCACCCTCAACCTCTCACATTAGACCTTGTTGTGGTTACTAGTTAAGCCGGGCGGGTCCGGGTAGATTTACACCACAACCTAGTCTAACCTCGGGTCTTAAGCGCGACATGACCAACTTCTCACATTGGGTCCTATTGTTTGCAACTACTAGTTAGGCCGGTCGGTTCCGGGTAGTTTTACGTTGCAAACTCAACCCAACCTCGAGTTGGCCATACTTATATTATCTAAGTTCATCATGTTTCCAAAACATGTTACAAGTTTTCAAGCATTTGGGTAGACCTAACTTAATAGGTAAATTCCCAAAGGGTAGACCTAACTTAATAGGTAAATTCCCAAGCTCATGTTTTTATGCATACTTACATGCCAACCTCCATGTTATCTTTCAAGTCATATTTTCAAGTATAAACACATGTCATATTCAAGTTAAGATTTTGCGACATGTTCATGTTTATCTAACTACCCAAAATCGTGTTTTCCCAACGCAAGAAAAGCGAGTCAACATAGTAAGGATACTATGTCACATATTGGTCTCAAAACATGCATGATGCCAAAAAAGGCTTGGCTTCCACATGCATAACATCATAAAGGGATTGGCCCTAAACATGCATAGTGTCATAAGGTAATTTGGCCAAAACATGCATATTATCAAAAAGGGTTTGGCCATAAACATGCACAACTTAAAAGAGGGGATTGGCCACGAGCATGCATAATCTCATAAAGGATTGGGCCACAAACTTGCATGTTAGCATAAGGGGTTTGGGTTCGTAAACATGCATAAGCCCCAAAATCTTGTCTTAGCCAATGTTTCACAAGTAAAGTGGTTCCTAAAGGTTCATGCTAGCATTTCATGCATAAAGATCCAAACTTGCAAGTTAAACTAGGTTATGCATAGCATGAGAGGCATGACTAAGTCACTCACATGGCCTAAAATCATAAACATGAACATGAGAGGCAAGGTAAGGTTCATATAGGTTCGCATAATCATGTTTAGCCTCATTTTATCCCATGTCAACATTAAAAATACCGTTTTGATCCAAAAGTAGCTAGAACTTACATAGTTAGGCCTAGGGAAAGAAGCATGAATCATCTTGGCTAAGAAAGGTGCCTCCTTTGTAGAAGAATCGTCATGGAACTCGCATATCAATGTTGATTTGGCCTTGATTTGGTGTAGCAAGCTTGCACCTTTTGATTTGAACTTGATTTGGATGCATAGGCTCTAGGGATTTGAGATGGAGGCCATGATCAAAATTGATTTTGGCAGCACTTAGTTGCTAGGTTTGATTTTTAGGGATTTAGTTTAGGTTTAGGGTCTTTTTATAGAGATTATGATAGTTTTAGGCCCTTAGATTAACCCTAGGATAGATCAGGACCATCAGATCTCGGAAGCTTCCAGAACCAGCCCAAGAACAAGACCAGGTGAGCCAAACAGGTGCGCCAGGCAATTTGCCCCGGCCACCCCCTGTCGACAGGCAAGTCGACAGGGCTGTCGACTTGGTCTGGGCCCAAGTCGACAGGCCTGTCGACAGCCCTGTCGACATGGCCTAGGCGGGAAGCTGCCCGCCTAGCCCCCAGATCTGATTTCCAAAACTGTTTCCGAAATTCAAATTTCCAGAAACCTTCTTTGGGCCTTTTACGGGTCATACGGACTCTGATTCTCGAAAACTCGGACTCTATTTCGCGTATTTTTCCGAGACGAACGCAATGGCATAGCCCGTTTCACTTGATTCAGAATTTAAAGTTTAATCCTGTCTTGATTCTTGATTTAACGTTTTGTAAAAATTCGGGTTGTTACACAGAGCCAAGGTAATAACTAAACCAATGCTCTGATACCAACTGTAGTGACCCGGATTTTCGGCGACTTTGGTTATCGACGTAAGCTCGACGTCGATAACCAAAACATCGAAAAATCCCGGTAATTAATGAAAGAAATTAGAAGGTGAGAATAGGTAAGATAGAAACTTAGAATAGAAGAAGAAGAAGAACATCATCATCAGAGTAAACACGAATCTCACAGCGGAACGAATAAAATATAACATAACATATCTTTGAAATAACATCAGTATATGTATACAATAACACTTATCAGAGTACAATACTTACAACAACAGCGGAAATAATAATAGCTATAGAATCCTGAAGCCTCCTGCTCCAAGCTCTCCAAGTGTATCTGTAAAATCCCGACTACTTGACTGCCCGTACAAATTTAGGCACCCAAGAGTTTAGGGAAAACAACAAAATAAACTCCGGGTCAGTCATGGAACTGGTGTGAATAAACTCAAATCATTTAAACAGGTATATGATATCTCATAAGACCACGCCGTGAATACGGAACGGGTTTTTCCCTTATGAGAATCCAAATAACTTTTCAAAGCAATATCATTCTGATATTATAATAATGTCTAAGTACAAATAAATATCAATCTAGCAGAAACGCTTGCATCTCACATTACTACATATATAGTATACAAATCAAAATCGCAAGCACGTATTGGATTATTGGATTTTCAACTATGACAAGGTATGGAACCACCTTCCGATCAGTGTACTCTAGGAACGATACACTGGAGTTCAACAAGAACATCTTGCAACTCAGCCACACATGACCGACCACTCATTTCGCTTGAGTGTATCGAATGTACATCACCAACGGTTGGGATCAGCAACCGTTCCCGTATATATATATGGGATAACATTGATAGATTTAAGAAATAAATGAATATTCACTAGATAGGTGATTATACACCCTACTTCGGTGCGACCGACTTAGCCATGCTGCCTGCCCGATTTCTGTCATTTACCGGTTGATGAGGCTAGAAGCTACGCTTTATCATTACATCAGATTCACTTCGAATGCTACATTGTCAAATCCATCGAAAATCACTAATTGACGTCTACAACAATACTTTACGTGTCAGCTAAAAGAAGTTTCCTTCTCCGCTTCCACTCTTGGTACGGTTGAAAAAATCAATGTAGGTGACCTTTCTGGAAATACTCTGTCAGACATCCATCTTCATTCACTTAGAATGTCACATCGTCATACCCGCCAAATCACAAATTGACTTATCCAAAAATAACATGGGTATACAGCTAAGAGAAACGAATTCCTCCGCCACCAAACGTGAATACGATTGAACAGATCAACTTACGCGATCCATTGGATATACTCTGTCAGACCTTCGTCCATACAAGTTGTCCTGGGACTGGACAAACCGAAGGCACTACTCAGTATATCCATCTTAGTCACTATTATCTAAGACTTATACAGCAGCCCTTGCAATTTTACTTCGTCTTCAATTATCTTTGGCATATATGATTCGCAACGCTTATGCCAATACAGAGTGGTTCTTTGGATAATAATCCAACCGGTCTCTCCATATTAACAATGTTAAAATGGTCAAAACTTCGATAGTCTGTGAGTTAACTATCAAAGAAAAACAAGTGTGCAAACAACGATATTATTTCCAGATGGAAATTATATCGACAAACATCATTAACATTAATCTCTTTAGTTCATTAAATTTCTTATCTCCTGTTTCCCTATATTCTAAATTCTTATTTTGTTTTATCGGAAAACATTTCTGATTCTCGTTTGGAAAACATTTCCAAAACTCCTTTACGATCAAACCTTACCATTTCTTAGTTAAGAAGGAAGTCACTCAAGTTGGGGTATAATTACCTCTCAGACCTTAACTGAACAACATTATAACTTCGAAATGGTCAAAGTTTATCTTTTAATCTTTAACAACTTCTTTACGCCTTTCTCGGATTCAAATTTTACTAGTCCACTTCTATATTTAAAACATTGGTTATAACGATAACGTTATAATCCCTCCTTTCGAATTATCTAACTTTAATTATAACTTCTATTCTTATTAGTGAATAATTAACCTAACACTTATTTATTTATAAATAAATAAATCTCTATTTAAACACTGGAAAAGTATAAGTACTTTCCCGAATTCGATATAATCGAATTTGTCGATTAACTCTCTTCGAGAAATCTCTATCTGATTAACTCTTCTTCGAATAACCTATATTCGATTTACTTCTTCTCGAATAAACGATATTCGATAATCTCTCTTCGAATAACTAATATTCGATAACTCTTCCTTTACAAATATCTCATATTTGAAAATCTCACTTCGATTAAACTATAATCGATAACTCCCTTCGATGAAACTAACATCGATAACTCCTTTCGATGAAACTAACATCGATTACTCCTTTCGATGAAACTAACATCAATAACTCCTTTTGATGAAACTAACATCGATTAATTTAACTCGACGAACTTAACTCGACTAACTCGACTATCTTAACTTACTTGGTTCGACCGATTCGATTAACTAGGCTCGACCAACTTGACTAACTTAACTCGACTTACTTGGTTCGACCAATTCAATTCGATTAACTAGGCTCGACTAACTTGACTAACTTAACTTGACTTACTTGGTTCGACCAATTCGATTCGATTAACTAGGCTCGACTAACTTGACTAACTTAACTCGACTTACTTGGTTCGACCATTTCGATTCGATTAACTAGGCTCGACTAACTTGACTAACTTAACTCGACTTACTTGGTTGAACAACCCGATCAACTCAACTTATTTAACTTAACTTATTTCTCAACTCGATCAACTCAATTAGCTCCTATCGAATAACTAATATTCGATTAAACTCCATTCGCTTGACTCTAGATCGCAGCGATCACAATGGTTACGCCTGACTCCCTCAAGAAACATCCGACCGCCGTAGGCTATTTACAGCCCTGCGAATTACGCTAGCAGTCGTACAAGATGGCAACTTACCCTGAATACTGTGTTTGACTAACTCTATCTCAAATAACTATATTTGATTAACTCTAGTTCGTTTTAACCCTAATCAATTAACTCTAACTAATTAACTCCAACTGGTTAACTCTAACTGATTAACTCTAACTGGTTAACTCTAACTGATTAACTCCAACTGGTTAACTCCAACTGATTAACTCTAACTGATTAACTCTAACTGGTTAACTCTATTTGACTAACTCGACTTGACTAACCACTTTCGAATAACATATTTGATTAACTAACTTTCGAAAACCATATTCGATTAACTAACTTCAAATACCATATTCGATTTCTCCTTTCGAATACCATATTCGATTAACTAACTTTGAATACCATATTTCGATTAACTAACTTCGAATACCATATTCGATTAACTCCTTTCGAATGTCTATATTCGATTAACTAACTTCGAATACCATATTCGATTAACTAACTTCGAATACCATATTTGATTTCTCCTTTCGAATGTCTATATTCGATTAACTAACTTCGAATACCATATTCGATTAACTAACTTCGAATACCATATTCGATTAACTCCTTTCGAATGTCTATATTCGATTAACTAACTTCGAATACCATATTCGATTTCTCCTTTTTAACAACGTTTTATTCATTTGAAAAGATTTACTTTTAAATAACGGTTCTACCCTTTAAAAATGATTTCCTTTTTATAACGTTTCCTTTTCAATTCTATTTGTAAATGGTTTACAAATATTTCCTTTTCAAATTTATTCTTGAAATATTCTAACTCCTTAAATCCCCGGGAAAATTCGCCATAACCTCCCTTGTATCGGGAGCATCGGGAAAATCCCCAAACTCGCCACATAGGCCTTTCCATTCAAAAAGAAATGTTTTGAAATTATTTCCTTTTTGAATATCTCCTATTTATAAATATTCCAATTTATAAACATTTCTTATTTATAAATATTCCACTTTATAAATATCTCTTATTTATAATTATCCCATTTTATAAATATTCTATTTTCAATATCACTTTGAAATTATTCCTTACCAACATTCCGGTATGTTATGGTATTCAATCATATCAATTTACGATGTTCATTATCGTCCAAACACATATAATCGCCAACAGATTATATATCACATTATATATCACAATATATAAATCACAGTAAAATAACTGTTGAGGAATCCAGTTAGATTCCTCCAACCTATTTCCCTGCATCCACAGATGTTACACAACATGATTGTCTTCACTTCTAGTTCAATATGAATTATTCTGATAAACAGAATCAATATACAACTATATAACTGTTTATATATTATATATATTTATATATATATATATAATATTTCATTAACTGACTAGCAGTTCAATCAAACAGTCAACACACAATCAAACAGACAATTCTAACAGTTCTAAAAAATACAACGTGAAATTATAAACTGTTCAGAGTTGGTGAGTTTTACTCACCTTGGCAGTTCATCGTTAAATAACGATAAACTGTTGTTTGATTTGAATCAAACAATTTATTTCGCCATAAATTCATACGAGCCCCAATCCACTTCCAATCAGCTTCATTGTGAAGCTCTCGTCCATACGGTCCCAACGCAACTTACAGTTCGTCAATCTGATAATGTATGAGAGAGATACGCGTTATACAAGTTTGTACATCGATTAAATTAAATAAAACTAAATCTATTTAAGTATTGGGCCTCGCCACTTACGAAAGCCCAGCCCAACTCCTTCAAACCCGACACCACCCTTCTTCCCAAACAAGCTGTGAGCTTCTTGTGTAATTCCGTGTCCACTGTCCATGCGTTGACCGCCTCGTTCTCCTTCTCTACCAAACAAAACTCCACGAACTCTTCACCAATGAGCTCCTCGTTTCAAGCTCCTTCTTCCTAAACCAAAATGGCCCAACTCGTCCTCCTCCCCAAGAATGTGTCGCACAGTCCCCCCTCCCCTTCGCTGTACTGAAATGGTGCGACAATAATACTCCTCAATTTCCACACGTTTCTTGTTTCATAGAAATCCGGCTTAAAACGAATCCTGTACATTCAGTTGAAGTCTGAATCGCCAAATAGCGAACTGCCGCGTCGTTTCAAGCTCTATTTTAATTATATTATAATTATACGTTCAAACTGTCGTCGATTGAATATATTCGTCAATATAATCCAACTCTAAGTTGAATTACATCTTTGGGATGACCCCATTCACAAAATATTTGTATTTCCAATATTTTTGATTATTTCGACATTATAATATATTTTATTATATTATAATTATTAATTAAATATTCAATATTATTTAATTCACGTTCTCGATATCGATAAATCGATATTTAATAATTAAATAAATAAATTGTTCAACAGCTAAAATGCGGGTTACTACATGATTGGTCTCATGTCCATTCGTCATATGGTAGTAGCATTAGGATCCTCCCAAATTAACTTCATTCTTGGGTTATTTCTTTGGCGATGGCCAAAATTTAAGCTCTTTCTTGGTTAGGAAGTAGATATTTTAAATTGATGTAGTAAGCTTGCATTCTTCGGGCGACCTTGACTCAAAGGCTCATTTTCGACATCGGAACTTAGCCCTTTTGTTACTCAATTTTACCGGCTCATGTTCATCTTCGAACTTTCTTTTTATTGTGTCTTGAGACTGAGGTGCAACATTCTTGATGAGGTAAGGTGATTGAAATCCTCCACTATTCTTTGCTCAAATATGGTTACCTTAGCCTGTGCATGGATGACTTTCTTTATGTAAGCGAATAGGTTGTATTCTTTTGATGTAGAGTTATTTAGAGCTAAGACTGGGATTGGTCCTATGTGAAAAGAGTTAATGCTCAAACGGTCAGGGTCATAAGGTTTTACTTCTTTATCCTTGTTTTGATTCGCAAGGTTTCCAATCTAAGCCTTCTCTTTTAAATAATTTTTGGGTCACTGATGCTTGATGCAGACATTAGAGATTTGGAAGAACCATGTAGTAACCCTTTATCCATGATCTTATTTTTTCAAAGCTTAGTCCAATCCAGGATGGAACAACCAGGGATGTGGTAAGGTTATCCAAAGGATCGGAGGTTCAAGCTCTCCTTCTAGCGCCAAAATGTTAACAATATTTTTCGTCAACACCGAAATTAGGATTAAGGATATGAATCTAAGGGAATTAAGGGACTACTTAGTTCCTACATGCTTCAATTAGATCACCAATTCTTAGATATCAAGGTCCTAAGCCTGAAGATTTGTTACTCCTCCATCAAAGAGGTAAGTATCACGCTTACGAGACTCAAGGACCAACAATTACCTTAGGATAAGGGTTCCTTAAGCGCAAAGCAAGTTAGGAAACTAAACGGCATGTATAAGGTTATTTTGGTAACTTGGCTTATTTATGAAGTTTTTCGTGGAAAGGCAATGGGAGAATAACTAAAATAAGCGACAAGGAAAGGCATAAAATTGATTACAAGCGTTGATTGTTAGGGATGACAATCATGGATATTAAGGCAAAACTAACACTAAAGGGTGGTGAATAGTGTTTCAGAGAGATTATAGAAAACTTAAACAATTAAAGATTATGCAAACAACTGTAAGAAACACAGAATGAATATCAAAACAGAAACAATCACAGATGCAAATATAAATAGAAATAAAATGCATAATAGGAAAGAACATGCCGGAATTTATACTGGTTCAGATTACTTCTACGTCCAGTCCCACGCAACATTGGATTGCGCAGAGCTTTATTAATACTAGTATCAATCTTACAACACCCTTGATTTCATGGCTACAAGGTTAACACTAATTCCACACCCTTGATTTCACGGCTACAAGGTTAACACTGATTCCATACCCTTGATTTCATGGCTGCAAGGTTCACACCGATTCAACACCCTTGATTTCACAGCAACAAGGTTCACACCGCTCCTTTTCCTTGATTTACAGGCTACAAGGAACACACCTTTTCCTTAACAATTACAAACAACCCTAAAACTCTTGAGTAGCACTTTAAAACAAAGAGTATTTGATAGAGATTGAGGATAGGAAGAGAATGATATAATTTGTATTGAAATCGGTAGAGTATAAGTGTAGAAATAAAGAAATGAAAGTAGAATAATCGTGGTAAGAGTAAGGATGAAGAAGGAGAAGATAAGATGATTAAAAATTCGAAAATGACCCCATTTTATAGAGTTCTAAAGGTGCATCAGTTCTGAAACGTTTCAAATAATGGAGAGGCACCTCTTTTGAAAATTAAAATTATGGTGGTTATATCCCCAGCGGTTTACGAACACCATGAGTCTAGTGGTCCAGTGGTTTACGAACACCATGAGTTACTGCATGTAGTTTGCAATGGCACAAGTTCGATCCCCAGCGGCCACAATACCAAGACATAGAGCATGACCACTCTAAAACCGGCTAAACTAAAGGGCATGATAGACATAGTCTTCGTGTCCCCAAAGTTTTGTCAAAGTCTAGTGGTCCGGTGGTTTACGAACACCATAAGTTGTTGCATGTAGTTTGCAGTGGCATAGGTTCGATCCCCAGCGGCCACAATACCGAGACATAGTGCACGGCCACTCTAAAAACAGCGGAACTAAAGGGTGTGGTAGACATAGTCTTCGTGTCCACAAAGTTTTTGTCGAAGTCTAGTGGTCCAGTGGTTTACGAACACCATGAGTTGTTGCATGTAGTTTGCAGTGGCACAAGTTCGATCCCCAGCGGCCACAATATCGAGACATAGTGCACGGCCACTCTAAAACCGGCAGAACTAAAGGGCATGGTGGACATAGTCTTCGTGTCCTCGAAGTTTTAGTCAAAGTCTAGTAGTCCAGTGGTTTACGAACACCATGAGTTGTTGCATGTAGTTTCAATGGCATAGGTTCGATCCCCAGCGGCCACAATACCGAGACATAGTGCACGACCACTCTAAAACCGGTTGAACTAAAGGGCATGCTATACATAGTATTCGTGTCCCCAAAGTTTTTTGTCAAAGTCTAGTGGTCCAGTGGTTTATGAACACCATGAGTTGATGCATGCAGTTTGCAGTGGCACAGGTTCGATCTTCTGCGGCCATAATACCGAGACATAGTGCATGACCACTCTAAAACCGGCTGAACTAAAGGGCATGGTAGACAAAGTCTTCGTGTCCCCAAAATTTTGTCAAAGTCTAGTGGCCCAGTGGTTTACGAACGCTATGAGTTGATGCATGTAGTTTGCAGAGGCACAGGTTCGATCCCCGGCGGCCACAATACCGAGACATAGTGCACGGCCACTCTAAAACCGGCTGAACTAAAGGGCATGGTAGACATAGTCTTCGTGTCCCCAAAGTTTTGAGATGGTAATAATAACAAACAAGCTTTAGTAATGGCGACAGATCCGTTACTTTTCCACCCACTTTTTGTCTAATTCATCTTCTTGTCCTACCCGCCGATCTCCTCCAACCACCTCCACCCCGTTGATGGTCAAAAGCAAAAAATCAGAACCCGCGATTCAACCCTGAATCACGTTCTCCAAAATCCAATACTCGATCTGGTCGGTGCTACAACCTTATCTCCTCCTCCTTACTTGATTCAGAAATGGCTGCTTCTGATTTTGACGACTCAGAGCATGCTCCGACGAATGTTATGCCCAGATATACCCCAGTTTCCTCTGTTGATTTGTCAAATACTGCTACGATGGCTATTTTGATGCACGATATTTCGACGACATCCAGGTTGTCTCTTGAAACTCCAGTGATGGTGGGACCTACAACTCTAACAGTGTTGATCGCATCTTCTAATCCAACATGGCCCCCCAATCAAGGTAATACTCTTAAACAAATGAGTTTGGGTGAATCTATCGGAAATGTTGAATCAGTAAATGGAACAAAAACAATGAGATAGAAAACACTAATGTATCTCTAGAGAGTAATGATGTGACTCCTGTAGTTGGATTGAGCGAATTAGTTGTGTCTGTCAATGCTGATGTATTGAGAGAGCAAATTTTGCTGTTTCCCCTCTTAGTTCGGAGTGCATGCATGATGCTCGACCAATTGCCAAACCTGCATATGCACCTTAGATTTCGCTATTTGCCTCTCTTCCGAACTGTGTAAGCGATTATGTACCAAAACTTTTCATCATTCCGGACGTGCAATCCGGACCTGTACATCCTCCTGAAATTTTACAGGAAGCTAAATCATTTTGGAAAGATCATATTGTTGGGTTTTTCCTGGACTCTAAAGTGCCGAATTTTGATATGCAAGCTGCTTGTAGATGGGCTTGGCGGCTTCATGGGTAACTACGCATTTCTCTTGTCAATGGCATGTATTATTTGAAATTCTCATCAAATGAAGAAAAACTCAGGGTCTTAGAAGCAGCTCCAGCAATTATCGGAGTCGTTTATATTTACTCCTTGGAATCCATCTGTGGACAAAGCAAGAGACCAGGCCCTCTCTATTCCAGTGTGGGCCCAATTTAACAATGTACCATCGACACTCCAAACTCTTATTGGGCTCAATTGGCTTGCTTGCCATATTGGCAAGCTCAAATGCTTTGACTCGAACACGGTTGCCAGAAGGAATCTTGATTTTGCAAGAGCTCTGATTGAAGTAACTCCAGACAAGCCTCTTCCAACACAGTTGAACGTATGCATAGAAGAACACATATATTATGTTGATGTGATACATAAATGGAAACCTGATATTTGTAACTCCTACAAACCTTTTGGTCACGTTGTAGAGAAATGTCATGCAAAGAGTGATAGTATACAGTCTGAGCGGATTCCTCTACCGCGACCACCTCCTATGGTATGGGTACCCAAAATCAAGCCTGTTGTAATTCCAGTTGCTAGTAATGTGGTTAGTGTTGATGATCAATCTAAGAAATTCCCAACAGAAAGTCATTTTTTTGATTGGAACAAATCGCAAAGGATTCTAAATCCTTCTAAGACTGGTATGAAACATAAGTTGAGCGAGGGAACTTTTTATACTCATGTTGACGATAACGATGAAGCACGAAAGTTAATATACCATGTTGAAGGTGAAAGGTTAACTCTAGCAAAGGCTGGCGAAGATGGAAAGAACAATGAGCAATTACTTCAGGGCCCAGTTTGGGACAGACGACATCTATATTCCGAGCTTTCACCTTTCTATGTGTCGGATCTAGCTACCCGTTTTATTGAGGCCGTGATGGAAGTCTCACCATGTGATGCTGATGGGGGCTAGCCCCTATTAGCACATAGTAGTCTTGGCATGTCAGTCAAACTCCTTTTTATATTTCTTGTTGTAGTCTAGCTGATGGCTAGCTCCTGTGCTGTAAACCTATATAGGTTATCGGTGGTCGGTCCACTTAAAAAACCAACAGTTGATTATCTACTAACAATCACCTGTATCTTTCAATTCGTTTTTTATTAGTTATAAAAAAAGGTGTTTGCGGTCACCTTAAAAGCCTGTCGGCTTTGCCAAAAAAAAATTTGTGACGGTTGTATGTCGACATGTCAAAATGGGTATGTTGACATATACTATGAAATTTGAATTTTTAAACCATTTTCTAAGTATTTAAATCAATATATATTTTGGAAATTCTTGAATTAAAACTGATTACTTAAAATACATTTTCTAAAATATATAAACATACTAATCATATGATATAAAATGATATATAACTATATTATAATTATAAACATATATATAATGTAAATATAAAACTTTATAAAATATATAAACTATATAATAAACATATATTGAAATCATTTAGAAAGGAGTTTAACAATAAGGTGATTTGAAAACAAAATTTGAAAACAGAATTTTAAAGTACTAACTGGAGTTTTACATAGTAACTAGACACTATTATTTTGATATTCTTGAAATCTTGATATCTTGATTTTCATGAGTCTTTTATCTTTGAAATCTTCAATCTCTTAAACTGTACAGTCTTCAATGTTGCCCATATATAATTCCTGCATACATATCTATATATATTCTGGATAAAGATGTTAGTATATATTTTATAATCAATAATGTTAATAATTGAAACAATATTATTGTCATCAAAATTCCATTCTCCAATAATCTCCCCCTTTTTGATGATGACAACCATGGTTTATAAAATATTCATACTTGATATACCTAATGATCTGATTCCTTGATTACTCCCCCTTTAACCATGAATTCCTTTATATCTCCCCCTTAAACTATGCATATCTTAACTATACCCTATTTTATAATCTCTCCCCATTTTTCATCAACAAATAAAATATTATAAACTAAACTATACTCCTTCTAAATATATGATATAAATGATTCTAACGACTTATTCTGCATATAAAACTTTCCTAAAATGATAATACTAAATCTATATATATAACTCTCTTTGAATATAATAATCTCTAAACCTATAATCTACATATAATATACCCTTAATATATGGCTAAAATATAATGCAAACATTGAATAAACTGTATAATCTAAACAATATTACAAGCAATCAAATCAAGCAATTCAAACAATTTAACTTATACAGTCATATTTACATACATTACGATTACACAATACAAAATTCCTAGATAACAATCGGGGACTTACGAATTGAAAAATGAGGATAATGAAGACAAAATTCTCCATTTTGTTCAATTATATTCACATCCTTGTCAAAGCACACTTTTCCTACACATATAACACGATCGTCTTATTCCATGTCTTCGTTTTGCACTTCTTCTTCCTCCTCTTCTTCCATTTCTTCTTCCTCTTCCTCTTCCTCTTCTTCCATTTGATTATCGTCTTCGATAATGATTGGATTGGTATGATTATCCATTATAAACTTTTGTAGATTTCTCATTATCTTCCCTTGCTTCTCTTGCTCTTTGTTCATTCAATAACCATTTGCAGTACATCCCTCATTGATTCATTACTCTCGCAAGTGTAGTTTGTTGAAATGGACCTAAGGATGGTCCCGTGAATGAAATGGGGGTGTTTTAATTGATATTATTATAGGAGGCCATGGTTTTAATTGTTTTAGAATTTTTCCAAAGAGAAAATGAAGAGATGAAAGGAATTTAGAAATAATGAGTTTATTTATAGGTTGTAACTGATTTTTGGTGGGAATTTATTTTTTAAAATTTGGTAGTTATCTGTCGACATGTATAAACATGCACGTCGACATATGTGTATTTTTTATTTTTACCTTTTTCTAATTTTTATTTTATATTATATTATATATATATATATATATTAGTATATTTAATTACTCTATTTCACTCAAGGAACAAATACATAATTCTCTTCTAAATTTATTAAATGTTGCTTCGTTTGAAGGTTTAGTTAATATATCTGCTATTTGTTTTTCTATTTCCATGAAATATAGTGAAATTTTCTCTTTACTTACGTTATCTCTTAGACAATGATGTCGTATATCAATGTGTTTAGTTCTTGAAAGATGTGTTGGATTTTTAGATATATTTATAGCGCTTGTATTATCACAATATATCGGTGATTTATTTATATTTAATCCAAAATCTTTTAGAGTTTGTTGCATATATATTACTTGCGAAGAATCCAAAGCAGCAGATATATATTCTGCTTCAGCTGTAGACAAGGATACTGTATTTTGCTTTTTACTAAACCAAGCAACTAGGGACTGGCCTAAGAAATGACAAGTTTCACTAATGCTCTCACAGTCTGATTTACATCCCGCGTAGTCAACGTCACAATAGAATATTAAATCTAATGAATCATTTTTAGTATAAAATAATCCAAAATCTAATATATGTTTTACATATCGTAGAATACGTTTTACGGCTTTCTAGTGAGTTTCCTTAGGTTGAGACTGATATCTTGCACCAGACTTACACTATGCATTATATCTAGTCTACTGGCAGTTATATATAATAACGATCTTATCATTCCTCCATATAATTTTTGATCGACGTCTTTAGATGTATTGTCTTTACTTAAGGCTATGTTAGTTGCCATAGGTGTGGGTCTTCCATTTGTTTTAGTTAAATTGTATTTATTCATTAAATCTCCAGCATATTTTCTTGATTAATAAATATTCCATTCTTTTGTTGTCATATTGTAAGCATAATAAAAATGTGAGTTCACCCATATGACCCATCTCGAATTCTCGGGTCATAATATATGAGAATTCTTTATTCATTTGTTTATTCATTGATCCAAAAATTATATCATCATTGTATATTTGTACTAATTGAATATCGTTTTTATTTCTTTTAATAAACAGTGTATTATCTACTTTACTAATTTCGAAGTTTGATTGTAATAAATACGTTTTTAATCAATCATACCATGCTCCAGGAGCATTGTTTTAATCCATATAACGCTTTCTTTAATTATATAAGTGGTTTGGAAGTTTTTCGTTTTCAAGTAGAGGAGGTTGCTCTACATGTTCATCTTCTTTAATAAATCAATTTAAAAATGCACTTTTAGCATCCATTTAAAACGATTTGAAATTATGATTAGCGAAGGCTAGTAAAATCCTAATTGTTTCTAATCTTGCTACAGGAGTGAAGGTTTCATCATAGTCTATGCGTTCTTCCTGACTATATCCTTGCGCAACTAGTCGAGACTGAGTTCATTCATTTTATTTGTATAAACCCGTTTAGTTCCAATTACAGGTTTATCCTCTGGTCTAGAAAGAAGTTCCTATACATCATTCCTAGTAAACTGATTCAATTCCTCCTGCATAACAAGGATCCATGAATCGTTGGATGATGCTTCCTTTGGATTTTTAGGTTCAACAGTTGTAATAAACGCTGAATTACTCAACGGTTTCTAGTCCTAACGATAGATTCAATATCTCCTTGGATATTCTATATGGGGTGATCTCTTATAAGTCTAATTCTTTTATTTGGTTGATGAATTTCATTATTTGCTTCATCAATCTCATTGTCGCATTCTTCTTCATTATTTTCTGTTGTATTTTTATAATTTTCGTCAAAAGATACAGTTAAAGTTTCTTCTATAATATTAGTTCTTAAATTAAAAACTCTATATGCCTTACTTCTCTCAGAATATCCAATAAATATTCCATTATCGGATTTAGAGTCCAGTTTATCTAAATTTTCTTTGGTGTTAAGAATAAAACATTTACTCCCATATATTCTAAAATATGATACCTTTAATTTCTTACTATATAAAAGTTAATATGGTGTTTTATGAGTTAAGGGTCTTATTAAAATTCTATTTAATATATAACAAGTTGTTGCAACTACCTCAGTCCAAAAATTTCTTAGTAAGTTACTATATGATAAAATGGTTCTCGCACTCTTAAATTGATCTATTTTTACTTTCAAACACTCCATTTTGTTGAGGGGTTCTAGGGAAAGAAAAATTATGGGTTATCCCCGTTTTGTTACAAAAAATTTCAAAATTTCCGTTTTTGAATTCTCTACCATGATCACTACATATTTTTTTAATATTTAATGATAGTAAGTTTTGAATTCTTTTAGCAAAGGTTTTAAATTGATCGGAAGAATCACTTATATTTTTAAGAAACAAAGTCCAAGTAAATCTAGAAAAATCATCAATTATTACGTAAATATATCTATTGCGGTTTATCGACTGAGTTTGGGATGGATCGAATAGATCCATGTGGATTAACTCTAATGGTTTGTGGTTGTAATTTCTTCTTTTGTTTTATATGGGCTTCTTTTCAATTTTCCAAATTGACAAGCGTCGCATAAATTATTTACTTTAAATTTCATTTTAGATAAACTTCTAATTGAATCTAATTTTGAAATCCTAGAAATATGTTTGAAATTTATATGACCCAATCTCTTTTGCTAGATCCAAGGGTCACTTGTATTGGCCATAAGAAATAAATTATAGCTAGAAGTTTTCATACTTTGTACATAGATATTTCTCTTTCTATCTCCTTTGAATATTATTTTTCAATTTTTATCTTCTATAAAGCATTTATTCATAATTAGCTTATACTTAGCAAGTTATGTTTTAAATTCCTGACTAATAAAACATCAGAAGTAGTAGGATTTTCAGAATTACCGACATTGTTGATGCTAACCACATACCCTTTAGAATTATCACCGAAATTGAACATTCCTCCATCTTCATATACTAGATTGTTCAGTAATTCTGGACTTCCTGACATACACCTTGAACAGCCGCTATCCAGTATTCATTGTCCTGTTTGATTTCCATCATTTGACCATAAAGATTTGAATTTTCAACTGCCATGTAACAAATCTTTTCCTTGGTAGAACAACAATTAAGTAGATAACTTGATTCTTCTACAGAATGCGATGCAGACTCAACTAATACTGTAACGACACGGATTTTGCCCGGACCTAATCGATCGCAAAATCGACCAAGACCGTTCAAAACTCGCATACGTTAACTTTGAGCATACAACACATCAGAACAACAACAACAGACTTTTATTTCATTATAATAATGTTACATCAGAGTACAGAATATATCAGAGTACATTGAAATAAAATTACAGCGGAAGATAAACTACAAAAGATTTAATACATTAAATAAAATACAGTAAACAGCGGAAGACTACTAAGCTCTGGACACAGCTTTAGGCTTCGATCCAGGATCCTGCTAAAAGAATAGATATCTGCAAAAAGCTACTCGACTGCCCGTGTGGAAAAGAGGGCACCCGAGTTCGCAAAGTGAAACAAACTACGAGTCAATCATGGGACTGGTGTGAGAATTCTAAACTAATATAACTAATAAGACAAATCCAAGGACCACACCACTTTCGCGGAACGGGTTTACTCCTATGGATTGCCAGTGCATAAACCAAAGTAAATCGAGAAATAACGCAATGTCTTTTTGGAAAAATGAAACCATTATAAGACCCAGGTCCCATCACACAATGCAACGCACACCAGAGGATAGGGTTTTACCTTATAATGGTCAAAAGATGCTTGATACGTGAAAACGATATTATTATTATTAGTGTGTATATATATAGGTATATATATAATAAACATTTAAATCATAATGTATCAATCATAGACGGCATAGTACCCCATCCTACTATGTCGCCATACTAGTTCTACAATCAAAACCGCAAGGTCGTATTGGAAATTGGATTTCCATCATGAGTCGAGGCTAGGGGCAAGCTCCTCTCCGATTCGAGACACTCTAGCAAATGCCTCAGGATCCCCCGCAGTGAACCCTTGGATCTTCAGGGCCGGTCCCCGCCTATGGGCAGTGGATTAGTTATGCCTGAACACACGCTTCCCGGTCCCTTTGGACTTATAGTATGACCACCAACGGCCTATAAAAAACGAGGCGCCTCAAAATCCATCATCCACATAAGTAAAATGTCAGGGCTGGTAGGTCACTGACACCACTCTAGCTAGAAAGAAACGTGTGCACTCCCTGCAGTCTGTATCCCGTTTTTGACTCATACCGGGGTGTGAGGCTCGCGAATTCATGCTATACACAAAGCTACGCCTAAACAGGCCGTGCTTTGATCATCAACCACAAGGCCTGCTTTTCAACAAAAGCCTTGATCAATGCATCTTAGCATGCCACATTGTCAGTCCATACTATATCATTAATTTCTACCAATATATAACCTCTAAGCTCGTACGTCTCAGAGAAGGGTGTTAACCACCAAACAGATATATATTAAGAGAGATCAACGAATGTAGTATAAAGGACTACAACGTCAGACATACATTCCATTTATAAACTTATGCTCTGGGTCTGAGCGAAAGTCAAATCCGTACAAATCAACACTACGTCTGAACGGACACCATCTCAGCCCCTTCAAGGTAGCTACTCCCATCATGGGCCTCAATAGCATCACATCCGTTCGATGTGAAGATTGTCGGTCTTGTCACCGTCTTCAATTTTCCGATTTAACGTCGTATAATTATTTGGAATGAGATGAGTCTCGGACTTTCCAAATAATCTTCGCATATTTAATTTTCAAACCATTCTATATCGTTATTTATTCTTTTATAAATATAAATATCGTCCATTCATTTCATGTATATATTTATATCGTCCATTCATTTCATAAATATCGTCCATTCATTTCATGCATATAAATATATCGTCCATTCATTTCATGCATATAAATATATCGTCCATTCATTTCATGCATATAATTATATCGTCCATTCATTAATCGTGCATATAAATATATCGTCCATTCGTTAATCGTGTATATAAATATATCGTCCATTCATTAATCGTGTATATAAATATATCGTCCATTCATTAATCGTGTCAAAGAATTTATAATTCAACAATTTATTCTTTTTATTTCAACAATCATGCAAAATAAAAATGATATTTTATTTTATATCATTTCATTAAAGCCAACATATATACAATTAAAGTCTTTTAAACGTTTAATTCTTTTCAAATAAAAAGGACCTTATTTCAATATATAGACACGACATCAAAAATATGTTCATTTTTACTATATGAACATGATCTTAAAAATATATTTATTTTTAATATGGTAGCATAAACCTTAAGTATGTTTGAATATCATACATATATTAACGCTATCTCAAGATTTGCCTTTCATTTCATATGCAGTAATACTACTCTAAACATGAATTTTTATTTCATATGCGGTTTCTTGATTATGCATTTCATATGCGACTTCATGCTTTTTAGAACATGTTAAATTTTCATATGCGGTTCATGCTTCTAAATCATGTTTCATTTCATATGCAGTCTCATGCTCCTTCGACATGTTTTATTTCATATGCAGTCTCATGATTCTAATATATCAATATATATCATATATTAAACATGACTTCTTTTTCTAAATAGGATTATTTTCATGTTTCTCAAATAACGTTAAAAATAACCTAAGTTTCATAATTCAACATAATAGTGAAAATAATCTTAAATTCTTATTTTTACTTAAACGGTAAAAATAATCCTAATTTCTTACTTTAACACAAACGGTGAAAATAAGACTTCTTTTCATTTTCATTGAGAACGGTGAAAATATGACTAAAATTCTGTTTTATTAATAACGTCAAAAATATGAGTACAATTCTCTTTTGCTATTAACGCTAAAATTATAAATCACTTTTTCTTATAATGCTAATGTTATAATTATAAATCACCTTTTCCTTATAACGCTAATTTTATAATTATAAATCACTTTTTTCTTATAATGCTAATTTTATAATTATAAATCACTTTTTTCTTATAATGCTAATTTTATAATTATAAATCACTTTTTTCTTATAATGCTAATTTTATAATTATAAATCACTTTTTTCTTATAATGCTAATTTTATAATTCTATTTCACTTAATCCATTAACGTTAAAATTGTAGTTTATGACTCCTATTAATGCTAATTGTGTAACCATAATTCATATTTTGTAACACCGATAATCTCTAATCTACTTTCCTTATTTATTGTTAACTTTTACACCGTTCTTGTATTACATGAAAATATAAACTTTCCATTCATTCCTATTAACAATGGTAAAAATAAACTTATAACTCGTTTTTATTAACAACGATAAAAATGAACTTATAACTAAATTTTATTAAGAATGGTAAAAATAAGACTACACTTTATTTTTATTGAAAACGGTAAAAATATGATTATAATTCACCTTTATTAACAACGGTAAAAATAAAGTTATAATTCATATTAATTAATAACGGTGGAGAAGAGGGAGAACTTAGGGGATGAAAAGAGGAGCATTTCGGCCATGGATGATGGGTAGTGGCGGCTGGTATACGATGTAAATTAGGGTTTAAATGATTTTCTAATTCTTTTTATAATGTTTTAATGTAATTTTTGTAATTAAATCCCTATATTTCGAACTAAACCAATTTCTGTCCAACTGAAGTCTACCCTACCCAATAGCCCCTATTTCGGATTCAACGGGCTAGGCCTCGTCAGCCCAAACGGCTGTCTGTGGCCTGAATTATTTATTTTAATATTTAATTCCTTTATTAAATTAATTCTGTCGTACAAATAAATTCACCGAGGCCACATACGGACTCTAAAAATTACAGAAAAATTATATTTGGCTATGTTTTGACGATACGGTTCTAACGAGACTAATTTCGTCGAATTCTGAGACTGTTTGAAAAATGGCTATTTTTAAGTCGATTAAATTTAACTGTAATTGATAAAACACAGTTTCTCTTGCCACGCTCACATATTAACTCGGAAAATTCTAAAAATTGAAACCTAGCAATAATTTGACATTCCGGTTCCAACAAAAGTGGTTTCGTCGAAAACAGAGGTCGCTTGAAAATTGACTATTTTCAGTGGCTTTAATATTATTTAAAATTGAAAATTTTAAATTCTGGCACATTTTCCAACAAAATTCTTTAAAATAAAAATTTTAAATTGGCCCTGATTTTCCGGGTTGTTACAGTCTCCCCCACTTAAATTCTTTTCGTCCTCGAAAAGGAACTAGGTTAAAAGTTGTTTAATTTACTAACTAAATTTTAATTTTCTTTTATTAATTTCATTTGTTGGATAACTTATCAAATACATATATACTTTTATATATTTAAAAATCATATTTTCTGAAATAGGATTATATATATAATCAAAATACTTTAATTATAAGCTTATCACTCTGAACTCATCCTAGGGCATTACTAACCCCATCTCTAATGAGTTTTCTCATTCTAGGACACTGCTGGTCTTATCTCTAATGAGTATTCTTATTGGACATTACTAATCCAACCTCTGATGAGTCTTTTGTTCAGTTCTAACGAGTTGTACCCCAAAAATTTGAGCTAACCAGAGCTCTGATACCAACTGTAACGACATGGATTTTGCCCGGACCTAATCGATCGCAAAATCGACCAAGACCGTTCAAAACTCGCATACGTTAACTTTGAGCATACAACACATCAGAACAACAACAGCAGACTTTTATTTCATTATAATAATGTTACATCAGAGTACAGAATATATCAGAGTACATTGAAATAAAATTACAGCGGAAGATAAACTACAAAAGATTTAATACATTAAATAAAATACAGTAAACAGCGGAAGACTACTAAGCTCTGGACACAGCTTTAGGCTTCGATCCAGGATCCTGCTAAAAGAATAGATATCTGCAAAAAGCTACTCGACTGCCCGTGTGGAAAAGAGGACACCCGAGTTTGCAAAGTGAAACAAACTACGAGTCAGTCATGGGACTGGTGTGAGAATTCTAAACTAATATAACTAATAAGACAAATCCAAGGACCACGCCACTTTCGCGGAACGGGTTTACTCCTATGGATTGCCAGTGCATAAACCAAAGTAAATGGAGAAATAACGCAATGTCTTTTTGGAAAAATGAAACCATTATAAGACCCAGGTCCCATCACACAATGCAACGCACACCAGAGGATAGGGTTTTACCTTATAATGGTCAGAAGATGCTTGATACGTGAAAACGATATTATTATTATTAGTGTGTATATATATAGGTATATATATAATAAACATTTAAATCATAATGTATCAATCATAGACGACATAGTACCATATCCTACTATGTCGCCATACTAGTTCTACAATCAAAACCGTAAGGTCGTATTGGAAATTGGATTTCCATCATGAGTCGAGGCTAGGGGCAAGCTCCTCTCCGCTTCGAGACACTCTAGCAAATGCCTCAGGATCCCCCGCAATGAACCCTTGGATCTTCAGGGCCGGTCCCCGCCTATGGGCAGTGGATTAGTTATGCCTGAAAACACGCTTCCCGGTCCCTTTGGACTTATAGTATGACCACCAACGGCCTATAAAAAACGAGGCGCCTCAAAATCCATCATCCACATAAGTAAAATGTCAGGGCTGGTAGGTCACTGACACCACTCCAGCTAGAAAGAAACGTGTGCACTCCCTGCAGTCTGTATCCCGTTTTTGACTCATACCGGGGTGTGAGGCTCGCGAAGTCACGCTATACACAAAGCTACGCCTAAACAGGTCGTGCTTTGATCATCAACCACAAGGCCTGCTTTTCAACAAAAGCCTTGATCAATTCATCTTAGCATGCCACATTGTCAGTCCATACTATACCATTAATTTCTACCAATATATAACCTCTAAGCTCGTACGTCTCAGAGAAGGGTGTTAACCACCAAACAAATATATATTAAGAGAGATCAACGAATGTAGTATAAAGGACTACAACGTCAGACATACATTCCATTTATAAACTTATGCTCTGGGTCTGAGCGAAAGTCAAATCCGTACAAATCAACACTACGTCTGAACGGACACCATCTCAGCCCCTTCAAGGTAGCTACTCCCATCATGGGCCTCAATAGCATCACATCCGTTCGATGTGAAGATTGTCGGTCTTGTCACCGTCTTCAATTTTCCGATTTAACGTCGTATAATTATTTGGAATGAGATGAGTCTCGGACTTTCCAAATAATCTTCGCATATTTAATTTGCAAACCATTCTATATCGTTATTTATTCTTTTATAAATATAAATATCGTCCATTCATTTCATGTATATATATATCGTCCATTCATTTCATAAATATCGTCCATTCATTTCATGCATATAAATATATCGTCCATTCATTTCATGCATATAAATATATCGTCCATTCATTTCATGCATATAAATATATCGTCCATTCATTAATCGTGCATATAAATATATCGTCCATTCGTTAATCGTGTATATAAATATATCGTCCATTCATTAATCGTGTATATAAATATATTGTCCATTCATTAATCGTGTCAAAGAATTTATAATTCAACAATTTATTCCTTTTATTTCAACAATCATACAAAATAAAAATGATATTTTATTTTATATCATTTCATTAAAGCCAACATATATACAATTAAAGTCTTTTAAACGTTTAATTCTTTTCATATAAAAAGGACCTTATTTCAATATATAGACACGACATCAAAAATATGTTCATTTTTACTATATGAACATTATCTTAAAAATATATTTATTTTTAATATGGTAGCATAAACCTTAAGTATGTTTGAATATCATACATATATTAACGCTATCTCAAGATTTGCCTTTCATTTCATATGCAGTAATACTACTCTAAACATGAATTTTTATTTCATATGCGGTTTCTTGATTATGCATTTCATATGCGACTTCATGCTTTTTAGAATATGGTAAATTTTCATATGCGGTTCATGCTTCTAAATCATGTTTCATTTCATATGCAGTCTCATGCTCCTTCGACATGTTTTATTTCATATGCAGTCTCATGATTCTAATATATCAATATATATCATATATTAAACATGACTTCTTTTTCTAAATAGGATTATTTTCATGTTTCTCAAATAACGTTAAAAATAACCTAAGTTTCATAATTCAACATAATAGTGAAAATAATCTTAAATTCTTATTTTTACTTAAACGGTAAAAATAATCCTAATTTCTTACTTTAACACAAACGGTGAAAATAAGACTTCTTTTCATTTTCATTGAGAACGGTGAAAATATGACTAAAATTCTGTTTTATTAATAACGTCAAAAATATGAGTACAATTCTCTTTTGCTATTAACGCTAAAATTATAAATCACTTTTTCTTATAATGCTAATGTTATAATTATAAATCACCTTTTCCTTATAACGCTAATTTTATAATTATAAATCATTTTTTTCTTATAATGCTAATTTTATAATTATAAATCACTTTTTTCTTATAATGCTAATTTTATAATTATAAATCACTTTTTTCTTATAATGCTAATTTTATAATTATAAATCACTTTTTTCTTATAATGCTAATTTTATAATTCTATTTCACTTAATCCATTAACGTTAAAATTGTAGTTTATGACTCCTATTAATGCTAATTGGGTAACCATAATTCATATTTTGTAACACCGATAATCTCTAATCTACTTTCCATATTTATTGTTAACTTTTACACCGTTCTTGTATTACATGAAAATATAAACTTTCCATTCATTCCTATTAACAATGGTAAAAATAAACTTATAACTCGTTTTTATTAACAACGGTAAAAATGAACTTATAACTAAATTTTATTAAGAATGGTAAAAATAAGACTACACTTTATTTTTATTGAAAACGGTAAAAATATGATTATAATTCACCTTTATTAACAACGGTAAAAATAAAGTTATAATTCATATTAATTAATAATGGTGGAGAAGAGGGAGAACTTAGGGGATGAAAAGGGGAGCATTTCGGCCATGGATGATGGGTAGTGGCGGCTGGTATACGATGTAAATTAGGGTTTAAATGATTTTCTAATTCTTTTTATAATGTTTTAATGTAATTTTTGTAATTAAATCCCTATATTTCAAACTAAACCAATTTCTGTCCAACTGAAGTCTACCCTACACAATAGCCCCTATTTCGGATTCAACGGGCTAGGCCTCGTCAGCCCAAACGGCTGTCTGTGGCTTGAATTATTTATTTTAATATTTAATTACTTTATTAAATTAATTCTGTCGTACAAATAAATTCACCAAGGCCACATACGGACTCTAAAAATTACAGAAAAATTATATTTGGCTATGTTTTGACGATACGGTTCTAACGAGACTAATTTCGTCGAATTCTGAGACTGTTTGAAAAATGGCTATTTTTAAGTCGATTAAATTTAACTATAATTGACAAAACACAGTTTCTCTTGCCATGCTCACATATTAACTCGGAAAATTCTAAAAATTGAAACCTAGCAATAATTTGACATTCCGGTTCCAACAAAAGTGGTTTCGTCGAAAACAGAGGTCGTTTGAAAATTGACTATTTTCAGTGGCTTTAATATTATTTAAAATTGAAAATTTTAAATTCTGGCACATTTTCCAACAAAATTCTTTAAAATAAAAATTTTAAATTGGCCCTGATTTTCCGGGTTGTTACAGTCTCCCCCACTTAAAATCTTTTCGTCCTCGAAAAGGAACTAGGTTAAAAGTTGTTTAATTTACTAACTAAATTTTAATTTTCTTTTATTAATTTCATTTGTTGGATAACTTATCAAATACATATATACTTTTATATATTTAAAAATCATATTTTCTGAAATAGGATTATATATATAATCAAAATACTTTAATTATAAGCTTATCACTCTGAACTCATCCTAGGGCATTACTAACCCCATCTCTAATGAGTTTTGTCATTCTAGGACACTGCTGGTCCTATCTCTAATGAGTATTCTTATTGGACATTACTAATCCAACCTCTGATGAGTCCTTTGTTCAGTTCTAACGAGTTGTACCCCAAAGATTTGAGCTAACCAGAGCTCTGATACCAACTGTAACGACACGGATTTTGCCCAGACCTAATCGATCGCAAAATCGACCAAGACCGTTCAAAACTCGCATACATTAACTTTGAGCATACAACACATCAGAACAACAACAGAAGACTTTTATTTCATTATAATAATGTTACATCAGAGTACAGAATATATCAGAGTACATTGAAATAAAATTACAGCGGAAGATAAACTACAAAAGATTTAATACATTAAATAAAATACAGTAAACAGCGGAAGACTACTAAGCTCTGGACACAGCTTTAGGCTTCGATCCAGGATCCTGCTAAAAGAATAGATATCTGCAAAAAGCTACTCGACTGCCCGTGTGGAAAAGAGGGCACCCGAGTTTGCAAAGTGAAACAAACTACGAGTCAGTCATGGGACTGGTGTGAGAATTCTAAACTAATATAACTAATAAGACAAATCCAAGGACCACGCCACTTTCGCGGAACGGGTTTACTCCTATGGATTGCCAATGCATAAACCAAAGTAAATCGAGAAATAACGCAATGTCTTTTTGGAAAAATGAAACCATTATAAGACCCAGGTCCCATCACACAATGCAATGCACACCAGAGGATAGGGTTTTACCTTATAATGGTCAAAAGATGCTTGATACGTGAAAACGATATTATTATTATTAGTGTGTATATATATAGGTATATATATAATGAACATTTAAATCATAATGTATCAATCATAGACGGCATAGTACCCCATCCTACTATGTCGCCATACTAGTTCTACAATCAAAACCGCAAGGTCGTATTGGAAATTGGATTTCCATCATGAGTCGAGGCTAGGGGCAAGCTCCTCTCCGATTCGAGACACTCTAGCAAATGCCTCAGGATCCCCCGCAGTGAACCCTTGGATCTTCAGGGCCGGTCCACACCTATGGGCAGTGGATTAGTTATGCCTGAACACACGCTTCCCGGTCCCTTTGGACCTATAGTATGACCACCAACGGCCTATAAAAAACGAGGCGCCTCAAAATCCATCATCCACATAAGTAAAATGTCAGGGCTGGCAGGTCACTGACACAACTCTAGCTAGAAAGAAACGTGTGCACTCCCTGCAGTCCGTATCCCGTTTTTGACTCATACCGGGGTGTGAGGCTCGCGAAGTCACGCTATACACAAAGCTACGCCTAAACAGGCCGTGCTTTGATCATCAACCACAAGGCCTGCTTTTCAACAAAAGCCTTGATCAATGCATCTTAGCATGCCACATTGTCAGTCCATACTATACCATTAATTTCTACCAATATATAACCTCTAAGCTCGTACGTCTCAGAGAAGGGTGTTAACCACCAAACAGATATATATTAAGAGAGATCAACGAATGTAGTATAAAGGACTACAACGTCAGACATACATTCCATTTATAAACTTATGCTCTGGGTCTGAGCGAAAGTCAAATCCGTACAAATCAACACTACGTCTGAACGGACACCATCTCAGCCCCTTCAAGGTAGCTACTCCCATCATGGGCCTCAATAGCATCACATCCGTTCGATGTGAAGATTGTCGGTCTTGTCACCGTCTTCAATTTTCCGATTTAACGTCGTATAATTATTTGGAATGAGATGAGTCTCGGACTTTCCAAATAATCTTCGCATATTTAATTTGCAAACCATTCTATATCGTTATTTATTCTTTTATAAATATAAATATCGTCCATTCATTTCATGTATATATATATCGTCCATTCATTTCATAAATATCGTCCATTCATTTCATGCATATAAATATATCGTCCATTCATTTCATGCATATAAATATATCGTCCATTCATTTCATGCATATAAATATATCGTCCATTCATTAATCGTGCATATAAATATATCGTCCATTCGTTAATCGTGTATATAAATATATCGTCCATTCATTAATCGTGTATATAAATATATCGTCCATTCATTAATCGTGTCAAAGAATTTATAATTCAACAATTTATTCTTTTTATTTCAACAATCATACAAAATAAAAATGATATTTTATTTTATATCATTTCATTAAAGCCAACATATATACAATTAAAGTCTTTTAAACGTTTAATTCTTTTCAAATAAAAAGGACCTTATTTCAATATATAGACACGACATCAAAAATATGTTCATTTTTACTATATGAACATGATCTTAAAAATATATTTATTTTTAATATGGTAGCATAAACCTTAAGTATGTTTGAATATCATACATATATTAACGCTATCTCAAGATTTTCCTTTCATTTCATATGCAGTAATACTACTCTAAACATGAATTTTTATTTCATATGCGGTTTCTTGATTATGCATTTCATATGCGACTTCATGCTTTTTAGAACATGTTAAATTTTCATATGCGGTTCATGCTTCAAAATCATGTTTCATTTCATATGCAGTCTCATGCTCCTTCGACATGTTTTATTTCATATGCAGTCTCATGATTCTAATATATCAATATATATCATATATTAAACATGACTTCTTTTTCTAAATAGGATTATTTTCATGTTTCTCAAATAACGTTAAAAATAACCTAAGTTTCATAATTCAACATAATAGTGAAAATAATCTTAAATTCTTATTTTTACTTAAACGGTAAAAATAATCCTAATTTCTTACTTTAACACAAACGGTGAAAATAAGACTTCTTTTCATTTTCATTGAGAACGGTGAAAATATGACTAAAATTCTGTTTTATTAATAACGTCAAAAATATGAGTACAATTCTCTTTTGCTATTAACGCTAAAATTATAAATCACTTTTTCTTATAATGCTAATGTTATAATTATAAATCACCTTTTCCTTATAACGCTAATTTTATAATTATAAATCATTTTTTTCTTATAATGCTAATTTTATAATTATAAATCACCTTTTTCTTATAATGCTAATTTTATAATTATAAATCACTTTTTTCTTATAATGCTAATTTTGTAATTATAAATCACTTTTTTCTTATAATGCTAATTTTATAATTCTATTTCACTTAATCCATTAACGTTAAAATTGTAGTTTATGACTCCTATTAATGCTACTTGGGTAACCATAATTCATATTTTGTAACACCGATAATCTCTAATCTACTTTCCATATTTATTGTTAACTTTTACACCGTTCTTGTATTACATGAAAATATAAACTTTCCATTCATTCCTATTAACAATGGTAAAAATAAACTTATAACTCGATTTTATTAACAACGGTAAAAATGAACTTATAACTAAATTTTATTAAGAATGGTAAAAATAAGACTACACTTTATTTTTATTGAAAACGATAAAAATATGATTATAATTCGCCTTTATTAACAACGGTAAAAATAAAGTTATAATTCATATTAATTAATAACGGTGGAGAAGAGTGAGAACTTAGGGGATGAAAAGGGGAGCATTTCGGCCATGGATGATGGGTAGTGGCGGCTGATATACGATGTAAATTAGGGTTTAAATGATTTTCTAATTCTTTTTATAATGTTTTAATGTAATTTTTGTAATTAAATCCCTATATTTCAAACTAAACCAATTTCTGTCCAACTGAAGTCTACCCTACCCAATAGCCCCTATTTCGGATTCAACGGGCTAGGCCTCGTCAGCCCAAACGGCTGTCTGTGGCCTGAATTATTTATTTTAATATTTAATTCCTTTATTAAATTAATTCTGCGTTACAAATAAATTCACCGAGGCCACATACGGACTCTAAAAATTACAGAAAAATTATATTTGGCTATGTTTTGACGATACGGTTCTAACGAGACTAATTTCGTCGAATTCTGAGACTGTTTGAAAAATGGCTATTTTTAAGTCGATTAAATTTAACTGTAATTGACAAAACACAGTTTCTCTTGCCACGCTCACATATTAACTCGGAAAATTCTAAAAATTGAAACCTAGCAATAATTTGACATTCCGGTTCCAACAAAAGTGGTTTCGTCGAAAACAGAGGTCGTTTGAAAATTGACTATTTTCAGTGGCTTAATATTATTTAAAATTGAAAATTTTAAATTCTGGCACATTTTCCAACAAAATTCTTTAAAATAAAAATTTTAAATTGGCCCTAATTTTCCGGGTTGTTACAAATACTGATGCAATGCATGAATTTAAACTAGTGTTATAAATCATTTCAAAAATTTCCATTTCATACTTCCAAAATTTAGATGGTTAACTTTTGAAAACCTATGGTCTGATACCAATTGTTAGGGATAAAAGTCATGGATCTTAAGCCTAACTAACACTATAGAAAGGTGAATAGTGTTTCAGATAGATTATGGAAAATTTAAACAATTAACAATTAAGCAAACAACTGTATGAAACATAGAATGAATATCACAACAGAAACAATAACAAATGCAAATATAGACAGAAATAAAATACATAAAAGGAAAGAATACACCGCATTTTATACTGGTTCGGATTACTTCTACGTCTAGTCCCACGCATCGTTAGATTTAACGGAGTTTTGTTAATACTAGTATCATTCTTACAACACCCTTGATTTCGTGCCTACAAGGTTAGCACTGATTCCACACCCTTGATTTCATGGCTACAAGGTTCACATCGATTCAACATCCTTGATTTCACAGCTACAAGGTTCACACCGCTCCTTTTCCTTGATTTACGAGCTACAAGGAAAACAACCTTTCTTTAACAATTACAAACAGCCCTAGAACTATTGAATAACACTTCCAAACAGAGAGTATTTGATAGAGATTGAGAATAGAAAGAGAATGATATAATTTGTACTGAAATCTGCAGAGTATAAGTGTAGAAATCAAGAAATGAAAGTAGAATAATGGTGGTAAGAGTAAGGATGAAGAAGAAGATAAGATAATTAAAAATTCGAAAATGACCCCTTTGTATAGAGTTCCAAAGGTTGCAACAGTTCTGAAACGTTTCAAATAATGAAAAGACAATTCTTTTGAAAATTAAAATTGTGACGGTTACGTGTCGACATGTCAAAATGGGTATGTCGACATATACTATGAAATTTGAATTTTTAAACCATTTTTCATGTAATTAAATCAATATATATATATATATTCTAGAAATTGTTGAATTAAAACTAGTTATTTAAAACACTTTTCCTAAAGTATAAAAACATATTAATCATATGATACAATGATATATAACTATATTATAATTATAAACATATATATAATGTGAATATAGAAATTATAATATATAATAAACATATATATTTGAAAACATAAGTAAAAATAATTTGAAATCATTTAGAAAGGAGTTTGAAAATAAGATGATTTGAAATAGAATTTGAAAATAGAATTTGAAAACAGAGTTTGAAAACAGAATTTGAAAAACTGAATTTGAAAGTGCTAACCGGAGTTTTACATATTAACTAGACTCTATTATTTAGATATTCTTGAACTCTTGAAATCTTTATATCTTGATTCTCATGAGTCTTGTATCTTTGAAATCTTTAGTCACTTAAATTGTACGATCTTGTATATCACCTATATACAATTCCTGCATATATATATATACACACACACACACATATTCTAGATAAAGATGTTGGTATATATTTTATAATCAATAATGTTAATAATTGAAACAAGGTTATTATCATAAAAATTCCATTCTCCAACATTAATTCTCTCTTTATTGATCATTTGCACAAGTACATAAGTGTCTGCATGTAAAATCCCAAAATTGATTTACAAATTAGGGTTTTCTCTCTAAGAATTGAATACAAGATTGTGGAATGAGGTAAAGTTCCCCAAATTGAGACCTCTGGGGTCCTATTTATAAACAAATTGGACCCTGTTTCGGTTGCGGTCAACAGAAGTCCTATTTAGAGCACTTTCAGCTTCAGTAATACTGTCTGGAGTTGGTGTCAGCCCGAGTCAGTGGCCTTCGGTGCTGCCTTCTTTGTTTTGGTCCTCTTTCCATTCTTAGTGTTGTCGTCGTCTCCATTTTTCTTATGAAGTTGGTGCCGCCTCCATATAATGTATCGGTACTAAGCAAATTGGTATGGATAGCTTCTTTAGTTGCTTTCGGTTTCGATGATGAGCCTCTGTGCCGATAGTAAATCACGAGCTTTGACTCACTTTATTATCTTCGGAATGTTAACTTCATTCTTTCTTGGTATCGGTATCAACACTAAGTGTGTTAGTCTGGATTTCCCTTCTTAGTGACTTCGAAGCTGCCTTTAGATAACGGTATCGATATCAAGTGTATTGGTATCGATACCCCTTTGCTCAAGCCTAATTGGTTTCATGCTTCCTCCTTTATGACTCTAGGTTTTGGTATTGGATAGTATGCCTTCTGATGTGAGATTAGGTTGATTTCTTTCGGTGTCGTCATTATCATTACCCTGATGTACACTTTGCTTTTGCGTTGGTTTCGGGGTCATCTTATCACTGTCTTCTTTGAATCAGTACCAAGCATCTACTTCCTTCGTTGGTACCGATGGCATATAGACAAACTCTTTCTTCTCTTGCTTTTGGTATCGGATGTTTTAGTGTCTTGATGTCGATTTTCTGCTTCCGAGATACTCTTTTGGTGTTATTTGTGCCCGATACCCCTTCACCTCTATCTGTTTTTGGTGTCAAAATCTGGTAGTAACATGCATTATAACATTTATACATTTATTTGTTGAATCACCTCAATGCTTTCATGATATTTGATATTTCAATCCATATATTTAAAATACTCATGAAATCTTAAATTCTAGTTACTTAAATAATCTTAAAGAGTAATTGATCCATTTTTTAATAGTTCTTAAAAATGTACTCCAAAATTTCTATATATTCATATCAGAGAAGGATAGTTTTCCATGCAGATATAAAGATGTATAAATCACATAACATGAACTATGTATATCAAAAATATGACAAAGTTAATATGTAAATTACACACAAGTAATAATTCTAAAATACACAAAAGTAATAATAATCTTAATTAGTATGTTCTATATTTCACATCAACATTTATTATATATTGCATAAAAAGTTCTCAATTTAACACTAAAATAAATAAATACTATTTTCAATATAAAAAAATGTACAATGCACGGGTTACACATTAGTAAATCATATAACATGAACTCGACATATCAACAATAATGACAAGGTTAAATTGTAAATTAGTTATAATTCATTAATATCCATAATTTACCATATATTATATCAAAACATTCTTTTTGGACATCAGTAACTTCACAACAAATTTATATATTTTTTGCAAATTTCTTTCCAATTCTTCATGCAATGTTATACAACTAAATTAACTTCATATTTTTACATTTAACCTATTTAAATAAATTCTATTAAATAATGTTTGCTAAGTGGTCGAATAAATTACTAACACACATCAATTTGAACATGTATATTTATATTAAAAAAATCTCGAATACAAAAAAAAATGTATATACAAATAGAAAACATAGCGGCAACCATTCCTAATTGTCCACCATCACCACATCGAAAACCACCTAATCCACACAACCTCTTCCAACTACCTCATCAACGTCCGGCTAGTCGACTCTCCTTAGGTCGTACACCGGTGCAGTTCGCATGATCTACTCATCATCTTCCACCCGAACTTTGCAATTTCTACAACCACAACCCGATTGCTAGATTCTTCCTATAGATGTGATCAAGAAAGCAGAGGAGATATGGACCAACACTATCATTTTGCATCCATTTGAGTGTAGACTGTCATTCGTAAAGCTTAAAAATTATATCACAGGACTCTGGAAACCAACGGGAAGATTTCAGGTTCATATGGCTCCTTCATATCAATTTGCAGTGTAGTTCTGTAACAACCCGGAATTTTGACAATAGATTAATTATTTAATTAGATTCTCAAAATAGAAATTTCTGCAAATGACGGAATTTGACCATGAAACTTTAACCGATGCGTTCATCTCGGAATTCTAGTCAACTTTCATGTTTGGAGTTTCTCGAAAGGAGTCCGTACGAAAAAGTTACAGATGAAATATGAAAAACAGATGGAAATAAATAAATAGAATAAATTATATGTATCTTACATTCTTCAAACTAGCCCTCATTGGGCAAACTGGCCAGAGGGCGGTCGACCACCCCTAGGGAGGGTGTCGACTGCTTCAGGCCAAAAATGCCTAGTGACGGCTAGGGTTTGAAAGGTGTTTTTGTTATAATATATAAAATAAATGGACGGATGTTAATTAAAATAAATCTAACGGTTCATGGCTAATTCCACTGCTATAAATAAAGAGGTAAGGCCTCACTCTTCTCTACACAAATCTATAGGCAACGGCAAAGCTTTGTCATTTCCCTTTCTCTTCCAATCAAATTTCTTAATTAAAAAATATTCATATACAATTAATCAAATACAAATCATATAGAATTAAAATGGATTATCAGATCCAATGGAAAAGAGTATGAATTGAAGTCTAAAGCGGTTCTACATCATATTCTCCCCTCTTTTCCAATTTTCATGCATGTCTACAGTTCTGAATGTATCCCTTTTCAGATTAATTGTAGATTTGCAAGAATTTGGGAATTATGGGCCTAAAAGGTTATTCATATTTCATATTTGGTTGCTTTTAGGTGAGTGGGAAATTTAGATACAAAGTTATAATAGCCTATTTATCTCATTTGAATTAGATCTCAAAATATATGCCTATTATCATCAGATCTGTTCATAATATTGTTGAATTTTGAATTGGCACATATCAGATCTGCTAATAAATATGGATAAAACTTAGAAATTGTAAATTATGGTTAGGAATAATAATAATTCTAGGTTTACTAAAATTGTTTATATACATTGCTTATAATTATGTTGAATATATTGTAGTTTGTTGTAAACGCTAAAGATTTGGAAATCAGTCCCAATAATGTTGTTTAGATGTAGTTGCATTCCAAATCTCTAGTTTCAATGTTAAGTAACAAATTATGTAATATTAATTAAAAAGATGCAATGGTGAATTATATAATTTTTTAGTTTAAAAGACACATGCCTATTTGTGTTCAATGTTGTTGAGGTTTTGGCTTAGTTGTTGAAAATATGTTGTTTTCCTCTTTATAAACAAAATGACATTATTTTGAATTCATAAGAGATATGACAAAAAGATTTAAAAAGGGAAAAGTTGTGTGTGAATGTACGTATAAATATAAATATACCTATTTGTGTGTAGTTTGCATCAACTATTCCAAAATATACATAAATATATATATTTCTTATGGTTTTGAAATATGTCTATTCCATTCATCAGACATAATTTATAATAATTATAGCTAACGGTCTTTTTGTAATATTTGGAACCTTTTGGCAAGATTTAATGCAAAAAGGAATGTTTGGTTATTAATTAAACCAAAGTATAAAATTTTACAATAAATAATAGTAAAGAAAGATAACTATGTTAACTGCGCGAAAATATAAATAAATATGTATACATCATCTGTCTGAATCTATGAAAATGACGAAATATACATTATATTGAATGTTTGAATGGTATTTATTTACAGAATTATACATGTAAATGTAATCCATATTAAATTAGTATATTTATGCTGACCATTGTAGCAATTAATATGATTGGTTGGTATAAATAGGACCAAAAATAAATAAATAAATAACAATTGTAACCAACGTAGATTAGGGGAAAATGAATTGAATTAGTTAATAAGCCTAATGGTTACAATTCCTAAGATTTATTAGGATTAATGTTGTAAACCCCAATTAGGGAACTTAATTTATAACAGCATCAAAACACGAGGTTAAGTTCAACTTATGGAAGAAGTTTGCCCTGAACCGCCTGGCAAATCCAGCATCCACAAGTGGTCAACTTAATGTGAGAGGCCTGGTGCATAAATATACATATACATGTATACTAAGACACGAGGTTAAGCTCAACTTGTGGGAGGAGTCTGCCCTGAACCGCCTGGCAAATCCAGCAACCACAAGTGGTCGGCTTAATGTGAGAGGTCTGGTGATGTAAATATATATATTTAATAGACAATAAATAAATTAGTAATATCTGTTGGGGTACATCAAATAGATATTTCAGGACGGATAATATAAGGATATCCATTGTGAATTAATGTCCTAAGAAATTTATGGTCGTTAGGCTCATAAATGACATTAATTATAATCAATGGAAACAAAAGGGAAATTAAAGATACAGTGTTGCTTAGGAAAATATAACTGTTATGGTTATAAAAGGGCAATAAATATATGAACGGAAACAAATGAAACAAAAGGGGATTTATGGGTAGTGATTATTGTTCAAGTACTAAGTCCAATCAGGGAAATAATCAAATAAATATCCTAGGGTAAGAAGGATATAACTTCCCTTATTTATATTAGTCAATATAGAACCTATAATTAAAAGTTAGAGTTGTACTTAGTAGGTTAATGATGTGAAATAGTATTAATAATAGGAACCCATGACAATAAATCGTGTACATATAGTATTTCCGTGAAGAGAAACTAAACAGGAAGGAGTTAATAACGTAGCCCACTTTATTCCAATAGAGAAAGGTATTAAAGGTTAATGGGGTACAAACTTAATAATCTTTGCATAGCCCGCTTCCTTGGGTCTTAAGTGGTTGGGGTCGAAGAGTCCACCTGGGAGTAGGCCTTTCAGTTTTGGGGTCGTAAATGGCATGTGTGTGGGGGGCCTACCTAGACCTGGAAACTTAAAAATGTTAGATATGGCTACCAATCCTACGGGAAGCAGTAAGTGACTAAGGAGATTATCCAATATGGTCAGCAAGATGGTATAGCGAGCGATAAGATACCATCTCTCACCTTACGTGGAGCAAGGATATATGCGTAAATGACGGAAGCCTTAACTAGTAAGGCACATAACTAGTGCCCTCTAGTTCAAGTTAATGTTGAATAAATTATCGACGAATAATTAGTGACCAATAGGCCCGCCTAGGGTCTTTAGCGATCAGGGAAAATCCACCCTATCTATGATGAATAGTGAGGGAAAAAAAATAAAGGATGAGTGAATGAAGATATATATATAGTCCGTAATTAGGGGTCTACCATCGATTAAGTAACCAACCCGTGTTCTGTGTAACGACCCGGAATTTTGGGGCAAATTTAAAATTTTTATTTTAGTTAATTTAAAGGATTTAGTATATTTAAAATAATTTATTTTAAATAATAACAGCGAAATAATTTATTTTAAATCGAAGTTAGAACATATAATTTATATTAATTATATTTCGAGCCTGAAATGGCGCGGTAATTTCAGTATTCGATTTTCAACTTTGGGAAAATATATAAAATTCATTATAATTCAGAATTGGACGAAACAAGAAACATTAGGATCGTATTGACGATATCTTTCCAATGAATTTAAGAAATTAAGATTTTAGCTTATAATTTGTAGGTTATGGCAAATTTAAAATTTCAGAAAAACGCTATGGAATTTATATATATTAAAATATATGGCCCAAAAGGCTACTTTTTGCATAAGAATGAATTTGGACTCGAAACCACTTCCATTGAGTTCAAAATGACGTTTCTGCATTGAAAAAGTATAAGCACTTATATATTTTGAGTTTCGGAAATTATTCATATAAAAATATATCTTTAAATATAAAATATATACGCCTTGAAAAGTGAAGTTTTGCAAACGGTCTTCAAATTCAACGAAATTAATTTTGTTGGGTTCGAATCGGCAAAACAAAGCTAGAAATGATTTTTCAGAAATTTTTAGAATTAATATGTAATTATAATTGATTTTTCAGTGATAACGGTCAATTTTCAGACTTTAAAAATTCATTATTAATTCATACGGACTCGGAAAATGACGAAACCAGTTTATTTAAATCCGTAATGTCAAAGAATATTTATGTTTCAATTTTCAATTACAATGGAATTCGTAGGTGTTAACACGAATTTTTAAACTACGAAAAGCGGACAAAAAAATGTATTAATATATTTACATAAGGGTAATTGGGCCGAATTGAGTTTATAACCTACCTATATATTATCTTTTAACAGCCATTAGCTGAACCCTAAACATAACATAGCCTCCTCCATCTTCATTTTCTTCATATTCCATGGCCTCTACTCTAAAAATATTCTTTGCACAAAAGACCCTAAAACTAAACAATTTATAACTCCAAATAAGAACAAAATTAGACCAAACCCTTTCTGGGTTTTGTTCATCTTCTTATCCTCTATCTACCACGATAAATTCAAAGACCTATTGTCGCACGGATTCGCCGGGATCTGAGTTTGATTGCAAAAAGTCAGTTTCGGATTTTGGTGTTTTTTGGCCAAACCGTGAAGAATTGGAGGAAGGCGCAATGGAAGAAATTGTAGAGGAGACAAAGATCTACAACTTTGCTTCAGAAAGTTTTGTCTGAAAGTCGATGGAAGGGCACAGAAATCGAGAAAAACTGAATTGGAGCAAAATAGAAAATTCTGGCGAGCTCAGAACATAGATGATCAATTTCCGGCCAATCCGGGAAGAATCAGGCGAATGACCGAACATAAAAGTTCTTCGTCTACACAAGGAGAAGGTGCTCAGAAATTTTCAGGTCATTTGGATAAGAGGTGTGGCCTGTGGGACCCGCGAACCGAACGGCGGTCTCGGGCGAATTCCGACCGGCGGAGGCGGAGTCAAGGGCGGCGCTTTTTGGTGGTGGTGCATCTCGCCAAGACGAAGAGGTTGGCGGTGGTCCGGTGACTTCAGGTGGCTCCAGGCGGCGGGAAACGGCGGTCAAAGGTGGTGAGGGGCTGTTTGACCGAGATTTGGTGTAGTTTTGTAATTCAAACTTTGAAATTGTATATCTCTCTCATACGAACTCAGAATCTGATGATTTCAGATCCGCTGCGATCGTGGCGACGAGAGCTTCGCATGGATACTAAATTCATCCAATTTGGAGAAAGTTGAATTTTTGGGTATTTTCGGTAATTTTAATTAACTATTTAATTCGTTCAAACTTCAGAAATTCATAACTTGTTGTAACGAACTCGAAATCGCGCAAAACAGGGTTTGCTGCGATCAGTGAGTCGAGACCTTCGCATAGACAATAATTTTGCCAAATTTGGAGCAAGTTCAATTTTGGGCCAAAATTGGGTCCGAACATTTAAACACCGACAAAGTACAAACCAAGGTGAGAACTCTTTTCTCATTCAAAAACTTTTACCGTATTTATTTATTATTATAAATGAATGTGATTTAAATGCCTGTGGTGAAATAATTGTTTGAAATTATCTGATGCATGTATGTTGTGTTGTACGTTATGTTATGTCATGATATGATTTGTTATGTTATGTAAATTTTAGCAGTATGCAACGTATGTCATTAATATTGATTCTTATAGAATTGTTAAAAATTAATGTTACACTGCCATGTACAAGTTAACTGACTTGTATTTATTGATTGGGCTGATAATTTTCACACATCGCCCAAATGCATAAATAATTATATATATTATTTGAATGTTAGTTGGTTGAAACCCCACACGGGTCTTGGGTTGATAATTACACATCGCCCTTGTGATTAGTTATAAGCGTTATTTATTTGACACTATGCAGTACAAATATACACTTTGGATGATTGGATGTTTCTAATGATTTATCATTAGTCTAGAATAGCATGGGATGTATGAAAACCGTATAATTATAATTATATGGTAAATCGTTTGGGTCTCATTCCAATTTGGAAAAGAAATTGTCAAAATAAGATTTGCAATTTAATTTACATTTTTAATGTAAATAAAAGAAGAGATTTTGACGTTGCAATTTAATTTACATTTTTAATGTAAATAAAAGAAGAGATTTTGATATTGCAATTTAATTTACATTTTTAATGTAAATAAAAGAAGAGATTTTGACATTGCAATTTAATTTACATTTTTAATGTAAATAAAAGAGGAGATTTTGAAATTGCAATTTAATTTACATTTTAGAATGTAAATAAGAGAATGAAACTTAGCGTAGTATTTTTAATTTACATTTTAATGTAAATATAAGATAAGAATATGAAATATATATAAAATAAAGGTTAATCTTTTATTAATGTGAAATTTATGAAATATGCCTAGAAAATAAAAGTTAATCTTTTATTAAAAGTAAGAACATGAAACATATTTCAATATAAAAAGTTAATCCTTTAATTTAGGAATATGAGTTTACATTAAATGGTTAGCGCTAAAAAGTTATTCTTTTATTGTAACGTAAGAATATGAAAATGTTTCAAAATAAAAGTTATTCTTTATATTAATATAGAATCATGAAATTTGTTTTAAATTAAAAATGCAACTTTTTAATGTCATATAAAACATGGAATTTGTTTTACATTAAAATTGCAAATTTTTAATGCAGTATAAAAACGTGAATTTAATTTACATTACAATTTTATATTTTTAATGTAACGAGGGAACATGAAAGTGATTTAAAATGAAAATTCATCTTTTTATTTAATGAGGGGAAAATTTGTTGAAACAGTTAAATAATTAAAATAGGGAAAAATTATGTGAAATCTTAATAAATGTTTTAAAAGAGTTTTGGATGTGAAATTCCAAATTTATTAAGAGGAAAGATATTTTTATCAAGTTAAGTAGTTTATTTATTTCTATAAATAAATAAAACAGTGAAAAATGGTTTTATTAAAACCAAGTATTTCAAGTGAATAAATTAGATTGGAATTTAAGAAAGGAATGACATTTTTAATTAAGGGAAAGAAAAGAAAATATATATATGAATTTCCCAATATTAACATTAATTGGAAGTTGATTTGGGTTGACCATGAAAAATGTTTTAAATGACATTAGTTCTTAAAACCCGAATTAACGATGAAGTGATGATTTGTAATTTATTAATCTTTTAATTAATGTTTAATGAAATATTCTACAGAGAAGTTTTCAATTTAATATATTAAACTGGAATTAATTGAAATTTGATTTTGGGTTTATCGTGAACGATGTTTGAGCGACATTTGTTCTTTAACCCAGTTAAAGACAATATTGTTTCTTGAAAGTTAAATAATCAATAAATAAGGATTTTAGAGGACTAAAACTAAATATAGTTTTTTTATATCTTAAATTGGATTGGAATGTGGCTTTAGTTGTGTTTAGAGCACATAATTTTAAATTGCGCAAATTATTTAGAAAGACCGGGTTTAACCCATTCTGAATAATCCATACGACGATTGAAGATCGATGAAGAAGACGGTTATTGAAGACTGGGAAATTTCCACATCGAATGGATGATTATTTATATCTTGATTGGATGTACAGCCAAGACGACGGAATTATTGATCATCCAGATGTACGTGGAGATCTACCGGATACGGTTTCGTTCAGACCCAGAACGGAATTTTAAATGGATTGTGTGTCTGACATCGTACTCCGTTATATATTATAGTTATTGATCCCTGCTGAATGTGTAAATGTTGGTGGCGGAGAATTTATTCTTTTTGCTTAACACCCATTTTATATATTTTAGTAGACGATTAAATACTTGGTATGGATTGACGATGTGGCATGCTAAGATGCAATGATCAAGGCTTTTGTTGAAAAGCAGAGCCTTGTTAATGATCAAAGCACAGCTTTAATTAGCATAGCTTTGTGTATAGAGTAACTTCACGAGCCTCACAACCCTGTGGAGTCTAAAACGGGAGAAGGGAACGCAGGGAGAGCAGCACGTTTCTTTCTAGCTAGAAGTAGTGTCGGTGCTTAAACTGGCTGATATTTTACTTATGTGGATGATGGAATGAGGCGCCTCGGATGATATGTCCTATAGGATCGGGAAACGTGTGTTCAGGAATTGCCAATCCACAAAGCTCTATGTGTGGACCGACCCTGCAGGATCCAAGGGTTCACTACGGGGGATTCTGAGACATTAGCTAGAGTGTCTTTAAACGGTAAGGAGCTCCTACCTAGCCTTGACTCATGATGGAAACCAAATTCCCAATACGACCCTAAGGATTTGATTGTATTACTAGTATGGAGGCATAGTAGTATGGGGTACTATGCTTCCTAGGATTGATAAATTTATTTTGAAATGTTTTGAAACATATATACATTAATGATAATATTGAATTCGTATTTATTGTATTTAGCATGTTTAATCACCATAAGGTAAAACTCTATCCTCTGGTTTGCGTTGCATTGTGTGATGGGACTTGAGTCTTATGGTGATTCCATTTTTCATTGCGTTGTTTTACGATTTACTTATTTGTTTGTTCTGTCACTTTAAATTATGCACGACAATCCATTCGAATAAACCCGTTCCGCATTAGCGGCGTGGTCTTTGGATTTGCCTTATTGCTATCAGTTAAATTAATTAAGATTTCTCATACCAGTCCCATGACTGACCCGTTGTTTGTTTCCACCTTTGCAAACTCGGGTGCCCATATTTTTCCACACGGGCAGTCGAGTAGCTTGTTATGCAGATGTTTATCTCTTTAGCAGGATCCTGGATCGAAGCCTAAAGCTGTGTCCAGAGCATATTAGTCTTCCGCTACGCATTTATATTATATTTTCCGCTGCATTGTAAATTGTAAATCTCTGATATTGTATATTTGTTTATTTATGCTCTTATTCTTGTACTCTGATGTAAACTGTTGCAACAGTAATGGAAATGTTCTTTTATTTGTGTTCTGATGCGCGTTGTTCTCAAAACAATCCGAGATTTTCCGCAAGGGGAATTTTGGGTCGTTTCATTCTGGTCTAAAGCCTTCATAAATATATGCTTAAACATCCTATCTCGGTATCATATTTGGGACTACTACCTTGGAAAGAGTAGTTAAGGTCGTGCGTAATCGTATTTACAAGGTTATGCTAGAATCACTAACCTTGGTAGGCATACATCTTGAGTTGAACCAAACGGGATACATCTGTGTATTATAATATGTATTGTGCATTTCCTATTCACTAGAATCTTGTTTTTCTGAACCCCTCCTCATTACAACCACCCAGGTTTTCTAGAGAAGGTCAGGTTCTCACAGGTTTTTAAGTTTGGCTTTCAGTTCTCGTTCTCTCTCATGCTCGGCGTTGGCAAAGTGACTTACTTTAAAAAGGTAGTTACTTGAGTTAATACTAGTATATCCTATTTTGTTTCCGCTGTGAGTTATGTTATCATACTCTGATTATGCTCATGCTTATTTATTTGCAGGTACCATATTTACACGCTCCATGCTTGGATGTGTTCTAGTTTCGATTTTTGTCGAAATTCAGGCATAGAAAAGTGTGGGGTGTTACAAGTTCGAAAACAAAGAAGATTTACAAAAATAATGGAATGCACGACTTACTTTTTCTTTGGAAAACTGTTGTTAATCGATGAGTGGGTCCCAAATTATGATTACTCTAAATTTAATACCACAGAAGTTCAGATTTGGTTTCGCCTACATAATTTGAAGATGGAAATGTGGACGGTGGATGCACTGAAGATAATATCTTGTTTTATAAGCATACCACTGCATATTGACGATAATACTATTGAGAAAAAGTACACAAAATATGGTAGAGTTCGGATTGCTATTGATGTGAATTCAGATTTGAAAACATCAATTGATGTGTTACTTCCTAATGGTGACAAACAAGAAGTTACAGTTGAATATGAGTATGTTCCCTTTAAGTGTAATCAGCGTAAAGTGTTTGGTATCGATCTTCAGTGCATGAAGTAAACTCAAAACCGAAATGGGTTAAAAAAATCAATTGGTCAAGCTTCTACTTCAGATGTACCACCGTAGGAGAAGGCTATAGATGGATCCACTGATGATGGTTTTTCTTTCCTGGATCCTGAGTTACCAAAAGTTCTTCACCAGGATGACATTCAACATGTAGCTGGAGTAATCAACGATGTTGTTGAACCAGAAGATTACACAGATGTGTCTGGTTTTGTTACAAAAAATTCAACTTGTTTGAAATCAACAAAAGCAACTGCAAATCCTACTCCTCTTAAAAGAAATATGAGGAGTTCCTCCTCTCATAAATGACATTTCTCACGTGGAATGTCTAGGGAATGAGAACATGAAAGTGTATGAATGATGTGCTTGCTCTCTTGACTAAATTTAAGCCAATTGTGATTGGCTTAATAGAAAATGAATTAAGCTATGGTAATTTAATTGTTTTTTGTAAGGATCTTCCATCCCAATGGTGTTATGTTACTAATGATTCTAGTGAGTGCACAGGTCGTATACTTCTTCTTTGGGACTCTACAGTGTGGTCACTACAACTTATTCCTTCATCTTCACAACATACAACTACATCAACACATAATACAGGTGGTTGTTCTATTATTTTTACTGTCATATATGGCAGTAATAGTTTTTCTAAATGGTAGATTCTATGGAATAATATCATCAACCAATCTCAACATATCAATGAAGCATGGCCACTAATGGGGGATTATAATAATGCTTTATCCCTCATGGATAAGAAGGGTGGCCTTCCTATACCTTTCTAGCATATAAGAGAATTTCAAAACTTCCTAATGCACGTTGGTTTAATAGAAATAAAGCCTATTGGTTTTAATTTCACGAGGAGAAGGGTCTTGCTACCCACATAGATATGATCTTGGCTAACAATTCTTTTGTTCATAAAATTTTAAACATGAAAGCCCAAACTCTCTCTCAAATGACAAGTGATCATAGTCCATTGGTATTAGATCTAATTCCTACATTGAAGAAGAAGGGATACCCATTCAAATATTGCAACGATTGGCACTTAATTGAGGGTTATGACCAATTTATAGCTATGGGGTTATCTACATCTACTTGGTGTTTCACCAGTTAACAATCCTTAAGCAAGCTGATAGCATGCAAGCATGAGTTGAAGAGATGAAACAAATTTTGACATAATCATGACAATCAACTACAACGGCTGGAGGAAATTTGTAAAGCATTAGAGGAGATTGTAGATAATGATCCAACTGATTTACAATTATATGAAGATATGTTATGTGCGAAACATCAATTACAATTGCAACAAAATCAGAACTTTTGGGCATTAAAACAGAATGTAAAAGTTTCATGGTTGCAAGAAGGTGACACTAATTCAAAAAAATTCTACTCTAAGATGACTTCTCGACAATTCAGGAAAAAAAAATCGGGCTTTCAAAACTGATGATGGACAGTTGTTGTATAAAGATTAAGACATTGAACAAGAATCAGTTAGCTACTACACCTCATTATTCAATGGTGATTTGAATATAGCTTTCCCTGAATTCCAGTCCTTACACAAAGTTAATTCAGATGGCCAGGATTTACTACTACGTGATATTTCTATGTTTAAGGTGCATAAGGTAGTGTTATCTATTCACGATGACTCAAGTCCGGGGCCAGATGGCATGAACTCAAAGTTTTATAAACTACATTGGGAAGTGCTGAACTCCGATTTGCTAATGGCTATGAGGGATATTTTCAAATCTACTCAACTTCTCTAGGGATGCAACCACACATTCATTACACTTACTCCAAAAAATGATAAACCAACCAATATAACACACTACAGACCGATTTATTGTTGTAATTCTTTGAGACAACCCAAACTCCAGATCCTGGAAGTAAGGATAATCATTGTAATATAACACATACACGTGAAGATAAACATTACAATACATAATGTACATCAGATTACAATGGCTAAAATAATATACGAGTTTACAACATCACATAGGATAATAATTGTACATAGCAGTTTCAAATAGTACAAAGCGGAATTTAAAAGAAAATCAACATAATAAAGTCTAGGACAATCCAAAATAATATCCACTCATGCTCCAGCTCAAGTCCAAAACCAGCTTCTACCAACTTCCATACACATCCAAAAAGATAAAGTTAATACCTGTGAACTAGGTTGCCCATGTGAAAATAATGGGCACCCAAGTTTGCAAGTGAAAAACAAACCACGAGTCGGTCATGGGACTGGTATGAAAAATCCTACAGTTATTCTTAACTTAATTTAAAAAAAGGCATATCACAAGACCACACCGTATAATATGAAATAGGTTTACTCCACACAAATGTCAGTGCATAAAAACAAACAACACAATGCTTTTTAAAAATGAAGCCATTATAAGACTCAAGTCCCATCACACAATGCAAAGCAAACCAATGGCTAGAGTTTTACCTTATGATTGCCAAACATGCTTGATACGAGAAATCTAAATCATTTGATATTATTATTAGTGTAAGGACCCACATTTTATGTATCGGAGGATCGTAAAATATTTTTATTTAATTCCCCTAGGGTCCGATCATTCTCATTTTTTGATATGTTGTTTATGGGGATGTGAGACAAGTCCATAATTTTTATCAACTTTATTTAACCATTTTACCCCTATCAATTTTGTATAGGCATAAATTTTTACTTGGATCGAATCAGATGCTGAAATCAATTTCATTGGAAATAAAATGGTGTTGCCAATTCCGTAGAGTGGTCACATTAAAGATTTGGTTCAGTGGTTTGTGAGGAATCGTTGTTTTAGTGCTGCACGATTTTTGGACTAACTAATTAGTCATTAGTGAGCTGACTAATGAGGCCCATTAGTGGGCTGATGGTTTGGATATAAATAGGAGGTCGAGGCAAGGGGAAAGGGTTACTTTTTTCATTTCTCATTTGGTTGAGCTTGTGATCCTCCTTGCTCAATCAATTACATCTCCACTCAATTAAACTCTTAGGTCTAGTTTTGTAGAATGAAGATAAACATTGAAAGAAGGTAGATCACATCAAAGTGATTGATTGGGAGGTCGTTCTCTGCTGTCCAAATTAGAAATTCATCATTTTCAAGCTATTTTGTGGATTTGGTGAGTGATAAGAATCTCTCACATGGATTCAATCAAGTATATGGGTTGTTTGATCTTATTTTCATCATTTCAAGTTGTTTTCACCTAGATCTAATCAATGTAAGTATATTTTCAATTTGAATCACCATTGGATCTAATCTAGCAAGATTATAACGATAAATTCATGTGCTAATTCTATGTCAATGCAAGTTTAGATCCATTTTGTTGATTTGATCATTGTTTAATCATGACTTTGTGAATTTATATAATAATATAATGAATGTTTATGGTGCAAGGGTTGCTTGATGACTGCATGAAGTGTTGATGATTGAAATGTTGAAATTGGTTTATTTGGACGAATTAGACGCATGGATTGTTGCGCAAGAAAGGATGGATCTCCAGCATGGATGGATCTCCAGTGATCCAGGATGAAGATGGATCACAAGTGATCCAGGATGGATCACAAGTGATTCAGGATGAAGATGGATCACAAATGATCAAGGATGGATCTCGAGCGATCCATGATGGATCTCGAGTGATCCAGGATGGATCACACGTGATCCAGGATGAAGATGAATCTTGAACGATCTAGGATATATCACAAGTGATTCAGGAAGAAGATGGATCACAAGTGATCCAGGATGGTACTCGGGCGATCCATGATGGATCTTGAGCGATCCATGATGGATCTTGAGCGATCCAGGATGGATCATAAGTGATCCAGGATGAAGATGGATCTCGAGCAATCCAGGATGGATCTCGAGCGATCTAGGATAGATCTCGATCGATCTGAGGTGAAGATGGATCACAAGTGATCCATGATGGATGTCGAGCGATCCAGGATGGATCACAAGTGATCTAGGATAGAGATGGGTAATGAGTGATCCAGGGATAGATCATGTTTGATCCATGGATGGATCATGAGCAATCCATGGATGGATCATGAGCGATCAATGGATGGATCATCACTCAAGTGACCAAATGATGTTTATTTTGGTTCGGCATTGGATGTAGCTTCGACGTGAATTCAAGATGAAATATTCAAAGTGTGGTGAAGTGTTCGTTGATCGTCAAAGTGTAACGAATGTAAAGACGACTCAAGATTGTGAGTTCGTGGATAATGGTGCTTGAGAAGTCACTTGAGCTTATGAACAGTCATCAGGTTGGATGGCTAGAGATATCGAAGGCTAATGAATTATCGCTAATCGGAGGTTCTAGCAAATTCAAAGCAGGGGTATAATGGGGACGCCCAACAGACTAGATGTTAATTGGTTGAGTATCCTAGGTATCGTGGAAAGGCATAGTTGTCTTTGTTGAGTAAGGCAAACATACGTATCGTGGAAAGGCGTATGGAGTTTTGTAGAACCGAGGTTACCATTAGCCCTTGACGTGCGGTTAGTCAGGCCAGTCATACGTGTAACGATGGTTTGTGTTGTATATGACGTAGTTGTATACACAATTATATGATTTTTGTTTGATGATAACAACCAAATAAATATTATTTCTAATGTGTTTGTTACTGTACTATTATTCAACATCACAAACAGGAATATAATATATATACATATATATAAATAGAATACGACTGTACAGAATTTCATATACTCACACAGTATTTTATTTAAGTTGAATATTATATTTCAAACATTCAAACAATACAATTTCTTATAACTCCTCTATTTATTCATTTCACATAATATTGTACTTATAGATAAACAGAATAAAATAGATAAGTTTGTTTGACAACAATAAAATAATTTTTTATTTCAATCAAACTTGTTTATTACAAACATCACTACAATTCATATATATATATACAGCTCCTCACTGCAACACTCATACATTCACTCAGTTTTCATTTCAGTATAAAGACTTTTTTATTGACACATTCATACAGACTTTTATACTTTCACCAACACTGTCCCTTCTGCCTTCTGTCTTCTTGTCTTCTGTCTTCACAGCTTTCAGTCCAGTCACTTCAGTCCAGTCTCATCTTCTTACCTGTCACATAAAACAGAAGCACACAGTATACTACAATAGAAATAATACCGAATATATGAAAATATAAATTTTATTTTTAAAATTTTATTTGCCTCAGATTTCTGGTGTGTTTCTCATCATTTTTCATGACTTGATCTGGTTCATCTATGTCTAGGCAGACAGTTTGTATATGTACAGGGACAGGAAATTTTCTGAATGGCTGCATATACACACGTGCATATATATACACGTGTGCACTGCCACGCCAATTTAGTGTACAACTGAGGAGTAGCCACGTGGACCTTCTCGACTCAGTGCACATAAAAACAAAGTCATCACATCTCAAAGTACAAAGCAAAATGGTCGAGGCAACAAAGTGCCAAATGCAACAAGGAAAAAATTAGAACAGTATTTTTCTAAGTGATAGTGAAAGCATGGCCGAGCACATATGTTCAAATGTTTAACAAGTCAGCAAGCACAAGTGTGTGCTCATGAAATGCCAAAACAACAACATAAATGAAGCATCAATATAAACATGGTAAACCAAATGGATGCAGCATAGTATGGTGATAGAGGACAGCAAAATGGTCATAACAGTGGTGATATTCAGCTCACAACATGGCAATGCAGATGCACATGAACATGTGCAAGTCAAAGTGGCCGAGAGCAATGAGAAAAACTGCATATGCTACTCAGGAAATACGGCAATAATTCGGTTTAAAAGCAAATGCCATGGCAGCAGCTTTCATTTACACGAACATGGGTAAAAAGCATGGACACATCAATGATCAGAATGGCTCAACTCAAGTGAACAGCAAACGGTCATCAATACACTTGGTCGAGAGAATAAATCTCAATGGCAAAATGAAACAGCTTAAGAATGGAGCATGGCAACATAATACAAAACAACACAGTCATCAACAAATATAAGCATGTACAAGCTTGAACAAGTGTACTGGATGGACATATAGAACACTTCAGCATTTACACTTGCAGGATTGGTTCACAAATGTTGTATACAGCATGCATGAATGGTGAATGATATCAAGCAATACATGACATGTAGTTCAGAAATGGAGCAGCCAAGTTTCAAACAATGTACATTCATATGTGCAGCAAGACAGTGAAGATTTCATGAGAACACAGACAAACAGAGACAAAAAGGAATCATGCATGGATGGTGTGTACACTACATGTATACATGATCAAAAACAGAAATGGTCCAGCAGCACATATATGTGTTCAGAAATAGTGTAGGTGTACAAATGCATGTGAGCAACAAATCTGATTCAAGCATCTACAAAGCCAAACAGATGATCAAACAGCATGGTGAATCAAATGACAAGCATAAATGGAAATCAATTCAAGTGTGCTATTGCAGATACATATTTGGCAAGCATTTTTGTGTGGGACAATTAAATTCCAGAAATCATAGACAAACAGATTGAATTCGAAAAAGGCAACATCATTGAAATTGTTTTCTGCTTTTTTTTAATTTAATCAGGAAAATTATTCAAGGCAATCAAATATTGTGTTTCCAGATTTATACATTGAAGGGAAGGAAAAAGACTGGAGGTATCATTTTTTTCCAAATTTGCCAAAGCCAAACAAGGATCAATTAAATTAAGCATCATATACAAGGCATTCAAATCCAAGAAAATCAAGCAAATCAAGTTGCCAAGAAATAAAATTATTTCCTGAAAATCCTTTTTTGTACTTACGGCATAATTTCAAGTGGACTAAAAGCCGAGTAAATCAATTGGAAAACCAAGGCAAAAATCATGCAGAATTCAACCTCTAATTCATGGAATTAAATCAAGCATTATTTTCACACAAGAATTTATTCAAGGACAAAATCATTTCTTTCCAAATTTTGTTTTTTCTGCTTTCAGAAATTCATTCAGATATCACGCAAGAGATTCAATCAAGCCAAGAAAGTAAAAAGAGGAAATACACGCAATCAGTCGAGTCACATGTTTTTGAAATCAGAGATTTTATAGGAGTTTCTATAACCCTATAATACACCTATCATCATCGACATAATATCCATTCAACTCACGAAAACATCAACAGTTTTTCTCAAGTAAAATTAAGAGACTTACAGAGTTGGAGCAAGGAGGATCAAGCTTCGAATTCATGCTTGACGCCAACATCGATCAACTAAAGGAGAGACATTTTTTTCTGGAATCAATCTTAAAAGCCAATTCGAAGCAGAAGAAAACCCTAGCCCCAAATTTCCAGAGACGCCGCCATGTTTCTGAAAGAAGAATGATCGGGAGATAAATGAAATTAAGGGTGAAACCTAATTGAACAAGGCCGGCCAAGTCTATCCAAGTTTTTTTGCTTTAATGTTAAAAGGGGATGACCCTTTTATATTAATTCCTAGGCTTTTTATTTGTTTAATTTTTTGTATTGCTTTTTAATTTGTGTTGTAAAACAATTCTGAACAGTTTACTAGAATCTGTAAAATCTAGGGTATATAGGTTACGGGTTTGTAATCTGGGAAAACCTAGTCTAGAGGATATAGACCAGTCTAAGGTTTCGAGCGTAGGGTTAGGACAGGAGCAGGCGCTGCGAGTTTACATGGGATTGTAAGCGGGATCTGTTTATAACACCTAGTAGAAACCTTAGGAATGTAGCAGTAGGCAGGATTTTGCCGAAGCTGGGTATCTCTGTGTGTTATTTCCTTTCTGCTTTTTATTTCTGCTGTATTCTATTATCTGTTTATTATTTAATATCCTGTCGAATTTTTAATATCACGTAAAAACTGTGAAAAACCCTATTCACCCCCCTCTAGGGTTATTCCATATCCAACAAGTGGTATCAGAGCAGGTATTATGTTTAACTCTAGAGTAATGGTGATCCCTAGTTATCAGTCCATAGAGAGTCAGTCCAGTCATATTCCATCTATTTTCAATGGAACGGATTTTTTAAATTGGAAATTAAAAATGAAAATTTATTTAAAATTTGTTCATATTAAATATTGGAATATTATTATTAATGGTGTAGATTTGTCAGATAAAAAGAATATTGTTATCAATACTTGTGCTATGGACATTATTTATTCTTGTCTCAGTATTGATCAATTTAAGCTTATCTCTCATTGTTTATCTGCACAGGAAATCTAGAAAACTCTAAATGCGTTGTATGGACAGAAAGTTGACTACTACTAAAAACCTGCAAAGATCAACTCATATTCAAATTTATGCTTAACAGGTCTTACAGATGATAATTCAGATGGATCAACTGATGGAGACTCAACAGACAATGAAGTAGAAAATTTCTCTTATGAAGATCTGGTTTATTTTTGTGCTGATCTAACTAAGTCTGTTGATAAACTCCAATCTAAAAACAAATTTTTGAAATCTAAGAATTCTGAGTTGACCAGCAAAATTGTTGATTTGGAATCACAACTTGAATATTTTAAAAACTCTTCAAATTCAGCTTGTAAAAATTGTTTGAAATTGGAAACCAAGCTTGTTTATCTCAATAAAAATATTCAAAACTTTGAAAATAAGATTCTGATCTTGAAAGAGGACAATATTGAGTTATCAAGCTCGAACAATTTTCTACAAAAGGAATTTGAAAATTTTAAAACTGATATAAATTCCAAATTTGAAATTGTTGAAAAAGAAAATCTATTGAAATCTGATTAGATTCTCAAAGAGCTTGAAGCTGAAATTGCAAATTTCAAGAAATTTGAATCTGAAAGTCGAAAACATTTTGAATCTGAGATTGCTGAGTCCCAAACCAAAATTAAATTACTTGAAACCGAAAATTTGGTTTTGAAACAGTATGATGCTGAAAGGAAGATCACAAATAACTGCTGTTCATATTTAATAAAAGAGAACGGTGATCTTAAATTCAAAATTCAACAACTAGAGTCAACTTTAGTTAAGTTTTCTGATGGAGAAAAATCTTTAAATATGTTGTTGAAAAACCAATTTTCTGCTGGAAATAAATGTGGACTTGGATTTGGGAATACAAATGTTTTTGGAAAAAAAAATTCAAATGATTTGAAAAATCCCTCAAACTGCTTTGGAAAGAACTGCATAGAAAATTTGAACACTGAAAATTTCAAAGGTCTTTTGGGTCAAAATTGTGATGAGAAATCGTTTTATAATAAACCATTTAAACATTCTTGGATCCCAAAAAATAAAACGGGCCTCGTCAAGTTCAAACAGATTTGGGTTCCTAAGGGTACGAAAGTTAATTCTAATGGTTTGTTATATAAACAAGTCTGGGTACCAAAACATATGAATACAACTGTGAGTGGTTTTCCAAAATTTGTTAGACCACTCGATCCCCTAAATTGTTAGGTAACGAAGGAGGATGAGGAACTTCTTTGCAAAAGAGAATTGAATTCGAGCTGCTCAATATTTCTGTATCATCCACAGTTCCTTAGCCAAGCTTGTTGATTTAGAGATTCTGTTTTACATTGGATTCTGGTATGATCTCTAAACTCACCTTTGTATATTCTCTCTGTTTTTATTTTCTGTGTTTATTCCTCTACCCCTTCTATTTTTCTTCGTTTTTTTATCACTACATGTTTCTTTTGTTTCTTTATGGGCTTCATTAACTTCAAATTGTAGAATTTTTTTTTTTTTTTGAAATTTTCTTTAGTTGAATAGAACTCTGATGGTTTAATTATTTCCAGATCTTGAATTTAATCTTGTAAATATCTGCAATTATTTTGAAGTTTATTTTTTTTTTTGAATTCAGAACAATGTTGATGCATTAATATCATATCTTGAACACTGTCATTTCGAATTCTAAATTTTTGAAGATCTGAATAATTATTGAAATTTCACACACTTATGTTGTTTTGAGTTTCTTCCAATTCATCTTGGAAACGCTTAAAATATTATACTCATTACAGTACACTGCTTCTTATCATTTGTGATAATTTCAGAAATTTTCAGATTGGCTTGGATATTTTTAATTGTCTTGAATTATAGTGATACATCTAGAAATACACCTTATATTCATGATCATTATTGTTGAAATTTATTTGTTTAAGATCATCTGAAATTCTTGATATTCTGAACATCACATGCCTCTAAATTTGAAATTATCAATCTCGTATGACTGATTCATTATATCTCAAAACTTGACATCGATTCTAGTGATTTCAAATAATTTTTTTTTTATTTTCTGGATCATGAATATCTCTTAAATTTGATGTAAATGATCTGAAATTACTCATGCGCTTGTCAGAAATTGTTTTTGAAAAATTCCTTGAAATTTTTTGGCCTTGAAATTTATTGGTATTTCATGGTTATTTGATTTGAATATCTGTTTGTTTAAAATCATTTGAAATTATTGATTTACTGAATCACACACATATCTTGAATGTGAAACTAATAATTTGGTGTGATCGATTCATTGAATCTAGAGTTTTTCATATTCCTCAAATGATTTCAAATAAACAGTATTTCTAATCTTGGACCATGAATGATCTTATGTGACCATCCTCTGACAAGTCTGATGTGATATTGTTTTCTGTGCTGCTCTGATACTTTTTCAAATCATTTCTAGTTCTTATCTGCAGCTTTGAAAAATGTGCAAAAATTTTAATTCTGTCTGTTTGGGCTTCGTAATTAAAATTTGTTAATAGAGACACCAAGTGGTATCAGAAGCGGTGAATTTTTTATGTATATATATTTTTTCTTTTCCCCTTGCTTTGTATAGCTCTTCATATTCCTCTTGTAATTGATTTTCAATTTTAAACTTATTTATTGATTATTCATTCAGAAATTGAAATCAATATCCAAAATTGAACAGTATATATAATTCATCAAAATTATTATCAGTTTTTGAAATTGTGATGAGTTGTGACTGCAGTATATTTCACAACAAGAGGAGATTTTATCTGTATTTTCATGATGGTTGAATATTTATTATAATATCTTTGAACTGGCAATTATTTCACGACCATCTTCATTACCTATCATCTTTCTGCCATCCATGATAGTTCTATATTAATGTGGAGAGTTTGATATTTTTTAAAAAGATAATCTTGAATAAACAGTGAAAATATTTGTGATGGAATTGTGGCTATGTTATTATTATTCAGAACTAGTGATAATTGAAAATTTTCAATAATCCCAGTACAGTCGAGCATATTTCATAATATAATTAATTTAGAAATTTATTTCACAGACCATTTCTGTACTTACCGCATTTCAATCATCCATTTTTTGGTTTTATATTCTGAGGAGTTTTTCATTTTGAAACTGAAAATGATAAATATATAATAAATATATAAGTGTGTCTCTAACCTCATTTAAAAATCCAAGCTCTGGTCATGCATGGTTAAGAGACAACTTATAATTTAAGCTGCGACTGACCTCATTTAAAAATCCAAGCTCTGGTTATGTGTGGTCAGTGTGCTCTTAAATAAAAGATAAAAGAAAAGGAACTATTGTGTTATAAATTGTAATTATTTTGAAATTCTCCTCGGTGTATAAAAATCAGCCTACCAATCCATCTTTCTAATATGTGAAATGTGTTGAAATCTTATGACGTATTACGATTTGTTGATTGATAGGCATTGGGATTTCAGATTATACGATGTTGTCACTTAAATTGAATTATTAATTTTAGTCCAAAATCCATCACTGTTTTTTAACCTCATTTTTATAAAAATTCTTTGGAAAATAATTGGAACTCGTTTTTTAACTCTCCCCATTTTATATAAAATTCATCGTAAATCCGTCATTATCCACAATGTGAAATATGTCACCTATTCTCAGAATATTATGATTTTGTTTGACTGATTGAGATGATCGTTCTTCCTCTTATGCTGAAATTATATCTTTAGTCAATTTTTCATCTATATTTTAAATTTTGAATCCTTTTGATGATAACAAAAGGGGGAGAATGGGTTAAGAATCTGATTTATGAGTGAATATTTTATAAATATTTTTAATCTTGAAAATTCATTCAATTTACATTTCTTTCCACTCATGCACGGTTATAGGGGGAGTTTGGTTGTAGGCGGAGATTTCAAATAGGGGGAGTTCAATATTCACTGTCAAACACATTTTTTTGTGTGCTCAAAATCTTTTATTTGTTAGTCATCATCAAAAGGGGGAGATTGTTGTATATGACGTAGTTGTGTACACAATTATATGATTTTTGTTTGATGATAACAACCAAATAAATATTATTTCTAATGTGTTTGTTACTGTACTATTATTCAACATCACAGACAGGAATATAATATATATTTATTTATTTAAACAGAATACGACTGTACAGAATTTCATATACTCAGACAGTATTATATTTAAGTTGAATATTATATTTCAAACATTCAAACAGTACAATTTCTTATAACTCCTCAATTTATTCATTTCACAGAGTATTGTACTTATAGATAAACAGAATAAAATAGACAAGTTTGTTTGACAACAATAAAATAATATTTTATTTCAATTAAACTTGTTTATTACAAACATCACTACAATTCATATATATATATATATATATACAGCTCCTCATTGCAACACTCATACATTCACTCAGTTTTCATTTCAGTATACAGACTTTTTTATTGACACATTCATACAGACTTTTATACTTTCACCAACACTGTCCCTTCTGCCTTCTGTCTTCTTGTCTTCTGTCTTCACAGCTTTCAGTCCAGTCACTTCAGTCCAGTCTCATCTTCTTACCTATCACATAAAACAGAAGCACACAGTATACTACAATAGAAATAATACTGATTATATGCAAATATAAATTTTATTTTTAAAATTTTATTTGCCTCAGATTTCTGGTGTGTTTCTCATCATTTTTCATGACTTGATTTGATTCATCTATGTTTAGGCAGACAGTTTGTATATGTGCAGGGACAGGAAATTTTCTAAATGGCTGCATATACACACGTGTGCACTGCCACGCCAATTCAGTGTACAACTGAGGAGTAGCCACATGGACCTTCTCGACTCAGTGCACATAAAAACAAAGTCATCACATCTCAAAGTACAAAGCAAAATGGTCGAGGAAACAAAGTGCCAAATGCAACAAGGCAAAAATCAGAACAGTATTTTTTTAAGTGATAGTGAAAGCATGGCCGAGCACATTTGTTCAAATGTTTAACAAGTCAGCAAGCACAAGTGTGTGCTCATGAAATGCCAAAACAACAACATAAATGAAGCATCAATATAAACATGGTAAACCAAATGGATGCAGCATAGTATGGTGATAGAGGACAGCAAAATGGTCATAACAGTGGTGATATTCAGCTCACAACATGGCAATGCAGATGCACATGAACGGCTGCAAGTCAAAGTAGCCGACAGCAATGAGAAAAAGTGCATATGCTACTCAGGAAATACGGCAATAATTCGGTTTAAAAGCAAATGCCATGGTAGCAGCATTCATATACACGAACATGGGTGAAAAGCATGGACACATCAATGATCAGAATGGCTCAACTCAAGTGAACAACAAACGGTCATCAATACACTTGGTCGAGAGCATAAATCTCAATGGAAAAATGAAACAGCTCAAGAATGGAGCATGGCAACATAATACAAAACAACACAGTCATCAACAAGTATAAGCATGTACAAGCTTGAACAAGTGTACTGGATGGACATATAGAACACTTCAGCATTTACACTTGCAGGATTGGTTCATGAATGGTGTATACAACATGCATGAATGGTGAATGATATCAAGCAATACATGACATGTAGTTCAGAAATGGAGCAGCCAAGTTTCAAACAATGTACATTCATATGTGCAGCAAGACAGTGAAGATTTCCGGAGAACACAGACAAACAGAGACAAAAAGGAATCATGCATGGATGGTGTGTACACTGCATGTATACATGCTCAAAAACAGAAATGGTCCAGCAGCACATATATGTGTTCAGAAATAGTGTAGGTGTACAAATGCATGTGAGCAACAAATCTGATTCAAGCATCTACAAAGCCAAACAGATGATCAAACAGCATGGTGAATCAAATGACAAGCATAAATGGAAATCAATTCAAGTGTGCTATTGCAGATACATATTTGGCAAGCATTTTTGTGTGGGACAATTAAATTCCAGAAATCATAGACAAACAGATTGAATTCGAAAAAGGCAACATCATTCAAATTGTTTTCTGTTTTTTTTTTAATTTAATCAGGAAAATTATTCAAGGCAATCAAATATTATGTTTCCAGATTTATACATTGAAGGGCGGGAAAAAGACTGGAGGTATCATTTTTTTTTCAGATTTGCCAAAGCCAATCAAGGATTAATTAAATCAAGCATCATATACAAGGCATTCAAATCCAAGGAAAATCAAGCAAATCAAGTTGCCAAGAAATAAAATTCTTTCCTGAAAATCCTTTTTGTACTCACGGCATAATTTCAAGGGGACTTAAAGCCAAGTAAATCAATTGGAAAACCAAGGCAAAAATCACGCAGAATTCAACTTCTGGTTCATGGAATTAAATCAAGCATTATTTTCACACAAGAATTTATTCAAGGACAAAATCATTTCTTTCCAAATTTTGTTCTATCTGCTTTCAGAAATTCATTCAGATATCATGCAAGAGATTCAATCAAGCCAAGAAAGTAAAAAGAGGAAATACACGCAATCAGTCAAGTCACATGTTTCTGAAATCAAAAATTTTATAGGAGTTTCTATAACCCTATAATATACCTATCATCATCGGCATAATATCCATTTAACTCACGAAAACATCAACAATTTTTCTCAAGTAAAATCAAGAGAGTTACAGAGTTGGAGCAGGGTGGATCAAGCTTCGAATTCGTGCTTGAAGCCAACATCGATCAACTAAAGGAGCGACATTTTTTTCTGGAATCAATCTTAAAAGCCAATTCGAAGCAGAAGAAAACCCTAGCCCCAAATTTCCAGAGACGCCGCAATGTTTCTGAAAGAAGAATGATCGGGAGATAAATGAAATTAAGGGTGGAACCTAATTGAACAAGGCCGGCCAAGTCTATCCAAGTTTTTTTGTTTTAATGTTAAAAGGGGATGGCCCTTTTATATTAACTCCTCGGCTTTTTATTTGTTTAATTTTTTGTATTGCTTTTTAATTTGTGTTGTAAAACAATTCTGAACAGTTTACTAGAATCTGTAAAATCTAGGGTATACAGGTTACGGGTTTGTAATCTGGGAAAACCTGGTCTAGAGGATATAGACTAGTCTAGGGTTTTGAGCGTAGGGTTTGGACAGGAGCAGGCGCTGCGAGTTTACATGGGATTGTAAGGGGGATCTGTTTATAACACCTAGTAGAAACCTTAGGAATGCAGCAGTAGGTAGGATTTTGCCGAAGCTGGGTATCTCTGTGTGTTATTTCCTTTCTGCTTTATATTTCTGCTGTATTCTATTATATGTTTATTATTTAATATCCTGTCGAATATTTAGTATCACGTAAAAACTGTGAAAAACCCTATTCACCCCCCCCCCCTCTGGGGTTATTCTAGATCCAACAGTTTGTAGGCAAGATTGGCGGTGATCGCCAGAGTCATGGATGATGATTGTTTTACTTGTATCGTCTTGTGTAGATAGTCCGACGTTGAAGGAGACATCTCTTGGGTGCTTCTCTGATGTTGGTTAAGCCCTTTGGGGCTTGTACTTGGTGGATGTCGATATTGACTAGGATGGTCTACGCTTGATAACTGATTGCCATAAATGTATTATATGTTTCTATCTGATTATTGGTAAAGGTTATCAATGTCGGATGTAGGGGAACCGGGTTGGGTTCTTCTTTCTTGATATGATTGGTAAATTATATTATTAATCTGCCTATTCGCATATGCTTTATTGATATGTTAGATAGTTGTTTTATCGCTCATTAAGAATGTTGTCTGACTCAAGGTTTTATGTTTCCTCTTATTACCTTGGGTTGGTCATCCGGTTGTGGATGGGCAGACTGAGTAGCTGGTTACAAGTAGCAGATGTTAGTGGACGATGATGCAGATCAATGACGAGCAGGAGGCTTATGTATCAGTGTTCTACTATTCATATCTAACTAATCTTTATTTTTAGGATTCTCTGATTGTTTGTAGTGAGGCATCTTTGTACAGATTCTCATGATGAAATCCTTTGTTGTATGGATATTCTTTCAAGTTGATATGGAAGTTTAAGTTTCTGCTCAAATTTGCATCACTATTATGTGCATGTTATACATGTTCTTATTTTATCTCTACGCTGTGAGTTATACAACATATTCTGCATACTTATCTTACTTTGATGATCGTCCATAGCTACCTGGCACGTCTTTCAGCGCATTATTTCCCTTGTTAAGTGTAGGAGTTATGGGCGACCATCACATTTGGTACCAGAACTCTGGTTAATCGATTTTAGTCAAATTTCAAGGATGTAATAACATATGAGAGACATATTTGTAGAATTCTAATGGATGTATATTGTATATTAGTGTATAGTATAATTGTGTTTGAACTCCATGAGCAGTTTTTCTCGTGTGTGGACTAATCATTCTATTTTTCAGATTTAGAATGAGTCGTCGAACGTCGTGACACACTACTAGGGAGGGGACTATTCCTAGAGGGGGAAATGGTGGTATACCAGATTACCAAGCTATGTTCGAGGCCATGGTGGCAGCGATCATGAGGTGGACTCCCGCTCCATAGACAGTTGCGGTAGACATAGGGGTTCAGATGCAAGTGCCTAGGGCGGTGGACTTCACAAAGCTATGCAAAGACTTCACCACTCTAGGAGGGAAGCCATTTAAAGGGACGAAGCCGATTGTAGAGATTCAAGGGTGGCTTGATACTTGTGTTCGGATCTTTGGAGACTTGGGAATTGATGATGCGACCAAGAGGAAGCTTGCATCAAGACAGCTATAGGGCAGAGCTATGGATTGGCAGAACTCTGTCACTCTAGAAACCGCAGAAGATGATATCTCATGGGAGCAGTTCCAAGTCAAGTTTTAGATGAAGTTTATCTCTATCGTTCAGAAGTCTATTCTTTTTAAGAGCTTTGTTGTGGTTAAGAAGAATGGTCGTCCAGTGTTGGAGTATGTTTTTGATTTTGAATACTTGTCAAAGTATGCCCGTTTATATGTCGAGACTCCTTATCAGAAGAACGAGAAGTTTGTCATGGGCTTGTACAAATATCTTGGGAATCATCTAGCCAATCACTTGGATGGCACTTACGAGAAGATCGTGGAAAAATCTTTAAGGCATGCGAGTTTGTTTCCTAAGGAAGAGACTATTGTTGCAGCTAAGGAAGAACCGAAACCACAGCAGGGTGGTAATAACAAAAAGAGGAAGCAACAATAGCAGAAAGGGAAAGATGGTCGGAAAAAGTATAAAGGCATAGTGACTTGTTATAACTACCAGTAGAAGGGCCATTATTCTAAGGATTGTAAGAATCTAAAAGCTAAAAGGAAGTGCTTTAAGTGTGGGAAGCTTGGGCATGACAAGAGGGATTGTCTAGAACTAGCTAAGGGTAAGGAGTTTGTGAAGGCGTATGCTTTAGAAGCTATGCCATCTTCTTCAAGGGCTCCTACGGCGGAGGAGAAAGGGAATAGTTTCATCATTCAAGGTGTTCTTTTCGTTATAGATGTTTCAGTACGAGTGTTGTTTGATACTAGAGCATTAGATTCTTTCATTTGTAATGAACTAGCTTGCCGCTTGGGTTTGGAACTCGAGATTTGGGATAAACCTTTTGTTGTGACTAATCCAGTTGAGGGTTCATCCAGTTTGTGTATGATTTGTCATGGTCTTGTGTTATCGAGTCATGGTTGTTCTTTTGTGTGTGATTTCTTTGTTTAGACATCATTGGGTTTGGAATCATTTTGGGTATGGATTGGCTCAAGACGTATGCGGAAAAGTGGATTGTGAGAAGCTCGAGGTGACAGTCGGGAATATGGAAGGGCAAATGGTAGTGATCGAACGTAAGCCCGAAGATGGTGTCTTCGTAGGCTATTTATATTCGCATGTGATCTCACGGGAAGACTTGTCATCTGTGCCGATCGCTAGTGAGTTCAATGATGTCTTTGACGAGGTAAAAGGGTTGTAACCGTATCGTGAGATTAATTTCCGAATCAATTTGGTCTAGAGTGCTAGAACTATCGTCATGCCTCTAAGGTGGATGGAGCCTAAGGAACAACAAGATTTAGAGGTGCTAGTACATGGTCTTTTGAGAAAAGGATTCATTCGGAGAAGTGTGTCCGAATGGGATGCACCAGTTGTATTTGCAACCAAGGTTGATGGATCTTTGGGATTGTGTGTTGATTATCGTGAGCTGAACAAGGTGACTAATAAGAATAAGTATTTATTGCCGATGATAGATGACTTGTTCGATCAGCTTCATGAGGCCAAGGTGTTTTCTCAGATGAATTTGGCAACGGGATTCCACCAGTTGATGGTGGCAAAGGATAGTGTGCCGAAGGCTGCTGTTTAGGACACCATCCAGGTTCTTCGTATAGTTGTGATGCCATTTGGGTTGACTAACACGCTAGCGTATTTTGTGGATCTTATGAATACGTTGTTCAGAGATCGGTTAAACATGTTTGTGCTTCTATTCATGGATGAAATTCTGGTTTACTCTTGGAATGAGGAATAGCATAAGACGCACTTGCATGTTGTTTTGGAAATTTTGCGAAATCATCAACTGAGGCTACATTTTCGAAGTGTCACTTCTGGAAGAGCGAGGTGAGGTTCTTAGGCCATGTTGTTTCAGGAAATGGAATAGCGGTTGACCCTGCTAAGGTGGCAGCAATCTAGGACTGGGATATACCTAAGAATGCGACGAATGTTCAGAGTTTCTTTGGATTAGCGGGATATTATCGTCATTTTATCAATTATTTCTCCAAAATAGCTGCACCATTAACAGAATTGATGAAGAAGAATCAAGTGTTCACATGGGATGTGAAGTGTGAGCAAGCATTTAGAATCATGAAAGAGAAACTGACGAGTGCTCCTGTTTTGACCATTCCAAGCGGGAATGAAGAGATGGTGGTATACACTTATGCATGTGGTACTAGACTTGGAGTAGTGTTGATGCAGAAGGAAAAAGCTGTGGCATATGCGAGTCGAAATCTAAAGCAGCATGAAAGGAATTATTTGACTCATGATTCGGAGTTGGCAGTGATCGTGTTTTCTATGAAGATGTAGAGACATTACCTGTTGGGAGTTCGATTCGAGTTATTTATGGACCACAAGTCGTTGAAGTATCTTTTCTCCCAAAAGGATTTGAATCATCTGTAAATGGTGGTTAGAGTTTCTGTTATCATATGATTTTGGTATAGTATATACCCCTGGTAAAGGTAACATAGCAGCAGATGCGTTAAGTCGAAGACACACAAGTTTGGGAGCGATGTTTTTAGAATGGAAGAACCTCGAGTACTTGGTAGGACTTGATTTCAGGCCCCCATGTGAGTTAGAACATGAAATGTTGACAAGCTTATCGATAAGATCTACTCTCATCGAAAGGATTGGTAAAAGCAAAAAGCATGACATAAAGCTTGTTGAGATTATCTAGAAGTTAGAACTAGAAGATAAGGGATTCGAAGTCGATCGAGAGGGTTAGCTTCAGAAACAAGGACGACTGGTTGTTCCTGATATCGACGGATTGAGAGATGTGGTTTTGAGGGAATGTTACAACTCGAAATTGATGATTCATCCTGGTGGTAATAAGATGTATCAAGACATGAAGCGTGCGTACAACTGGGAAGCGATGAAGAGGGATGTTGGAAAGTTTATTTCCAAGTGTATGAACTATCAGTTAGTGAAAGATGAACAAAAGAAGCCTAGTGGATTGCTTCAGCCATTATAAGTTCCTACATGGAAATGGGAACAAATAACGATGGATTTTATCGATGCACTACCTATAACTAGGGCACGAAATGAAGAGATTTAGGTCATCGCGGATCGTTTGACCAAAAGCGCGAGGTTTATTCCTGTCAGATCGATTTGGAAGCGTCAAAGTTGGCGAAGCTGTATATTAAATGTATAGTTCGATTCCATGGTATCCCGAAGAGTATAGTGAGTGATCGAGATCCATTTTTCGCAAGTGGATTTGTGAAGAGTTTGCAAGAGACTTTGGGAACCGACTTGGGTTTGAGTGCAGCTTATCATCCCCAGACTGATGGTCAAACCGAGAGGGTTGACCGAGTTTTGGAAGATCTCCTAAGAGCTTGTGTGTTGGAGTTCGGGGGATCGTGGGAAAACCATCTACATCTATTTGGGTTTGCATACAACAAAAGCTACCAGTCGAGCATTGGGATGGCACCGTACGAGGCGTTGTACAGAAGACCGTGTAATTCTCCGGTGTGTTAGTTAGAGACAGGAGATAAGCTGATGCTAGGGACAGAGATGATCAGAGAAACCTAGGATTGTATCAAGATTGTTCGACGACGAATGAAATCAGCCCAAGATCGTTAGAAGAGTTACGCCAATAAGCGTCGTAAGGATTTGGAATTCGACGTTGGTGATATAATTTTCGTGAAAATTTCTACTTTGAAAAATGTTGTCAAGTTTGAAAGTAAAGGAAAGTTAGCTCCAAGATTCGTTATGTTGTTTCCGCTAATCTAGCGAATTGGGAAACTCGTGTAAAAATTGGATTTATCTAAGAAGATGTCGAGTGTGCACAATGTGTTTCATATATCTTTACTACGGAAGTTTGTGCATGATTCGAATGTGGTGGTATCTCCAGAACAGTACGAAGACCTAGAAGTCGAGTCCGTAGTTATGATACCTCGTAAGTCGCCTTACATTGTGGGGAATGACATGAAATAACTTAGGAGGAAGACGGTTAAGATAGTCAAGGTTCAATGGAGTGTGGATGATAACGAATGTACGCTGGAAACGAAAGAGGGGATGAAGACGATCCATCTAAAACTCTTCGTTGGTATGACCTATTAATGTCAGGTCACCTTACACCATTGTAACTTGTGCCATTCGTTAGAATTCTGCATGCAAGGTTAAGGCTATGGATGCATGGCCTGATGGATGCTAGTTTGGATGATAAATTGGCTACTTCTGGATGGTAGGCATGCGAAGTAATTTTTGGTTACTTGTGTTTGCTTGGGAATTCGGTGGCGAAATTCCTTAGGGGGAGGGGGAGAATGTAACGACCCGCATTTTACGTATCTGTAACGACCCACCTTTTCCCTGGTCCTCGCCGGCAATTAAACCAACTTAAACCGTTCATAAAGATGGATAGTTATGGGTACTAACATATTTGCAAAAAATAACAGAAATTTTCATTTCATTACAAAGTATTACATCAGGGTTGCCAGGAACATCAGAGTACAACATAAGCTCAGCGGAAATAAACTATTCGGTGGACTAAGGAAATTCAAAATATAACTCTAGCTCCAAACCTGAATCCAACTCTTGAAAGCTAAACCTACAAACTAAACTACTGATTGCCCGTGCAAAATTGTGGGCACCTAGAGTTTAGGTGTGGTAACAATAAACTCTAGGTCAGTCGTGGGACTGGTGTGAGAACTCAAAACAGTTGTTTTTAGGTTTCATTTTAAAGTTGGGTAATTCAACGGACCACGCCGCTAACGCAGAATGGGTTTACTCCATATGAATTCCTATGCATAGAAATTCGCTATGCCTTTTGAAAAATGAAACTGCCATAAGGTCTCGCGGCACACAGCAATGCAAATGCACACATGGGCGAGGTTTATCCTTATGATAGTCAAAAATGCTTGATATGTGAAAATCCTCTTTTAATACTATAATATAGTGTAAAAATTCTTTCGAAAGTAAATGTATCAATCTTAGCCAGCATAGGTACCATATACTATACTGACGTATGGTATATAACTAAAATCATATGGGCTCGTAGCGGAGATTGGGTTTACAACGATGACCAAGAAATGGAACTTCCTTCCGAACCGAATTTTGAACACCTCTAGAGGGATGTCCGAGGATCAACATTGATGCTCCTCATGCCAACACAAGGCCGGTTTACACGTTAACTGGGTAACTTAGAGTACACTTGAGTATGCCATCTCCCGGTCATTACCGACCCTTCCGAGCGCGCGCCAACAACAACCCCAAAAGTAGATGCTTTTACCACATAGGTTAATACCTGGGCTACATACCATAGTACACCTTCTATCTAAAAGGTGACAACACACCATAACCCTGCTGCATTTCTTCTTGTTTTGGCCAATTACCGGGGTGTGAGGCTTGTCGAGGTCACGGTATACACAAAGCTACGCTTAAATAGCCATGCTTTGATCATCTATATTTCTCCACATAACTTAAGTATGCCACATTGTCCATTCACAATGTATCACTGATTTCCATCAATATATAACGTCTAAGCTCATACGTCTTAGAGAAGGGTGTTAAGCAAGAGAATAAATTCTCCGCCACCAAGCAGATATATATTTAACAGAGATTGGTGCTACGCAGTCAATTACAATGTCAGACACACAATCCATATATGTCTGTTCTGGGTCTAAACGAAACACCAATGCAAAAATCTCAAAATATATTCAAACCTCATGCCACTTATAACCTCGTATCGGGTGGCCTACCCAACCGAGACATCAGCAATCAATCTAAACAATTCAAAGAATCCCGGCCTTCATTCGCCGTTTTCCAAGTCTTGAATTGCTCTATAACGTTGTATTATTACTTGGAATGATTTTCAGACATACATCCGATCCCGGTCTTTCCATGTAATAAGCGCAATTAAAAAAACACAATTATAGAACACATAGGCTTTCTACCGATCTCCTTCCAACTTGAATTTTGTCAAAATTAAACTTCTTTAAACCCATTCTCAAATTATTACAAAATCCATATTTATTCTTACTCTTTTAAAACACATCCCTTAAATCAAAGATGATTTAGCCTCAAACCTTAATTAATTTTTCGTTTGATAACTCGTTATCAAAATCCAGTTTGCTTTGAAAATCCTTAATCCATAGTTCAACCATAGTTTCCAATTAAATTGATTTTCCAACACTCCATTCTTTAATCTTAACAAGAAGATTATACTTTCTTTCCAATTCCTCACTTTTAATTTCCTCAAATCAAAGATTTGATTAAGTCCTCAAATAACGATATGAATTTCCATAACTCAATCTCATCAGGTTTCAAGACTGATATTATTAAAGATATGATTCACGACAAAACCCAAATCAATCGATATTGAACATAAGTTACATAGAAGTTGTATCTACTTATATTCGATATCAATTCTCATTATCAACGAATACTATAAGTGGAATAAAGATATAATAATAATATCTTCCAAATTCCTCAAATAGTATACGTTTACACCAAAAAATTTCATATCAAATATACGAAGATTATTTCTATCCAACTTATCCCAATCAAATTGGGAAACCCAAATCTTAGTTAAAAGATTTGTCCAACTCTTTGACATTAGATCTGGATAGAAATATCATCCACTTATACTTAATATTTAACTCTGTATCCAACTCACACTATAAGCGGAATAACTGTGAACTACCTTTTAAATTTCTCAAATTGTAAGAGTCATCATCTACCGAATTAATATCAAACATCCGAAGATTTATCTCCAACCATATCCAATTATTTAAAATTGAAAACCCATATTAATATCAATTTACATTCCATATAAAATATTTCTAATACTTTTAAACCTTTGAAAACATTCCACAAATCATTACTTATAGTTCGGAAAATAGTTTACGGGTTAACACTTCAAAATAGGTTGTTTTCGACGGAAGTGTTACAATAACATTTCAAAAGTGTTACAAAAGCGTTACAAAACAGTTATCTTAACTATTTTGATTAAAATATCATTTATCTTAGCCAAAACTTGAACTTTACAATTCAAAACATCTTTTCATAATTTGTAATGATTTTACAAATTTTTTCCATATTTTTAAACATTTAAAAACAGCTGTTTATAATTATGGTCAACAATTGTTTTTACAGCGAAAATTTCCAAAACGGTTTCAAACACAACTTGAAAATTATAACTCAAATTTAAAATATGCTTTCACTTATTTGAAAGTTCTTGTTAATGGAAATCAAACGTTTTTCATTTCATGGAAATCCAATTTGAATTGCAAAAGTTATAGCATTTACAGTTTGTAACTAAAACACGCGAATTTGCCATTGTGTGACAAGCTCTGTTTTGACCGAAATAGAAATTATTTTTCAATACTGCAAAATACCTTCGAAAACCATTATATACTTATATACTTATATAAAGGTTTTAAAATCATTTAAAGTAATTTACATTGACTTTCCAAATTATTTTGGGTTCAAAAATCAACTTTTAATTTTCACTTAATAAATAAAATTCCAATTCATTTCTAAATTCAAATAATTTCAAATTAACCATCCCATTCGTCGGATCAGTTAGGGATAGCCAGGGAGAGCAAGAAACTATATTTTCCAAACCCAAGCCTAGACACTATCCTCTCTGTCATCCTAGAATGATCCGGTATTTATATATTCATTTTAAGAAACTTTATCAATATATATATGAATTTATACATATGTGTCTTTTCTAATTACTAACCTTTAATTTCAATAATAATATTGCTTTTAATTACGAAGGAGATTTGTCATCACCAATGTGATGCCATAATTGTTGTGTCATAGTGTGTGCGCAACAACATCAACACTATATTAAACATCCATAGCAACCATCATCAACATAATTAACTAAGTCATAACAGTGCATAAGCATTATAACATTAACGCTTTTTAGTGTGTGTGTTCTAAACTACGCATCCATCATCCATCACAACAAACATCAATCATCATTAACCACTAATAATTCATAACTGTATTTAAATTAGTCTAACTACTAATTAAAATATATAAACCGTGGTTAAAGAGTTCTCACCAAACAACTTTTCAAATTTCCTGGTAGGTGATCTTAGTTGTGCGAACCATCGGACGGTATTTCGGCGCAATGTCTTCTTGACCAATACATATATACTAATCTCTCTCTCTATCATAAGTGGAGGAGGATGACGACGAACTTTATCAAGGTGGTGGTGGAAAAGAGGAAAACTTACGCCATGGAAACTATGGCCATAGCTTTAAGACGAAGATGAAAAGGAGAAAATGGAGTGGAATGGTAAAAAGGTGGAGAAAAGGCCTCCTTATATAGGAATGGAGGGTTAAGGAGATAATGACACATAAGGGAGCAAGTGTAAGGCATGCATGAAAGTAGGCATGCAAAAATACAAGTGTCCTTACACTTGTCTTAAGAAGAGAAGTTAAACTTTTGGTAGCATTTTCCCTTAAATGCTATGAAAACTTAGGGCAACACTTAATTCTAATGCTACTAATTCATGTTATAGTTTGCCAAATCCGATCGAACGACAAATAGTATCAATAAATCAAAACTTATTAATAATCATTCTCATTTATACATCAAATAAAATATATCATTTAACTTATCAAAATTATTAAATATTCTTAACCATATATATTTATGTCAAACTGAAATTTAAATTCAAATTGAGTAATAAAAACTCCAATTTTAAATTGGTTAAAAATTCTGGATCGTTACATTCACCCCTCCTTAAAACTTTTCGTCCTCGAAAAGGAAAGGGAATAGCAATTACTCATTTGACATCTTGTAGATTTTCAGACACAGGATTAAAATTCTTTATACAAAAGCTCCCTGTTCTCATAATGAATATACTGGGTAGAATACTCTTACATACATATTTACGGACAACCATATCTAACCATGTTCTCCAATGAAAATTCCAATTACCCTTATATTTGATTCACCGTTTACTGGACCAATTACTTATACTTAAGCATTTACCTCTTTCAAAAAAAAATCAGAGTTATAATTTTATTCTGCATGATCTTATATTCTAAATTAAATGGTTATGAAACTTACTCCCCTTTGGTTCCATAAAATTACTATTATTCTTCATACAAAAAACTTGATCATCTTAGAACTCAGCTTGTCTAAACGTTTAAGTTTACGTAATTTTTGTATTCCTCCTTGCCAAAAATTTGAAACTTAATCCACAAGGTATCCATACTTACTTAAACAGTTCCTTTTATGACAGCACTATACTTTAGAACTTATCGACTGTCCAAAATCACCGATAATTCCAGATTTTAGTTCCTCATATTGTTTAATTTTGGCTATCCTCATTAATTATTCCAAGTTCATAATTCTTTCAAACTTTAGAGAAAATCTTTAGATATATTTTTTATTAACATCTTTAACCACCATAGTCCTTAACCAAAATATGGTCAAATATCTTATAGTCATATTGTGAAACTGAATTCTCGGGATATTTTCATTTTAAATTTAATCATTTGGGGAGGACTAATTATCAAATATCATGATTGATCAATTCCAACTTAGCCTTTAAATCATGCCCAAAGTACCTTTTATATTTGGATTGCTTAAGTAAATCACAACTTTACATATACGTCTTTTAATCAACTAAGAAATTCCAATCACAAGATGTCCATGCTCAAGTATTGAATTCCCAAATATTTTCAAAGACCCTATTTCCTTTATATTTAAAAATATATTCTTTCAAAAACAATTTTAAAGTAATTGCCCATTCTTACTCAAAATTTTGATTTGAGTTTTCAAACTATATATCTTTTCAAAACCATTTTTTGTATCACAAATACACTTTCTCATATACTCTCTACTTAATTTACCTGCTTATCCTTATTACAGTTTTACCTAGTATAATTCTTACAACTCTATCAAATTTTCAAGATCTCGCTTACTTATTCAAATTCATATCAATTTACCCAACATTTTCAAACACTTATCTAAATGGGTTTAAGTATGTATTGATATTTTAATCAGAATCATAAAGTCATTCCACTTTCGAAACTACATACTGATGATGATGCAGTCATCAACAAAGTTATCTTCAAGCGATTAAAGTGTGATCTTCATCTATTTGATATACTTAAGGCTTCAAATATAAGTTAGCTAGGCGTATGTTCCAAATCTTCTTTTACTTGATAGTTCAACCTCAAAAACGAATACAATACTCAAACTCTTATTTTAATTTCTAACCATATTGATTAGTTACCTTAGTGAAGAATTACCTTAACAAATTTGACCCAAGTTTATCAATATTACCCAATAGTGAAATTAAATCCAGAAGGCATTTGTACTCGGATCATTTCTCCAAATCAGTGGATGGGGCTTAATTATCATGCCATAAGAAGTACTTTATGTGTTATTATAATCACAAAATGTAAACTTAACCTTAATCGTTTGATTAAGTATCCATGTTATAATTTACCATATATTTTCAAAATATGTTTCTTTCTTAAAATATAACTTTTCAAATCTCACTTCATATTTCAAATACGCTCTCCCAAATATTTTACTCTAAAATCTCATTATAGGGTATTACTAACCCTATCTCTAATGAGATATTATAACTCTGATGAGTCCTTATTTTTGTTCAATTATTTCGTACCCTATTACTTTTTATAAACCAAAGCTTTGATACCAATTTTGTAACGACCCACCTTTTTGGCCGGTCCTCGCCGGTAATTAAACCAACTTAAACTGTTCGTAAAGATGGATAGTTATGGGTACTAACATATTCGCACAAAAATAACAGAACTTTTCATTTCATTACAGAGTATTACATTATGGTTACCAGGAACATCAGAGTACAACATAAGTTCAGCAGAAAAAACTCTTCCGCGGACTAAGGAAATCCAAAATATAACTCTAGCTCCAAACTTGAATCCAATTCTTGAAAGCTAAACCTGTAAACTAAACTACTGACTGTCTGTGCAAAATTGTGGGCACCCAGAGTTTAGGTGTGGGAACAATAAACTCCAGGTCAGTCATGGGACTGGTGTGAGAACTCAAAACAGTTGTTTTTAGGATTCATTTTAAAGTAGTGTAACACCCCACTTCCGTTAAGGTCACTCACAAAGGGAATGCCTTAACTTCGGTGGAATGTTATAAGTAAACAGAACAGAAATTTATAAGATAGATATGTAAAGTAGTACTTGAAAAAATTATAACTTTATTACAGCAGAAACAGAAATAAGTTTGGTTACATCACAATACCAAAACCCAAGTACACAAATATCAGTCTTATACAAAATTCTTCAGAATACATAATTTTAAAGCCATAATCCCCAACATAGAATGCCATAAATAGGTAGAATCAAAGCCAAGCAATATTTCAAGCACTTCTAGCACTTCAAGAAGATGGAACCTGAATCAAGCTCCTCTGTTTCCACCCTGAGAACCTGGGGGGGAAATGGAAGAAAAGAGGGGAAACAAACTAGGTCAGACATAAGTCTGGTGAGTCCAGTGACTTTTAGCATATAAACAGATAACAGTATCATGACGTGTACACAAAACTGGATGAGAGATAACCATAACAGAAGTAGCAGCTTAACAGAAGTGACAGAATGATATAAGCTAACTAAGCTTCTTACTTGGTTTTCACTTCTCTGCACTAATGCTAGTATAACAGAATTAGGTGCTGCCCTAATATCTAAAAAGAAACAGAACGATCTCTTTAGAAACACGATGCTAGTAATGACCCTTTACCACCCGAACAGAGACAGACGGTTTCAGAAACAGAATGCTAGTAATGGGCCTTTACCACCCCAACAGACGGTACCACACAGAAACAGACAGGTGTTACCACCCTAACAGAAACAGATGGTACCCCAATAGAAATAGATAGAACTAAGCGTACCCTAAATTCTACCCCAAGCGATCGGCTCCCTAATACATAAATACCCTATGCCGGCCCAACAAAAGGGTGTATCACTCCCAAAAGTGGCAACCTATAGACACATACCTATTTACATATGTCATGGTGTCCTACATCCTCAGAGCAGACCGGATCCATGCACGCACATGACCCGGTTGGAACGAGCCAACAACACCCCTTGCCATTATTAGAGTGAACTTCTTACAATTAGTTCAGTAAGCGTGCCCTGGAGCCCTACCTAGTGCTGGGTCATAATTTTGATACCAGAAAGCGTTACCAACTAATATGGGTCCCAAACAACAGATGACACAAGTAATTACCCCTCCTAACCTTGTGTCCCCAGACTAACAGATTTTAGATTAACTTGCTTATAGATTTCAGATGTACAAAGTTCAGATTAACTAGTTCTCAGACCAAACACACAAGTTTGCAAGTTTTCAGACTAACAGATCAGATATACTGATTAACAAGTTTTCAGACTTAATGGGTCAGATTATAGATTAACAGACTTACAGATTGTTTCACCTAACCTTGTAATGGGCCTACAGACTTTCAAACGGGTTTGTTAGGTTCATCGGTCCAGTTGATTTAACCTATCTACCCAATACGTTTTAGGCATCATATTTATCTTAGATTTGCATTAATTAAATATTAATGCGTAGACCTCTCACATTAGGTCGGTAGCTTGTGGCCGCTGGATGTGCCGGGCGGTTCCGGGCAGGCTTCTGCCAAAAGCCAGACCTAATCTCGTGTCTAAGCATCTTTATGCCTACGACCTCTCACATTAGACTGACAGTTTGCGGTTGCTGGTTAAGCCGGTTGGGTCCGAGCAGGCTTCTACCACAAACAGAGTCTAACCTCGTGTCTCAGCATTCTTATTTTAGCTAAAGTATTCATTCACAGATTATGTCAATATTAGACTAATTATGCCAATTCCACAAATTAACTTCTTTACAAGTAACAACAGATTATCCAAAGTTCTATTAACATGTTTTGCTCAATTTTAGATCGAGCCTATAAATTTTCATACCCCAAATTACCGTATTTAGTTTCAACAGATTTAGTAGATTAGACAATTTAACAGATTTAATCATCCCTTAAAATTCCATTAACATACCTCGCTTAATCATAAAATTAAGCCTAATTTCTCATGTTCAAATTATGGTCATAATTCATAATATAACATATGCCCCAAATTTCTAATTAAACTTACATAGTACAGAATATTCTCCAAAAACCCCAAATCATGATATACAATATGAATTATGCCAAATTACAGCCTTTGATTTCAGCGTATGTAAATATCCAAAATCCCCATTTAGGCGTATTCACAATTAATAGTTATCCTATTTTAATATAGACCTTTTACACCTAAATCATATATCCTTTTTCTTCCAAGTCATAGATCATCATATAAAATATGCCCCCAAACCTAGATCTTAAATTACAACATATATTATGTCCTCAAAATCAGATCTTGAATTATAACATGCATTATGTTCCCAAATTACAAGTCATAGGTTGTCATACAATAATTCTCCTTCTTCCAAATCATACCATCATATATAGTATGCCTAGATCTAAATCGTAAATTACAACATATGCCCATTTCTTAAATCAGTCACAAATCAGTCATGTCCAATTGTGCATCATTCATTATTTTCCCCAAATTTAGCGTTCATGCGCCAATCTCTTAAGAGATTTGGCTCAGGCTCGTGGTATCCTGGCTATAGAATAGAAGGAAGGAAGAGATACAGAATAGTTACAATAATAAGATAGATCTACACAGGAAAACAGATCCGATAAACAGGAATATGCATAATCTCCAATTCAGATTTATAACCATGTCAAGATCATAATTAAATTTCATATCTGAAAATAACTGTACTCACGAACTTGTGGTTTAAGAAAGAGAAGAACATTTCTGGGATTTGATTTTCTGGAGTTGATTTAGCTTTCTGTTGATGTAGGCGTTGATTTGTTATCTTTTAATCCTATTCAGATTGGAAGAAGAAGAAGCACTAGTTCTAGCTTAGGTTTCAGCAGAGTAGCGACGCCATTGATTTATTTTAATATGAATTAAGGCGGAGTATAGGCGAAATGAAGTTGTGGAGAGAAAGTGAGGTTTGGGGGTGTTTCAATATCTTAGGAACAACGAATCTGGTCAGAACAGGCGTCTAAATGCAGAAAAATGGATTTTTCCTTGGATTTGGAAAAGGGGGGAGGTCGACCCCCAGGTCGACCCCATGGTCAACCTGTTCTACCCAGGTCGACCCCTAGGTTAACCCCCTGGTCGACATGGGTCCTGGGCGGGAATTTCCCGCCCAGCCCAGGTGTGTGTTTTGAATTCGAATTTTGAATTTCAACTGAGAGCTTTAAATTTTCTGAAAACTTATGAAGGTCATAACTTCTTCATACGGGGTCCGATTTACGCAAACTCTATCTCAAGCAGAATTCCAAGACGAACGCAATGGTGTAACCCGTTTCTCTTAATTCTTCTTTTAAAAATTAATTATACTTTGTTTCATGTTCACAAAAAATACAGGGTGTTACATTCTCCCCTCCTTAAAGGATTTCGTCCCCGAAATCTTCAAGTTAAGAAGAATGTGTCCTACCATCCAATCACCCATCTACTCAACCATCATCCACAAGCATCCATCGTCCTTAGAAAACTTCTAATGTTATATGAACATATGCAAAAGTGTGTGTATATGTCTCTAATCAAATGAAAAGATCAAGCGGTCTACTGATTCAGTTGACCTCCTTAATGCGAATTATGTTAGTGCCATGAGTCCACTTATGTATGCAAAAAATCCTATTTGATACACATCATCTCTATATGAGTGCATAACCATTCATCCAAATGCAACATCCATGTGATGAGTCGATCATTTTACATCCACAAAAATGAAAAAAATGCACACACATCCATATGCAGTATGAGAGTGTTTTTGAGTCGATCTAGTGCCTAGTGTGTGTATATGCATCCACGAGCAACAACGAGAAACTACTTGCATCCACTTGCATCCATCAAGCATAACATGTCTCAAACACATGTTTACAATCATTAGTTTCTACCTAAAGGTCGAAGAATCGATCGATAGGATACAGCCGAGTGATAGAAGCAAGTACAAAGGTTATGTTCCCATTAGACATCGGTTAAGAGAATAAATCCCTAAGTATCAACCCCGAAGACTAAAATCAACATCAGATTGACACTCATAGAATTACTCCCGTTAAACAATGTCAAAACTGGAAATCTATTTCAAGCATCGAGTAAAACCCTATCCTTTTCAGAAATATTCAGATACTTACAGACTACTGGTACAGATCAAATTACCAAATGATTCTTAGGAAACTAAGCATAATAAAACCCCACCATATCCCACAAAAACAAGAATGTATGCATCACAATCAACTTAACGCTTAACACAGATACCTTCAAACCCCAACTTATCACAAACAAATGAGTCGTAACCCTTATGGGGTTTGAGACTATAGCGGGATCAGAAACAAGACTAGTATTAAAGTGCAGAGTCTCAGTTACAGAATTAAAATGTCAGAATCAAAGAGAGTTTTAACTCAATAATCAGATAAGGAAATTAATCCTTCTACAAAAATTTTCCTATCTCTACCCTATCTACCAGTCACGTGAGCATGCGCCTGCCCTTCAGAAGTAGGTTCTGCCCTTTGCCCTTGCTCACGTTTCTTCGGGCAGTCCCTAGTGAAGTGTCCCATTTCTCCACAGTTGAAGCAAGCGCCCTTCCTCTTTCTGCAATCCTTGTTCAGATAAGTCAAGCTCCTACAAGTAAAGCACTTTTTCTCCTTCTTGTCTTTAGACTTTTCATCCTTCTTTTGTGTTTCCTTTTTGGGCCACGTTTTCTTGTTCTGTGGTCCTTCGAGCTTTTCCTCTTTCTTCTCACTTTTGGCTTCCTCTTCATGCATTAATGCCATGTCAACCAATTTCTCAAAGGTAGCCCCCATAGGAATGTGGGTCATAGCCAACCCATGGAGCGGCTCATTCAAACCTTTAACGAATCTCAGGGCCTTCTTCTCAGGTGTGTTCACCAAGTCTAAGCCGAATCTCGCCAACTGATTGAACTTATTGACGTACTCCTTCACTGATGAATTCCCTTGCTTCAATGCTAAGAACCACTCCATGTATAGATTCTCTTCCGCTCATGAGAGGAATTTCATCTCAAATCTATGTCTGAAATCCATCCATGTCTCCATCGGACGCTCTCCATTCGTGACCTCCCACCAAAACGAGGCTTCGTCCTTCATTAACCAAGAAACTAATTGGATCTTCCTTCCATCTCCTATCTCGAAGATACCAAACAAATGTTCCACCTCCTTAAGCCAATTCTGAGCTTCAACAAACGTCTTTGATCCGTGAAAAGGTTTCCCGCCCATTGCCCAAAAGTGCTTGCATATCTTCGAAAAAGTATCAACGCAGGGAGGGGGAGGAGAGGAGGAGGAACGTCTGCTGGGCCTGCAGCGGTGGCCCTAGCCTCTAGATACCTTCTGAACCAAGTTAGTATCGGTATGCCCTCGGGTATCTCGGGTAACCTAGACATGCTGAAAAGAAAATGAAGAGATTCAAAATGGAGAATTCGAAAGACAGATATATGGCATTTGCGAATTATGATTTTCAAAATAAACCTTACTTTTGAAAATACTTCCTTTTTAAAACCATTTTGAAAATAGTTTCCAAAAACTTTTTATCAAATCTAGTAACCTTTAGCTCTGATACCAAGTGTAACACCCAACTTCCGTTAAGGTCACTCGCAAAGGGAATGCGTTAACTTCGGTGGAACGTTATAAGTAAACAGAACATAAGTTTACAAGACAGATATGTAAAGTAGTACTTGAAAATTTTATAACTTTATTACAGTAAAAACATAAATAAGTTTGGTTACATCACAATACCAAAACCTAAATACACAAATATCAGTCTTATACAAAATTCTTCAGAATACATAATTTTAAAGCCATAATCCCCAACAGAGAATGCCATAAATAGGTAGAATCAAAGCCAAGCAATATTTCAAGCACTTCTAGCACTTCAAGCGGATGGAACCTGAATCAAGCTCCTATGTTTCCACCCTGAGAACCTGGGGGAAAACGGAAGAAAAGAGGCGAAACAAACTAGGTTAGACATAAGTCTGGTGAGTCCAGTGACTTTCAACATATAAACAGATAACAGTATCATGACATGTAAATAAAACTGGATGAGAGAAAACCATAACAGGAGTAGCAGGTTAACAAAAGGGATAGAATGATATAGGCTAACTAAGCTTCTTACTTGGTTTTCACATATCTACACTAATACTAGTATAACAGAATTAGGTGTTGTCCTAATATCTAAACAGAAAACAGAACGATCTCTTCAGAAACACGATGTTAGTAATGGGCCTTTACCACCTGAACAGAGACAGTCAGTTTCAGAAACAGAATGCTAGTAATGGGCCTTTACCACCTGAACAGAGACAGACGGTATAGAAACAGAAGCAGAAACGGAATCAGAGACGAAAATAGAATATTCCCTATGGAAACAGAATGTTAGAACTCAGTGTACACTAGTAATGGGCCTTTACCACCACAACAGATGGTACCACACAGAAACAGAGAGGTGTTACCACCCCAACAGAAACAGACGGTACCCCAACAGAAATAGACAGAACTAAGTGTACCCTAAAGTCTACCCCAAGCGATCGGCTCCCTAATACATAAATACCCTGTGCCGGTCCCACAGAAGTGTGTATCACTCCCTAAAGTGGCAACTTATAGACACAGGCCTATTTAAAGAAGTCACGGTGTCTTACATCCTCAGAGCAGACCGGATCCATGCACGCACATGACCCGGTTGGAACGCGCCATCAACATCCCTCGCTATTATCACAGCGAATGTAACAACAAGGAATTTCGTTCGATCCTGACCAGTCGCTAAACCGACCCAGACCATTCGAAACGCCTGATTGTTTTGAGATCACGACAAATTAGAACGTAGACGGAAGAACATTTCATTGTTAATTACAACAATTCCATCAGAATACAAGAATATACAGAGTATAAATGAGTATTATACATTACAAAATATCAGAGATTACAATAAATTACATAGTAGTGGAAAATAATACAAAATACAACTAAAGAAGATACACGTATACAAAGCTTTCCGGATATCGTTCCAGCTGTAAACCAGGTTCCTGTGAATATAAATCTGCAAAACCAAAACTACTAGCTGCCCGTGTCAAAATAAGGGCACCTAGAGTTTAGGCTAAAACAATAAACCCCAGGTCAGTCATGTGACTGGTGTGAGAACTAAAACAGTTATTTAAAACTTTACTTTAAATCAGATATATCAAGGGACCATGCCGTATAACACGGAACGGGTTTCCTCCCAAGAACACCAGTGCATATAACAAAACAGCGCAATGCTTTTTGGAAAAATGAAGCTATTATAAGACCCAGGTCCTATCACACAATGCAACGCAAGCCGGGGGATAGGGTTTTCCCTTATAATAACCAAACATGCTTAGTACGTTTAAAACAAATCATTTTATACTATAATAAGTGTATAGTGTCAACACAATTTCAATCATAAATATAAATCATAGGCGGCATAGCATCCCATGCTACTATGTCGCCAATACTAGGCTCTACAAATAAAACCGCAAAATCACCTATTTGGAAGTTGGATTTCCATCTGTGAACCGAGGCAAAAGATAGTCCTCACCGATTCGAGACTCTCTAGCCCGAGCCTCAGGACAAGTACTCAGTCAAGCCACTTGGATCGTCAGGGCCGGTTCACCGATGTGGATTAAAATGCATGAACACTGCGTTTCCCCACCCTATGGGGCGTAAATGAGCCAACGAATGACTCCATCGGACCCGGATCGTCCGATCAAACCGAGGCACCTCGCAACAGCAGGATGGGTATTATTTATGTTGGCTACTGTCTGTGGATGCAGGAAAACAGGTTGGAGGGATCCAACTAGATTCCTCAAAATTTATTATTGTTTGTTTTCACATATATATATTATCATATATGATGTGTTGATTGATAATTGAGTGGTTTGTTTGTTTAAATATCACTATACTCCAAAATGGTGATTTATAAAAATAACGTAAAAGGAAATTTTGAGATTTAAAAGGGAATTTAGAATGGGCTAAAGATATTAACTTGTTTTGAATAAATAAAACAAGTATTGAATTTATAAATGATGTTTATAAATTAAATAATGCAGGAAACTGAAACAAATTTATAAACGGTGTTTATAAATAAAATAGAATGATTTTCATTGTTTAATCAGGAATTGAAGTGAATTTATAAATGGTGTTTATAAATGAAATAAAAAAATTATCATTTGGATAATTTAATATTTAAATTCAAATATAAATTTAAAGTGAGAATTGAGAATCGTGTTAGGAAAACGACGAAGTCTATTTTGATATTTAGAATGTAAATTGAACTTAAAATAAATCCGTATGGGTTTATGATTTGAATTCGATTAGATCGAATGTATTTAAATAAATATTTTTAGAAAAATATATTAGGATTATATTAAATTAAAATATGAAAATAGATTCAATATTTATATAGATAAGTTATAATAAATAGAATATTCCAAAATAAGATTTTTGTTTTTAATAGATTTGAAATGGAACTTGTTTGAATTTATAAAATAAGTAAATTCATAAACGATGTTTATAAATGTAGTGAATTTATTATCTGGAGATAATCTGTAATTTTAAATTCAAGTATGAATTTAAAATATAATTTGAAATCATTTCGAAAAGGGAATGACAGTTTTATTCCAGGATTCGGAATATAAAATTAATTGGGTTTAAGGTAGATTTGAAATGGAACTTGTTTTAATATAAAACAAGAGAGTTAAATTTATAAACAACGTTTATAAAATTAAGTGAGATAATTATCATTTGGATAATTTAAATATTTAAATTCAAATATGAATTTATAAGTGAATTGGGAAGTGTTTTAAAACAGAACAATTGATTATAAGTTGAAATTCGAAATATAAGATGAATTGGGAAAAATCCAACGGGTTTATAATTGAAATTCGATTATATCGAATTTTAATAATTTATTTATAAAAGGAATAAGAATTAAATATAGAAAATCGAAGAATGAATACGTTTATTAATGAGTAAGGAAAAATCGACAATAATAGATAATCGGAAATATTTTGTTGAATTGGGAAAATTAATTTGATATATATTAAAAGTATATTAGAATGGAGTTGAAATTTATTATAAACGAAGTTTAAAATGTTTATATATTAATTATAATTAAAATGAACTCGCCGCAGCGCGGTAGTTCGTAAATTGGCGTTTCGAACTTTAATTGAGTATATAGAACTCAATTTAAGTCGAATTTCTTTGAAACAAGAACCGTCAGGACCGATTAGATAATAGTTTTCTAATGGAAGAGAAAAATATGAATTTCGTCTTATAGATTTTGAGTTATGTCAAAATCAAATTTTTAGAAAAGCAGCGCCATAATCGTTTGAAAACCATAGCGGTTTATTTGAATAAATATAAGGATTTTAAAATAAAAATCTGAATTTCCATTAGAAAATCCAGACTTGAGTCATAAAATAAAATGTGAACTCATGTAGAGTAAACTGATTGATTTTTGAAACAAAAATCATATTCTAAATTTTGGAATAGAATTAACTAATTTGAAGAATATTAGTTAATCATGTTTTGAATCGAAATGGGGCGTTGGATAAGTGAATGGGGTTTATGAATTTATATTCGAAATCGAATATGAAACTCGAGTTGATATGGAATTTGATTGGGTTTTAAGTAAATTAAAAATATATCCGAACATGTTATGTTCAAATAGAAAGTGGAATGGGCAAATTAGCTAATTAAAGAATAACTTAGCGAATTGAGTTAAAAATGACGGGATTGAGTTGAAACAAATTGGCAATGGACGTATATGGGTTAGACAGGTATGGAATGAAGTATATGAAGATTATAATTTTTATGCTCGACATAAAGGTACATTTTTAAATTCCATATGAGGTTTTATGCGCCAAATCGGCAAGCCACTTGGATTTTTTTGATTTTCTTTTTGAATGGAAAGGGCCCAGAGAAGCGTTTTGTGGTTGTACCGAGTGACCTGTACAAAGGTGGTTATGGCGAAATTTTCTGGAAATTTAAGGAGTTCGAATATTTTTAAAGAAATTGGATAATTAGAAATCAATGTATCGATATATATATATATATATATATATATATATATATATATATATAGAATTAGATAAGGAAACAAACTTAAAAATATAATATTATAAACAAAAAGGAAATCTATAATTAAATCTGGTAAAATTAGAAAGAGAAACGTATATGGGTTTTAAAGATGAATAATTGGTTTTTATGATATTGATTATTCGAGATAAGCAGTCTTGTCCGTTTTGAATTTAAGAATGTTATTCAGTCAAGGTCTGAGAGGTAGTTATAGCCCAACTTGATTGATTTCATTTTAAACCGACAAATAACAAGATTCAGTATCGAGGATAAATGTTTGAATAAGATTAGGTTGAATTCAGTAATTTGGGTTGTTGTAACGATGTTTTACACAACATTCGTTTCAACCCAAGTAAGTGGAATTTTGCAAGTATAATAAATATTTCCTAAGTATAAAAATAACTGAGTTCGGGAAAGAGATAAGTAATTGGAATATTTTCCAGTTATAAATAGAAGATATTTTCTAAGTATAGAAAATAAAAGAAGGCGATATATGGAAATGTTTTCCAAGTAGCGTAAGAGGCCAAGTTGATTATTTAAAATATTTGGTTAACAAAATATTGGTAAAGAAATGAAGAAGTGATTTAATTAATGAAATATTAATTAATGGGCATGGTGATTGGTTGATGTTATGAATGAATGTTTGTTTTTCTTCGATAGTTAAATAACCGACTATCGAAGTATTTGCCAATATCGTTGTCAATGTGGAGAGAACGGTTGGATTATTATCCGACAACCACTCCGTATTGGCAGTAGCGTTGCAAATCAGATTATATGAAGATAATCGAAGACGGAGTAAAGTGTAAGGGCTTTTTCCGTTTATGGAAATTGTGCCTTCGGTTTCGTTCAATCCCAGAATGAACGTATATGGACGAATGTCTTACAGAGTATTTCAAATGATCGCATATGTTGGTCTGTATAAATATATATGGTGGTGGAGAATTTATTTTCTTAGCATAATATTGAGAATATATTTGTGCAAATCAATTAATGATTTACGGATCTGACAATTTGGCAATCAAAGTGATTATGCTAAATGAATGGTAAGTAATCGTAGCCTCAGACCTCAACAATCGAAAAATGACAAAAATCGGGCAGGCAGCATGGCTAGGTGGGTAGCTCCCAATTAGGGTGTATTATCACCTATCTAGAGAAATTCATTTCATTCTTTATTCTATTTTGATGCTGTCCCATTCGAGAAAACGGTTGCTGATCCCAACCGTTGGTAATATACATTCGATACACTCAAGCGAAATGAGTGGTCGGTCATGTGTGGTCGGGTTACAAGATTTTCTTGTTGAACCCAGTGTATTCTCCTCTAGAGATACACTATTGGAAGGTGGTTCCATAACTTGTCATAGTTGGAAATTCATCACCCAATAAGTGCCTGCGGTTTTGATTGTATGTGATGTATGTGGAGCATGAGATTAAAGTGTTCCACTGGGTTTTTGTTTATTTGATTTAGACACTATTACCATATCAAAAGGTTTTGATATAAAGATTATCGTTTTCTTTCAAAAGGATTTGAAAAATTAATCAAGTGTTTTGGATTCTCATAAGGGAAAAACCCGTTCCGTGTTATACGGCGTGGTCTTATGAGATATCGTTTATTTTCTCAAACTGTTTTAAATTGTTTACTCATATCAGTCCCATGACTGGCCTAGAGTTTATTTTGTTTTGTTTTACCTAAACTCTTGGGTGCTTTAATTTGTACGGGAAGTCAAGTAGTTCAGGATTTTACAGATCTATCTAGAGGAGCTTGGAGTAGGAGGCTTCAGTGTTAGATATATAGTATTTTTATTTCCGCTGTGTTGTAAGCGTTGTACTCTGATAATTGTATGTTATACAGTAAAAATTTTGTATTTCAAAAGTTATGATATATTATATTTTGTTCCGCTGCAATGTGAGATTCTGTGTTGTTAATTATGTTCTTCTTCTAAAAAAATGATTCGTATTTCTGTGGTATCTGGGTTGGACGTGTGATATATGTAGTCAACTCAGATAGTATGGATTTACGGGCCATTACATTTGGTATCAGAGCTTAGGTTGAGCGAACACCTAGGCTTTGTGGGGTTTACTCATTGGAGATAGGGTCGGTAGTACCCTAGAATGAGTTGAGTGTATATATACGAGAGCGCGTATTTGTTAGTTGATATAAAAATTGTTTTATATTGTGTTGGCTAGTTTGGTTTGTGGTTTATTAATTTTGATTGAATCGTGGGATGCCACGAAGTCGATAGGAATTTATAAACACTTAAACAAAGCAATTTGACACAATATTGTTTTAAGTGAGTAAATGAAATAAATTTACTCAAAAATTCTATTTTTGATAGAGATGGAATAATTTTCTGAAATTATTATATTATATGGATGTGTTGGTTGTTAAAATTATAATCCAACGAGATTATAAAATTTGAATGGTTATATGAAACTAAATAGCATTTGTATAGAAATAAAATATACAAATGATATGAACGGGAATTTGATTTAAATAAGAATTTGAAATTTAAATCTTGGGTGTTTAGAAAAATATTTTTCGAAGTATATTAAAATGATATAGCTTTGAAAAGGATTTTTGGAATGGAAAACCATTTTTAAATGGATTCTTGAAAGTGATAAAGCACTAAACTCACTTCAGTAGCTGGTAAATAATTTTGATGATGATCACGACATCGTAAGTGTTCATTTTCGAGTTCTAAGTGATGGATTGCTACCTTAGAAAAGTTTTGATAAACATTTATTTGAAAGAAAACAAGTTGGGTTTGAAAATTCAAATGTTTTGAATTTGTGATGAGTTATAAATATATGTATATGTTTATATGATTTCAAAGGGATTTAAAATAAAAACCCAGGAATTTGAATTTCTAAAATTTAAATTAACTTAAGAAAGTTAAATGGATTGAATTGCATCAATTGACAAGAATCAATTTGAATAGGTTTAATTGAATACAGATTAGATTTAAATATATTGATTATAGATCATTCGAATTAAATGAAGGAAAACCATAAGTTTTGGTGGAATTAAATTTGTTGAAATGTGAAGAGTTGAGTTTCAACATAAGCGCGATTTTGAAAAGTAATGGATTTGTACCATTTTTCCTACCATAGTAATTTCGGGGACGAAATTATTTTAAGGGGGGAAGAATGTAACGACCCGGTTGTTGATCCATTCGGGAAAACGGTTGTTGATCCCAACCATTGGTGATATACATTCGATACACTCAACCGTAATGAGTGGTCAGTCATGTGTGGCCGGGTTACAAGATGTTCTTGTTGAACCCAGTTTATTCTCCTCTAGAGATACACTATCGGAGGGTGGTTCCATACCTTGTCATAGTTGGAAATTCATCACCCAATAAGTGCCTGCGGTTTTGATTGTATGTTATGTATGTGGAGCATGAGATGAAAGTGTTCCACTAGATTTCTATTTATTTGATTTTGACACTATTATAATATCGAAAGAGTTTTGATATAAAGATTATCGTTTTCTTTCAAAAGGATTTGAAAAATTAATCAAGTGTTTTGGATTCTCATATGGGAAAAACCCGTTTTGTGTTATACGGCGTGGTCTTATGAGATATCGTTTATTTTCTCAAACTGTTTTAAATTGTTTACTCATACCAGTCTCATGACTGACCTAGAGTTTATTTTGTTTTGTTTTACCTAAACTCTTGAGTGCTCTAATTTGTACGGGCAGTCAAGTAGTTCAGGATTTTACAGATCTATTTAAACGAGCTTGGAGCAGGAGGCTTCAGTGTTAGATATATTGTATTTTTATTTCCGCTATGTTGTAAGTGTTGTACTCTGATAATTGTATGTTATATAGTTAAAATTTTGTATTTCAAAAGATATGATATATTATATTTTGTTCCGTTGCAATGTGAGATTATGTGTTGTTAATTCTGTTCTTCTTCTAAAAAGATGATTCGTATTTCTAGGGTATTTGGGTTGGACGTGTGATATATGTAGTCAACTCAGATAGTACGGATTTGCGGGCCATTACATTCGGTCTCTTCGACTTTTAATCGTTGCATCATTATTCAAAATGGGTTGAACGTGGTCTTTTTGAATAATTCGCGTCAAAACATAAATCCTTATCGGATTATCAATCCACCAATTAAGTCCATTTAATTGGTGTTCATTTCATAAGGTTCGTATCTTATTTTCAAACTTAGTTAAGTTCTTGGCTTTCAAAAATTCTTCTTTCAACCTTGTAAAAAGGTTTACTTAAGAATTCAGTTTGATTTACGAATAAAAATCCTTATTTCAAAACATTTATCAAATCTCGTTATAATAGGTATTATTCAAATAGCCAAATTTCCACTTAACCAGTTTTAGCTTTCAAAACCATATAAAACTGGTTTAAACCCTTTCCAAATCATTTATAATATTTTAAAATGATTTTTCCCTATTTTTATTCATATAAAAATAGTTCATATTCATAATTTTCCATTAGAGGCCATTATTGGTTCTAATGTTGTTTTTATTCAAATTTGATTTGGACATATTTCTCAAAATATAACCGTTGGATTTGAAAACTCTTATAATCATTTGAAATCTCTTTTAATTACGAACGCAATGGTTCGAGTTTCGGGAAAATTCGACGGTCGGATCTCCCGAATATCTGCCTAAAGTTATACGTTGAAATTCGCGAATTTTCACTGACTAACAAGCTCTATTTTGACCATTATTCAACGTATAATATTTTATTCATTATGTAAAATATATATGTATATAATAATTTCCACAAGTTACATTTTATTTTTCCCACTTCAAAATCAAATATATCAATATTCCAATATTATAAAACTATATAAATGATTAAAATAATATTATTTTTCAAACTTCATTATTTTTATCTCAAAATCTCCTGCCATTCGTTATAAAAATAAATAAGAAAGTTTTGTACAGGAAGTTAGTTTAAAATATTCCCTACATATCCTAACCACTTCACTTTTATCGGTTACTATTCATTTTGAAAATAAAATTTGAACAAGCAAAAAATAGATGAAAATTAATTCAAAAAATTCGTTCCGATCACGAATATTCATCGATATTTTATAATCTAGGTGTCCAACCAAAATCAGACGTGAAATTCAAACTTTGATTTTCAGCTTATTATTATATTAATATAATATTCGTTAAAATCCATTTTAATTGATGGAGACTTAACCAATGAACCAATAACCACTTTTATTGTTCATTTTCAAATAGTGCATCATATAACACTCAAACAACCATCGAACAACATCTAATTCAAATATAAAGTGGAATTCACGGTATAAGTATTGCGTCAATAATGGTTACACAGGTTCGTCAATCCACAGATTAACAACAAATCCAAACAATTGGGGGATGTGTCAATTAAGTTTCATCTGAATACCCATGTGGGGTTTACCGTAAATTATACAATTGAGATATGTGTCAATATCATCCTAATACCCATTTGGGGTTTGCCGTAAATTAAAAAATTGAGAGATGTGTTAGTATCATGCCAATACCCGTGTTGGGTTTCTCGTAAACTAACAATTGAGAGATGCGTCAATATCATACCAAAAACCGTGTGGAGTTTAACATAAACTAAACAATTGAGAGATGTGTTAGTATCATCCCAATACCCATATGGAGTTTTCCGTAAACTAAACAATTGGGAGATGTGCCAATATCATCCCTAAAACTGTGTGGGCTTTGCCGTAAACTAAACAATTGAGAGATGTGTCAATATCGTTCCAATATCCGTGTGGGGTTTACCGTAAACTAAACAACTGTAACATGTGTCAATATCATCCCAATACCCCTATCGGTTTTTCTACACATTTAATAATCAGTAATTGGTAAATTACTTCATCAAGGTCATTTAACGTTCAAACAGTTTCTAATCAACAATATTTGTGTTTTACACGTCACATAACCAATCAAATACATACATATCAAGTAAAAATGATATTTAAGCTTGCAAATATAGGACTTTTAAGCTTGCAGCTAAACCAAGATTGCTCCTTTTTAAACTAAAATCAACTTGCTAATACTATATATATACTTGTATACACTTAGCTACACATAAATCAAGGGAAAGACGAAATTTTTGAAGAGGTCACTACACCAAAAACAGCTTTTCACAGCGTTTGAAAATCGCTGTAATATGATACCATAGCGTTTTGATAGACGTTATATAACGACATGCGGTCTAAGTAGTTAGTTTTTAACAGCATAAGAAAAACGCTGTTGAAAACACTATTTTACAACGTTTATAGTGAGCTGTTAATAGTTTTTAAGTGTGTGTTGCTTCCATATTCAATAGCAGTCGACAAACATTGTTATTAAATTTTATAGCGTTTTCATTTTTGTTGTCAAAAGTTTGCACTGATGTTTCTACGTTTTCATCAGAATTTTGTAAACGCAGTTATTACGTACTTAATGCAATGACAGCATCGGATAAACGATGTCTTTTGTTGTTTTGATTTTTACAGCATTCATGTTTTGCTGTGTTATCGCAATATTTATGCACACACATATCATTGACATTTAAATAAAATTCAAGAACTGATATCCATAACATATTTGAATTAAACATAAAAATCACCATATAAACACATAACTATTAATCATTTACGTAGAACTATATAACTTAATATTAATAAACAAAGACATCGTTTACAAATCATGTTTACGTAAACAAAAACAACACCATAAACTAAGTTCATGCAATATCTGTTAAACCAAAAAGCAATATCTACAAGCAAAAATACAATATTCCTAAAGCAATTTTGCACTAAATAATGAGAACAAAATGGGCAACCAAAATGTTTCATATGTGTACCATGGAAGAAGAACGTGTCGTCTTTTATATTTTTGCACCATTAATCTTTAATTGCCTATAATAAAGAAATTCATGAGTTAATGATTCTGTAAGTAGCATATGACATGTTCTAACCTTGGTTCAAATAACATACTGATTCTGCTAGTAGTAAATGACATGTAAAGCGAACATTTTTTCTAATCTACCATTATCGATTTAATAATCGTATTAACAACTTCTTGTTTATAATGAAACTGGTAAACTTAGTTAAATATTTATAATATTAGTTAACTTTTATAAGCTTGTAAATCTCAACTAGTTTAGTTAACTTGATTAATTATTATTATCATTTTATAATATTTGGTTTATATTTTGTAAAACATAATTAATTTATTATTAGTATTTATAATACTTAATTAACTTGGTTAAATTGTTGTTGTTGTTATTGTAAATTTAATTAATTTTTGCAAAACTTAGCTAACCTGAGTAATATTTTATGATTTAAGATTATTATTTTTATTACAAAGTTAGTTTAAACTTTTTAATTTTTATAAAACTTAATTTACAATCTATCAACATTATTATAAACTTAATTAATTATCATCATCATCGTTATTATAAACTTGGTTAATCATCATAATCATTAGGGCTGCAAACAACCCATATCGAATCCGACCCAACCCACCAACCCGACCCAACCCACATAAACCCAACCCAACCCATCCTGGTTCAGGTCGGGTATGGGTTACAGTTTGTAACCCATACTATATACGGGTCGGGTTTGATATTTTGTTTAACCCGATCTTATTTTAACCTAACCCAACCATGTATTAAAAAGTCTACTTTAATATCAGTCCACTTAAAATTAGAATAGTATAATCCTATAATATTGTTTATGGATTCTATAGTAAATGTACAAAAAAAGCATATTTCTTGTCAATCCAAGCTAGATAGAATTTGACAAATATATTTTAAAGAGCATTTTAATGTATTTTAAAACGAAACACTTGTTCTACTATGTTGTAAATTAATTTCGTATAATGTGTTTTACAATGAAATTTTAATAAAATGTCTTATAATGAATCAATTATTTTAAATGCATTATGCTAGTTGAAATTTGATATATTATGCTTAATATTTTAATATTATTTTTAAAAAAATTCCTTATATTCTCATTTTTTATTATATTCAAGCAACATGAACCAACCCTACTAAACCAAACCTAACCCATACTTCAACCCAACCCATACCCAACCTCATATAGGGTCGAATACGGGTTGGACTATCTTAAACCCATACCTATGCGGGTCGGATGAAGTATTTGGTCTAACCCGACCCAACCCATACTTTGTGCAGCCCTAATCATCATCATTATTATAAACTTAGTTAATTATCATCATCATTATAAACTTAGTTGATTATCATCATCATCATCATTATAAACTTGTTGATTTTTACAGAACTTAGTTAAATATTGATAATACTTAGTTAGTTTTCATAAACATTTCATTTTTATAAATATTAACTAATTTTCATAAAATTTACCTAATTTAGTTAAACAATTATTACTTTTATTATTTTCATTATATAAATTGAATAACTAGTTACTTTTTTATAAATTTATTTAATACATTACTACTATTATTTATAAAACATAGTTAACGTTGTTAAATTATTATTATTATAAGTTTAGTTAATTTTAATAAAACTTAGTTAGCTTGGTAAATATTTACAATTCATTATTATTATAGATTTAGTTAATCATTATTATTATAAAACTAAGTTAACTTTGTTAATATTTTATAATTTGGTATTCATATTATTATAAACATTTTACCAGAAATTTCTTTTAGTAGCATTGTAAAAATGCTACAATAACTTGTAGCAGCGTTTTGATAAACGCTGCTATACGACATGCAACTAAACGTCAGAAGGTTTTTGTTGCGTTTCAGCAAACGCAACCGAAAATGAAGATATTGTAGCGTTTCTGAAATCCTACAAAAAAATTTTTGGCAACATCTTAAAAATGCTACTAAAGTGATAATTGCATCATTTTTCAATTTTTTTGTAGCGGTTTTTCAGTCCTACTACATGTTTTTTGTAGCGCTTTTTTAGTCCTACTATATGTTTTTTGTAGCGGTTTTTCTGTCCTACTGCATGTTTTTTGTAGCGGTTTTTCAGTCCTACTATATCTTTCGTAAATTACATTTGTAGCATTTTTTCAACGCTACTAAAACTTTACATCACATTTTATTTGCGGTTATTTACTGTTAATGGCTTGTAACGTGTTAGATCGAAATTTGGCTCTAACACCCAAATTGTTCTAATTCATAGAAAATTATAACTGAAAAATGAGGAAAAAGCGGAGAACACACAAGGTTTATAGTGGTTCGGCGTTAACGAGCCTACGTCCACTTTATATGCTATTGATTATACTTTGAATGCTAGTACAACCAATGATTTCTCTCAAACTCACTCTTACAATTATGATTTCTCTCAGTAATCTCGAAATAAAACTTATAAGAAATAGTGATATGACAGTAATGGTAGAGTCAATACTCAATACTGCCGAAAGATCCCCAAAAATGCCAAGCTCTAGGCTATTTATAGCTGGTTCTGTCAGGCGGATCGCGGTCACACGTGGCGCAAATCCTGAGAATATCGTATCGGATCGAGGCTTGATGAAGAATTGGTCAATATGACAGTTGTAGACAGGTGTCGCGAGATCCATGCATCTCGGATCATGATGGACTTAGTCAGGAGCTTCGCCACATCCTCGGGGATTGGATCGGTTCGTGATGGCGAGGGAGGGATCGGGTCGCGACCCGCTGCAGCGATCCGATGGTGTGATCCAAAAGGGGGGGGCGATCTGCATGGGCGATCCGCCTTTCTGTGAACTAAAGGAGAGAAATCTCATACTTTCTTCTTATATGTTGAACCTTGGTGGCTTGGTCAAAAAGCTAGCCAACATTTTGCCCCCCTCGAAGTATGTTTTATCGAGAATGGAACATGCTTCGAAGCTGCAGAAACATCTTTTCACCGAATAGTGTGAATCAACGGTTGCGTCCATCTAAAATGTCGTATCACTTCGGAAAGTTGTATCCCTTCGATTTATAAAAATATCGATTAAATCTTCAATCTCTTCTTTGTTCATCGGATAATTCTCATTTCTGGAATATTTTGGAGACTTAATCGTCAACTTGCCAGGTAAACCTTTTGAGAGCTTTCTTCTTCTTCTCTTTTTTTTTAGTGATCATTATTGGACTCGGATCGCCGGAATGTGGTGCGGATCGTGGGAACGAGGCTCGTCACGATCCATTGTTTAAATGGGTCTTCAGTGAAGCAGGCCGCCCCCTTTCTCCGATGGGCTTGGACTCGTGACCCACCAGGCCCCCACAGGTTGAACTAGACAAAAAAGGGGGAGACTAACGGTCACGAACTCGTCTATATAAACCGAACCCATCTCGACTTTCCCCCTTCTTCTTCTTCTCATCATGCGCCGCCAGCTCCCTTCGAGAGAAAACTCTAATATTCCTTTAAATCTCTAAAATCCCACTTATTTCCCCAATTTTCAGAAAGGTAATCTCATTAAAAGCTCTCTCTCTCCTGTTTTTTTTTCCTGAGTTTTTTGACTGATTTGAGGAAAGAAGGGGCGGAATTTTGTAGTTTTTGAGGTCTTGAAGGCCGTGGAAACGCCATGGCTGATGGGTCTCAGTGACTCGAGAGGAGGAGGAGGAAGGAGAAGAAGGCAGGGAAAGAACTGGTCGACTCGGATCGTGAGCGAGGCGATGGGTTTGGAGTGGTGGCGAGGCGATGGGAGAAAGGATGAAAATGGAATATGGGTTTAACTTAGCGGATCAGGTCGCGAAAATAGTGGAGCTTCGGATCGATGGGAATAGATGGTGGGACGGATCGCCATGATGTTACCACGATCCGTTTGAATGAAGAAAGCGAGTCGGAACGCTTCACGATCCGAAGCCCTTCCTTGAACTTATATCGCTTTGAATGAAGAAAGCGAGGCGCACCGATCCCTTTACCATGAACCGACCGTATATCGCGATCCTGACCCTGCCTCGCGATCCATTCTCTGCGATCCGAGTCTTGGTGCACGATCCAATGAATTTGTTAAATTCTCACTGCAAGTTAATTCTAATACACCAATGAACAGTTAGGTTAGAGCCTTCAAGATGGACTTTCTGGACTAAACAACAGCATAAGTTGACTGCATATGATGACTAATCCTTCGATGATTGTTGAACTTCGTACTTTTCTTTAATGCACGCACAGACACACACTGGCACTTGCACACACGAGGGGGGGGGACGGATAATTATATTCTTGTTTCTCATGTTTACTCGCCTAAACAGTAATGTCGGATAACCGTTCCCCTTCAAGATCTGATACAGAGACGGATCCCGAGGTGTATGAGCACCAAAACCTCGAGGTTCTTCCAATTAATCCAGAGGGTGCGGATTCTGGATCCGAATATAAGGCAGAAACAGAATCGGATCCGTCCGAGAGTACCTCGCTTGATGAGGAGTCCGAAGTAGATGACCGAGCTCCCGACGAAATTCCTGGTGCAATAGAAATAGAGAAATTCACTGACTCTTTAGCTTCCAAACTTGATGACATAAAGCTTAAGAAAATTTGCTTGAGACACGGGATCCCCTGGGATGACATGAGGACACCTGGCAGCGAAGATAGACCTCATTTGGCTCCGGAGGGGTATATGACAGTTAGCCGACTTATGTGCTGGGTAGGCGCTATTCCTCTGTTTCCTCCAATCGTCATTGAGACCCTAAAACGATTGGGTATTGCTCCAATGCAGCTTCATCCCAATGCCTACGCAGCCCTATACACCCTATACATCGCATATGCGGAAATCCTGCAAACTGAGCTCACGTTTAAAGATTTGAATTTTTTTACCTTTTCAAGCATCGCTCCACAGAAACCCCAAATTTTTCTTTCTTCGAATCGGTAGCAAATAGGAAGGTTTTGTCTGACGGGTACAACAACATAGGGGATCCCAAGGCCGATTGGTTCTATATAAAGAGACAGGCCGGGTGTTCAAGAAGATGGCTTAAATCAAATAAATTTTAAACCTTTGAATGAATAACTTGTTTAAGAAATCGAAGCACTAACATGCTTCTTTTCTCTAAGCAGATCATGTCTTTCCAAAGACGGAAGGCTCGGTGTACAATATTCGACTGTCCCTTCTTCTGCAAAGCAAATCCGACTTCCTAAAGATCAAGAGATGTATTACTGACGAGAATCTTCACAAGCACTGCCTTCCGGATATAAGGTTTGGACTTGGTGCGGGTGGCAAACCCTACAAATACGTGCCCCCGACTGAGGGAGAAGGAACTTCACAGGCAGCAGAAACAACTAAATTTCGTAAGAGTCCTTCGCCGATAATTATCCAGGACGACGAAGAACTAAATGTATATAAAGGAGATGAGGCCCGTACTGACGAGTCTAAGGAAATCCCAGTCTCTCCGGGGGGTTTCCCCTCAAGGGCATCTCTACCGGTTGGACCTGCTGCTCCCGATGATTTAACAGAGGAGCAGTTATTTAAAGAATTGAGCAAGATTCCTCTTCCTGATGATGTATATAAACAGGGAGACTTCGAAGGGGAGCCATTTTTTCCTATTTCTGAGGAAACAACCGTTCCAGTTGGAGAACGAGAAACTACCCAGATGAGCCTGACTTCGGGCCCTGGTCTGGTAGGTGGAATTATATGGGATGCACATATCACATGCACTGTCTGACCCCACACTTTTATACCAACAGTATTCAAGGTTTTAATATGCACTTGTTTCTTTTGCAGGAAAGATGTCTCGCAAACGATCTTATTCCTATCGCTCTCTCCGTGAAGGCACACCTAGTCTTCATCCAAATCCTGAGCGTGCTCGTAGCGGCAACCGAGGGGGAGACAGTCATTGGTCCCGGGATTCTCACAAGCCTACTTCTTTACAATCCAGATCTCCATCAAAACAAACTTCTGTAAAGCCTCCCAGTCATCCGGTGCCGCCTACAGGAGGAAAGCAACTTCCCAAAGACTTAACCCATCCGAAGAGTGCTCCCTCTCATAGCAGATCATCCAAAAAGCATCACGAGCCTAAGGATAAAAGCAAAGATCCAAACAAGGATTCTGAGAAGGAGAAAATTGACATTGTCCCTTCTAGCCAACAAAGTTTGAGTGCCCCCGGATCACGAGACTATATCCATGGCCCTGAGACTCATACCAAGTTGGAAAAATTACGAGAACAATTCCCTGATATCTTCTTCGAAAGGATGATGTTCGTTCCAACTTTGGAACCAGTCCCTAAGAATTGGGATACTGAAGTCATCAGACACGTTCGCCATGTAGCCAAGCAGTATGAGACGATGAAGAAACATGTTGTCAATCTCTCAGACGTCATCCGAACGCTTGAGATGGAAGCGCATAGGTCCAAAGTGAAGATAGATAACAATGAAAGGGCCAGGGTAAAAATGGAGAAAGACTTAGAAGATGCACAATATTTTCTTGCCTTGGCTCAGCGAGATGCTAAGAATTACAAAACAGAGCTGGAGGAGGCCAGGCAACGTTTTCATAATGAGATCGATTCCAACAGCAAAGAGCGAGCGTTATTGAAGAAAGAGGTGGAAGATATTAGGATGACCAACACCAAACTAAAAACAGCACAGGATCACTTTGAGGCCGAAAAAGCTGCTTGGGAGAAAGAAAACGCAAGCTTGAAAGACAGCTTAGTTCTGGCCGAAAAGGAGAAGGCGATTCTGAATGATCAACTCGTGCGTGCAGAGAAGCGCGCTATTCTTGCTGAAAATAATGTGGAAAGCACCATTGAAATGGCTACTATTTCTAATGAAAAGCTCCTCGAGAGAGAGAAGGATATCGAAGGATTTGAAGAAATGTTGTTCGACTTCCTTGGGTAGGTCATCAAGACCCGTAACATCTCCTGGATCCTAGACTACCATGTCACTCTGGCCAACATATGGGATGCAATCGTTGAGAGCGAGAAACAGCGATTAGGAGTTGATGAGATCGATGAGAATGAGTTGGTGCGGACCATTCTTAGGGATAATGAACCTGAGGATTTAGAGAAAGGAAGACGCCTACTCCGAGAAGAAATTGAAAAAGAGAGAACTCAGGCGAAGGGCAAAGAAAAAATGGAAGAAGGCCTGAGCTCAGCTGCAGAGCCCAAGGCCACCGAAATTGAGGAATACAATCCAGATTATCCATTGATTCCTCTGGGTCCAACTCCTCCAGCTGTCGGGGGTTCTGTTGCTAGCTTGGATGGAGGATCGGCGGAAGGTATCTCTATATTTTCCGCAACTTGTCAAAGCAATTGTCACTTGTCGTCGTCTTGTCGGACAATCAACTGAGCAAACTGCATTCTCTCCCAAAATAACATTTGTTTCTCATGATACAGGTGGCGGGCCAGTTGATCAGGATGCTGAAAAGAAGGCAGAGGCAGAGAAGATTGACATCCTGCCAAGTGTTGGTGCTGATGTCCCCCCAGATGCTGAACCCATCGAGGCTTTGAGAGACATGGACGGGCGCCATGACGGCGATGAAGAGGAAGTCGCCATCACCAAATAAAGCAGAGGCGATGATGAGGAAACCTTGGTTGAACAACAGGCCGAAGAGGAGGAGCAGTTGCTCCTTATGAATGGGGGACAGGATCCCGTATATGTGCCCCCAATTTCCGATATCGATCCCAAAACTGGGTTGGTCGTAAGATTTTCCTCCCGATCAATAATTTCGCAACTAGCCTCTCAATCCTCTAGTTCTTCGCCGGAGCCTCTTGTTGATAAGAGGAAGAGAAAAAAGGCGATCGTTCGGATGTTAATAAGGAGGAGCTAGGGAAGCAGAAAAAGAGCAAGAAGCGCACATAGCCCCATCCCCCCCCCCCCCCAGCATAAGTAGGATGCAGATATCAGTTCATATTTTGTCCTTAGGATTTTTAGGCTTTCCACTGGTCATGAAATGTAATTGTGGGAATGGACCTCACTTTTGTTTAGGTTCCTCTTTATCTTGTAGGTTTGCAGTTTATGAATGAAAGTTTATTTCTTTTGCGTCATCGTGTACCTGCAGTCAATAAACTCCTCATATTTAGTCACAAGTCATTTGGCTATAACCAAGCTAAGATTATACTACAAATCATTCAAGTAACAGAAAGAATTTAACAATTTCTATGCATGTTTCCCCCTATATTTGAATACGGGGGACTTGGAATTTTTTAGTAGAATTATAGTCCTTGAGGCATCAAACCTCCGGTGCCTCTATACTTTCCCGATACATCAGCGGGTTAAAGTTCGAACTCGTATCATGATCTTCTCACCGATCCTTTAACGGGGCAGGAATTCTGGGGATGCTGTGTCTCTAGAATCCTTGTCAGCGCTTAATCACAGATGTTTTTATACTCTCCTAGCAGTCGCCAAGGTTAGAGTTCAAGCTCGGCTGTTCAGTCGCCCCCCGATCCTTCAGCGGGGTAAGAGCTCTTTCTCAATGCTTAATCGTAGACGCTTTTATATTCTCCTGGCGGTCGCCAAGGTTAGAGTTCGAACTCGGCTGTTCAGTCGCCCCCCGATCCTTCAGCGGGGTAAGAGCTCTTTCTCAGCGCTCAATCATGGATGCTTTTATACTCTCCTGGCGGCCGCCCAGGTTAGAGTTCTGTCAATGACGTGATTCACTCTATTGTACCTTCAAAGTTCTAGCTGCGGATTGCTCTCCATTTTGATGGAAGGCACCTGGGGTCAGATGTTCCTGTGATTTCCGCATAGTTTACAGCAAATTTCATAAAGATAAAAAAGCGGGTAAATAATAGTGCAATAAAGGTAAATGACACACGGTGTTTTTATAATGGTTCGGTCAAATCGTAACCTACATCCACTTTATAATCTTTTGCTTAAAAAATTGGACTATTCTAGGCAAGTCGTGCCTTTTACATGGTCCTATCAAACAAAAGAATAAATCTGACGTCTTTATGTCAGATAAGGCCGCAAATGTTGGGCATTCAACACTCTGGGGATATCTTCTCCATCTACTATAGCTAGCTTGAAGGTTCCATTATCAAGCCTTTGTAGAATGGAGTACGGTCCTTCCCACTTCGCACCCATAAGAGTCGGGGGTGGAAAGACACGCTTCAGAACCAAGTCTTCGGGTTCAAAGGTTCGGGCTCGAACCTTTTTGTTGTAGTATCGAGCGACCTGTTGCTTGTGTCTCAAGGTACGCAAGTCTGCTTCATCCCTCTTCTCTTCTATTGAATCTAGGGATTCAAGGAGCAACTCGTTATTAGTCATCGGATCGTAATAAGTAACTCGGTGAGACGGTACTTTTAGCTCAACCGGGATGACTGCTTCTGCTCAAAAGCAAGGGAGAAGGGGGTATGGCCTGTTGCCGATTTATATGTCGTCCTGTAGGCCCACAATGCCAAGGGTAACTCATCGACCCACATAGCTTTGGCCCGCTTCAATCTTCTTTTGATAATGGACTTAATCACTTTATTTGCTGCTTCGATCTGTCCGTTCGACTGCGGATGTGCCACAGAGGTGTACTGTTTCTCAATGTGGTATTTCTGGCAGAAGTTCCTGAACTCGCTGCTGTCAAATTGGGTTCCATTGTCAGTTACGACGATCTTCGGAATCCCGAACCGGCAAATAATGTTCCTAACAACGAAATTGATCACTCGCTTGGTTGTAATCGCAGTCAACGGTTCGGCCTCAACTCATTTGGTGAAGTAGTCTATAGCTACAATGGCGAACTTTGCTCCGCCTTTTGCTATAGGGAGGGTTCCAATGATATCAATTCCCCACATAGCGAAAGGCCATGGACTTGTCATTGTTTTTAACTGACCAGGAGGTGCCCTGGGAATCCTTGAAAATATTTGGCAAGCATCACAACGTCGCGCGTACTTTGTCGCGTCTTTGTTTATGGTAGGCCAGAAATAACCATACTGCAACACCTTTTTTGCCAGAGTTTGTCCTCCAGTGTGATCGCCACATTCACCTTCGTGCACTTCCTGCAGTACACATTTGATGTCGTCATGGGCTATACACCGAAGGAGAGGCATCGAAAATCCCTGTCTATACAGGACTCTGTCTTGCAGAACATATCGGGAAGCTTTACGAATTACCTTACGCCTCTCGCTCTTCTTGGTCGGAAGCGTTCCATTCATTAGGAAATTCTTTAGAGGGGTCATCCATGACTCCCTTTCCGGCTCAGTTTCTAGTACCGGATCAATTTCCATCTGATCTATACTTGGGAACCGAAGCACTTCAACTGGGGCTAGCCTGATCTCTTCAGGATCGTCGGAACTAGCCATCTTGGCTAATTTATCTGCCTGTTGGTTCTCTGACCGCGGAATATGAGAGATACTGTAGTGATCAAAACCTATCAGCAGCTCCTTTACTTTCTCCAAATAAGAAATCAATCTTGGGCTCTTAGCTCGAAATTTTCCAGAAACCTGATTTACAACCAACTTGGAGTCACAAAATATGTCTAGCTTCGCGATCTCTAATTCCTTTGCGATCCTCAACCCGGCTATCAAGGCTTCATATTCGGAGTCATTGTTAGTGGCGTGAAATTCCAACCGGATAGCATAGGATATCAGTCTTTTCTCAGGAGTTTCAAACACCACTCCGACACCAGATCGTTTATCATTCCTAGCACCATCAATATACAATTTCCATGCACTAGGATCGAGAAGTAACTTTGGTGGGTCAGTCTCTTCGTTTACCATGTCGTCCCCCGAGGCAGTAAATTCTGCTATGAAATCTGCCAGCACTTGCCCCCGTATTGACCGTCAGGGCTGAAAATTTAAATCAAATTGACTCGGTTCAATGTTCCACTTGAGTAACCTTCCAGAAGCTTCTGGTCTCTGTAGAACTTGCTTGAGCGGATGATCTGTATACACGGTGATAGGATAAGCTTGGAAATAATGTCGAAGTTTCCTAGATGCAATCAATAAACTGTACGCCAGCTTTTCGATCCTCGGATAATTGCGTTCAACTGCCGCCAATTTTTTACTCATGTAGTACACTGGCCTTTGAACCTTGTCTTCTTCTCTCACTAACGCTGAGTTGATCGCGTGGGACGACACTGCTAAGTACACGAATAAATCCCCGTGATCCACCGGCTTAGACAGTATCGGAGGTCTCTCCAGATGATTCAGCAGGTTCTGAAATGCTTCAATGCAATCAGGGGTCCACTTAAAATTGCGTTTTCCTCGCTTTATCAATTCAAAGAATGGGATGCATTTGTCTGTCGCTCTAGAGATGAATCTGCTTAATGCCGCTACTTTCCCAGCAAGGCTCTGCACATCTTTGATTTGTCTAGGCTCCTGAATGTCTCTGATTGCTGCAATCTGGTCTGGATTAATTTCAATCCCGCGCGAGCTGACAATGAATCCCAAGAATTTCCCGGATGCAACCCCAAATGAGCACTTCGTTGGGTTGAGTTTCATCCCATACTTTCGAAGAATACGAACCATTTCTGCCAAGTTCATAGTGTGATCGGACGATCGTCTGGACTTAACCAACATGTCGTCGACGTACACCTCCATCGTTTTCCCAATCTGGTTATAGAACATTATGTTCACTAACCGTTGATATGTAGCACCTGCGTTCTTCAAACTAAAAGGCATTACCACGTAGCAGTACAATCCCAGATCAGTAATGAAGCTAGTGTGTTCTTGATCTGGAACATGCATAGGAATCTGGTTATATCCTGAATAAGCATCCATGAAAGAGAGAAGCTCATGACCTGCCGTTGAATCTACCAACTGATCAATTCTGGGTAACGGAAAGTTATCTTTTGGGTAGGCTTTATTCAAATCCGAAAAATCAATACACGTATTCCACTTCCCATTGGCCTTCTTTACCAAAACTGGATTTGAAATCCAATCTGGGTAGGTTGAGTCTCTGATGAATCTGTTACTTCTTAACCTTTCAACTTCTTCTTTCAAAGCTGCGGACCTCTCTAGGCCCAGCATTCGCCTTTTTTGTTTTACAGTGGGGTGCTTTGGATTAATGTTCAATGAATGGCTCATGATTGATGGAGATATCCCACACATGTCCGCGTGGGTCCAAGCAAATACATCCAAGTTATCTTTCAGGAAATCCGTCAGTTCTTTAGCTCGAACTGGATCCAACTGGGATCCAATCTTCAGGACCTTCTCTGGGTCGCTATCATCGATTGGTACATCCACAGTCGTTTCGTTGGGAGCCGCCATTCTGCCCCTATTCTCTTCGTCCTCTCTGGGATCTATATCCTCAGGCAGTTCTCTGGGCGAATCACCTATAGTCATTCTCTTTAGTTGCTATGACGTCTCCTCCCTTGTGGGGGAAGAAGCGTCTTTAACCTCAATACCTTTTCCTTTACGGAGTAGCTTTTGCTCTGCAATGTAACATGCACGTGCAGCAACCTGATCTCCTCTGACTATGCCAACACCAGCTTCTGTAGGAAACTTCAATAACAAGCACCAGGTGGCTATACAAGCTCTAAAATTTGCTAGGCCCGGTCGACCCAAGAAGGCATTATAAGGCGATTCAATATCCAAAACTACGAAGGGAAGAATTCTCACTCTCTGGCGTTCTCCTTCCCCAAGTGTTACCGGCAGCTCTACATATCCCATTGCAGTAGTTGAATCCCCGTTAAATCCACGAATCCATCCTTCACATGGCTTTAAATCTTTCAATTCAAGGTTCATTAGATCGAATGTCTTTTTGAATAGAATGTTGACTGAACTACCGTTATCCACTAAAACTTTATGGACAGTAGCCGGGCCAATAGGAACTATGATTACAAATGGATCTTCGGTCGAAGCGTGGACTCCAATACTCTCTCGGTTGCGGAAAATGACGTCGTCTGACATCATCTTTTGTTGTTTTACCGGGACATTGTCCTCAGGGTTGCTGCAATCTCCTGCCTCGAGACATTGCTTTGCTGCGTTTAAGTACTGGTCCATCACCCTGAAACTATGCCCGGCTAGGTGAAGCCCTCCGATTATGGTATTGATAACAAGATCCTTTCCTTTTTGCTGGACAGCTGGCCTGGCAGTAGGTTGATTCTGGTTTTGGTTCGGGGTCTGAATAGCTTGCCCCCTGTCTCTAGGAGTCACCCGGTACTCATCCAACTTCCCTTCTCGAAGCAACCTCTCAACTACGTCTCTCAGATGACGGCATTCATTTGTAGAGTGGCAATGAGTCTGATGGAAGAGACAAAACTTCCCCGTCTCACGTTCTTTCTCCGTCGAATCTCTTGGAGGAGGCCTTTTATGTTGGAGAACGTTGTACGAGTCGACAAATATATTCTCCAAAGTATCATTTATTGGCGTATAACTTTCGAAAGACTTGGTACGGGTCCTTCTCTGGGAATCGTTCCCCCGATTTCTCTTCCGATTATTGCCATTACTGTTGTTACCATTGTTTCCTGACTGGCGGCTGCCGCCCTGGTTTCGGTTTCCAACGTTGACTTCAACTTTTCCCGAGCTGTCTCCGGTTTGCTTGATGGCGACATTACTTTGGATTTCCTCCTTACTTGCCATTTTCATCTCCCGGTTGGCATATACCTCCTCCTGTTGTAGGCGTACGTTTGCTTTCTCATAAAACAATTCTCTAGTATGAGGTTGTTTGCCGGCTAGGTATCTCCCAAATTCAATATCTTTATCCACCCCATCAATTAGGGCTGCCACAACAGTCGACTCATGAGGATCCTTGACTTTGGTGGCGGCTAGGTTGAAACGATCCAGATACACCCTCAAGCTCTCACCTGGTCGTTGTTTGACAAGGAACAGGTCAATCACACTTTTCGACCTTTGTGTATAAATGCGGAACTGTTCTACGAACTTTTCACTCAATTCCCTGAAACTGGAAATTGATCTTGCTGGTAAGCGAGTAAACCATAATAACGCTACATCCTCTAGGAATATAGGGAATGCTTTGTACTTTACAGCGTCGGAAGCTGCGGCAGCGGTCATTGACCAAGAATATCTCATTAGATGTTGGATCGGATCAGATCTACCCTCGTAACGGTTCATTTGAGGCATGTTGAAGCGCCTCGGGAATGTTACATCTAGAATGTCGTCGGAAAAAGGGTTGTGGCTGCGATCAATTCCCCAGTCTTCATTCCTTTGTCCACGGCTATCCGCCAGGATTTGATGGATCATAGCTGCAACATTTGCACTGGTCATCCGAGGCTCGGGGTCAGTGCCTCTAGCTCAGTGGAATTCTCCGATCTCTCTTCTAGGAACATCCACAAAGTCCGGAGCTCGGATTGGGCTTCGCTGCCCCCTGTTACTATGAGTATTTGTACGGCGGAGGGGCTGAGGTGGTCTATTCTCAACAGTATTATTCACAACTCGAGCTCTAGGAGTTGCGACACGATTATTCAAGTTGTAGTTTGAGGGTCCTTCACCAAGTGTCTCTTCCTCCCGTGATGGCAAGGTTCCAAATCGGAGTTGTTCTATGTTTTCAGCCCGCTCATACGGTCGCCGCGGAGGTCTTGGCGATTCCTCCGATGAAGAAGAGTACTCTGGGGTGAGCGGACGGACTGGAGGAGGCGTTCTTTGCCTTACAATATCATCCAGACGTCTATCCATAGCAGTCAAATTCTGTCACAGCATGGAGTTTTCCTGCCTTTGAGCAGCTATTTCATCAAACAGCCTATCCCACATTTCAACGAAGCGAGATAGATCTCCTTCAGTAACTGGAGCAGAGGGGTCATACTGATCATCAACATTTTCCCTTATGCGCAGAGAGCTTGAGCCAGGTCGAACAGAGGGACCAGGATGGGAAGAGCGAGCCATAGGCTCCTTTCCAGGTCGGGTTGTAATCCGGTCATCACCTCAGATCGTGGTGGATCGGTGTCGGTGGCTCGCAGCACCCCCTTGGGATCGGATCGTGGTAACATTGGGAGGAGGTTCGTGGTGTTATCGTGGGACCGGGTGACGACCCCTTCAACTATTCGGTTCGCATCGCCCTCCACGGTTCGGTTCGCCATCTCCGTTCTGCGATCCGAGGGTCCTTCGTTGACCTGTTCATGCCCGCTCTCTTCAATCGCTTCATTCGCAGCTTCATTCGCCTGTGAAGCTCGCACTTCCTTGGACTTCTTTCCAGCCATGATATCATGTATTGTTGAAATCTTCAAAAGTCTGAACAGTGAGGTTTCAGAACTGTTTTCTTCAGACTTGGGTATCCATACAATGGAGAAACAATCCAATATCCTGAGTTCAATTCTCAGTGAAAGCACCAAAATGTTAGATCAAAATTTGGCTCTAACACCCAAATTGCTCTGATTCGTAGAAAATTATAACTGAAAAATGAGGAAAAAGCAGAGAACACACAAGGTTTATCGTGGTTCGGCGTTAATGAGCCTACGTCCACTTTATATGCTATTGATTATACTTTGAATGCTAGTACAACCAATGATTTCTCTCAAACTCACTCTTACAATTATGATTTCTCTCAGTAATCTCGAAATAAAACTGATAAGAAATAGTGATATGACAGTAATGGTGGAGTCAATACTCAATACTGCCGAAAGATCCCGAAAAATGCCAAGCTCTGGGCTATTTATAGCTGATTCTGTCAGGCGGATCGCGGTCACACGTGGTGCAAATCCCGAGAATATCAGATCGGATCGAGGCTTGATGAAGAATTGGTCAATATGACAGTTGTAGACAGGTGTCGCGAGATCCATGCATCTCGGATCGTGATGGACTTACTCAGGAGCTTCGCAACATCCTCGGGGATCGGATCGGTTCGTGATGGCGAGGGAGGGATCGGGTCGTGACCCGCTGCAGCGATCCGATGGTGCGATCCAAAAGGGAGGGGGCGATCCGCATGGGCGATCCGCCTTTCTGTGAACTAAAGGGGAGAAATCTCATACTTCTTATGTGTTGAACCTTGGTGGCTTGGTCAAAAAGCTAGCCAACATAACGTTTCCATCAATCACTTATATATAATAGAAATATTAAATAAATAATTATATGAGTATCATTTTCAAACAAAAATCAATGATCACCATATTTAAATACTTAAAAAAACACATTACTCACAATATCAAATATAATCATCTCAATAGTAGTATTTAGACAAAATAAGAGAATCCACGTACTACAATTGCTTACAGACAGGTCTGCATGAGTAATACAAACAAAATAATAGTTAAAGTCTTCTTCATAGCTTAATTACTACCGGTTCTTTGATGCGGTGTTTTTCACTTTGTAAACCTAATTACCTGTACATAAATATAACGATCAATGGTAAGAATTACATACAACGGCCAACGGTTAGAATTACATAAATGTGTTAAATGCATAAATTATATATGCTGACAGGTGGTCAAATATGTTTTATTTGCATGCATAAATTGAAGAAAACAAGTATAAACTGGATACAACACATGACAAGAACACTTGCAAGCAGATGAAGTTGTGAACACATCTCTGATCTCCCCCACAATCAGTTTTGGCCCAATCAGTGCCTGCCTCTGAAACCAAGCATCGCTTGGTTTCAGGAAACTGAAACCTGTCGGTTTCCTGAAACCGAGCGACGCTCCGTTTCGGTAAAGCTCTACTGTTACTGAAACCGAGCGTCGCTCGATTTCAGTTTTCTGAAACTTGACACTCAGTTTCAGGATTCTAAAACTGAGCCGCTAGGTTTCAGTCAACTAAAACTGAGCTGCTCGGTTTCAGGATCCTGGAACGAGTCATCGCTCGGTTTCAGTCAGCTGAATCCGAGTCGCCCCTCGGTTTCAGGAACCTGAAACCGAGCTTAGTTTCAGTTTCATGAAACCTGAAACTACAGGTTTCAATTTCAGGAAACTGAAACCAAGCTCAGGTTTCAGTTTAATGAAACCGAGCTCAGGTTTCAGTTTCATGAAACCTGAAACCCGAGCATCGCTCGGTTTCAGTTTTCTGAAACCTAACACTAAGTTTCAGGATTCTGAAACCGAGCCGCTCGGTTTCAGTCAACTAAAACCGAGCCGCTCAGTTTCAGGATCCTGAAACGAGTCGTCCGTCGGTTTCAGTCAGCTAAATCCGAGTCGCCCCTCGGTTTCAGGAACCTGAAACCGAGCTCAGGTTTCAGTTTCATGAAACCTGAAACTGTAGGTTTCAGTTTCAGGAAACTGAAACCGAGCTTAGGTTTCAGTTTCCTGAAACCGAGCTTAGGTTTCGGTTTCCTGAAACCAAGCGCCGTGTGATAACCAGATTCATTTTAGTGCATTTGTAGAACAATCAACGGTTAGAATTACACACAAGTCATGATAATGTACAAGTATAATTTACTATATATCACTTTCAAATTGGCTGAGTTTCAAATGGTTTAGGCCTCACTTTAATTTTTCTTCTTATACAATGATAGGGCCTTCATAGAATATGAATGTGTGAAATATATATGTTTAGATTATAAATATGCACTTTTTGTTAATGAAAGATTTTGTTTAAAAATTTTGGCTCTCTTTATTTATGCATGCATGTTTATGAATCCTTCGCTTTTAGTTTGGAGATATTCCGAATTCAGTGAAATAAGATTAGTGGGCATTAGACTGCCAAAGTTTACAAAAGCTAAAGATCTGCTTCTGTAAAGTTTTCATTAGATATTAGTCTTATAAAAATAGCTATGTATCTACATATGTATAAATATCATGAGTTTAGTTTTATATATACATATAAGAGAAAATTTGTTGAAATCAGCGTATATATGATTTATACAACATAGACCTAGAACTTGTAACATATGTACATTATATGGGTGTAATGCTGACAACTGTGTTTTGACTACTCAAAGATTTTGGCAATCAAATGTTCATATTTTACAAAACTACCACCAATAAGTTCACATTTTTTTTGATCGGTACTAATAACAGTAAAAGTACTGGAATATTGCACTATGCGGTCATCTAATACTGAATGCATGTTGAAATCAGTTTCAAACTAAGGACAAGTATGGACAACACATGAAACAATTGGATATAAGCACCTAATATGCATGAACGAAAAAAGAAAAAAGCATAAATGTCTAAATATAAGAGGAAGAAAAATAGAATAACTAAAAAAGGAAGAAAATGAAGGAAACTTACGTTGAACTGGACAAGAAGCACTTATGTTGATAGAATTAAAAGAGATGGGGCGACCTGTAATAGAAAACAACTGATGGGTGAAGTGAAGGCTTTCTGGTTTTGGACTAATAAGAACTTTCTGGCAACCTGCAACAGAAAACATCTCAAGTCATAACTAAAAACTGTTGTTCTTGTGTAAACATATGCAATATCACATCTTAGCGTGAAACATAAAGGGGGCACTCTGGAAAGTATGAGTACTGGTCCAGGGGATCATCGATCCTGAAACCGCGATTGAAGGGCAAGATGAAATCGTATGCGAAGCGGAAGCAAATTTTGAGGTGGAAAATTTTCAGGAGGGAATTTTTGGCTGTATGTGAAGAATAGAGGAACGAATTTTTTGCGTAGCGCGGAAGAAAATTTTGAGGGGGAGAATTTTCAGGAGAAGGGAATTCATAGCAAATATAGCAAATTACCTAAACTGGACAATATTTCTGTACCAATGCCCTCCTCCCACACCAAACATAGCAAACCCCCTAAATTGGACAGTAAAGCTGACGAAAATTTTTCAGCAATTGTTATTTACTTGTAAATGATAAATGACAAATAAAAGATGTAGACATCTAAAGATAATTACCAACTGCATAGCCATTTCAGCAACTCACTCAATGCTTTGAGCATTTGAATCAAAGTAACTGAAATATACAAAAAAGTTGTGTTACCAAACCTGCGGTATAATCAAATTTATTACCGAAATTAAAATGGCATCATGAGAAGTCTCTACAAGCATAGTTTTTTAGAGTGGATTTTATACGTTATTCCGATACATGAATATTGAATTTAAACAGGGCTTTACCACAATCTCGAACCAAAAAAAGGCACTAATGGGTATAACGCATGTTGCACATCTGCAAAATATGTTAAAGCTATTAGCACTAATAAAAAAAAATCTTGAAAAATAACTATTAAAAAGAAAAGTAGAATTCCATACATTTGAAATGCCATATTGACAGCGGCGACAACCTGCACTCAATACAACAAAAGAAATACTTGTTTAATAAACAACGTGGAAAACAGTTAGCAAACGATACAACATGCGGAAATAAGGTATAAATCAACAGGTTCAACTTTTGAAATATCCACAATTTTAGTGTTAACTGAAATGATGGGTTCATAATAATTACCTTTGCACCCAAATATTTTGCCAGAATTACTTTCTGTTTTAGCAAGAATTGTGTACAACCAATTGAATAAAGGGGAATCAAAGCTATCTAGCACTTGTCATCAATAATTATACAATACAAAATATATACTATGACAAGGATCATTAAATTCAACCACTGGATTTAGAATAAAATAAATATTTTGGAAACTGATTAATTAGGGTGTAACACCCCGCATTTTTAATATAATTTAAAATGAAATAAAATTTATGAAAATATGCTTATATAGGTAAATAATGGTGATGTATAATGAGAATTAATTAATACATGGAAGGGAAGAAAAATTATTTCGATAATAGTGTGTGTAACGGAGAAGATAGTAAAATAAGGATATTTAATTTAGATATCAGGAATTAAGTAAAATGAACATCGCCATTGCGTTCCTCTCGAAATTTTAAATGAAATAGAGTCCGAGTTTTCGAAAATCGGAGTCCGTATGAAGAAGTTATGACCTCCCGAAGTTTCAGCGAAAAATCAGAAAACAGCCCAGCCCAGAACAGAAAAAAAATGACCAGGTTGACCTCCCAGGGGGGAGGTCAACCATAGTGTCGACCCCCCTTGGGGAGGTTGACCTGTAGCGACCTAAAGCGGGAATTTTGGTCCAGAAGCAGGAAATTCGCCCCAGAAGCTGTCCAGGTTCATTTTTGAGCACCTGGATGAGTTTTTGGGCCTGGGACGTTGGTCTAACACCTATATAAACATCCTAGGCTCATTGTAAACTCCACAACAATTCATGGCAAGGCCATGGCTCTCTTCTAACTTGATTTCTTCTTCCTCCTCAAGCTATTGATCTAAATAAATCTTAGATCTGTTCTTCTCTCTTTTCTCTACAACATCTATTCTTAAAATTAAAAAGAATGAGATCTAGAATTACTACAACCATGAATAAAAAGAAAAGAAGCTTAGATCTAAATCACTGCGCAAAGAGAAGGAATTCAGATCTGCAATCTACGCCGCATATGAAACCGAAGATAAATTGAATTGGACATGAAATCAAAAAGGGGAACGCTTGGTTTTGGGCTATGATATGAACTGGAGGGTGTGGTTATAAATTACAAAGGGGGTTGGGCGTAATATAACATTGACAAAACCTGAATGCGTAAACCAAATTTAGAATTATACGCATGAACATGATTTGAGGTTTGACGTAGAATTGACATCATTGATTTAAGCAAAAAATTGACTTATGGATTTGTTAATGGGCACATCTCTCTGGAATAAAACCTGTATTATAACTTGAATTTGGATAAGAACACAAACTTGATATGAATTGACATCTGGAATTTGACATGAAGTTTACATCTAGAACTTGAACATGAAATTGACATGAATATGAATAATGAATTTAATGATAGACGTAACCTGTTAATGGGATTACAAGCATGAATATAAATTGGGGTTTTTAGGTAAAGATTGGATTTGGGGAATTGACACTTGACATCTAGATTGAACTTGATACTCGAATTTTGGCACTATTGAAATGCATTGAACATGAATATGGTTGAGTAATTTATGTAATTAAATAGGGACAAAATTATGAAACTTGAAATATGACATTTAGAATATGCTTATGAACTTGACATCTAAAACGAACACGAACATGGCATAAATTGGTAGTTGACATTTATAAGAACATGCTTGTAAGTTGGGTAATTGGCATAACATGAACTTAATATTTCTGACATGATTATGAACTTGACATATGCCAATTAGAATAGAGATGAACCAAACATGAAACGTGGCTAACTCGAGGTTAGGATGAGTTTGCGATGTAATCCTGCCCGGAACCGCCCGGCCTAACCAGTGGTTGCAAACAATAGGTCCTAATATGAGAAGTTAGTCATATCGCACTTGAAACCCGAGGTTAGACTGAGTTGTGGTGTAATTCTGCCCGGAACCGCCCGGCATAACCAGTGACCACAACAACAGGTCTAATGTGAGAGGTTGTGGTGCATTAATAATTAATGGCACATGATTCGTAGGGTTAAGTCATGAATTCAAAGACAACACTTAACCAAATTTGTGAATGAACGTTATAAGGGGATGGGGTTAAGTCGACACGAACATATGAACAAAACTTAACCAAAAACGGAAATAGGGAATGTTAACTACCTATTATAAATCGAAGTTGAAATAGTCGAAGGGTTAATTAGGAGGTAAACCTGTCCTAGGGACAGAGAAAGATTATGACTTAAGATGTAATGTAAGACCTGAAGGGTGGGATAACCTATGATATGGGGTAAGCTAAGCAAGAACTGTGGGAAAACACCCATGCGCTATCACTGAATAAAAGAGAACTTAAGTTATGCTTGAATTCATGGGAAAACCTTAGTCAGCAAGTTGAATTATAAAGCGAGAATATGTGGTCTGATGTCTACGGTAACGAGAATAGACTAAGTAAAACAACAAGAATGATAATTAAGTAACAAGCCTTAGTTAATAGGAACTAAGTAGTAAACCTTAGTTGAGAAAACGGTCGAGAACGGGAACTAAGTTGTAATCCTTAGTTAAGGGGACTAAGTGGTAAACCTTAGTTAACAAGATTAACGGGAAAGGAAACTAAGTGGTAAACCTTAGTTAATAACAATTAAGTAATAATTCTTAGTCAAGGAAACTGAGCCAATCCATAAATAGATGAATAACCCGATACGATAGATCATCGCTTAACAAACACACGAGGAGGAGCGAACGTTTATATGATTTCGAGAAAGGCTCCAGCGGACTGGGTTACGAAGCACGTAGCTTCGGGGAACGTAAGAGTACTCTTGGTATCCCTCTGTGAGGTTGCAGATGATCCGCCTGGGCTCACAGAGGTTAAGGTCTACGGTAGGAGAACCAAGATATGCCTTGGTTGCAATATACGGCAAACTAAAGACTAGGATGGACCAGCGTGAGGCGGCGATATCTTGTTTAGCCCTGTGATAGCACTCGTTGTCTACCTACCATCTTCAGTCAATCGTAGTACGTATACGGAAAGGCAGAGAACTCCCAATAGACCATATACTTTCTATCTAGTTGTGGGTGAGGCTGGCCAATAGGAAAGTGGGGCATAGGTGGAAGGAGTACAGTTCTCGTGCTTGATTTTCTTGGATTGCCTTTCATTAGTTGAGGGAGGGGTCACGTGGGACCATAACCACTGGTAGAAAAACAGACCTTGGCATCTGCATCGGCAGATAACTTAAAGCTCCCGACCGAGTTCCGTATTTCTTGATTTAGCCCTGTCATGGGACTCGAGCCGCACATATAGTGTACATATGCACCTAGACGTCGGGAACGTTTCGCGACACATACATGGGAAAAGGGCGCTGTTCGACAGGTAGCATAATCCCTAGTAGTCCTAGGTGGCATAAACCCTAATCGAATCTAGAAAACATTCAATAGGTAGCATAATCCGTAGTGGTCCTAGGTGGCATAAATCCTAGTTGAACACTCGATAGTTCATGATAAGGAAACCTATCCAGATCAATGGTGGCAGTCCAAACGATTTCAAGAATGGTGGCACTACGTTGAAGTAGTATAAAATTACGTGGTAAAGCCCGTATGATATACGGCAAGGTACTGTACGTATACATGGAAAGGATTATACGAGTTGGGGAAAAATTACATATACGATGTATTAGGTTAATTCTACTAGTAAGTGGACGAAAATGACATGGGTTTGGCCTTAGGTGCTAATACTGTGAATAACCTAATAAACAAGAAATTATAACTGAACGGTATATGTAGGGTTACACAAGAGTTTATTATAGTCCAGTCACACAGAACTTATGTTCTGACCCCCTCCTCACAACATGCGCAGGTTAGGTTCATGACAGAGATAGTATTGCTTGACTACTGGCTTGGCAGTATTATTATTAAAGTAATGATATTTTGAATAAATTATATTTTATTCCTTCCGCTGTGAGCTGCTTTTCGAACTCTGACATGTTTCTTTCTCTTTGTCTTTTCTGTAGGATACTAGAGCACCCAACTCGGGGTTCGATGGATTAGATTTAAAAAAATTCGGTCTGTCGAAACCCGGGTTGTTACATCTGGTATCAAAGCCAGGTTTAGTGGTCTTAGGGCGATAATGAGTGAACGTATTTGTATTTTCTAAAATATAAATATATTATATATATAAACCTAAATCCATATAGTAGCCCACTAGACATGTAAAGAGTTGGGATATTGGTTTGTACTCTAAAGGCATGGACATAGAAATTTTGGAAACAATTAGGTGGTTGGGAAAGTGTACAATATGACTTAGAGTTAGAAAGTATCCCATGGAATGGAAACTGAAATATTAGTATCTCAGAGTAGTGGGTCTAGAAGTAAAACCTTAGAAATTAGAAAAAAAGGTTAAAGTGTGAAAATGGATTAGGAATATATATAGTCGAGAAAATTGAATTTGTGAAAGTACCTAGGAAAGCCTAGTTGAGTGGAAAACCCGCTTTGAGTGTTACCCAATAATAAACTTTTAAGAACTTGAATTTGTAAAAGAGTTTGTGGTATTTTCTGAGTTTTGATCTTAAAAGTATCTTGATGTTTGAAAAGTGCATATTGGGTTTTAAAATAAAGTGGGGTATATTATGTAAAACAACGATTTCTTATTTTTAAAGAATTCTCCCATGAAAAGGAGCATATATATATATATATATATATATATATATATATATATATATATATATATATATAGCTCACTAGTTCTCATATATGAAAATCTTGAAAGGAAAATGCTGTATTTTGTAAAAGGAGTTTTTGAAATCTCTATTCTACTAAATTTTGATTATTGTTAAAATTTTGGGTAAACAAATTTCCTGTGGAATGCACAAGCATTGAGACCTAGAATTGTTGCTTGAGAAAAAGAAAAGGATAGGCTAGTAATACACAGCATGGACTAGTAGTGACTACTAGGTGATGAAGGGCAAGCAATTATATAGACCCTGTTAGGTGGACTCGCGATTGTCAGAGGTAATAAAGTCTTAAGATCCTTGGCCCATAGTTGTAGCTGTGTAGGATACTGTTTGACTAGAAAACGGAAAAGATTATTTGAAAAGGATAAATAAATAATATAAACATGAGAAACTGGACTAAGCCAAATAAGCTAAAGAATAGCCTAACTAACAAGAAAACAATAAATTCAGTAAAGCAACAAAACAAGACGGGGGAAAGAAAATGAAAATCTCAAGAAAAAGATGAATAAATATGAAATTATTTCAATATAAAGTCGAAAATTCGAGAAAGAAATTTTCTTATGTGGTTGTGCTTGGATAAGAAAATAGGGAATCTTAATAGAATAGTTATATAAAAATCCAAGTACAATTAGAAAACAAAAAACGGAGGATGTGAATTTTTCCGTTTTATACCTTTTCGTAACATAAGAAATCGAATTTGGAAAATTAGATTTTTCTAAATCTCGAATTAAAAGATGGCTGGTAGGATTTTGGATGCGAAAATTGGATGAACTATGCTCTTATTCTATAAGAGTATGGGAAAATTTGAATGGAAAATGTTTTGGTTTTTCAAAAATATTGCCTCCATATAGAACTGCAAGAATATTTAGGATGTGAGCATCATGTTTTGAAAAGTTTTTTTAAAGTTTGCATACATATAGGTGGATCCAAATTAGGCATACATGCTTTACTATAATGTACTTCACTTTGCACATGTGCACAATGTTGCAACAATTGGATGAACACTAATTGGAAGTTGCGAGGGATTATCTATTTTACTCTTATCGAATTTCGGGGACGAAATTCTTTAAGGGTGGGGGAATGTAACACCCCGCATTTTTAATATAATTAAAAATGAAATAAAATTTATGAAAATATGCTTATATAGGTAAATAATGGTGATGTATAATGAGAATTAATTAATACATGGAAGGGAAGAAAAATTAATTCGATAATAGTGTGTGTAACGGAGAAGATAGTAAAATAAGTATATTTAAGTTAAATATCAGGAATTAAGTAAAATGGACATCACCATTGCCTTCCTCTCGAAATTTTAGATGAAATAGAGTCCGAGTTTTCGAAAATCGGAGTCCGTATGAAGGAGATATGACCTCCCGAAGTTTCAGCAAAAAATTAGAAAACAGCCCAGCCCAGAACATAAAAATAAAATGACCAGGTCGACCCCCAGGTCGACCACCCAGGGGGGAGGTCGACCATAGTGTCGACCCCCACTCCTTGGGGAGGTCGACCTATAGCGACCTAGAACGGGAATTTTGGTCCAAAAACGGGAAATTCGCCCTAGAAGCTGTCCAGGTTCATTTTTGAGCACCTGGATGAGTTTTTGGGCCTGGTACGTTGGTCTAACACCTATATAAACATCCTAGGCTCATTGTAAACTCCACAACAATTCATGGCAAGGCCATGGCTCTCTTTTAACTTGATTTCTTCTTCCTCCTCAAGCTATTGATCTAAATAAATCTTAGATTTATTATTCTCTCTTTTCTCTATAACATCTATTCTTAAAATTAAAAAGAATGAGATCTAGAATTACTACAACCATGAATAAAAAGAAAAGAGGCTTAGATCTAAATCACTGCGCAAAGAGAAGGAATTCAGATCTGCAACCTACGCCGCATATGAAATCAAAGATAAATTGAATTGGACATGAAATCAATCAAAGATGAATCAAAGGGAACAAAAAGGGGGAAATCAGTTCGAAGATTAATCTCGTTCCTATTTTGAAGATGACAAACACTGTGAGTGGAGTTATAATACACTTTTTGTGTAAAATTATGATTTATCGTTCAAACATTCCCTATGTAAACACGAAATGAAATTATTGTGGAAATTGGATCTGTAATGTTTAATATTGTCATGTGTTCGCTTTTAATTATTACGCCTACGATTATGTCCTCTTTTATTCTCCCTTTTTTATCTTTTTCTGACTAGGCTATCACGAGCCTAGCTTTATTATGAAATGAATACGACGGAATGATTATTGCGAACTAAAAAGGGGAACGCTTGGTTTTGGGCTATGATATGAACTGGAGGGTGTGGTTATAAATTACAAAGGGGGTTGGGCGTAATATAACATTGACAAAACCTGAATGCGTAAACCAAATTTAGAATTATACGCATGAACATGATTTGGGGTTTGGCGTAGAATTGACATCATTGATTTAAGCAAAAAATTGACTTATGGATTTGTTAATGGGCACATGTCTCTGGAATAAAACCTGTATTATAACTTGAATTTGGATAAGAACACAAACTTGATATGAATTGACATCTGGAATTTGACATGAAGTTTACATCTAGAACTTGAACATGAAATTGACATGAATATGAATTATGAATTTAATGATAGACGTAACCTGTTAATGGGATTACAAGCATGAATATAAATTGGGGGGTTTTTAGGTAAAGCTTGGATTTGTGGAATTGACACTTGACATCTAGACTGAACTTGATACTCGAATTTTGGCACTATTGAAATGCATTGAACATGAATATGGTTGAGTAATTTATGTAATGTAAATAGGGACAAAATTATGAAACTTGAAATATGACATTTAGAATATGCTTATGAACTTGACATCTAAAACGAACACGAACATGGCATAAATTGGTAGTTGGCATTTATAAGAACATGCTTGTAAGTTAGGTAATTGGCATAACATGAACTTAATATTTCTGACATGATTATGAACTTGATATATGCCAATTAGAATAGACATGAACCAAACATGAAACGTGGCTAACTCGAGGTTAGGATGAGTTTGCGATGTAATCCTGCCCGGAACCGCCCGGCCTAACCAGTGATTGCAAACAATAGGTCCTAATGTGAGAAGTTAGTCATATCGCACTTGAAACCCGAGGTTAGACTGAGTTGTGGTGTAATTCTGCACGGAACCTCCCGGCATAACCAGTGACCACAACAATAGGTCTAATGTGAGAGGTTGTGGTGCATTAATAATTAATGGCACATGACTCGTAGGGTTAAGTCATGAATTCAAAGATAACACTTAACCAAATTTGTGAATGAACGTTATAAGGAGATGGGGTTAAGTCAACACGAACATATGAACAAAACTTAACCAAAAACGGAAATAGGGAATGTTAACTACCTATTATAAATCGAAGTTGAAATAGTCGAAGGGTTAATTAGGAGGTAAACCTGTCCTAGGGACAGAGAAAGATTATGACTTAAGATGTAATGTAAGACCTGAAGGGTGGGATAACCTATAATATGGGGTAAGCTAAGCAAGAACTGAGGGAAAACACCCATGCGCTGTCACCGAATAAAAGAGAACTTAAGTTATGCTTGAATTCATGGGAAAACCTTAGTCAACAAGTTGAATTATAAAGCGAGAATATGTGGTCTGATGTCTACGGTAACGATAATTGACTAAGTAAAACAACGAGAATGATAACTAAGTAACAAGCCTTAGTTAATAGGAACTAAGTAGTAAACCTTAGTTAAGAAAACGGTCGAGAACGGGAACTAAGTTGTAATCCTTAGTTAAGGGGACTAAGTGGTAAACCTTAGTTAACAAGATTAACGGGAAAGGAAACTAAGTGGTAAACCTTAGTTAAGAACAACTAAATAATAATTCTAAGTCAAGGAAACTGAGCCAGTCCATAAATAGATGAATAACCCGATACGGTAGATCCTCGCTTAACAAACACACGAGGAGGAGCGAACGTTTATCTGATTTCGAGAAAGGCTCCAGCGGACTGGGTTACAAAGCACGTAGCTTCGGGGAACGTGAGGGTACTCTTGGTATCCCTCTGTGAGGTTGCAGATGATCCGCCTGGGCTCACAGAGGTTAAGGTCTGCGGTAGGAGAACCAAGAGTATGCCTTGGTTGCAATATACGGCAACCTAAAGACTAGGATGGACCAGCGTGAGGCGGCGATATCTTGTTTAGCCCTGTGATAGCACTCGTCGTTTACCTACCATCTTCAGTCAATCGTAGTACGTATACGGAAAGGCAGAGAACTCCCAACAGACCATATACTTGCTATCTAGTTGTGGGTGAGGCTAGCCAATAGGAAAGTGGGGCATAGGTGGCAGGAGTACAGTTCTCGTGCTTGATTTTCTTGGATTGCCTTTCATTAGTTGAGGGAGGGGTCACGTGGGACCATATCCACTGGTGGAAAAACAGACCTTAGCATCTGCATCGGCAAATAACTTAAAGCTCCCGACCGATTTCCGTATTTCTTGATTTAGCCTTGTCATGGGACTCGGGCTGCACATATAGTGTACATGTTCACGTAGATATCGGAAACGATTCGCGATACATACGTGGGAAAAGGGCGTTGTTCGACAGGTAGCATAATCCCTTGTCGTCCTAGGTGGAATAAACCCTAATTGAATCTAGAAAACGTTCAATAGGTAGCATAATCCCTAGTGGTCCTAGGTGGCATAAATCCTAGTTGAACACTCGATAGTTCATGATAAGGAAACCTATCCAGATCAAGGTTGGCAGTCCAAACGATTTCAAGAATGGTGGCACTACGTTGAAGTAGTATAGAATTACGTGATAAAGCCCGTACAATATACGGCAAAGGACTATACGTGTACATGGAAAGGATTATACGAGTTGGGGAAAAATTACATATACGATGTATTAGGTTAAGTCTACTAGTAAGTGGACGAGAATGACATGGGTTTGGCCTTGGGTGCATATATTGTGAATAACCTAATAAACAAGAAATTATAACTGAACGGTATATGTAGGATTACACAAGAGTTTATTATAGTCCAGTCACACAGAACTTATGTTCTGACCCCCTCCTCACAACATGCGCAGGTTAGGTTCATGACAGAGATAGTATTGCTTGACTACTGGCTTGGCAGTATTATTATTAAGGTAATGCTATTTTGAATAAATTATATTTTATTCCTTCCGTTGTGAGCTGCTTTTCAAACTCTGACATGTTTCTTTCTCTCTGTCTTTTCTGCAAGATACTAGAGCACCCAACTCGGGGTCCGATGGATTGGATTTTAAAAAATTCGGTCTGTCGAAACCCGGGTTGTTACATCAGGGTAAACACTGAAACCTTTTTCTAAATAGTTTCAGATTTTATAGATCGCCTACCAACTAAGTTAGGTCTCTGTTGCTAAAAATTAAAAACTGGAATCTGCCAGTGACTAATCTGTCATTGATTAACGACAAAAAAACAGTTTTTAATATTTGATGTTTTTTTTGTAGTGTGATTCAGTGAAATGTTTATTAATCAATTATTCACAACGTTATCAAGGTGATATTCAAGACTGGCTGCTTGATCAGTTGGTAAAAAACAATTAAAAATACCTTACATGTTTATTAATTAGATTTAAGTGATTAATTAATACTTGTAAGATCAACCAGCTGCTTATAAAATGACAGCCCTGGGTTATGATGAGCTGACTGATATATGGGATCCACTATGTTATTTAAAATGATTGTAATTGAATAGTGCATAGATAATTGAGTACACGAGGATGTAAAATTGCAGAAATAAAATTCATCTCATATTTTAAAACAAATATCCTAATCAATTTCCGTAATATCACATTTAACCCTAACGTAATAAATGAATTAAGCTTCAATGGTGAATGACATATTAATACAGAATATACGAACACATTTTAGTGCATGCATTCCTATCGAGCCATGCATAACCATACTGTGAGATACAAATGGTGATTTTCATAAGGCTATATACTTGAAAATAGCATACTGATAAGTTAGGTAGCAATACATGACACTATCTTTACATATATGTACCACAAACCATTTGTGTGTGGGTAAAGCATGTAACAACCCGTATTTTTGAATAACATGTTATAACACAAATGGAGGCAGAATTAAACTGTAAAATCTGAATCAAGGGAAACGGGCTGTGCCATTGCGTTCGTCTCGGAAAAATACGCGAAATAGAGTCCGAGTTTTCGAAAATCGGAGTCCGTATGACCAAGATATGGCCTCACGAAGTTTCACGAAAAATTCACAAATTAAAGTATACTTAATTAAGTGAAATGGGTTGCGCAGAGAAATATATATATGTTGATATATATATATATATATATATATATATAATTGAAAATTAAATAAATAAATATGCAAAAATGTTCAAAACAGCGAATTGGGAGAGGGGAATAACCGAACCGGCCGATTTTTGAGGTCGACCCGAGCCTGCTGGGTCGACTAGGGGTTAATCCAGGGTGTTTGGCTGTCAACCCGTGGGCCGATTCGCTCAAATGCAGATTTTGCATTTGAATGGTTCTCATGGTTCAGCTTTAATCTAAAGGCCCTAGATGGTTCCTACACTTGACTTCTTCCCCAAGACATGCTTTGATGGCTTGGATTGAATCTAGGGTTAATCCTATGGCTAATACTATCCTAATCCTCTATAAAAAGACCCCTAAACCTAGCCTAAATCACCATTATTCAATCCTACAACTAAACTATGTCAAATTTGTTCCTCTCATGGCCTCCACTCTCATGCTAAAATTCCTAAGCCTATTTCTATGAGAAATTGTGAGTTCATACAAGTGCTTTCAAACTTGTATGAGTGTTCTTAGTTTGCATTCAAGTCAAGTTGCAACATTTCTATTTCAAAGCAAGGATTTTTATTGATTTGGCGCAAGGGTTTTTCAATTGGGGCTTTCATATTTTGGTGCTTGCATAAGGGCTTCGTCTCAATCTTTATAATAAATATTCATTTGTGTCTTCATAGCGTAGTAAGCCCTTTTCTACTTTCTTTTTATTGAACTCTAAAGTTAAATGAATGATGCAAGTTTGGTTGATCATTATATGCAAGTTTGGTTGATCATTATATGCAAGTTTGGTTGATCATTATATGCAAGTTTGGTTGATCATTATGCAAGTTATGTATGACACATGTTATCATGTTATGCAAGTTTGGGTTGATCATTATACACATGTTATCATGTTATGCAAGTTAAACTTGAGTTTATGGCCTTAAAGCTTCAAGCTTTATGTTAAAGGTTGCATTTTGGCAACATGAAATTTATCATATCCCTTATGATAACTTGCATGTGAGCCTAAATGCGAACTTCTAGCAACTTCTACATGTTATTTATCACCATGTATCACTCATATGCTAAGTTTGGTTTTATGCATGCTTTTGAAGCCTAATAATGTAATATGCAAGTATATGAACATATGTACATTTCATATGCCACCATGATAAACTTGTGGCTTCAATACCTTTATGTCATGATTATGCTAAGTTCCCCATCTTATCCTTTATGCGTTGTTGCGATTATGTAAACGATGGGATTACGTTGGGGTTGGGTAACATTATGACATATACATGGTTTTTATAACATAATGTGATATGTTAACTTGTAATTATGTTTTGGAAACATAATGGACATGACACTTAGCAAATATGAGTGTGGCCAACTCGAGGTTGGGTTGAGTTTGTAGCATAAATCTACCCGGACCCGCCCGGCTTAACTAGTGGCTACAAACAATAGGACCCAATGTGAGAAGTTGGTCATGTTGTGCTCGAACCCGAGGTTAGACCTAGTTGTGGTATAAAGCTACCCGGACCCGCCCGGCTTAACTAGTAACCACAACAAAGTCTAATGTGAGAGGTTAAAGCGCATTAAGTTAATTAATGCCTCCTGATTAGGGTTAAGTCATGGTCCACTTAATACTTAACCAATTTGGGCTTGATGGATTAATCAAGGTTAAGTCAGGAGCCTTGGGTACTCTTAACCAATTTAATCCACGTGTGGATCGGGTTAACCACATTTAACCCGTTAAGAAACCCTAGTTGCGTGGTCCTTTTCAGCAGTAACCTTCTAGGTAGTATCATAAGACCCTAGGACTAGGCTAGGGTGGGGCACGATTACTGGGCTGATTGTAAGAGACCAAAAGAACCGCTGAATGATGCCCCGGTTGTTCAGGCGGACCATGGTCGTGCACATCAAGTCCGGAGTTGAACACGGGCACCGGTAGGTTTGGACTGTGCATCCTGTAATGGTGTCAGAGGGTTACACCATAGGGCCTGATACACCCTAGGGTGGACCCTGCACAGTCAACTACATTACATGATTAGGCCGTATGACACCGACACTTGACGAGTTAGGCTTATAGGGAGCCGATCGACTAGGATGTGTAGTTGGACCTTGATTTAGGTCACCTCATTATATTGGGCCAAGCTTGGGCCAAGGGATCAATTCTTGTTTTTACTTGACATGTTAGAATGCTAGTACACCCGTGGTGCAAAACTTAACCTTAATTATGCGATTACACCTTTATCTATCTTGTTAGTTAATCATCATGCCAGTATGTTGTTATCCTTATGTTCATCTCAGCTTCTCATGCCAGTTAACTTTACTAGTTCATAGAAAGACAGTAGTAGGGCTTACCAGTCTTTTTGACTGACCTGTTTTCTTTCGCCTCTTGTCTTCTGTTCCCCCCCCCCCTCAGGTCCTCAGGGTGGGAACATTGGAGCTTAGCTTGGATCTTTCCAGCTTGCTTACTGGATTTGCTCATGTACGGTTTTGGACATTGAGCTAGCATGGTTTATCACTTCATTTTGGGGATAGTACTTTATGTATTTCGGTTTTTCAGTTTATGCTTTTATCTAGACTTTGTTGTTGGAAAATAATGACCAAGTACTTTGTTGTAACATGACTATGGTTTTGAAATTCTAAGTTTTATCCGCTGCTTTACTACTCTATTTTACTTATATGTTCTGTCTTGTGATATCTGCATGCATGTTTACCTTGTCTAAACACCCCTCCAAAGCTAGAGTGCTTGCAAGAGTTACCCTGGCGGAGGTGGGTGTTACATTTGGTATCAGAGCATAAGGTTTACAAGATTTGAGCAAAAGTGTTTTTGAAACTTACCTTTTGAAAAACTATTTTCAAAACCAATTAAGTATTTTCCAAGAAAAGTCTAGTTATTTTAAAAAGGCTATTCCCCAAAAGCCATAGCACTATCCTTCGTTTCTTCGTTCTGAATCTATCTTTTTCTTCGTTTTAGTATGGCCGATCGCTTTAACATCCCGGAAGGCGTACAAGTACCTGTCTGGTTCCGAAGATTTATGGAGGCAAGGGCGGATGAAGCCGGCCCCGCGAACATTTCTCCTCCTTCCTCCGCCGCTAACATCTCTCCTCCTCCCGTAGCTGAGGTTCCTTCTCCCCCTCAGCATCCGCAAGAGGATTTCGCAAAGCTTTGCAAAGACTTTAAGGCGATGGGTTGCAAGAATTTTGTCGGAACGGAGACCCCCGTGGAGGCAAGAAACTGGTTAAAGGAAACTGAAGACCTCTTTGCTATCTTTGATGTGGAAGATCGTAGGAAAGTTCTGTTGGCGGTATGGCTATTGAAAGGGGAAGCTGCTTATTGGTGGGTAGTCACCACCACTATTAGACCCATTGAGACTTGGGCCGACTTTAGGACGAGATTTGGGCTTAAGTTTCTATCATCGACAGAAGAGAACCCTCAGCTAGAGAGGTTCCTATCACCAAAGCAAGGGGACATGACCGTTAGAGAATATATGGATAATTTTAATCAACTTGCTCAGTTCGGTCTAGAATGGGTTAACACCGCTCGGAAGAAGGCCCTACGCTTTGCTCTAGGATTAAATGAGCCATTGCGCGGTTTGGCCATATCTCATATACCCCTGGGGGCGACCTTCGAGAGTTTGGTGAATATGACCCTACTTCAAGAGGAAGATAAGAGTGTCAAGAAGGAGGTCAAGGAAAATGAGTCCCAAGGCAAGAAGGAAGATACTGAGAAAAGAGATAAGAACAACAACAATAGCAAGGACAACAAGTCAAAGGACCCAAGAAAATGCAACTACTGTGGAATTGTTGGGCACATAGCCAAGGATTGTAGAAAGAAGAAGAGGAAGTTGGGCGAATGCTTTCACTGTGGAGAGCCTGGACATCTTAGCAAGGATTGCCCCAAGAAGCAAGGACAAGGGCAAGGGCAGAATCAGCGTGTAGGACCTTCTGGAGGGCAAGTGCATGCTCTCAACGTTGCTCCAGCTCATGATCGAGGTAGTATTTCTGTAGAAAGTCTTGTTTACATTTCTGATTTCCCTGTTCATACCTTATTTGATTCTAGCGCATCGCATAGTTTTATTTCTGATCTTGTTGAAAATTTGCACCTAAGTACTAGTCTAGTTGAGGTCCCGTCAGTGTTTCAAATCCAATTGGGGTTTCCGCCCATCTACCTGTGATTTGTGTGGGTTTGAAAATCTCTATCTTGAGCATTGAATTCATGAGTAATGCTTAGGTTCTCGGGTTTATGGGATATGGGTTGATTTTGGGTGTGGATTGGTTGTGAACTTAGGGTGGTGAGGCTCATGATTCGCCTCGGTAATACCCTAGAAATTTCTTGTAACCCTAAAGGTCCCGTCATGTTATGTTATCTTGAATCTCTTGACTCGTCCATCAATGATCTGCAATCTGTAAGGGTGGTCCGAGACTATCCTGATGTCTTTGAAGAAGTAAGGGGGTTACCCCCTAAGCGGGAGATAGATTTCCGCATTTATCTGGTTGATAATGCCAAGCCAGTTACATTGCCCGTTGGGCAAATGGCCCCGCGAGAAAGGAGAGAGCTTGGTAAGCAAATCAAGGAGTAGCTTGAGAAAAATTTCATTAGGCGAAGCATTTCAGAATGGGGTGCTCCGGTGGTATTCGCTACTAAGGCGGATAGTCCATTTTACTTAAGCATGGGTTAGAAAAATCACCCTAGTAAGTACAGTTGGCAACGTGGATTGGCACTTGTTTTCAAGAGATAGTTTTCTGCGTGGGATACCGTATAGTATGTAAACGAGATCCGAGATTCACTAACGAATTTTGGAAAGCCTGCATGAAACCATGAGTATGCAGTTGGGTAGAAGCCAAGTATGTTAGGCAAAGGATAAGTGGAAGGGGAATAAGAGGCAACGGTGAAATGAGTTTTAACTCATATTTTGGAAATAAGAATTAAGAACTACGAAATTGTGAAGCTAAAAGACGGACAGGGCACGATGGGATTAAGCACAAGAAAATGCGGCTTAGAAGATTGAAGACTAGATACGCGCATTAAATACCTTTCTAAGAGTATATCCTTGATCCCTATTGTTCCGTAGAGCTTGCTCGCATGCTATCTTTTAAGAATATCCTCTCGGTCCTATCCTCAACCTTAGTTCTGTTGCAAACTCCATAAGGAGTATGACTCGCCTGTTTGTGATATATAGTTGCGGTGAAGATGTTCGTCACCAAACCATTTGGACTTTATGGGATATGAGTAATAACTGATAGACTTACAAAGAGAGAGCCCATTTCATTCCAGTGAAAAGCAAGAGGATCGTATCATGGCTAGCATCTATTTATCTTCGAGAGATAGTGCGGTTGCATGGAGTTCCTTCTAGCATAGTTAGCGATCGTGACCCGAGTTTCACTAGCCAGTTTGGAACAGTTTGCAAGAAGCGATGGGTACGCGATTGAATCTGAGTACAGCCTATCACCCCCAGACGGATGGCCAAATTGAGAGGGGTGAATAGAGTGCTAGAAGATCTTTTTGAGACTTTGTGTTCTTGACTTTGGTGGTACTTGGGAAGACCACCTTCCCCTTGTAGAGTTTGCTTATAATAATAGCTATCAAGCCAGCATAGGGATGGCACCATTTGAAGCTTTGTATGGGAGGCCGTGTAGGTCACCATCTTGTTGGTGGGAGACAACAGATAGACTTATACTTGGGCCCGATATGATACGAGACACATCCGAGAAAGTTGAATTAGTGAGAAGGAGGATGAAAGCGGCCCAAGATAGACAGAAATTCTATGCTGACAAGCGAAGGGCAGATTTGGAATTCGAAGTTGGGGACATGGTTTTCGTGAAGGTTTCTCCTTTGCGTAATGTGGTTCATTTTGGAGCAGTTGGGAAGCTGGCACCAAGGATCGTAGGACCCTTCCCTACTATAGAAAGAGTTGGAAAGATGGACTATAAAGTGGAATTGCCCGAGAAGCTAGCCGGAGTGCATAATGTCTTTCATGTCTCGCATCTCCGGAAGTGCCTACATGAGTCCGCTGAGGTGGTTGAACCAAGCATTCTTGAAGACTTTGAGGTAGAGAAAGAAGCAACCTTGAGAAAAGCTCCGATTCGTATTTTGGGAACAAAGATCAAGAAACTAAGGAATCGAGAAGTCAAATTGGTGAAAGTTCAGTGGAGTGAAGCTGATGAGGACGCAACTTGGGAAACCGAGGAGAAGATGCGTGGGCTTTATCCATTTCTTTTTGAGGGTACATTCTCGATCTATTTTCCTATCTTTCTTTTGCTATCCATGATTATCTTGTTTATCTTGTTATCTCGTTAATCTTGTTACGAGGACCTTAGGTAGAAACCTTTTGGATGAAACATGTATTTGAAACATGTTATGCTTGATGGTTGCAAATGGTTGCAAGTGTTTGCACGTGGATACTCGTGGATGCATGATACACATTAGGCACTAAGATCGGCTCACACACTTTCATACCGTATATGCATGAGTGTTTATGCTTATTCATGGCTGAAACTTGTATGCTATCACATGGATGTTGCATATGGATGGATGTTATGTACACTCAAGTAGAGATCATAAATTATGTTAGGAATTTGCATACATATGGACTCATTTCACTAACATATTTTGCATTAAGGGGGTTTACTGAATCAGTAACCTCCTGATTTTCGCATTAGATAAGTACATATACACACACCTTTGCATATGATCATAAAGCATTTAGAATCCTTTAAGGACAATGACTGCACGTGGATGTTGTTTTGAGTAGATGGATGATGGATGGTAGGATACGTTCTTCCTAACTTGGTGATTTCGGGAACAAAATCCTTTAAGGAGGGGAGAATGTAACAACCCGTATTTTTGAATAACATGTTATAACACAAATGGAGGCAGAATTAAACTGTAAAATCTGAATCAAGGGAAACGGACTTTTCCATTGCGTTCGTCTCGGAAAAATACGCGAAATAGAGTCCGAGTTTTCGAAAATCGGAGTCCGTATGACCAAGATATGGCCTCACGAAGTTTCACGAAAAATTCACAAATTAAAGTATACTTAATTAAGTGAAATGGGTTGCGCAGCGAAATATATATATATTGATATATATATATATATAATTGAAAATTAAATAAATAAATATGCAAAAATGTTCAAAACAGCGAATTGGGAGAGGGGAATAACCGAACCGGCCGATTTTTGAGGTCGACCCAAGCCCGCTGGGTCGACTAGGGGTTAATCCAGGGTGTTTGGCTGTCAACCCGTGGGCCAATTCGCTCAAATGCAGATTTTGCATTTGAATGGTTCTCATGGTTCAGCTTTAATCTAAAGGCCCTAGATGGTTCCTAAACTTGACTTCTTCCCCAAGACATGCTTTGATGGCTTGGATTGAATCTAGGGTTAATCCTATGACTATTACTATCCTAATCCTCTATAAAAAGACCCCTAAACCTAGCCTAAATCACCATTATTCAATCCTACAACTAAACTATGTCAAATTTGTTCCTCTCATGGCCTCCACTCTCATGCTAAAATTCCTAAGCCTATTTCTATGAGAGATTGTGAGTTCATACAAGTGCTTTCAAACTTGTATGAGTGTTCTTAGTTTGCATTCAAGTCAAGTTGCAACATTTCTATTTCAAAGCAAGGATTTTTATTGATTTGGCGCAAGGGTTTTTCAATTGGGGCTTTCATATTTTGGTGCTTGCATAAGGGCTTCGTCTCAATCTTTATAATAAATATTCATTTGTGTCTTCATAGCGTAGTAAGCCCTTTTCTACTTTCTTTTTATTGAACTCTAAAGTTAAATGAATGATGCAAGTTTGGTTGATCATTATATGCAAGTTTGGTTGATCATTATATGCAAGTTTGGTTGATCATTATATGCAAGTTTGGTTGATCATTATGCAAGTTATGTATGACACATGTTATCATGTTATGCAAGTTTGGGTTGATCATTATACACATGTTATCATGTTATGCAAGTTAAACTTGAGTTTATGGCCTTAAAGCTTCAAGCTTTATGTTAAAGGTTGCATTTTGGCAACATGAAAGTTATCATATCCCTTATGATAACTTGCATGTGAGCCTAAATGCGAACTTCTAGCAACTTCTACATGTTATTTATCACCATGTATCACTCATATGCTAAGTTTGGTTTTATGCATGCTTTTGAAGCCTAATAATGCAATATGCAAGTATATGAACATATGTACATTTCATATGCCACCATGATAAACTTGTGGCTTCAATACCTTTATGTCATGATTATGCTAAGTTCCCCATCTTATCCTTTATGCGTTGTTGCGATTATGTAAACGATGGGATTACGTTGGGGTTGGGTAACATTATGACATAAACATGGTTTTTATAACATAATGTGATATGTTAACTTGTAATTATGTTTTGGAAACATAATGGACATGACACTTAGCAAATATGAGTGTGGCCAACTCGAGGTTGGGTTGAGTTTGTAGCATAAATCTACCCGGACCCGCCCGGCTTAACTAGTGGCTACAAACAATAGGACCCAATGTGAGAAGTTGGTCATGTTGTGCTCGAACCCGAGGTTAGACCTAGTTATGGTATAAAGCTACCCGGACCCGCCCGGCTTAACTAGTAACCACAACAAAGTCTAATGTGAGAGGTTAAAGCGCATTAAGTTAATTAATGCCTCCTGATTAGGGTTAAGTCATGGTCCACTTAATACTTAACCAATTTGGGCTTGATGGATTAACCGAGGTTAAGTCAGGAGCCTTGGGTACTCTTAACCAATTTAATCCACGTGTGGATCGGGTTAACCACATTTAACCCGTTAAGAAACCCTAGTTGCGTGGTCCTTTTCAGCAGTAACCTTCTAGGTAGTATCATAAGACCCTAGGACTAGGCTAGGGTGGGGCACGATTACTGGGCTGATTGTAAGAGACCAAAAGAACCGCTGAATGATGCCCCGGTTGTTCAGGCGGACCATGGTCGTGCGCATCAAGTCCGGAGTTGAACACGGGCACCGGTAGGTTTGGACTGTGCATCCTGTAATGGTGTCAGAGGGTTACACCATAGGGCCTGATACACCCTAGGGTGGACCCTGCACAATCAACTACATTACATGATTAGGCCGTATGACACCGACACTTGACGAGTTAGGCTTATAGGGAGCCGATCGACTAGACTGTGTAGTTGGACCTTGATTTAGGTCACCTCATTATATTGGGCCAAGCTTGGGCCAAGGGATCAATTCTTGTTTTTACTTGACATGTTAGAATGCTAGTACACCCGTGGTGCAAAACTTAACCTTAATTATGCGATTACACCTTTATCTATCTTGTTAGTTAATCATCATGCCAGTATGTTGTTATCCTTATGTTCATCTCAGCTTCTCATGCCAGTTAACTTTACTAGTTCATAGACAGATAGTAGTAGGGCTTACCAGTCTTTTTGACTGACTTTCGCCTCTTGTCTTCCGTTCCCCCCCCCCCTCCTTAGGTCCTCAGGGTGGGAACATTGGAGCTTAGCTTGGATCTTTCCAGCTTGCTTACTGGATTTGCTCATGTACGGTTTTGGACATTGAGCTAGCATGGTTTATCACTTCATTTTGGGGATAGTACTTTATATATTTCAGTTTTTCAGTTTATGCTTTTATCTAGACTTTGTTGTTGGAAAATAATGACCAAGTACTTTGTTGTAACATGACTATGGTTTTGAAATGCTAAGTTTTATCCGCTGCTTTACTACTCTGTTTTACTTATATGTTCTGTCTTGTGATATCTGCATGCATGTTTACCTTGTTTAACGCCCCTCCAAAGCTAATGTCCTTGCAAGAGTGGCATTAGCGGAGGTGGGGTGTTACAAAGCAAGAGCAATAACCACTCCATTAACTGAGCATACATATTTTACTGTGCCTCACCTTAATTGAGCTTAATTCCTCCAAAAGCAATTCGCTGTTTCAGCAGTTTTCCATCAGTCTAGGTGGAAGAATTCATGAGCACGATCACCTTGAAGTCATTGAGTCTGAACACCAGACACGGAAGCCTTAACAAGGAAAACCCATAAATTGTAAAGTTATAGCTAATCCATTAATTTTGTGAAACATTACCGTGTCACAAGAAAACCTCAACAATGAAAACCTATAAATTGTAAAGTTTTAAGTAGAAGCCTATACATCAGACACAAAAGCCTTAACAGTGAGTTGCAAAGTTATCACCATTGACAATCCCTTACAGGGAATATGATACCCTTTAACAGACATCCAAAATAGCATAAGATCTTATCAAGCTTATTCAAGATAAAGCATGAATTTAGAGAAAGACCAGAAACAGAATTTTCATGCACTCCTAATTGAAACTTTAGTTGTCAATGCAATCCAAGGAAAAAACACCAAATCCCTATTCACGTGGGATAGAACACATATATGAATAGTACATAGATGCCCATTCATGGCAACAGTCTATCTTAGTAATGCATGCCAAGACTACTTTACATCTTTTGAAGACTATATACGCTTTAACTTTGACTCATGTATATGCTTTAACTTTGATCTATGTATATGCTTTAGTGACATATTAACTAATTACCATGTCCTCTTTAGTTAGTTATTATGAATAAAATTGGCATATTCTGTTGCATAATAAATGGTTAGTTATTTAAATAAAATGTTGACTGTTATCTCAACGTTCTTATAAATACAAAACATCTTGTTGAAAATACAAAACATCTTGTTGAAAATAGAAGAGTGCCAATATCACACATAACTTGAGCCGTACTGTCATTTACTTATCCAAAAAATAAATGAATCATAATGCTTTAACAATATTGGAACTAGCTTAGCCCACCACTAAATTGTTGATTGTTGAACAATAGCAAATATAATATTACCTCCTTAACTAACTGAGAACCGACTCATTTGCAGGAGGGAAAGTTCCATATATTTTCCACCTTAAAATGAAATACAGCAAAAAAAGAAAAAAGAAACAAAAGGATAAAAAAATACCGTTAGGGTAACTCTTCCCCATCTATAGGACTGCACACTACCAAATCAATGCATTTAACTTCCATTCTCCTTGGATGTTTCTTCTTCAGCGACAGGCTCCATTTTAAGAAACTGTTTTTGCTCCTCTTCATCTCTACCATTATTATCATCACTTGATTGATCCAAGACTTCCGGTTTAGTCATTGACGAAAAGTTGCCATCCACTGTTCATTTGAAAGATGCATCATTTTTACTTCTTCAATCAATCTTTAACATAATGGACAAGAAAAACAGAAAAGATTAAAAAAAACTCATACCCGAACTCAAATTGCTTACAACATTATCATTATACCTTTGTATCTACACAAGGCAACTACCATCTAACTCAAATTGCTTATAACATTAACATAATGCGCCACCCAACTCTTTCAGTTGTTTTTCGTTTTGTATATTACCGAACCTCTTGGTTCTGTGTTTATTGCTTCTCTTCTCTCTTTATCTTCCTTTGAAAAAAAACTACTTCCTTCACCATTCTATCAACCTACATGTTTCACAACAATCATTACTTTATGTTAGAAGTGCTCATAATCATTTAACTGGTCATTTAAATACTACACATTAAAACAGAAACAATGATTTCTGTATGAAAGAAACAGTGACCACATCTTGAGAAATAGAACTAAATGTCATTGTACTTCATGTGTACAATGGTACATATAACGGTGTTAGAAGTATCATACTGGACTCTGACTCCAAATGTTTTGGATTAAAAATGCCTTGACTTGGTTAAGGATTAAAAAAGCTCCAGTGTCTGAAATGGTTGAAAATGTTGATGGAGAACAGAAAACCCTAGAGTCTTCTATTTGTTATCCATCTTCCGATGGAAATTCGTCGAAGTTACGGACTCGACTAGAGGCATTGCAAGTTTTAGATACCACGCATGTTATTATTCTCGATCACCAACAAGTGTCAGAAACTGAAAGAACTGGACTAAGCTTTGGAAGTTTTGATGCAAATTTTTGTCTGCTAACCAGTATGGTAAAACATCCAGAAAGCTTGGAAGCCAGTACTAAATTTACTGAGCCTGCTGTGCGTGTTGTGGAAAACATTCAAGAGGCTGCTTCAAGCCCTCAAATTGCATCAGTATCTGATCAAGAAGTAGAGCTGGCTGATCATTCATGTTAATTTGTGATCCGAAATTCTCATTAGAATTGGTCCAGCTGATGTCACCTAAAGGATCTTATCAAGATCCTTAATTTACTCTCATGATTGAGATATTTTCAGCAACCTCATTTAAAGGATAAAGGAGATCCTTAATTTACTCTCATGATTGAGATATTTTCAGCAACCTCATTTAAAGGATAAAGGAGATCCTTAATTTACTCTTTCACTCCTTATTTGGCTACATGAAAGTAGAATATAAATTTGGATTGCTATGGTTTGTATGTAAGTGTTAGATCCAAAATTGGCTCCAACACCCAAGTTGTTCAATTATGCAAAGATTAATATCAGAAAAAATGCAAGAAAAGCAGGAAAGACACGAGATTTATAGTGGTTTGGCGTTAACGAGCCTATGTCCACTTTATATCTATGATTATACTTAAAATTCGAGTACAATCAATGATTTATCCCTCAGCCTCACTTTTACAATGTGGATTCACTCAGTAAATTCGAGACAACTCTGAACAAGAATAATAGAGATAATGGTGGAATCAAAGCTTAGAATTGCCCAAAAAGATCCTAAAAAATGCCAAGTCTGGGGCTATTTATAGCTGATATTTGCTGACGATCGCGGTCATACGTGGCACACATCCCGAGGATCTTGGACTGGTTCGTGGCTTGATGAAGAATTGGTCAAAATGGCAGTTATGGACAGGTGTCGCAAGATCCTTCATTTTCGGATCGTGAACGACTTGGTCGAGATCTTCATCTTAGCTTCTGGGGTTGGATCGTGAAGAGGAAGAGGGTACGAATCGGATCGTTCTGCTGTGAACGGATCGGGTCGTGAAGCTCTGACGAGGACGGATCGAGAAGGCAGGGACGGGTCGGATCTTGGATACAGGGGGGCGATCGCGAGTCGTTGCTGGATACCACAAGCAGGGGTCGTGATGGTGGACCATGAGCCAAAGATGATGTAGTGACCACGATTGAGTTTCTGAGGGTCCTGACGAGTGAGGTTTCGTATTTTATTGGTCTTGGTGGCTTGGTCCAAAAGCTAGCCAACCTTTTCCCCCCTCGAAGTAGATTTTATCAAGGATGGAACATGCTTCGAAATTACGGACCTATCTTTTCATGAAGTGACATGAATTAAAAGTCGTGTTTGTTTGAAACGTCGGACTGCTTCGGGAAGTCGTGTTCCTTGATCAGTATAAATATCCCGTTAAATCTTCAATCATCTTTTCGTTCATTGGATAGTTCTCATCTCTGGAGCTTTCGGAGATATCATTATCAAGTTGCCAGGTAAATTTTTTGAATCTTCAAGTATTTATGTGTCTTCAATTTCAGCAATTGTTTATCGAGTTGGATCGCTGAACCATCCCACGGTTCATGAGACGAGGCATTCATTTCGGGTTGGTGATTATTTGAGCTTCCCTCACGAAACACGATCGGCCTTCCAACTTCAGTCACGAGTCGTTTGAGGGAGCAGCCTCCCTTTTCTTCGTTGGGCTCGGGTCCGCGGCCCACAAAGCTCCACGGTCCGAATGGGACCAAAAATGGAATACTAACGGTTGCGAGTTTGCCTATATAATCCGACCTTTCCTCCCTCTTCTCTCCTTCTTCTTTCTTCTGTTTGTCGCCGCCAGTTTTCGATTTTTTCCTTCAAACCCTAACTCGTGATTTCCTCTCCCGATTTAAGTTAAAACAAAATAGGTAATCATGCTAACAAGGATTTAATGCATCTTCACTTTCATTTCTCTCTAGTTTTCACCGATTTGGGAGGAGAGAGGATGGAGTTTTGTGGTATTCTAGGCTTTAGAGGCGACTGGTCGATGGGTTTAGGCGTTCAGGTTCATGGTAGGAGAGGAGAAGAGAAGAGGAAGGAGTTGGCCAGTTCGACTCATGGGTGAGGTTTGGGTTCGTGGCGATGGCGAGGCGGTAGGAGAGGAGATGAAGATGTAGTGTTAATTTGATTAGCGGATCGGATCGTGGTAACGAAAGAGCATCGGTTCATGGAGATATAAGGATCAGGAGAGAACTCGTGGTGTGAAGCCAGGTAATGGGTCAGATCGCAGGGATGGAAAAGGTCGGTTTGTGGCATCATGTGTTAAAGTGAAGCATAAGGGTTCCACGATCCTCCCATGAATTCCGATCTACGCTGCATCAATGGGCGATCCACTACCTTCGCTCCGATACGCTTTCCACGACCCGATCCCAGCATCTCTTATGAACCGGGCTAGTCAACGATCCCATACATACTTAAACTTAAACAATGCATCATTATCACAAGATTTTGAACAGTTAGGTTAAGGCCTTTAAGATGGACTTCTTAAACTGATCTGCAGCATAACTCAACGGCATACAACGGCCATTATCTGCTTATCTCATTGACTTCATTCTTTTCTTTAATGTATGCACAGGCACACACACTTGCACTTGCACACACGGGAAACGGGTAACTTGTGTTCTAATTTTTACTCGCCAACACAGCTATGTTGGATAAACAAGTGACTGAGACATCAAGTGAAAATATCGAATCAGAGACATTAATACATCATAACCCCGATGTGCTTTCCTCCGATTCAAATGAGGAAAAATCCGATCCTGATTACGAGACATGCACCGATATAGAGTCAACAACTTCTGAGAGCACGTCCCTTGAAGATGAGGATGATCGAGCTCCTGATGAAATTCTAGGCGTTAAGGAAATAAAGAAGTTCACTGATTCTTTACCCTCTAAGTTAGACAATATAAAACTTAAGAAGATATGTTTAATACACGAAATTCCCTGGGACGATGTGAAAGTTCCAGAAAGCGAAGATAGACCTCATTCTGCCCCAGAGGGGTATATGACCGTTAGTCGAATCATGTGCTGGGTAGGGGCTATTCCTCCTTTTCCTCCACTTGTTGTTGATCTCTTGAGACAGTTACACATTGCCCCCATGCAACTCCACCCGAATGGCTATGCGGTTTTGTATACTCTGTACGTTGCTTATATGGAGATTCTGCAGACTGAACTTACCCTTAAAGATCTGAAGTTCTATTACCACTTCAAACATCGTTCCGCAAGGGCTCCCAATTTCGCTTTCTTCGAATCGGTCGCCAATAGAAAAGTTGTGACAAATGGTTATAGTAATATAGGGGATGTCAAATCTGACTGTATCTATGTAAAACATCAAGCTGGATGCGCGAGGAAGTGGCTACAAGCAAGTATGTTTTCAACTTTTCCACGTTTAATTCGAATGCATAATTTCAGTGCTAACGAATTATTTTGTTCCACACAGATCACAATTTTGAGAGAACGGAAGGATTGATATACGAAGACCGAATGTCCCGCCTCCTTAAGAGTAAATCAGATTTCTTAAGGATTAAGAAATGTATCACCGACGAGAACCTTCACAAACACCGTCTTTTAGACATAAGGTTCGGACTTGGAGCGAGCGGCAAACCTTACAAGTATATACCTCCGACTGAAGGAGAAGGAACTTCTCAAGCTATAAAGACAACTACCCTTTGCAAGAGCCTTCGCCAATGATTAATCAAGATGATAAGGATTTAAACGTATACAAAGGAGATGAGGGACGAGCCGATGAATCAAAGGAGGTCCCGACCTCTGAGGGGCAGTCTCCCTTAAGAACTTCATCGCCAGTTGAGTCTGTTGCTCAAGATGAATTAACGGAGGAACAGATACTCGGGGAACTAAATAAGATTCCTTTACCAGACGATATTTATACTCAAGAAGATTTCGAAGGGGAGCCCATTTTTCCCATCTCTGAAGAGACGAGTGCCCCAGTTAGAGAAAAAGAAGTCATCAAACGAGTCTAACTCTAGGCCCTGGTCCGTTTAAAAAGGGATTTCATGGGATGCTCAATTCATATGCACCATTTATCATAACACTTTTTTGCTACTGTGGTTCATAGTTTTAATATGCACTTGTTTCCTTTGTAGGGAAAATGTCTCGCAAACAGTCTTATTCTTATCGTTCCCTTCGCGAGGGCACACCAAGCCTCCTTCCAGATCCCGAGCATACTCGTAGTGATAGTCGGGAAGGGATAGTCATCGGCCTTGGGATTCTCATCAATCTTATTCTACATGACCTCGATCTCCATCGAAGCAAGGTTATGGAAAGTCACATAGTCGTCCATTAACACCGGCTGGAGGCAAGCAACTTTCTAGAGATTTAACTCCTCTGAAAAGTACGCCTTCTCACGCCCAATCTTCCAAAAAACACCCCGAGCCAGAGGACAAGAACAAAGATGAGGGCAGGATTATAATGAAGGGGAAGACAGCTCCTATTTCCTCTAGTGAGCATGGCTTAGATACTACTGCCGCAAAGGATGTTTCCCCCAATTCTGAGATTATGGCCAGGTTAGAGCGCATGCGAAAGCAGTTCCCTGATATTTACTTTGAGAGGATGGTGTTCGTCCCGGATCTTGAACCGGTCCCCAAGGATTGGGACACAGAGGTGATAGGGTACATATGCCATGTGGCTAAACAATACGGGGTAATGAAGAAGCATGCTGCTACACTTTCTACTATCATACGCCAGATGGAGACGGACGCAGCCAGAGCCAGAGTAAAGATTGATAATGATGCTAGGGCTAGGAGCAAAATGGAAAAAGAACTAGAGGATGCATAGGCCCAACTGGCTTTAGCTTGGCGAGACGCAGAGAATTACAAGTCCGAGTTGGAGAGTTCTAGGGGGCGTTTTCGCAACGGGCTTGACATAAATATCCAGGAGTGGGTGGCCCTGAGGAAGGAAGTGGAAGATCTCAGGGCAGTTAACACCGAACTGAAGACAGCACATGAACGATTTGCTGTTGAGAAAGAGGCCTAGGATAAAGAGAGGGCGAGCTTAAAAGATGATCTCACTCTCTCCAAAAAGGAGAAGGAGGTTTCAAATGATCAACTTGCTCAAGCTGAGGAGCATGCAGCTCTTGCCGAAAGTAACGCCAATAACGCTCTTAAATCGGCAACTGCTGCAGCCGATAAGCTCGCCGAAAGAGAGAAAGAAATAGCTGGTTTTGAGGAACTGTTGTTCGACTTCTTTGGTCAAGTCATCAAGACTCGAGACATCTCTTGGATTCCGGACTATCATGTTACTTTGGAAAATGTATGGGATGCAATTGTCGAAGGCGAGAAGCGGCGATTGAGGGTCGACGAGATTGACGAAAGCCAGCTGATGCAGACCTTTCTCAGAGGTGAAGAACCTGAGGCTTTGGAGGAAGGTAGACGTCTAATCCATGAGGAGATGGAGAGGGAGAAGAGTAGGCTCAAGGGCAAGGATAAGGTTGGCAAAAGCTCGAGCTCGGTGGTGGAGCCCAAAACCTCTAAAGTTGAGGAAAATAACCCCGATGATCCGTTGATCCCCTTGGCTTCAACTCCTCCGATTATCGGGACCACCAGTACAAATCTGGGAGATGAGTCGGCTGAAGGTATCTCCATATTCTCTCCACGGTTCATTAAAACAATTGTAACTTGTCGTCGTCTCATGGGACGGACAACCGACATGGCCACATCTTCTCCTGATTCACTAACCTTTTCTTCTCATGGTGTAGGTACCAAAGTGGTTGGAAAAGGTGCAGAGGAGAAGGCAGTGGCAGAGAAAGTTGATGTCCCTCCGGGTTCTGGTATTGAAGTTTCCGATATTCCAAAGCAAACCGAGGGCACAACAAGTGATAGAGTTACGGTAGCACCCATGGAATCTGGCACCAGCGCTCCTGCAAACGCTGAGATTATCGCTGCTTTGCATGACACAGATGGCGGTCATGGAGATGAGGAAGAGGAGGTAGAAATCATAGACGAGGCCAAGGATGATGATAGTGAAACCTTGGCTGACATACAGGCTAGGAAGGAGAAGCAGTTGGTTCTTAGGAAGGTGGAACATGATCCTGTATTCGTGCCCCCTTTTTCTGAAATCGACCCCAAAACAGGGTTGGTTATAAGATTCTCTTCCAAATCAATAACTTCACAACTTGCCTCTGAACCTTCCAGTCCTCCCCCGGAGCCTCTTGTCGATAAGAGGAAGAGGAAGAAAAGTGACCGCTCTAGTGCTGATAAAGAGGAGTTGGAGAAACAGAAGAAGGACAAGAAATCAAATCCATCTCCCAAGCATAAATAGAATGCAGTTATTAGCTCATGTTTTAGTTTTAGGATTTCCTTTGGCCAAAAGATGTTGTCGTGAGAGTGGCCCCCACTTTTGTTTAGCTTCTCGTTTTTGTAAATCTACTTTCAGTAAATAAAGATCTATTTCTTTTGCGCCATTGTGTTCCTGCAAATTCATCATGTTAGCAGAGTTTAGATGGTCATAACCGAAACATTCATAGTTAACTATTAAAGTCATAAGTAACAATTATTAATCATGACCGAAACAATTATCGAAAAATACACATGCTAAGTAAATGTGTAGTGGTGCACGTATATACCCCCAATCAATCGTCATTATAGTGCCTGGCCAGGGCTTATTGGCAATCTATTAGGATTATATTCGTACTATCCCGATCTTTCAGCAGGGTAATGGTTCTTGCGGCGCTAAGTCTCTAGCGCCTTTATACTCTCCCGATCCTTCAGTGGGTTATAGTTCTGTTAGAGTTCTCGTGGCGCTAAGTCTCTAGCGCCTTTATACTATCCCGATCCTTCAGCGGGTTAGAGTTCGAGCTTGATTCTTGGTCTGCTCACCGATCCTTCAGCGAGGCAGAAGTTCTATGGGCGCTAAGTCTCTAGCGCCTTTATACTCTCCCGATCCTTCAGCGGGTTAGAGTGTTATCAAGGCGGTTTTACCATGGTGCACCTTCATGCCTTGGGGACGTTATCTTCGCGTCCTTTATACTCTCTCCCTGATCTCGGGAGTTAGAGTGCAAACAGAAGTGCGATTTGCCTCGCTGTACCTTTTGAAGCTTTAATTACCATGAGCCTTCCGATCTGATAGACAACATTTTGAATTAGCTGTTTTGAGATTACTGCTTAATTTAAAACAAATTTCGAAATGGTAATGGTTTATATTGATCAAAATAAAAGAATAGATAAGAAATGGTGCAATAAAGGTAAATGACACACGATATTTTTATAGTGGTTCGGTCGAATCATGACCAACGTCCACTTTATAATCTTTTGTTCAAATAACCAGACTGTTCTAGGCAAGTCGAGCCTTTTTACATGGTTCCAAAAATAAAAGAGTAAAACTGACACTTTTATGTCAGATAAGGCTGCAAATGCTGGGCATTCCACACTCTAGTGATTTCATCTCCATCTACGGTTGCTAGCTTGAAGGTTCCATTATCAAGCCTTCATAAAATGGAGTACGGTCCTTCCCATTTCGGGCCCTATGTACTGGGGGTGTAAAGACGCGCTTCAGAACCAAGTCTCCGGGTCCAAATGTTCGAGCTCGGACTCTTTTGTCGTAATACCGAGCTATTTGTTGTTTATGCCTCAGGGCACGTAAATCAGCTTCGTCCCTTTTTTCCTCAACCATGTCCTGGGACTCAAGGAGCAACTCATTGTTGGTCATTGGATCGTAATAAATGGTTCAATGAGATGGTACTTCCAACTCAACAGGAATGACTGCCTCAGCTCCAAAAGCAAGGGAAAACGGGGTGTGACCCGTCGCCGACTTGTACGTTGTTCTATAGGCCCATAGTGCTAGGGGTAATTCATCAACCCACATGGCTTTGGCCCTCTTCAATCTTTTCTCTAGAATGGATTTGATCACCTTGTTTGTCGCTTCAACTTGTTCGTTCGACTGCGGATGTGCCACAGAGGTGTATCTTTTCTCGATGTGATACTTCCAACAGAAAACTTGAAACTCGGTGCTGTCGAATTGGGTCCCATTATCGGTTATGTTGACTTTTGGGATCCCAAATTGACATATAATGTTCTGAACGACAAAGGTGATCACTCGCTTGGTTGTGATCGTGGTCAAAGGCTCTGCTTCTACCCATTTGGTAAAATAATCCACGGCCACAATAGAGAATTTTGCTCCACCCTTTGCTATGGGAAGGCTCCTAATAATGTCAATTCCCCGCATAGCAAAAGGCCAAGGGCTTGTCATTGTATTCAACTGGTTAGGGGGCGCCCTAGGAATATTGGAGAACTTCTGGCGAGCATCACAACGTCATGCATACTTGGCTGCATCCTTATTTATGGTGGGCCAGAAATAGCCGTATCACATTATCTTCTTTGCCAATGCTTTCCCTCAAGTGTGATCACCACACAGTACACGCTTGATGTCGTCATGGGCAATGCACCGGAGGAGAGGCATCGAGAAACCTTGTCTGTACAGGACTTCGCCTTGCAACACATATCGGGAAGCCTTCCGTATAATTGCACGCCTCTCACTTTTCTTTGTTGGGAGTGTTCCATTCATCAAAAAATTCTTTAGGGGGGTCATCCGTGACTCCCTTTCAGGTTCAATCTCTAGCACCAGATCAACTTCCATCTGATCCACGCTAGGGAACTATAGTACTTCAATCAGGACTAGCTCTGTATGTTCTGGATTATCGGAACTAGCCATCTTCGCTAACTTGTCTGCTCTTTGATTCTCCGCTCGACGAATGTGAGATATGTTGTGGTGATCAAAGCTATCTAACAACTTCTTCACTTTTTCCAGGTATGATATCAACCTTGGACTATTAGGCTAAAACTTTTCAATAACTTGGTTCACAACTAAATTGGAGTCACAAAAGATGTCTAGCTTTGTTATCCCTAGTTCCTTTGCAAGCTTCAACCGACAATTAGAGCTTCATACTCGGAATCATTATTAGTTGCGTGGAACTCTAATCTAAGAGTGTAATATATTAGTCGTTTCTCTGGAGTTTCAAGAACCACTCTGGCACCAGATCGTCTGTTATTTTAAGCTCCATCGGTATATAGTTTCCAGGCGTTAAGGTCAAGGAATAGCTTTGGCGGATCGTCTTCCTCGGTTACCACATCATCTTCTGGGATGGTAAACTCTGCTATAAAGTCTGCAAGTGCTTGCCCTCTTATCGACCTTCGAGTTTGGAAGTTCAGGTCAATTTGACTCAGCTCAATGTTCCATTTAAGCAACCTTCCTGATGCTTCTGGCCTTTGTAGGACCTGCTTAAGTGAGTGATCAGTGTAAACAGTAATGGGGCGAGCCTGGAAGTAGTGACAAAGCTTCCTAGATGCAATCAGCAAACTGTACGCAAGCTTTTCAATTTTTGGGTAATTCCGTTCTGCGGCTGCCAATTTCTTACTCACATAGTATACCGGTCTTTGCACCTTATCCTCCTCTCTTACCAAAGCCGAATTGATTGCGTGGGATGACACTGCCAAATACACAAATAAATTCTCGTGATCCACAGGCTTAGACAGTATCAGAGGTCTTTCCATATGATTCAATAGATTCTGGAATGCTTGTATACAATCAGGAGTCCATTTAAAGTTGCGCTTGCCTCGCTTTATTAACTCAAAAAAGGGGAAGCATTTATCTGTAGCTTTTGAGATAAATCTGCTGAGCGCTGCCACTTTTCTAGGAAGGATTTGCACATCTTTAATCTTCTTTGGTTCTTGAATATTTCGGATTGCTATAATTTGGTCTGGATTGATCTCAATTCTGCGCGAGCTTACAATGAACCCTAGGAATTTTCCAGATGCTACCCCATTTGAGCATTTCAAAGGATTCAGTTTCATCCTATATTATCGGAGAATCTCAAACATCTCTGCTAAATCGTTAGTATGATCGGATGACTGTCTGGATTTTACCAACATATCATCGACGTATATCTCCATCATTTTCCCGATTTGGTTATAGAACATCCTATTCACCAATTGCTGGTATGTAGCGCCGGCATTTTTCAAACCGAAAGGCATCACCACATAGCAGTATAATCCCAAATCTGTAATGAAACTGGTATGCTCTTGGTCTGGAACATGCATGGGGATTTGATTGTACCCCGAGTATGCATCCATAAAAGAAAGAAGTTCATGACCCGCGGTTGAATCTACCAACTGATCGATTCTAGGCAATGGGAAGCTATCATTTGTACAGGCCTTGTTTAGATCTGAGAAGTCGATGCATGTACGCCACTTTCCATTGGCCTTCTTTACCAAAACCGGGTTTGAAATCCAGTCAAGGTGTGTTGAATCTTTAATAAACCCGTTACTTCTCAGTTTTTCAAATTCTTATTTCAAGGCGGCAGACCTTTCTGGACCAAGCATTCGCCTTTTCTGCTTGACAGAAGGATGTTTCGGGTTAATGCTTAACGAATGACTCATAATCTAGGGAGATATACCACACATGTCCGCATGGGTCCAGGCGAATACTAGCATTCAGGAAATTTGTTAATTCTTTGGCTCGAACAGGATCCAACTGGGATCCAATCTTCAGGACCCTCTCTGGGTCACTATCATCGATTGGTACATCCACAGTCGCTTCATTGGGAGTCGCCATTCTGCCCCCAGGCTCTTCATCCTCTCTGGGATCTATGTCCTTGGGAAACTCTCTGGGCGACCCTCCTGAAGGTATTTCCTTTAGTTGCTATGACGATTCCTCCCTTGGAGGGAAGGAACCACCTTTTTCTTCTACATCCTTCCCTTTGCGGAGCAACTTTAACTCTGCAATGTAACATGCTCGTGCAACAACCTGATCTCCTCTGATTATGCCTATGCCAGCATCCATCGGGAACTTCAACAATAGGCACCAGGGTGCAATGCAGGCCCTGAATTTGGCTAGAGCTGGCCGGCCTAAGAAGGCATTGTACGGCGACTCAATGTCCAAGACCACGAAGGGGAGGATCCTCACCCTCTGGTGTTCTCCTTCTCCAAGGGTTAATGATAGTTCCACATATCCCATTGGAGTAGTCGAGGCCCCATCAAATCCATGTATCCAACCTTCACATGGTTTCAAATCTTTCGGCTCGAGCTTCATTTGATCGAATGTTTTCTTGAAAAGAATGTTGACTAAACTCCCGTTATTTACCAAGACTTTATGAACTATAGCTGGACCGATGGTGACGGTGATCACCAATGGGTCTTCAGTTGGGGAGTGTACTCCAATACTCTCTCGCTCGCGAAATACGACGTCATCGGACATCGTCTTTTGTTGCTTAACCGGAGCATTGTCCTGGGGTTACTACATTCCCCCACTTCGAAATGCTGTTTAGCTGCATTTATATATTGGTCCATATCTCTAAAACTGTGCCTTGCCAGGTGAAGTCCACCAACTATGGTATTGATAACGATATTTTTTCCTTTTTGCTGAGCCGTTGGTTTGGTAGTAGGTTGGCTTTGGTTCGGGGCTTGTACGGCTTGCCCCCTGTCCCTAGGAGTCACCTTATACTCATCAAGCTTCCCTTCTCGGAGCAGCCTTTCAACCACGTCTCTCAGTGACGACATTCGTTTGTGGAATGACCATGGATCTGATGAAAAAGACAGAATTTCCCAGTTTCACGTTCTTTCTCTGTAGAATATCTCGGGGGAGGCCTTTTGTACTTGAGGACATTATATGAATCCAGGAAGATGTTTTCCAACGTATCATTTAATGGTGCGAAGCTCTCAAACGGTCTGGGCCAGGATCTCCTCTGAGAGTCATTTCCTCGATTTCTTTTCCGATTATTGTTATTACTATTCCCTGATTGGCGATCACTGCCTTGATTCTTGTTCTCGACGTTAACTTCAACTTTTCCTGAGCTATCTCCCGTTTGCTTGATGGCCACGTTGCTTTGGATATCTTCCTTATCAATAGCCTTTCTTTTCCGATTAGCATATATCTCCTCCCGACACAGGCGAACATTAGCTTTTTCATAAAATATTTCTTTGGTCAGGGGTGGCTTGCCGGCCAAATATCTCCCAAACTCGGTATCTTTATCGACGCCATCGATCAGGGCCATAAACACAGTTTTCTCATACGGATCTTTGACTTTTGTAACAGCTAAGTTAAAACGAACCAAATACGACCTCAGGCTTTATTCCGGTCATTGTTTAATAAGGGATAGCTCAATCACATTCTTAGACCTCTGGGCATGAAGATGGAATTGGTTCATGAATTTCTCACTCAATTCCCTGAAGCTGGATATTGACCGTGCTGGCAATCGGGTAAACCACAATAACGCCACATCTTCCAGGAATATAGGGAATGCTTTACATTTTACCGCATCTGTAGCTGCAGCGGCATTCATTGACCAGGAGTATCGCATTAGATGCTGGATGGGGTCAGTTTGGCCCATATAGCGATTCATTGTTGGCATATTTAAGCGCCTCGGGAATGTAACATCTAGTATGTCGTTAGTAAAAGGCGTATGACTGCGATCTATGCCCCAATCTTCATTCCTCTGTCCACGGCTATCTACCATGACTTGCCTAATCATTGCTTCAACCTCTGCATGGGTCAGGGTAGATTCGGGATCAGCACTTATTGCCCGACGGCCTCCTCCAACATTTCTTTGACGTGCTGCTACAAAGTCTGGGCCCTGAGAAGAACTCCCTTGCCCCCAGTTGCTGCGGTCGATCATGCGACGAGCGGGAGGCACGCCATTCCTCGATGGTAGAGCGGGCTCATTTAGGTTGTAGTTACTAGTTCCCTGATTAAGTGCCTCTTCTTCTCGAGATGGAAGTGACCCAAATCGAAGCTGCTCTATGTTCTCAGCCCTTTCTAACGGAGGCCATCGTAGGTTCCTTCGGGGTTCTTTAGACGAGACGTATGTTCCAAAGAGAAAAGATGAGCTGGAGGTGGTGAAACCTGCCTTTGAATATTGTCAATTCGTCTGCCTAGGGCAGTAATATTTTGACACAGCAACGAGCTCTCCTGCCTTTGAGCGGCCAGTTCATCAGTTTGCCTGTCCAATGCTTCAAGTATTCGAGTTAGATGTCCTTCGGTAATTGGGGCAGAAGGGTCGAACTAGTCATCTTCATCTTCTCTTATACGCAAGGAACTTGAACCGGGTCGAGCAGAAGTTCCAGCACGAGCGTAACGAGCCATAATTTCCTTCCCAGGTCGGGTAGTGGTCTGATTGTCAGTTCAGATCGTGGTCCTCCTAGGCTGGTGGCTCGTGGTACCCTCCTGGCATCGGTTCGTGATAGTTCCCTGGGATCGGATCGCGGAAGGGTTAGTAGGGGGGATGGCGACGTTATCTTGGGATCTAGTCGTGACGCCCTTAGCTGCTCGGGTCGCCACGCCCTCATTGGATCAGATCGCCCCCTCCTCTCCACGATCCGGAGAAAGAACTTCGACCTGCTCTCGAAGCTCTCTTCAATTGCTTCGTTCGTAGCTTCAGTCGCTTGGGAAGCTCGTACTTCCTTAGACTTCTTTCCAGCCATGATATCTAAGCTTTACTGAAATCTTCAAAAATCGAAACAGTGAGGTTTTGGACTGTTATCTTCAGACTTGACTATCCAAATAATAGAACTGCAATCCAAAATGCTGAGACTTCGTTCTCAGTGAAAGCACCAAAATGTTAGATCCAAAATTGGCTCCAACACCCAAGTTGTTCAATTATGCAAAGATTAATATCAGAAAAAAATGCAAGAAAAGCAGGAAATACACGAGATGTATAGTGGTTCGGCATTAACGAGCCTACGTCCACTTTATATCTATGATTATACTTGAAATTCGAGTACAATCAATGATTTATCCCTCATCCTCACTTTTACAATGTTGATTCACTCAGTATATTCGAGACAACTCTGAACAAGAATAATAGAGATAATGGTGGAATTAGAGCTTAGAATTGCCCAAAAAGATCCTGAAAAATGCCAAGTCTGGGGATATTTATAGCTGATATTTGCAGACGGATCGCGGTCATACGTGGCACACATCCCGAGGATCTTGGATTGGTTCGTGGCTTGATGAAGAATTGGTCAAAATGGCAGTTATGGACAGGTGTCGCAAGATCCTTCATTTTCGAATCGTGAACAACTTGGTCATGATCTTCATCTTAGCTTCTGGGGTTGGATCGTGAAGAGGCAGAGGGTACGGATCGGATCGTTCTGCTGTGAACGGATCGGGTTGTGAAGCTCTGACAAGGATGGATCGAGAAGACAGGGACGGGTTGGATCGTGGATACAGGGGGGCGATCGCGAGTCGTTGCTGGGTACCACAAGCAGAGGTCGTGATGGTGGACCATGAGCCAAAGATGATGTGGTGACCACGATCGAGTTTCTGAGGGTCCTGACGAGTGAGGTTTCGTATTTTCTTGGTCTTGGTGTCTTGGACCGAAAGCTAGCCAACAGTAAGCAGCTTGTAAAACTCCATCAATTAATTAATAAAGTTTGCCTTTCTCCCGTTGTTTTTTCCCAAAAAGGGTTTTTCCACGTTAAATCTTGTGTGTGATTCTATTTTTTGCTTGCTTCATTGATCATTTATTTATTAACAAGTGGTATCAGAGCGCTGGTTCGTTCAACATGGCGTCGTTAAAGTATGATCTTCCGCTATTGGATAGGAACACTCGATTCTCATTGTGGAAAGTGAAGATGCGGGCGTTGCTCGCACAAGCTGATTATGATGATGCATTAGATGGATTCAAGAACAAGAGATTTGAACTATGGACCGACGATGAGAAGAGAAAGGATCGGAAGGCTTTGTCACAAATTCAGCTTCATCTACACAATAATATTTTGTAAGAAGTTTTGAACGAGAAGACAGCTGCTTCTCTTTGGCTGAAACTGGAGTCAATTTGCATAAACAAAGATCTCACAAGTAAGATGCATCTCAAACAAAAGTTGTTTCTGCACAAATTGCAAGACGGAGGTAATTTGCTCGACCATATTTCTGATTTTAAAGAGATTGTTTCTGACTTGGCTGCAATGGAAGTCAAATATGATGATGAAGATTAGGGGTTTAATCCTTTTATGTTCTATGCCCAGTTCTTACTCAAATTTTAGAGATACCATATTATATAGTCATGATACTCTCACTCTAAATGACGTTTATGAAGCCTTGCACGCCAAGGAGAAAATGAAACAACTGGTGTCTTCAAATGGATCAAGCTCTCAAGCCGAAAGCTTGTCTGTTCGTGGCAGGACAAAGGAGAAAAATTCAAATAATGGATCTCGAGGTAAAAGTTCCAATGCCTATAAAGGTCGATCTAAATCTGAAGGCAAATACAAGTCTTGCAAATATTGTAAGAGGGATGGACATGAAATATCCGAATGTTATAAGCTGCAGAACTAGGAAAAGAGAAATGGAACATACAAACCAAAGGATAACAAAGAAGATGAAGTTAATGTCAATTGTGCTCGTAATGATAGTTCTGACAATGAGGTGCTTGTTGTTACCGTGTTTGCTGGATGTGTTGAGATTAAGGATGAATGGATACTTAACACTGCTTGCACTTTCCATATGTGTCCTAATAGAGATTGGTTTACAACCTTAGAACCCACAAATGATGCTGGCTCAGTTTTGATTGGGTGATGATTCGGCATGTAAAGTAGCAGAAATTGGTTCTATTCAGATCAAGATGTTTTATGGCGCAATCAGAACTTTAACAGATGTTCGGTTCATTCCCAACATGAAGAGAAATCTGATTTCTTTAAGTGCTCTTGATGACAAAGGGTACAAATATTCAGGTGGAGGTGGTATCCAGAAAGTCAGAAATGGTTCTCTTATTGTAATGAAAGGAAATCTTAGGCAAACAAATGGCCTTTATTATCTTCAAGGCACCAATGTTTCAGGTAATGCTACCACTGTTATCTCAAATAATATTTCTGATTGTGATACTGCTAATCTTTGGCATATGCGTCTTGGACTTATGAGTGAATTAGGTCTGACAGAGTTGAACAAGAGAGGACTTCTTGATGGGTACAACTTAGGCAAGATGAAGTTCTGTGAGCATTGCATTTTTGGCAAGCATAAGAGAGTGAAGTTCAACACTTCAGTTCATAAAACAGAAGGCATTCTAGATTATGTGCATTCAGATTTATGGAGACCGTCTAGGAAAGTATCCGTGGGCGGTGCTTGTTACATGATGACAATTATTGATGATTATTCCAGAAGAGTTTAGCCTTATTTTTTGAAACATAAATCTAAAGCTTTTTCAGTTTTCAAAGAGTGGAAGACTACGGTTGAAAGACAAACTGAAAGGAAGGTAAAGAAGCTTCGGACTGATAATGTGATGGAGTTTTGCTCGGATGAATTTAATTCATTTTGCAAGGCTAAAGGCATTGTTAGGCACTACACCATACCTCACACTCCTCAGCAAAACGGGGTTGCCGAGCGTATGAATAGGTCTATCATTTCTAAGGCTTGCTGCATGTTGTCAAACGCAGGATTGGATAGGCGTTTTTGGGCTGAAGCTGCTTCCATAGCCTGTTATCTCATTAATCGCTCTCCATCTATTGCTATTGGTAAGAAAACTCCGATTGAGGTATGGTCTGGTTCTCCAACAAATTATTCTGAATTGAAAATTTTTGGATGCATTGCTTATGCTCACGTTGATAATGGAAAGCTAGAGCCAAGAGCTGTTAAATGCATTTTTCTTTGTTATAAGTCTGGTGTTAAAGGCAATAAATTATGGAATCCTGAAACAAGTAAGGTTGTAATTAGCAGAAATGTTGTGTTTAAGGAATTTGCTATGTTACATGATATTCCATCTACTAACGATCTTGTTGAGAGTAAGCAAAAATCAAATGTCTAGGTGGAGCATATTATTGATTCAGATGCTACATCAAACGTAGAAATTGAGAGATAGGATGAAGCACCCATTATTGAGGTTCCTCCAGCAGTTATGCAATCACCGCAGCAATCCATTGCAACAAACAGACCTAGAAGGAACCCAAAACCAGTAAGAAGGTTTATTGAGGAAGCAAATGTTGTTGCTTATGCGTGTGCTGTAGCAGAAGAAATAGAAGGTATTGCTGAGCCTTCTTCATATTTTGAGGCTGTTATCTCTAGTGATTCTGATAAGTGGATGGCTGCTATGCATGATGAGATGAAGTCACTTGAAAGAAATGACACGTGGGACATAATCAAGTTGCCTAAAGAGAAGAAACCTATTCATTGCAAATGGTTTTTCAAGAGAAAAGAAGGTGTTTCTCCGAACGATGAAAAAAGGTACAAAGCAAGATTAGTTGCAAAAGGTTACGGTCAGATTCCAGGTATTAACTATAATGAAGTTTTTTCCCCTGTTGTGAAACATAGCTCAATTCGCATTTTACTCGGTATTGTTGCTATGCATGATTATGAGCTTCAACGGTTAGATGTAAAAACTGCATTTTTACATGGAGAATTAGAAGAGGATATTTATATGCATCAACCTGAGGGTTTTTATCATGCCTGGAAAAGAAAATCTCGTCCGTAAATTAAAGAAATCTCTTTATGGATTGAAACAGTCACCTAGGCAGTGGTATAAAAAATTTGACACTTTTATGCTATCTCAAGGTTTTAAAAGGTCCAATTATGATAGTTGTGTCTATTTGAAAATTACTACACATTCAACCATTTATTTGCTACTTTATGTCGATTATATGTTGATTGCTTCAAAAGACAAGGCAGAAATTGAAATTTTGAAAAGGCAGTTGAGTAGAGAGTTTGAAAAAAAAGATTTGGGGGATGCTAAGAAGATTCTTGGCATGGAGATAACAAGAGATAGAACTTCTGGAAAATTATACCTAAGTCAAAGTGGGTATGTTAGAAAAGTGCTTCGCCGTTTTAATATGTTTGATGTCAAGCCTGTAAGTACTCGTCTTGCTGCACATTTCAAATTGTCATCAGCCATGTGTCCACAATCAGATGAGGATATTGAGTACATGTCTAGAGTTCCCTATTCTAGTGCAGTTGGTTATGTATGTCATGGTTTATTCGCGTCCTAATTTATCACATGCTTTGATTGTTGTCAATAGATTCATGGCCAATCCTAGAAGAGAGCATTGGAAAGCAGTTCAATGGATTTTCAGATATCTTCATGGCACTGCAAATGCTTGTTTGCAGTTTGGTAAATCTAAAGATGAACTTGTTGGTTATGTGGATTCTGACTTTGCTGGTGATTTGGATAAAAGGATATCATTAACAGGTTATGTTTTCACCATTAGTTGTTGTGATGTGAGTTGGAAAGCAACCTTGCAAACTAAAGTAGCATTATCTACTACTATGGCCGAGTATATGGCTATTTCTGAAGCATGTAAAGAACCTACTTGGCTGAGAGGTTTATATTTTGAGCTTTGTGGAGATATATCTTGCATTACTATATTTTTGATAGCCAGAGTGTTATATGCCTTACAAAGGATCAAATGTCAACTAAACATATAGATGTTAGGTATCACTACATTCGAGATGTTATTGCTAAAGGTGGTGTTAAAGTTTGGAAGATAAGTACTCATGATAATCCCGCTGACATGATGACAAAGCCAGTTCTAATTACTAAGTTTGAGCTTTGCTCAAGCTTGGTTGGTGTTACAGTATAGTCTTTAGGGACTATTGGAGCAAGGCAAATATTTATTTGTTGAAGGAGTTCGTTTTTTGTAGTTCATTTTTACTTTAAGATGAGAATTCGTCTCAATGTGGAGATTGTTAATTTGTGATCCGAAATTCTCATTAGTATCGATCCAGCTGATGTCACCTAAAGGATCTTATCTAGATCCTTAATTTACTCTCATGATTGAGATATTTTCAGCAACCTCATTTAAAGGATAAAGGAGATCCTTAATTTACCCTCATGATTGAGATATTTTCAGCAACCTCATTTAAAGGATAAAGGAGATCCTTAATTTACTCTTTCTCTCCTTATTTGGCTGCATGAAAGTAGAATATAAATTTGGATTGCTATGGTTTGTATGTAAGCAGCTTGTAAAACTCCATCAATTAATTAATAAAGTTTGCCTTTCTCCCGTGGTTTTTTCCCGAAAAGGGTTTTACCACATTAAATCTTGTGTGTGATTCTATTTTTTGCTTGCTTCATTGATCATTTATTTATTAACAATTCATCATCTTCCGCTAAGATACATAAGAATATCGAATCAGCCAAGTCAGAAATTCCATCAAATAATCAATCAGCTCTGGAACATGATCAGTCGAAAACTGAAGCAGCTGAACTCTCTCAAAATCCTGTTGCTCAAACTGCACCAACATACTCAAATTTTGTTTTGGCTCCACAAATGATAGGACATGATTCTACCTGTAACTCTAGCTTTCAAGTTCAACAGCAGTTTGATCCGGCTGCAGGCTACTATGCTTCAGTGTATCGACCTGTTGTTGCCGATGGCGATGTTCACTTCTCTCCCATATTTGCACCAGCTGCGGCCACTACTAAGTACGTACCTGTCCAGACTGGTCCGACACAACAAGAGAGCGGGGTGTCTTCAGGCGGGTCTGCTCCTGTGGTAAATCAAGCTGCTGTCAGTCAGCACTCGGTTCCCATATTCAGGCAACCTCCTGCCGTTCATCTTTCACATTATCCTACAAACTACCTGCCTTACAATCAATACTTACCACCACAATTTTACCTTCCACCTACACCTATGCACCCTTTCCTAAGTAATGCAGCTTTTCCTTAGCAACCTCAACAAGGTAGCCTGTATCCTAGCATGGGACCAGCGGGTGCTGCTCCTATGAAATACGTTGCTCAGTACAAGTTTGCAAGTAATGTTGGCAATCCCAGTCAGTTTGTAATACCCACCGGCAGTGAGGATCTTGCTTCATCTTGGTACAAGGAGAATAATGTCTATGCTGCTGGGCAATAGAGTGATGTATCAGGGTGGATCCCGATACCAGGCAGAGGCATCATGCAGTCTACCCCATTTTATAACCTACCCCCAATCTCAAGGACAACCCATGACATTCCCTGGTATTTACCATCATTCCACCCAGGATGCTGCTGCTGCTTCTCCTACTCCAGGCACGATGCACCCAATGCTGCAACAATCTCAAACCATGTCAGGAGGGCCTGTCGAAATGGTAGGTCATCCCTCTCCAGTTTACCCGCAACCCCAGCGTCCCAAATGAATTGGGTCAACAATTACTAAACATATGTTCGGCTCTGCAACGAAGGTCTGGATATATCAGCGTGATTACTTGTGTATATATTCAAAGGGGTGGCTGGAAGATGGGTTTTTTTCTTGAAAGGATGTGAGCGATAATTCTTGACAAGGTTTTATGCAAGTTTGTTGAGAGGAGGAGGAATATGCAGGTCTGTAGTCTCTTTTTTATTTTGCTATTGTTCCTTCAGTCTTTGTTATAATTTAAACGATTGAACTTACATTAGATGCTAGTTGGGGTATACGTGACAGACAATCAAAGGTAATGTTTTAATCTATGGCATTGTTTCCGTTGCCTTCGTTGTAAAGAGAGTTTTGATATAGACGATGATAAGTGTATTACATAACTATTGAATTATTAAGTTATAATAGAGAGACAGCAGCAGCATGCTTCCTCCTCCCTTTATAATGAAAACTAGTCGCATTTGTAGCTTCCTATAGCACAAGTTCGGTTATTGTTAAAAAAAAAGCTATGCACTTTTTGGTAAATCGTTTATTTTCGGCAAAAATTAACTACCTACTTCCTACTTTAGTTTTAGTTAATCAAAATTGATATAAATTGATAACTAGAGTTTAGGGTTAGCTAAGAAGGAAGCAATCAAGGTGGCAAAACTTCTTGAAACTAGCATATAGATGCTAACTGCTCCATCAAACATGATGGTGCCAAAATAGCACCTATATAACCATTTATATGCTTGTATGAAACGATAAGCCTTGCCTAGCGTCTAGGCAGGGCTTAGGCAATATAAGGATTTTGCAATAGAACTCAAGACACAAAAGAAAACAAGAAAAACAATAATGGAGGATGAAGGAGGAATAACCTTAAGAACTTCATCAATAATAGAAACAAAAAGGGAAACAGTTTTATGCACACTGCTTAAAGCTTAAAGCTGAAACAGACTGCAGTGCATTGTGTTTTCAACGTTTCGATATCAAGTGTCTAATTCAAATATTACCACTCCCAATAGAAGTATATGCACCCAAAATATTGATAATGAAACCTAGAATTATTAGTGAATTTAACATACCTCGTCACTTGGCTAGCATTAGTGATAGTAATGTCTTTCTTCTTTCCAGTGCCCTTATCCATAGTAGTGACAGACAAAATGCCATTGGCATCGATATCAAACTTGACTTCAATTGAGGCACACCTCTTGGTGAAGGAGGGACACCATCAAGTCTGAAACTACCAATAGATCAGTTATCTCTTCCGAATTCTCGCTCACCTTTAAGCATGTTGATTTCAACACTGGTTTGACCATCCATTGTTTACTAAACATATTGTTATCCGACACATTTCGTAGGCTCAGAAGAGAGAGCTGTAAATCTTGATTATGACTACCACTAGGGAAAGAAGCATCTACATTTGAACTTGCGTTTATGGTTCGTGACTTGCATGAAAATTTTCTTGAAAATTTAAAGAGGGATTGATATTCAATGTAGGAAATTGATCTAGTTGATCAGTAGCTGCTTTAGCGTCCATGGCACATCACCTCTACCACTGATTGATTTTGCTCGATGTTCTCTCGGTTACATCATTAGCTTATAACTGTAGGTATCTTACCCTTCAATATTACCATCAACTTTTTCACTTGTATCTTTCTTCTTTTGACTGAATAGAACTGCATAGAAGGAGTAAAATAGCATATAATACTTCAGTATTATAATTTAGATTTACTGTTATAAGATAATTCATGAGATGTTTGTTATATGAGGTTATGTTTTTTCATTTGTTTTCACTGGAGCCTACATATTGAATATTCTACTTGTTTCATTTTTCACTTTCCAAATTAACCTTTTTAATTGCTTGCAACCATAACGTAATATGTTTAAGAAACTAGAATTAACTTGCACTCTATACTGAAATTTTAACCCAAAAATGCATTTAACTTAGAAAATAAAATCTGTATATAAACATATAAAAATATAAGTAAAAAATAATTTCCTGTGACTATCAAAGTTGTTTCTGCTAAAACTAATTAACCACGTAAAGAAAATCTTATCACTGCTCCAAATATGGGGAAGATTAACCATAACTCTATGGCTTAAATGAAATTCAAAAAATTTATTGTGCGATAAATATAAGTTCTATCATATAGTCTAATCGCATAAGAAATGTTAATCAAACCAAAATTGATATTTCAACCCTAAGTTACTTTCACGTGCTATCTAGAATAGAAATTGCATTTTTAACTAATCGACCTTCCATAAATTAATATGAATAGAAGCTTGGTCATACTATGCTTATCTCAATACTGTGCATGAACTTATAACCTTAAGTTGTCTTACAAAAATTAATAATAATGATAATGATAATCTTGAGCTTGCTACATTTATTAATGCAAACTATATAAATAATTTATGTTACTGTATTTATAAGCAGTACTCTATCCTGTGCTAAAAACATATGTTATGCGACTCTAGCTAGCAAACAGAGAATTTCACAAAGTATAGCAGACTATATTTATCCATGCAAACTATGTAAATAATTTAAGTTAATGTATTTATAAGCAGTACTCTATCTTGTGCTATAAACATATGTTATGCGACTCTTACTATTTTGTACTAATGGTCTTGCAAAAAAACATAAACAATTCCTGTGTACAAACTATATCCAAATTTTCTTAACATAAAAGGTAATCATATGTATACTTCAACAAAAAACAATACAGAAACCTAAGATACGAGGGGAGAATAAGAGCTCACCTGATCAAATTAATCAAAAATTGTATGTCCAACATATCAATTGATACGATGAATCCTAGAAAAAGGTTTAGTCTGTAATTTACACGACAACCCTTATTCGAATAAAATGATACATGTGAATGACACCTAATAAACATGATAAAGAAGCACTATGTTGCGAACTCTAGCAGCTTTCTACAAGCAACAATTCAGACTCTGTAATTTACACATTGAAATGAACCAGGATATGTGATGCCTGATGTACAAGGATGGACCTCTAATCAAGTCATAAGATATAGGTACAAGCTACGATAAAGGCATGAAATTTTGAATCTCACGGCTACCCCTACAACTCAATATTCCCTCATTGGTCAAGCTTTAGGATAAATTCAGGTTTTCTCCATTAAGTAGTTTCATTAAAGTAAATTTTTAACCAATATAATTACTTAGGCATAGAGCCGAATCAGCATAAGGTTTAACGAAATGTAAGCATAAGGCTGCAGATCAGCATAAGATTGGCTTGCTACGGTGTAGCGGACTTAATATGTTATATTTTAGGTGTGTATCAGTGCTACATAGTCAATATAAAATTAATGTTATCATACCAGTATTAGTTCTTTTATCTTATTTTTGTAAGAATCAATTTAACATATAAAAACATAGAAAACTAATTACAGTAACAGATCATTAAAAACTTAATAGTGAAATAGATCAGATTTAAGTAATATGAAATTATTTTAGCTCATTTGAATTTGCAAGTGAATTCTGAAATTTGTATTTTAACATTACAAAATCATGTAAGCTCAAAAGTTAATACCTGCGATCAAGCATAAGCTGAGTCGATCAACTTTGCCTCCTAACAGATAGTGATTTAGACTTCTACTACTCCTTCTTGTTATGAACTTTCAACCCACTCAACTTTTGTCCAACCAAACACTGATAGGCGTATAGCCTTCTCACACAATTCTCGCTGACCAGTGTGACCTCTATCCTAACTCTAATTCAAATCAAATTTTGACCCAGACCTTTGAAATGTTACACTGCATATACATTTGTGCAAAATCAGCATAATCCAAGTAGGAAAATCACAAAATCATATCGAAATAGTCAATCAAATTGAAATATAGAATTCATACATATTTAGGGTTTGTTTAGAGAACCAGAGCGCATAGTATCCGACTGAAATAGTTGATGAGGACGAGAGGGCTAGAGCGACGATAACGTTGGAAATCGCTATCGCAACAATAATGATGGAGGAATCAAAAGTCGAGGTGAAATTTTCGAAGCGAAAAGGAAAAGAGTATCGAAGAGGAACAAAGGAAGGGCTAATTTTTTTCTGGATCGATGGAGAAAAACGTGTCAAAACAAAAACAAACAATTTCCTTTAATGATGTCCAAATTTTAGAACGCGGTATAGGCGGGAAATAATTGGTTTCGTTAATAACACGAACAAAATATTATTAGCTATTGTTTGGGATAAACGCTGCCACTTATAGTAACCAAAGACAGGTTTTCTAGTAGTGAAACTTAAGTGATCATCATCCTTATTATTATAAACTTGTTAAAACTTAGTTAACTTAATTAAAATTTTACCATGCTTATTTAACTTTTATAAACTTATTTACTTTTTATAGATCATAATTAAATTACATAAAATCAACAACTTAGTTAAATTTTTATAATACTTTGTTAATTTATATAAATCTAAGTTAATTTTCATAAAATGTAATTAATTTATTATTATTATTTATAAAACTAACTTAAATTATTATTATGCAATTTAACTTTTATACAACTTAATTAATTTGATTTCTAGGCAAATTCATCTCTGTAAGATTTTTATTTGCAAATAGATTAGAGACCAGTACATTTCATCATCTCATCAATGGTTTCATTATGATTAGATTAAAATGGTGAGAAACCATTTACAAAACATAGATCTTCAACAATAACTCTTGTGGTTATCATCGAATATATTGTATAAACAACAAATATATCGTATAGTGAACACTAAAAAATGACAAGTTAAACCTATTAATTTCGGTGCGCATGTCGACAACCATGTCGTTAGTTATGACCTGCATCAACAAGCAAAACCATCCTAAACTTAAAATACACTCATAGTTAGGAAAGCCTGAAATTTAGAACATATCGTTACATCCTTAACCGTTTATCTTCGGTTTCCAACCATTAATGATATGCTTTCTTGCAGCTTTATCATTTTCAGAGAATTCACAGATGAAAAGGAGCTGCATACTCAAAATAGAACATTTTGTAATCTGTTTAACACTTATTGTCCTGCATGATTAAACAAGTATCAACAAAAATATGAGATATCAAGATCTCAACTATTAACGTAGCTAGTTTGAACCAATAAAGACATGCCTTCTTATTCCAGTTTTAACTTATTTATGGTTAGTAGACCATTCCCTACTACAAGTGATAGTACTCTATTCAAACTGCGTTGACAACAGGGCTCCAAATTTTTTAAAGTGTAAACCAAAGAGCTTATGAGTTTCAAAGCACTTATTTCGAAACAACAAGCTCGGGCTTGCTGTTTCGAAACAGCAAGGTTGAGAGTTTGCTGTTCGGAATAGCAAGTGCGGGCTTGCTATCTGGAATAGCAATCTCGCTCTTGCTGTCTGAACCACAATCCCGTGCTTGCTATTTCGAACAACGTGCTTGTTGTTCCGAACAGCAATATCGCGCTTGTTGTTCCGAAAAGCAAGCCAGATGTGTTGACACCATAAATGATGAAGCGATCATCGAAATAAGGTATGATTGGGAACCACTAATGTGAAGACACCTTAAATGTTTCAGCCACGACAATTGCAAAGAAACAATAAAATTTTGGTACCTTGTCTGGTATAAAAAAATACAGGATGCATATGTCGAACCACCCTTGGTTTCCAAACATATACAGCTGACAACAAATTTCAAATTTATCATTAATAGAAGGAGAAGGAAAATTTATCGACCTTATTCCCATTTTGGTCCTCCTTGAGCTACATAGATGGATGAAAAGGCAAACGCAATTGGCAAGTAATGAATGCAGTAGGAATTTTTTTATTAGCTATTGCATATTTATTTTTGTTTTTTGCTGCTACATATTTGTTTCCATATCCTCATATCTTTCATGATTCTCATTGGTAACTTCCTAATTGAACACATCAAAATCCATAATCTAATATCAATAACTTTTTTCTTCGATTTTATGACAACCACGTTTAATTTTCTCTGATGCGTGAAAATTATGCAAGTACAAGAACAAATACCATACCTTCTATGTGAATATTTTCTTCAAGCAAACAATGAAAACGCCATTTATGATTTTCGCATAGTGGAAACATCAACTCCAAAAAAAATTATATGCTTAAGGTTAATCATGACCAAACTGAAATCAAACTAATAGGGGATACTAACAGAGAAACACTGGAAAACAAAGTAGGACGGAGAACGGCCATATCATCGAACAATTTCAAGTTATCCCCTTGATAAAATTGAGAATAGCGCATAGTTGCGACATCTTCTGGCTTTGGATGGACATGTGGTTGGATATTATTGAGACCTTGATCGAGTAGCTTTGAGAATGTTATAACCTTCACACCACTTGAAGGAACTGATGCATTATTATTTTCATTTCCTCCAACAACCGCTATTAGGCGAACAGATGCCATCTTAGATAGAAAACTTGATAAAGAGCTCAAAGTTTGTGGTACACAGAATATAACTTGGACGGCTGCATGGTTTACAATATAACCTACAGCATCAGGACCAAGCGTATCGTACAGTAGCACCAAAACATAGAAGTATGCAGAGCAAACATGATCCACAGGACCACAATTATCCATTCAGGTCTATTTTTTTAAATAAAGTCCAATGCATACACCTTTCGGTATACCATGAAATATCAAGCAGGAGCCAATTCCTGAACGGGATGATCCAACTTCTCCATATGTCATCCATGTGTATTCTCCCACTGTTCCATTTGAACGTACTCTTTGTTGACAAATTAATCTCAGCATTTTGACCAGGTTTTTAGGAGCATAGGAGGTAGAAAGAGTAAGTCCTACTATAGCGTGATAAGACCAAGTTTTTAGGAGCATAGAAGATAGAAAGAGTCCAAGTCCTATTCTGACGTAATAGATAATGATTCAAATATACTATCCTATTTTGTTGCAAAAAAAAAAACAGAGAGTAATAAAAAAAGTAAAGTTTTGTTATCTTTTCTGCTGTGTTCCTTCTGTGTTTTGCTGAGAGACTATTGGTAGTTATATATATATTTAACAAATTGGTATCGGAGCTGATGGCAAGTTCCGTGGGCACGTCGTTGGGGCATATGCCGCTGCCTCGGCTTACAAAGACAAACTATGACAACTGGAGTATACAAATGCGAGCATTGCTTGGTGCACAGGATGCATGGGAGGTAGTGGAGAATGGCTACACGGAATCGGAGAATACCGTTAATTACACGGCAGCCCAATTAACCGCATTGAAAGAGTCACGTATAAAAGAAAAAATGGCTCTTTATATCATGTATCAAGCAATGGATGAGTCGGGTTTTGAAAAGATTGCCGGTGCAAAGACGTCAAAGGAAGCATGGGAGACTTTGCAAAAGGCCTACAAGGGTGTCGATCGTGTTAAACAAATTAGACTTCAAACTCTTCGGGGAGAATTAAAAACTATGAAGATGAAGGAGTCTGAAGCAGTATCCGATTACATCACCCGAGTTCAAACGGTGGTGAATCAACTCAAACATAATGGAGAGACTATGACGGATGCTCGAGTTGTGAAAAAGATCTTGCGGTCATTAACCTAGAATTTTGAGAATGTCGTCTATGCTATTGAAGAGTCGAAAAATTTACGAGAGTTAACCATCGATGAACTCGCGGGTTCTCTCGAGGCACATGAGCAATGTAAAAAGAAGAAACATGAGTCATTTGAGGAAGCTTTACAGGCCAAGGTGAAAATCAAAGATGAGGAGTCATTACTCGCACAGCAGAACCAAGGAAGAGGACGCGGCCATGGTGGATATAGTTTTGGTCACGGGAGAGGCCGTGGTCGTGGGCGTGGACGTGGAGACAACAATTATGAGGAAAGGGGACAACCGAGTGAACAAAGTTGGCATAATCAAGGACGCGGACGTGGAAATGGTGGCTTGTCGGATCGATCAAATATTCAATGCTATAATTGCGGAAAGTATGGACATTATGCTAGAGAGTGCTGGTCAGATAAGAAGGTTAAAGAAGATGCTAATCTAATCGAGAAAGAGGAGACAACAGAAGATGGTGTTCTGATGATGGCCTATAGAGAAACCGACCAATTCAGCGACACAGTCTGGTATCTAGACACCGGAGCGAGCAATCACATGTGTGGACACAAACATCTGTTTATGGAGATGCAAGACATAGAGTGCGGAGAAGTATCGTTCGGAGACGCTTCAAAGGTCCAAGTAAAGGGTCGAGGAAAAATTCGTTTTTTCCAAGAAGACGGCCGAGTAGTATTGATTGATGATGTATATTATGTTCCAAACATGAAGAATAATATTATTAGCATGGGGCAACTACTTGAAAAGGGATATCTAGCTATAATGAAAGACAGGTTTATGTATTTGAAGGACAAGAAAGAACGATTGATCGCACATGTAGAAATGGCCAATAATCGTATGTTCAAACTCAACTTGAGAAGCATACGAGAAAATTGCCTACAAGTTGACCTAGAGGACAAATCTTTGCTATGGCATTTGCGGTTTGGGAACTTACACTTTGGTGGACTAAGAGAATTAGTCAAGAAGGACATGGTTCATGGGCTACCTGCCATGGATTATGCTGGAAAATTTTGTGAAGGATGTGTGCTTGGCAAGCATGCGAGGAGCACTTTCCAAAGGAAGGCGGGATATCAATCACGAAAACCTCTTGAGACAATACATACCGACATACGTGGTCCAATCACACCTAAGTCATTTAGCAAGAAGAGATATTTTATCATGTTCATAGATGACTACACGAGAAAGACATGGGTTTATTTTCTGAAAGAAAAGTCTGAGGCTTTGGAGGCATTCAAGAAGTTCAAGTTGTCCGTAGAGAAGGAAACCGGTTGTTATATAAAGGCTTTACAATCGGACAGAGGAGGAGAGTACATGTCAACACTGTTCATAAGGTTCTGCGAAGAGCAAGGCATAAAGCGGTTCTTGACTGCAGCCTACTCACCACAACAAAACGTGTGGCCGAGAGGAAGAATCGGACTATTCTTGATATGGTTCGGTCAATGTTGAAAACTAAAGGCATGCCGAATGATTTTTGGGCTGAGGAGGTACAGTGTGCTGTGTACGTACAAAATCGTTGCCCACATGCAAAATTGGCGAATCAAACACCACAGGAAGCTTGGAGTGGACAAAAGGCAACTATGTCACATCTAAAGATATTTGGCAGTGTGGCTTATGCACATGTACCAGATCAGAAGAGAACCAAGCTAGATGATAAAAGCAAGAAGTTTGTGTTTATCGGATATGACACAAAGACAAAGGTTTTTAAGTTGTTTGATCCGATCGAGAATAAAGTAGTCGTAAGCCGAGATGTACATGTTAATGAAGAAAGTTCGTGGGATTGGAATAATCAAAAGGAAATAATGCGCAAGGAAGAAAAAGCCGAAGCATTGGTTCCTGTACCGACATTTACACCTACCAGCCCATGTACATCCGATGACAAGGATCAGCAAAGACAACCAAGAATGCGGACTTTGCAAGATCTGTATGAATCAGCGGCAGAGGTTCACTTAGTATGTCTTTTGGCAGATGCAGAAAATATTACATTTGAAGAGGCAGTGCGGAACAAGAAATGGCAGACAACGATGGATGAGGAAATCAAATCCATTCAAAAAAATGAAACTTGGGACTTAGTCGAGCTACTGGAAGGACATAGACCGATCGGAGTAAAATGGGTATACAAGAAGAAGATGAATGCCCAAGGTGAGATAGAAAGATATAAGGCGCGACTTGTTGCTAAAGGCTATAGGCAAAAGGCGGGGGTTGATTATGACAAGGTTTTTGCTCCAGTAGCAAGGCTAGAAACAATTCGACTTCTTATATCTCTAGCAGCACAGTTCCAATGGCCGATCTATCAGATGGACGTGAAATCTGCATTTTTGAACGGTATGCTCGAAGAAGAAGTATACGTAGAGCAACCACCCGGGTACATGAAAGCTGGCGAAGAGAGAAAAGTTTTGAAGTTGAGGAAGGCGCTATATGGACTGAAGCAAGCACCGCGAGCATGGAATACTCGAATTGACACTTACTTCAAGGAGAATGGATTTATGCAATGCCCTTATGAGCATGCGTTGTATGTGAAAAAGAAAAAAAAATTGTTTGCTGCTCTCTATGTTGATGATCTCATCTTCATGGGAAATAATGTGGAGATGGTCAAAGATTTTAAAAGCGCCTTGACTCATGAATTTGAGATGACGGACTTGGGGCTAATGAAGTATTTCCTTGGTCTTGAAATCAAACAAGGAAAATCAGGAATTTTTGTGTCGCAGGAAGCTTATGCTAATGATATTTTGAGGAGATTCAAAATGGAGAATTGCAACCCAGTTGCAACGCCAATGGAACCTAGTGCAAAGCTTTCAAAATTTGAGGGAGGAGAAAAAGTCGATGCAAGCATATATCGAAGTCTAGTCGGAAGTCTGCGATATCTCGTGAGTACAAGACCGGACATAGCATACAGCATTGGCATTGTTAGTCGATTTATGGAAGATCCGTGCTACTCGCATTGGAAAGCTATCAAAAGAATTCTTCGATACATTCAAGAAACAAAGTCACTTGGGTTATTCTACTCGAAAACTGATGAGTATAAACTAGTCGGTTATTCAGATAGTGATTGGTGTGGAGATGTTGGCGATCGAAAAAGCACATCTGGATATGTGTTTTACAAGGGTGACACAGCTTTTACATGGCTGTCAAAGAAGCAGTCGATAGTGGCACTATCAACCTACGAAGCAGAGTATATTGCAGCCTCTTCCTGTGTGTGCCATGCAATATGGCTAAGAAAATTGTTGTCCAATTTACAGCTCCCACAACACGAGTCCACTGAGATACGGGTCAATAACAAGTCTGCGATCGAGTTAGCAAAGAATCCTGTTCATCATGAAAGGAGCAAGAACATAGATGTTCGTTTTCACTTCATCCGAGAGCATGTCAAGGAAAAAGATGTTCAGCTGAATCATGTAATGAGTCGTGATCAGGTAGCAGATATCTTCACTAAGCCCTTACCAAAGCTGTTGTTCGAAAATTGCATGAAGATGCTTGGAATAAAGGATGGTAAATGCTTGAGCTTAAAGGAGGGGATTTTTGACAAATTAATCTCAGCATTTTGACCAGGTTTTTAGGAGCAGAGGAGATAGAAAGAGTAAGTCCTACTCTGGCTCGATAAGACCAAGTTTTTAGGAGCAGAGAAGATAGAAAGAGTCCAAGTCCTATTCTGATGTAATAAATAATGATTCAAATATACTATCCTATTTTTTTGAAAAAAAAACAGAGAGTAATAAAAAAAAAGTAAAGTTTTGTTATCTTTTCTGCTGTGTTCCTTCTGTGTTTTGCTGAGGGACTATTGGTAGTTATATATATATTTTAAACTCTTGTCCCAGATATTTATAGTCTCGAAAAGCCTTAACAGCATATTCGAAGTTATCATGTAATGTATATCAGGTTGTTGTGGGTATCTAGCCACAAGCTTCAATGGTGACCGAGCTGATCTATACACGTTCCATTTACCATTTTGTAGTTTCTCAGGTAGAACCACACTGTATCCCTGACCATGAAAATATTCGGCAGCGATTTCATTGACACTCAGCTGGTGCTCTTGGTCCGATAGCTGAGACAAGAGAAGATGGCCAGCAATTGCTCTGAGACGACGATGGGCCACAAACTCCATCAGAATCACCTAATATTTGATCAAATTGTTTTGATATTGGTTTCTAAAGAAGATAAATGATGTAAGAAAAAGGAAGAAAACAAGGCATGCAACTCCAGAAGAAGATAAGGATTGAAACCAGTAAATTGTGATGATTACTCTTAATATGTATCTACATAATAAAGCAAAAAAAAATCCGAAACCTAAAATGTAATAGCCGACCTCCTCTTGAGGTCTATTGTAATCAACAGACTCCCGCCAGTTATAGCTTCCAACAAAAGTATTCTGAAACTATAAACATCACTCTTTTCGTTTAACAGTCCAGAACAAGCTGCAAAACGTGTTAATTAGCCTATTATGCCATACCAACTGAAAGAAAGCAAGTTAGTTTTAACTCAGTGATAAAAACGCGGGTGTATACTCTTTTTTTTTAACATCTGTTATAATATTTACTAATCGATAGAAATTTCTATGCAATTTCACTTTTAATGAAACCTGACATGTACACTTAAACCCAAACCTCCATTGATCAAAACTGAAGTTCATAGAACTCAAAACTGATATGTACGCAATTGTCATTTATATCCAATATAAAAGACAATAGAACAAATTTTGGGCAAGTACATGTAACGTCTCGAGTGTTAGCATTGTTGATACAGATATTAATATAGCTACGAGCGATGCAAAGGAGAAGGCATTACCGTTGGGTTTCGAGGACTGCTTTCTAGATTAAAATCATGTCATTTGATGCAAGTACCTTCATGGCTACATCCTCGAAACCATCAAATTTTGGCGACACGGTTCTCGCATTTCTCAATGAAATCAATTTTAGCAACGAAAGAGTAGAGTGAAAGACAAGATAAATAATATCAAAAAAAATTGATCTCATTAGTATGGCAGCCCACGGCTAAGGTCAGTTTGAAGTTGTCTGTGCCATTTGCATATAAAAACGAATGCTAATTGGAAACTCATTTAACATCTTCTACATAAAAAACTATATTTTAAATAAGCATTAGTATGACAGTCCATGTCAGAATTAGAATTTTAAATTACCTCTTATTAGATAATTTTTTCATATATTCTGATTATTATTTTTATAGCAATATCAGTACACACTCGGTTGCAGAGGAAAATGTATCCATAATTGTGATCACATATAAAACAAAATGTATCAAAACATTAGGTGAAGAAAGAAAAACAATATCTTTCAAAGATTCATACTTTTCACTGCCAAGTAGTTATATACACGTAATCAAACTATATGTTGGGACGGGATCAATTCTTCTGTACCCAACTCCGGTGTTCCGATGTGCCCGACAAATCACCACCACACATCAAACACACATATTATTAATAGTCTAATGAATGGGTCCTACAATCCACTCAAAACCATTAGACTTTGTACAAATCAATGGATAAGATTGATCCGACACATGGGAATACCGGAATTGGGTATAGAAGAATTCAACAGGGACTAGAAGTAAATCATGTAATGATAACTAGGTCGGACTGTACTTCAAACCACAAAAACATTCTTACCAACATCCATATCCATATTCCACTTATTGAACCCAATACGCTCAATATTCTCCCTTATGCTTATACCATGTGCCTTAAATCTAAAACCACAATATGATAGACTTCATGCACTTGCTAACATGTCCCTCAACTGCCGATCGAAGCCCTAGATTTCATGTGCTTATTCGTTAGAATTTACTCTGAAGTCAAGTGATCGCATTACGATTCTACAATTGAACAGAAGTAATTATACTGCATAAATAAGTCAGACTCATACAGGCAGAGACATACTGCATGCACTTTTGAACACGGCGGTGCATTAATTAAAACGATGGGACGTGAGCTACAAATCGTGAAACCACTTGTCAGCTTCATAAGCCAAACAATGACATCACAATATATAGGCAGCATACCGGAACCACGTTTTTTTTTCAAATATAAAGCAAAAAGTAGGGAAACAGTACAATATATAGGCTGCATAATCAAAATACAACTAAAAGAGTAGTACAAGCAATAGTGAAAATAGTAGACATAAGGTATAAATAGTGGAAGTTTCGTGATAGTGCAGCAGCCATAGACGGAATGCATGTGTGACACCCCACGTCCATTAATATCACTCATTAATAGAATGCAGTAAGTTTCATGAAACGTTATAGGTAAACAGAAATAGAAACATTAAAAGACATATATAAAATATCAGTAGAATTTAAAACTTTATTAATCATAAAGCATCATGGTTCAAAACATCATATGTCTGCAAATACATAATTCCAGTCACTACAAAACGCACAGGGAATTGCGACGACTAATAGGCGTTGGCGGCCGTCGCAAGCCGTCGCAACGTGCCGTCGCAATTTTAGTCGTCGCGATGCCAAATTGCAACGGCTTGAGCGACGGCTCCGTTGCCATTTTAGCGACGGCTGGCAACGGTAAATTGCTTACGTGGCAAGAAGTTGATTTTACCGCCAAGCTGTCGCAAACCGTTGTTAAGCGTTACAATTTGGCCGTCGCAAGCCGTCGCAACATACCAACCAAATTGGTGTCGCAAGCCGTCGCAAACCATCGCAATACTGGAAAAAAATTTGCACTGCAAACAGCAGTTCCATTCCTTCAAGCCACACAACCACAAACCAATCCAATACCATCACATTGGCCACTATCAGACCACTATTATCCCATCAATTCGTCACCAACTCAAACCAAATGAAAAAGAAACCAAAATTAAAACCACCATCATAAAATATCATCACATAACATCCAAAACACTATATCCATCGTCATATATCGTCGTCATACACATCAAAACATATCATATCGTCATGAAAACACACCATAACGTCACCAAAACACACCATAACATCGTCAAACATACCATATCGTCATAAAAGCAAAGTATATGTACATACCTAAGCATAAACCAAAGTATATGTCATCCAAACTAATCTTCCGCCGCCTCGTCATCGTCGTCTTCGCCTCCTTCACTTGTAGCATCTCCTCCCTGCCCAGGCATAAACCCATACTCCTGAAGGTAAGCTGCAATGCTCTCATCTACGTCATGTTGCATCTGGGTTTTTCGCCAGTCCATCATTTCGTTCATCTGCTCCTGCATCCGAGCAATAGTCTCCTCCTCCATCGACCTCCTAAAAGCACTCTGAGTAGCCTGCGAAATAATTAAGTTCACATTAAATTTATTAGCTCCTGATTGTAAAATAAAACGCGTTATGTTTCCAATTCAAAACATTAATATAAAGTGCACTAATTAATACCCACAATTTATATATTTATGGCATCACATCGTTGTAAATTATTAAGTTTGTAATTTAAGTCTTACCTCCTGATTACCGTATCCATATCGCTTACGAGAAGGCGGCTTTATGATAGAGTCCCATATACGATCAGACTGCGCGACTGTAAGCTCCTCTTGTCCACTAGCCTGCAACACTCTAGTAGACTCTGTGTAGTACCTCTTCTACATACCAATATAATTTTAACACCAATGTTGTAAAATTTACTTATATATTGTGATATGAACGAATATGAAACATTTTAATTCATACGGATAAGCATATTTACCATTACACCCGCACTCTTCGAATCCGCCCATTCATACGTAACATTTCCTTCCTCGTCGGTATGCTCCACCGCATGTGTACGTCTGAATACCTCTGCCATCGAAGGCTCTCTTCCGATCTTTGCATGCAGAGTAAACATACAGTAATGAAATTATTGAAAATATGAATAAATGATATACACTAAATTTTAACGTGAACATAAGCTACAAATATTTAAAATTTATACCAATTCTCTCCTATGATCTTGAAATGATTTAGAGCCACCACGGTGTAGACCAGGATTCTTTTCTCTGTTCGCTTTATTTCTGGATGCTACTTCCTATTACATTTGATACACGATTATGTAAAATACTGCAATCAATATAAACGTAAATATTTTCATTACAGGAAAATCGGCTTAAGGAAATACATCGTTCAGTTTTTTGGCTTAAGGACGCGGGTATAATTTTTATGTCAGAAGGACACAAAATTTATATTTTTAACCGAAGGAAATTATTTGGTCGATTATTAAATCGGGTGTTTCTTCCATCTCGCACTCAAATCTCTTCTCAAATCAATCGCACTGGAGGCGACGGCTTCAGTCGAAGAGGCGGCGCCGCATCACAGAACGAGCGACGGCCGCGCAACCACAGGCGTCAGCGGTGCTCCGTCTGGCGAAGACGACGGTCGTCCTTTGGCGAAGACGATGTACTGTTTCCATCAGACGATAACGACGACTACTCAAGAGATAATGTTGATGGCCGATTTCAGATGAACAACGACAATGGAGTGGAGGTTAAGGTCGATGGTGGTGGTGCTACAGGTATCGATGACGATTAACTATGTTGTTTTGAAATGAACTAAGAAACAAATGTTATATGAACTTATCATTTTGATTCTATATGTATAATGTATAACTGAACGTTATATTCTGTTTTGTTGTTGTTGTTGCATCACTTGTGTCATTGCTGCATCATGTTGTTTCATGATGATTGTGCTCTTTTGTTATGTGTACATTTGATTTTGATGTGATAAAATAACTTATATGTTTCAAAAAATGAGAAACTGTGCATAAACTATAATGCATCAGTTGTTTGTTTGCAGATTCGTTGCTGAAGTACCCGATTAGGCCTTGCGTCCGAACGTATATTATGTGTCATAAGTACCCGATTAGGCCTTGTGTCCAGATGTCTTTTACATGTCATCGGTACCCGCTCGGTTAATTAATCCATATTGGGTGCAGATTCGTTGCTGAAGTATCCGATTAGGTCTTGCGTCCAGATGTCTTTTACGTGTCATAGGTACCCGATTAGGCCTTGCGTGCGGAAGTCTTTTACGTGTCATAGGTACCCGATTAGGCCTTGCGTGCGGAAGTCTTTTACGTGTCACGGGTACCCGCTCAGTTAACTAATTCCTACTGGGTGTAGAATTGTTGCTGGAGTACCCGGTTAGGCCTTGCGTGCGGAAGTGTTTTACATGTCATAGGTACCCGATTAGGCCTTGCGTGCGGAAGTGTTTATGTGTCATAGGTACACGATTAGGCCTTGCGTGCAGAATTGTTTTACGTGTCGTAGGTACCCGATTAAGCCTTGCGTGCGGAAGTGTTTTACGTGTCGTAGGTACCCGATTAGGCCTTGCGTGCGGAAGATTTTTACGTGTCATATATGTCCGATTAGGCCTTGCGTGCGGAAGTCTTTTACATGTCATGGGTAACCCGCTCGGTTAACCAATTCCAACTTGGTGCAGAATCCTTGCTGGAGTACCCGATTAGGCTTTACGTGCGGAAGTGTTTTACGTGTCATAGGTACCCGATTAGGCCTTGCGTGCGGAAGTGTTTTACGTTGCACGGGTACCCGCTCGGTTAACTAATTCCTACTGGGTGCAGAATCGTTGCTGGAGTACCCGATTAAGCCTTGCGTGCGGAAGTCTTTTACGTGTCATAGGTACCCGATTAGGCCTTGCGTGCGGAAGTCTTTTACGTGTCACGGGTAACCCGCTTGGTTAATTAATTCCTATTGGGTGCAGAATCGTTGCTGGAGTAGCCGATTAGGCCTTGCGTGCGGAAGTTTTTTACGTGTCATAGGTACCCGATTAGGCCTTGCGTGCGGAAGTCTTTTTCTCAATGATATATTTATCCATTATTCTATAGCTATTCATCTTGCTTTTGCCTATCATTAATCAAATGCCCAATGCTATTTTTCTCTATCATTTATCATTGTGACATAATACAATAAGCAACAAAGTAACATATTCAAATGTAAATATATCACGTTATGTTTGTGTATCATTTTTTTTCAATGTTATGTATGTCTATCATTACTTAAATGCTCTATTAAAGTGAACTAACATTATAAAACATGATATATGAATATAGCATTGTGTTTTCAAAGTGAACTAGCATGTATATAATATAATGAATGATATCTGAATATAGCATTACATTCTTAAAGTGGTAAATGATAGTTGAATTTAGCATTGTATTTTTTAACATGAAATAACATATGTACAATATATAAATGATAGCTGAATATAGCATTGCATTTATAAAGTGAGCTACCATGTATAAAACATAATAAATGATTGTTAATTTCAACATCGTATTTTTAAAGTGAACTAGCATGTATAGAATATGCAAAATGATAGCTGAATATAGCATTATATTTTTAAAGCGAACTATAACATGTATAGATATGATAAATTGAATTTTACATTGTATTTTTGAAAGTGACCAAGCATGTGTATAATATTCTAAATGATAGTTGAATTTAACCTTTTTAATATTGTTATAAAGTAGTCGATGCAGTCAATGATGAAAAATAAATCTTTTAGAAAATGCTAGATTAATTTAGTATTGAACAGTAGTGTTATCTACTGTAGAAATTTATGGCTTATAGCAATAAAACAATGCTATATTAGATTAGCATTAAATTTAGACTAACATAACACATATGCTAAAATACATTAGCATTATAATTTTTTTAGAAATTGTTAAAATGCTAGATTGAATTAGCAATAGACAAAAAATTTGACATATCAAAATAATGCTATATGCAAGTTTCATATGAAAATTTAAATATAATTGTCAGCAAAAACATCAAAGCTAGAAAATAAGGTGAGGAAAATGTTATGTTTAAGTAATATTTACCAAATTTATTTGTCATTGACCTAAAAACAAAAAGCTACATCTAACTATCATTTCAAAAATATGTATCATTGAATATGTAAAAAAGAAAAAGAAAAAAGAGCTATATGGAAAAAATGTATGTAAGAAAGAAAATGATTTATTAGACTATCATATTTAAGCTTGAATAAAACAATAAGTCCAACTACCATTTAAAAATAAAATTATAAGTACATCTATCATTTTTTAAAATGAACACTACATTGTAAAAAAAATGATAAGTACAACTATAGTTTCAACGTTTGGATGTATTTGACCTGAACTAAAAAAGAAAAGAAAATATATTCAAATTACATAACGTTTCCTTTTTTACTTTTTACTTTTTTTTACTGAAATGCTAACTAATGTAAAAAGGTTAAAAAAAAAGGAAATTGTACTTAGCATTCGACTGAAATGTTAAGTACAGTTAGCATTGAAAAAAATTTGTAATACTGAAGTAGAAATACAACATCGGATTGGCATTCGACTAAAATGCTAAATACAGCATTCGACTAAAGTGCTAAATTTAATAGCAGATTGGCATCGTTGACTTGAACGGCAGCGGCCAGGTTTGAAATGAATGACGTTGACTTCAGGCGTTGATCGGTCGAATGACAGCTAGGGCATGAGGTCGGCGACAGGAGTGGAGTGAAGGTTAGGGCGAAGGCGGCGGCTTGAAGAAGCGGCAGCAGTGGCAGCTGGAAGAGGCGGCGGCTTGGAGAGCTGGTGGCGGCGGCAGCGGCTTGGAAGGGAGTGTGATGACTTGGTTGTTGATAATTGTGGCGACGACGGCTGTTGATAATCGAGGGCGGAGGAAATAAAAAAAGAATATGGCGATGTCCTTCTGCCTAATTTTTTAAAGTTGCATCCTAATTTTAAAAGTTTATTATATGTTTGTCCTTTAAACTAATTTGCTCTTTTCATTATATCTTACTTTAGCTTTTTCCGTCTGCCAGTACTGTTGAAATGCTGCCCAAACATCATCACTCATCCATGAAGGCTTTTTTCCACCTGTCTTCGCCCTTGAAATTGTCTCCCGATATTTTTTACGCATCTTCATATTCCAAATATCCAAAAAAGTGTTCATGTCATGCTCCTCAACACGGACAACGGCCTGCATATAGCCGTTGAAGTCTAGGAGTTATGGGTAGGTAATGCATTATTTTATACGGAACTTCTTTTCCTTTCTTTTTCCTTGGTTTATATCTTTCTTCGTTGCAATATTTGCATCTTTTACATTGAGCGTCTTCTTTCCAATACAACATGCAACCTTTAACACATGTATCTATCTTATGATACGGTAGTCCAAAAGCAGACATAAGTTTTTTCACTTTATAATGACTATCGCACATAAAATTATTGGGAGGCATATGTTTTTTTGCAGTTTGTACAACTGCTGTAAATGCAGCTTCTGTAAGATTGAATTTTGATTTCATAGTGATGAATTCGGTGGTAACAGACAATTCGGTTCCTCTTGTACATCCTTCCCACAATGGCCTCTTAGCAGAATTCAATAAATCATTAAAAAAATTCGCTTCCGCCGTTTGTTCTTCAACATTTTCATTCTCATCGTCGCCTTGCGGACCAATGTTAGAAAACATTGATCGTGCTGCATCTTGCACCATATTTTATATCGGATTCATCATTGTATTATCGTTCATCATTGTACTATCGTCCTCTACCACTACAGGGTCTGACGTAGGTTGAACAGGTTCTCCATGACGATCCCAAAAGTAATAATTCGATACAAAACCGAATTTATACAGATGTACTTCTACTACATCTGGCTTCCAATGCTTCAGATGTTTGCACTTACTACACGGACAACGAACGTCTACGTTTCCCCGATTGTTAGATATAGCGAATCTAATAAATTCTTGGACCCCATTACAAAAATGTTTCTTTATCGACCCTTTCTTACCGGTTCGGGGTTGATACATCCAACTACGATCACGAAAATAATCGAACATTTTCCTGATTTTCAACAAATATGTTAGAAAATTCGATCGAATACTATATTAATTGAAATCTTGTAAAATTTCATTTATAACTACTACATGTTTTCGTTTATTACCTTTTTGCTTTGACGGCCAGTCTACCTACTTCCCATTACAAATATAATAACGCAGGTATATTTTATAAATCATTTCAGGTTAAACGGTTCTACAAAATTTTGGCAGCACTTCCCTTTGGTCCATGTATCGTACACAAATGCGTGTACACAGGGAACAAAAAGGAAGTGCCATCGAAATTTTGTTAACCGTTTAACCTGAAATGATTTATAAAATATGCTTACGTTATTATATTTGTAACTTGTCCAAAATACTAGGACAAATCCAACAATATTGTATCAGATGAATATAGATTTCCGTTTTGTATAAAAACGAATACCCATATAACGATCATATACAACAAATGTCGGACGGGGCCAAATTTATCTAAGGGGTTCACATAAATAGTCAAAAAAACATTTAACCTAAGTTTAAATCAAAAAAACAATTCAAATGAAAAAAGCGCGCTTTATGTGCTTTGGGCTTTTTTGCGCTTTGTTAATAGGTGCGCCTTAAACTTCAAAAAAGCCCCTTAGTTGCGCCATGCGCCTTTTTCCGTCTACGCTCGCGCGTTAACTACATAGCGTTTATATAATAATTTTGCCTAATTTCAATTTGTAAAATAACATGACAGTGAAAATTATGAAGTATAAATTAGTTTTAGTTAATTTTAGTTTAATGCATAAATTATGAAGTTAATTTTAATAAATTAGTTTCAATTTTTGAAATACAAACTAAGCTTTCAAGTTAATTATTTAATTTCAATTCAAATTTAAGGTGTTACATTATAAATATGTGATAATCATAATCAAGTTACTACAGCAAACCAATCACGTTTACATACATGATAATCGTCGTTTTCATGCTCCTAAATCAAAGTACATATGTGATAATCAATGATTTCAACCTCCTAATCAATTCCACTTATTCCCAAATCAATGTATAACAAAAGCAACATCATATGCATCTCACAAGACAACCAATTTCATGTCCATAGACAATGAATTTACAACCCAATTTAAACATACAAATTAACCCTAAATAACTCAAAATAACCCTAATTAAACATGAAATAGAGTTTAGAAGACATACCGGCACGATTTGAGAGGATTGGAGTGGCTGAAATCGGAGCAAGGGCGAGCGACGGTGGAGAAGAGGGTTTTTTTTTTAATTTTTCATTGCAGAAATGATTTGGGGAAGAAAGGGTAGCAGTTAATTATCTCGCCCCATGCAACGGTTTGCGACGGCTTGCGACGGCCACTTTTTTAGCCGTCGCTAGCCGTCGCCCTCCCCCGTTGCAGACTCAGTCGCTCCTTGTAGTGAGTACATCATCAAAACTTCTGTCTTGCACTTAAAACATAAGAGTACAAAAATAAAAGAAGCGTAATTCCCCAAATAAAAACATAGCCATAGTAGTAAAGATAAGAGCTTGAGAAATACATCTAAGCAGCTCTAGCAAAATGATTGCAGAATCATGATCAAGCTTGAGTAGTCCCACCCTGAGAAACTAGGGGAAACGAAAGAGAAAGAAGAGGAAACAAAATGGATCAGACATAAAGTCTGGCGAGTCCAGTTACTTTTAGCAAATAAATAAGTAAAAGTATCATGATCGACATATAAAGTGGATAAGAAAGATAATATCATAAAGACAGATTTGATAAGGTAAACAGGATAGAGTGTATTGCGCTTCTTTATGATTCCTCTACGCTAATACTAATGTAACCAGAATTAGATGTTCCCCAACATGCATAAGATAGTAGACTTAGACGTACTTCTGGTGAGAGGTTTTAACCCCATACAATCAACGGGCAGCCCAACCTAACAGGCTCCTAAACTTTACAAGAGTCAAGATGAACCCTAATTACTACCCTAATCGATCGGCTCCCTACACCGTAGATACCCTGTGCTAGTCCCATAATAGGGTGCATCACTTCCTAAAGTGGCAACCCTTCATTTCCCAGATTTGCACAACCATATCTACTGATGTTAGAGTGTCTTATTTTCTCGAGGAGGCGGAGTCAGGCACGCACATGGACCCAATGGAACGCGCCGTCAGACACCGTCCGCACTTTTGGATCTCTTACAATCAGCCCAGTAAGCGTGCCCCGACTCACCCTAGTTCGGAGTACTCGTCTGATAACTATATATGGGTTACTGACTGAAACGGGTCCCACACACAATATGATGCAAGCTCTCTCCTTTGTCTTGCATCTGAACTACTAGGTTTTTCATAGGTTCTGCCTACCTACCGGTGCCATAAAATTGCAAAACCCTAACAGGTTAAGTTTGTGGGCCTATATATAAAAATATTACCTAACCACCCCAAATTTATTTAACTCACCTATTTTTCCAAACAAGTTTACTTAACCCCTAGTCAGGTTCATGTTCATACAATACCTATGGATTCAACTAGGTTAAGTATTCCAATTCATTACCATGTCCATTTATGGTTATAATATGCTAGACCTCCCACATTAATCCTACCACTTGTGGATGCTGGATATGTCGGTCGATTTCGGGCAGACTTCTTCCACAAGTCGGGCTTAAACCTGTGTCTTAGCACGTCTTGTGTTTGTGCACCTCGATCCCTCAAATTAGATTCACCACTCTTGGTGTCGGGCGTTTCCGGGCAGACTTCCACCAAAAGTGTAATCTAACCTCGTGTCTAGGCACGGTTACAGTTTCTAATTACTGTAATCCTAGGAATTTCCATTATTAACCAAATTATACCTGTATCGATATAGGTTTCCATGCCCCTTTCCCAAGTTATGTTCATAATGAACCATATACCCAAAATTAATGTTATTATACTTTATTCAAGTTATGCCCAAATTCCTAATTACAAGTTATGCCCAAATTCAACATTTTCCTCACATTCCCAATCTAATATATTCACATATTTCAGCGACATGCCTAGGCTCGAAGGTAGTTTGTCTATATAAAAATAAAGGGAAAAAGATAAAGGGAAAAGGACAGAGATGATCATACTTACAAGGTTGACATAAACACATAGTGGCATAATGATAAGATGGGCATATAGGAACAGATCTGATGAACATGTGATAATAAAACTGATTCTAACATGATTGAGATGTCATAACAGGCATGATAAGATCTAATCAATGATTTAGATGTCCAACTAATAACAGATCCAATTTAACCACAAACATGACAGGTATAAGGTGATCTAAACTGTGAAACAATGGCCGATCTGACATGATAAATAGGCATAAGTTCAGATCTAGTTCATAATCATGTCAAAATAACTAAGATAAACAAGTTATAGCAGATCTGATATGATTCAAATGGTCATACGCATAGATCCAAGTTATAGTCATATCAAGTTTGATTTTTAAATATTTAGATATAAAAGTGACTTAAACTCACAGTGTTCGGATCTAAAAAATAGAAGAAGAATAGCAGATGTTGAATCACAGACCTGCACTTGAATAACTCTAAACTTGATTAACTCGATTGCAGAATAAGAAAAAGGCTTGATTTGATCTGGGCAGAGGCAGCATCTAGTTCTCTATTATTTTTGGTGTGCAAAAACATGAAAAATGAGGCCATAGATATAGCCACCAGGCCCAAACCCTAATCTGCCATGTCTGCCCTAGGGGATCGACCCATGGGTCGACACCCTCCTTGAGGGATCGACACCCCTGGGTGGGATATTTCCCGCTCACCTCATTTATGCGTGATTTGAACAGTTTTGACTTAATTTTGAATTTTTGGACCCTATGTGTGTGTATATATATATATTCTTCTTGTGCATATATAGACTTCAAACCCTCGTAACTTCTTCATACGGTGTCCGTTTTACGCAAACCAGGTGTCTATTTTAACCAGAATATGGAGACGAACGTAATGGCGCGGTCCATTTCCCTAATTCTGAATATTAAATTAATTATTATTTAATTTGTCTTCTTTAATGTTGTTAAAATTATGGGGTGTTACAACATGTAATTAGATTTGTGCTTCTTCTCTTCAGTCTATGATAAGAGAAATAAGATCAAAAAAATTAATCTCATTAGTTTCCAATCTGTATTCTTTTTGTAAATTTTTAGTATGAGATGCATTTGAGTTTGAAACAGAGGAGAGAAATGAAATAATATTGATGAATTAAAATGATTTGTACAGAGGTATTGCCCTGTATTTATCATAATAATATAGAGGCGAGAAATGATTTGTACATAAATGTATTTGACAATTGGGCTGGAAGCCCAAGCCCAGATAGAAGGTATAAACATAATAATACACCCGTAGTCTTTCAGTTGTATTTCATTTAATCTTCCTCGGGAGTCTCGAGTGTAACAGAATTTCACCATTCCATGGCCCTGCCCTGCAGCTTCCTTGATGCAAGCTTTCTCTTCATTGCGTCCTCAACACCAAAATCTCCAAAGATTCAGACACATGAATCCATACACCTTTGAATCTCTTCAGCTGGTTAAGTTCCCTTAAATGGTTTTCCCCCTAGAGATGTAAAGTCCTTGCACATCTTTGCAAAATCTACTACTCTAGGAACTCGCACACCAACATCTACCGTTGTTGTCACTGGAGCGGGTACCCTTCGCATAAATGCTTCTGCCATGGCTTCAAACATGGCCAGGTAATTAGGTTCACAACTATTTCCCCCTCCAGTATTGGCTCCCCTAGCAGCGTGTCTTGTTTCTCGTATACTCATTCTAAATCTGCAATTTAGAATAATTAGCCACTTTCAGGAAAAACTGCTAAAGGAAAACAACCGTTACTACTATATATACTACTATGTATAGTAAGCATCCAACTGAAATCTACAAGTACGTCTCTTATACGTGATAACCTTGAACTTTGGCCAAAAATTGTTGACCAAAGCTCTGATACCAAATGTGACGGCCACCCACAGCCCCTGCACTATACAAGAGGAATAATGCACTGAAAAATATGTCAGGCTGCTATGGATCATCAGAGTAGGTAAACACATCGAAACCTGTTGTAGAACTCACAGCGCAAGGATAAAATATAATAGAACATATACAACAAGTAATAGTAGTGAAGCATCATATAGCAAACTTTCTATACTTTCACAACATCCTGAAAGATTCTTCCAACATCATAGGAAATATCAAGTATGTACATAAGGCCTCACTACAACACTCATAAAGAAACTCAAACAGCGAAAACAGAAAATACAAGATTGTAATAAGCTGGTACGTGAGCCTCCTGCTAGTCGTCGATCAGCATCATCGTCCCCAATAAAGCATCACCTATCACCTGCTACTTAGTCTGCCAATCGACAACCAGATGAACAACACAAGGGAATAAGAGGAAACATAAAAACTTGAGTCAGTCAACAGTCTTAGTGAGCGATAAAACAGCTAACAAACTTCAACAATAAAGTATATGAGAAGGGATAGATAAATATACTAGTCTACCCGCAACACCAAAGAAGAACTCAATCTTATCTTCCCCACATCGGACAGTGATAGCCTTTACTTTAAATGACTCAACCATTCATACATGAAAACCAGAACACCCATTCAGTCATGGTAAAGCACTCATAACATCCAAATTATATGTATCTCATGTAAACCATCCTAATCGAATTTAACATCCCTCAAGCGCAAGCCCCAAAGGCCTAAACTAATATCAGACAAGCACTCAAGGAACATCTTCTTCGACATTGGACAACCTATATGAGAGGGTACAAATAGAACAACAAATCAACCATGACAGACTCAGGTTATCACCGCCAATCCTGCTTTGAAACCATCGTTAATCGTATGAAGGCCAACCTTGCCACATGTCAAAGGCTAATGGTAACCCCAGTTCTAGCATAAACTATATATGTCCAACCTTGACAACTAGGCCTTCCTCCAAGACCCAGGGTACTCGACCTACAACCGGTCTTTTAGACGTCTCTAGAGTACCCCTGCTTCGAGCCTGCTAGAACTTACGACAATGATAATCTCTCGGCCTTCACATCTCTAGTCACCTTACCTGATGACTTTCAATGGCTCAAGCAACCTTCTCGAGCAACCATTATCCACCAACTCACGACCTTTGAGTTTCCACCTCATTCGTTGTTCTGCACCAATCAACTAGCCCCTTTTAACACTTTGAACCTTCCCAAGAACACCGATTGGTCCTCCCGAAACAGCACCGGTCGGTCCTCCCGAAACCGCACCGGTCGGTCCTCCCGAAACACCACCGGTCGGTCCTCCTAAAGCACTACCTACCGGTCAGTCCTCCTGAAGCACTACCTACCGGTTGGTCCTCCTGAAGCACTACCTACAGGTTGGTCCTCCTGAAGCACTACCAACCGGACGGTCCTCCTGAAGCACTACCTATCGGTCAGTCCTCCTGAAGCACTACATACAGTCGGTCTTCCTGAAGCACTACCTACCGGTCGGTCTTTCTAAAGCACTACCTACCGGCCGGTCTTCCTAAAGCACTACCTACAGGTCGCTCTTCCTAAAGCACTACCTACCGGTCGGTCCTCCTGACTTGTTCCCCAAGACATGATTTCTAACCAATCGGTTCACTGTACAAGCCCAATCCAACTCCAATTTCGACCAAAACTTCGCCAAACGACGAATTCAATTAAACCAACTCATCCAAAATCATCAAACACAATCATAAACATGTCACAACATTTTGTAACAACATGAATATGGCGATTATCACAAAAATGATGTAAATCTCACCAAAACCATTAAAATGAACCTCGAGAGATCTAACTTACATAAACATGTGAAGCAACATGAAATCAATGGTTAAAATTTGCTGAATTAGACCATAGGGTGATGCATATGAAAATAGACACATAATGGTGTAAATCTATGGTAAAACATTCCATTTTGATGAAAAACATGCACAATTACTCATGTACTTCATTGCACTCATATAAGAGATGTAAATCACCCAGTGATTCTCCAAAACAAGCTAAAATGATAGAATTATGAATCCGGACAGCGAGCAATTAAACCCAAACTCCTCGATCCGATGAATCCGCCCTTGAAATGATGTAGATCTAGCCTCCAATGGTGTAGATCTATGATTTCCCTCCTTAGATTTGGATTTTTAATGGTGGAAAGGTGTTAGAGGAAGAAGGAGATCAATGCCTCCAAACAAGAGAATGGGAAAATAAAGCTTTTCCATCCACTCTCACCCCCTATTTATAGGATTCCACCAGCCCACTAATGGGCCTCCCCAATTCAGCCCATTAGGCTCTCCAAACCTGAGCAGTCAACTGAAAATCTTTAAAACAACGATTTCTCCCAAACCGCTGAGCCAAATCTTTAATGTAACCACTCTATGGAAAGACAATCATTAATTCATTTCCAATGGCATAGGTCTCACCCTTGGATTCGACCTGAGTCAAAAGTAATGCCCTGTACAAGACTGACAGGGGTAAATCGGTCACAAACAAAATCGGTAAAAATTATGGACATTTCTCACATCCCCATAAGCAACATATTAAAAGATGAGAATGGTCCAGCCCTCAAGGAATAAAATAAAAATATTTTACGATCTTTTGATACGTAAAATGCGGGATGTTACAAATATTTAGGTTACTGCCTTGTTTGAAATGTAATCCATAGTCAGTTGTTCCCTTTAAGTATCTTAACACCCTCTTCATAGCTTTCCAATGGTACTCTTTTGGTTCATGCATTAATTGGGAAAGCTTGTTAACACAGTAGGCTATTTCAAGTCTAGTGATGGTAGCATATTGCAATGCTCTTACTAGACTTCTATACTGTTTAATATTATTAATGTCTTCCCCTTATGCTTAGATATTTGATGACTTGTGATCATTGGTGTTGGCAATGCATTAGCAGCATCCATTCTTGCTTTGACAAGAATTTCATTGATGTATTTCTTTTGACTTAGAAATAAGTCTGATTTAGATGCTTTTGTCACTTCAATGCCCAGAAAGTAATTAAGTTCACCCAAATCTTTGATTGAAAACTGCTTGTCCAAAATTTGAATGAGCTTTCTTATTTCAGCTTTACTGTTTCCTGTAATGATCGGGTCATCTACATATATTAGAATAAAAATGGTTATATTGTTAGCAATTTTAATAAACAGTGAATGATATGATTTGGTAGATTGAAAATTTAATTTTGTTAATACAAGCTTCAATTTATCAAACCAGACCCTAGGGTCTTATTTAAGCCCATAAATTGATTTATTGAGCTTGCAAACAAGCTCTTTATTTTTCTGATATCCTTGTGGTTGACTCATATACACTTCTTCCTTTAGATCACCATTCAGGAATGCATTGTTGACATCCATTTGATGTATTTTCCAATTGTTATGAAGATCTATATTAAGAATTATCCTTATAGTAGTTGGTTTAACAACTGGGGAGAATGTCTCTTCAAAATCAAACCCATATTACTGAGTGAAACCTCTTGCAACAAGTTTGGCCTTGTACCTATGTATAGATCCATCAGCATTCTTCTTTAATATGTATGTCCACTTGTTGTCAATTATATTCTTGTCTATTGGGGCTTTAACAAGTGTCCATGTTTTGTTTCTTATCAATGCTTGATATTCCTCATCCATGGCATGTTTCCAGTTTTGATTATTGATGGCTTGATTATAGTTTACTGGTTCTTCAAACAGATAACATTGTAGACCCTGGGCTTAAAAAAACCCTTTTTGATCTAGTGATCATTGGATGAGCTGTTTGAGCTTGTTCTCCTTGCTGTTCATGACTTTCAATGTTGTCATTTCTGATATGTGCTTGATTACTTTTGACTTTAGAGTTTGAGTCAAATTGCAGATTCTCATGTTGTGATTGATTGCTACTTGAATGATTGGAAGGCTCGGAGGACTCATTGCTTAATGGAGGCATGGACTTTTGATGAGAATCTGAGCTACCATCACCAGTATCTTCAGTTATGTTGTCAGAATAAAGAGGTATTCCAGGTATTGATTTCTTTGGATTGTATATTTTTTGTGTAGTGGCAATATTTTTATTATTAAAAGGAAATACCTTTTCATTGAACACAACATGCCTTCTAATGTAAACTTTACCTTTCCAGCAAGACATTTATATCCTTTCCGATCAGTAGCATGTCCTATAAATGTGCATGTAGAGGATCTGAAGTTTAACTTATGAGCATTATTTGGCTTTAGATAGGGATAACATAGACATCCAAAGACTTTGAGTCTATCATAATCAGGTTTAACATTATATAAAGTCACTAGTGGACTTTTGTTATTCAAAACCTTAGTTGGCAGTCTATTTATCAAATATACAGAAGTATTAAATGCATCAGGCCAAAATTTCATAGTTAAATGACTCTAAGCTAGTAAAGTAAGACCACTTTCCACAATAAGTCTTTAACTAGGCAATGGTAAGGATGATACTCAAAGTACACATTATTGTCTGTAGCAAACTATGATACACTGAGAAGATTCTTTTTTATATGAGGAACCATAAGTAAATTGTTAATGTATAATTGCTTTTTTACCTTCGATGCTGCCAAAGCAATTTCGTGTAATATTTACACTATCACCATTACCCATATATAGAAAATTCATACCTTTGTACTCCCTTTGACCAAAATTGCGATTATTGAGATTGTTTGTGATATGATCAGTGGCACCTGAATTTGGATACCAATTGTCAATACCAATATCATCAGTTTAACTGTTTCTTGAAATGTTGCTTTGACTATCAGTTTCAACATTTGCTAGATTTGCTGTAGGATTTGATTGCTTTGTGACTGACCAGCAACATAGTTGTTATTAAATGTGAAATAACACTTTACTGCAGTGTGACCCACTTTTTCACATATTTGACACTTAGATCTATTGTTACTGTTGTTCCACCTTCCTCATCCTCGACCTGTGATAGAGGAACCTCCTCTTCGATTGAAAAAATCTCCTATGTTTTGATTCTTGTTTTTGGATTCAACAATATTAGCAGATAATTCATTTAACTGTGACCTTTTAGTTTCAATTCTTGCTTCATGAGCAAGAAGAAAAGAATGTACATCTTCAATGGAATTGGTGACCTTTTGAGATGTAATAACAGCCATTACCGCTTCATATTCCTTCCCAAGTCCATTTAAAATGGCTAAAATGTGCTCAGCATCACTAATCTTTTGACCTGCTATCTCAAGATGATCACATATGCCTTTGACTTTTGTTAAGTACTCTCTCATGGACAAATTTTCTTTTCTAGCGGTTTGCAATTAATTTCTATATAACATTGTTTTAGCTGATGACTGGGTATTAAAGGATTTTTCTATAGATGTCCAAATATCATCGGCTATCTTGCATCCAATTACTTGAGATAGAATTTTTTCACTTATGGATGATAATAACCATGCACAAATTAGCCTATCCTGCCTACGATATTTAACATAATCATCATTGCTAACTACCCTATTGCCAGCATCAGTTATGAACATTAGTGGGATAGCAATAGTACCAAGAATGTACCCTTCAAGATCGTAACCCTGAATAGCAATTTCCACTTGCTATGTCCGTAGCAAGTAATTATTCTCTTCAAGATGAATAATAATTAATTGGGTTTGTGGGTTAATACCTATTTTGACTCGAGATTCAGCGTTGGATACATTTTGATTGACTGATGTTGCTTGATTTTGATTTGCAGATGAATTTCCAATGGGATTTGTGGTGGAATTGTTATCGTCAACCATAGTGATAACGATTATGAATATTTGACGGCTAGAAGGTTTGAAACACTGATTCTTTGATGCTTTTGAATTGAGGAATTATTGAAAAGATTGTATAGCTGATATTATTGCAACCTGAAGAACTTTAAATGATGATTTGAACACTTTTATATGGTCCTTTTCTAATTAAGCTCACTGGTATGGCACTTTACTTCAGCTATTTTTCATTTCTTGAATTTCTTGATCGATTTTCAACAGTTTCAGTGGTTTCTTGGATTGACTTGATTCAACAGCTTGATGCAGCCTGCTTGTGAAGTATGGTGAGGCACAAATTATTGAATTTAGGTAGCAACTCTCAGATGACGAGATAAGTTTTTATCTCTGATGAAAGGGAATCGGATGATGAAGATACTCTGACGAATCTTCTGTTTAAAACAGAATTGAAGCAACTCAAAAAGATTGATTTTCAGAATTATTGATTGCTGTTAAGCATGAATAGCTTTGATAGAATGTAATGTTTTAGTATGAGATGTATTTGAGTTTGAAACAGAGGAGAGAACTGAAATGTTATTGATGAATTAAAATTATTTGTACAGAGGTATTGCCCTAACCTCGGGTCTTTCTGGGCTTGATGCACTAACCTCGGGTCTTTCTGGGCTTGATGCACTAACCTCTCACTTTACACAGGTATTGTTGTGGTTATTGGATGTGTCGGTCGGTTCCGGGCAGGTTTACACCACAACTCAGTCTAACATCGGGTTAGGCATACTCATCTTTTACATTTTTACATATTTACCTTTCACATTTATATGTAAATTATGGCCCACTTTCCTTCTAAATCGTATACATAATTTTTGGTATATAAATTATACCATTTTCATGCCACTATTCATTTACATGCTTATGTGACAACATGCCAATTACAATTAATTTCATGTTTTCCCCCAACGTTACCCCTGTTGTACGTTCGCAAAATTACATAAAGTGTTAGGCTCGATATTTAGCCTAACAGATAAAAAATGGGAAAAGCATAGAGCACGTAATATATCAACAACATAAAAAAATGCAACATATAAATTTGGCATATGATAATAAATTTGCATGAATCATAAGCATGTGAACTTTACACAGATCTACACAACTAGATTTGGGCATGTAAGGATGAACTTGCATGGGATTGGATCTACTTGACATAGATCTAAACATTTAAGGTTGTAGATCTAAATATATAAGGTTGTACGACATTATTTTGCCTAACAACTTGTGTGAAACATAGCATAAGGGAATCACCCAGTTTCTAACCATGATAGATTAATTCACAACATGATAGGTTCTTATAAATTTTGTGGAATCATGTCATACAACTTGCATACAATATAAACATCATCTTGACATATAAATATATGTACGAACTTGATGTGGCATGTAAGTGTGAATAAATTAGATCTGCTAATCACCATTGCGAGAACTAGAATAGATCCAAATTACATACTTATGAACATATACAGATCTAGGATTGCATACCCATGAACATATGTAGATCTAAATTGGATCTTAACATAAAAATATGTAACTTAAATTAACATATATAGATCTAACTTGGATCTAATCTATAAACATGTTTAAATTAACATATATGGATCTAACTTAGATCTATCACATAAACATGTTTAAATTAACATATATATATATATATATATATATAGATCTAATCATAAAGTCATGTGAATTTAGACTTATAGGATTATGTGAACATAGCTTAGCCTCATGAACTTGCATATGGCATAACTTAGGAGAATCAACAAACATGATAGCTTCATGTAAACATATAAAAACCACAAACATACTCCATGAGAACATCAATCCCAATTAGTTTCATCACTAGAATATAACATAGGAAAATCGCTTGAATAAACATGAATCCACATAGATAAACTAATAGGCACCGTTCTAATATCAGTTTCTTACAAGCCATGACTTCCAATTAATGTTTAAATCGGAAATATAACTGTACTTACAAAATATAGGCAAGTCTTGTTTTTCTGAAATCTGTTTTCTGAAGCTGAATAGCTTTCCTTTTATGTAGATTAGTCATTCTTTTAATTCTATTCAGATTGGAAGAAGATGCACTAGTTCTAGCTTAGATTTCAGCAGAGTAGCGACGCCATTCTTATTTTTAATTAGAATAGAGGCAAAGTATGGGCATAATGAAATTGTGTGGAGAGAAAGCTAGGTTTGGGGGTGTTTAAATAGGTTAGAGCTCACGAATCCAGTCAGAAAGGCGTCCATGTGCAGAAAAATGGATTTGTCTCCAGATCTGGAAAAGGGGGGAGGTCGACCCTAAGGTCTACCCTAGTGTCGCCCTGTTTAACCAGGTCGACCCTAGTGTCGACCTGGGTCCTGGGCAGGAATTTTCCCACCCCAGCCTGGGTGTCTGTTTTGAATTTCGAAATCTGAATTTTTGAATTTAGGGCTGGTTTTGATTTAAACTTCTGAAGGCCATATCTCCTTCATACGGAGTTCGGTTCATGCAAACTCGGACTCTATCTCGAGCAGAACTCCGAGACGAACACAATGGCATAAAACGTTTCCCTTGATTCTCAGATCTATAGTTAAGCATTCTCTAATCTGTTACTTAACGTATTTCCCGAAAAATACGGGGTGTTACATTCTCCCCTCCTTTAAAGGATTTCGTCCCCGAAATCTCTAAGTTAGGAAGAATGTTCATCCTACCATCCAACATTTATCTAATCCACCATCCAATCACAGGCATCCATTGTCCTTAGAAGGTTTCTAATGCTTTTCATGATCGTATGCATAGTGTGTGTTTATGTCCTTATCTAATGCAAAATCAGGTGGTTTACTGATTCAGTTGACCTCCTTAATACAAATCATGTCAGTACCATAAGTCCATCATGTATGCAACCATCAAACTTAACATGTTTCAAACACATGTTTACATCCATTGGCTTCTACTTAAGAATGGAGGATAGGACCGAGAGGATATACTTGAAAGATAGAGACTAGTCAGGCAAATAAACTCTACAGAAAAAAGAGAGATCAAGGATATACCCTTAAAAGGGTATGATGCGCGTAACTAGTCTTCAGTCTTCGAAGTCGCATCTTTTCGAGTTTCACGATACTGTACCTTACCTAATTTAACATCACAATTGCGAAACTTCTTGACCTCCATTTCCACAACTCGCTAGTAAAGATAGGACCTTGGTCACTTACTATGCTAGAGGATATCCAATATAGTCGAACTACCCTTCCAAGATAAACAGATGTTAACCATGATACCAAGTGTATATCCCAAGATGATTAGAGGTCTCTCCTCTACTTAGCTTATCCATCATGTTGCAAATATGAAGGTCTAAAGTTGATGGTTACTATGTGCTTTTTACCTCTCTTAAGGTCAGTCTAACTTAGGGTGCCAGCCCCAACCATTTATTTCTCACGCAAACCTTCCTAGTCGAACTCGACATCCCTCAAGTACAAGCGTCAAAGGCCTAAACCAATATCAGACAAGCACCCAAGGGATACCTCCTCCGAATTTGGACGATCTATGTGAGATGATACTAACAAAACAACCAAACAATTGAGCACTTTACCGACTCTGGCTATCCTCGCCAATCTTGCTCCAAAATTATCGTTGATCGCATAACTGGCTTTGCAGTGTCATCTAGATATATGCGGAAGTCTGTCTTGAGTTTTAGGGGGAAAACCCATACCCTAATCAAAACATCTTGCGTACTCATGGACTACTCCAACGGATCGAAAATCATCGATAGATAGATAAAGTGATTCTAGGTAGCTAAGATAAACTGATCCCTTAGGATCACATGAAATCTCAAGGGTATTCCCGAGGCAAGTCGAAAGTCTAACTACCCTCGTTTCACAATTACTAGCTAACCAATCCATGCCTAGAATCAACCCATAGCCCATGAAACCAAAAACATAAGCATTAATATAGCTATTCTCAAATCCTCACAAGTCAATGATAAATGAGTCGAACCAGCAATTGGATTTGAGACCATAATGGGATCCTCTTCTATACAATTTCTAGGGTGCAGAGACTCAACTATGGAAGCAGATATATACGAATGTGAAGCGCTAAAATCAGGAGTACTAACAGGATGATCAAAGGGGAAAAACTCTGTCAATAGAAATCTTATTGCCTCTCTCTCAGGTATGCTGGCGGTGGGAGCATGCACTTGCCTTCCGGAAAATCCTGCCCTTTGTTCTTGCCCTTGCCCTTAACTATACGACCCGTTATACAAAAATAAAGATACTTCCTCTTGTTTTAGGTTTTACTCTTCTTTCCTTCCCTCCTTTGTGAACCAAGTCCATATCCATGGGTTCTTCATCCTTGTGTTGTGCTCCTTAGCCAAACTCCCTCATTCTCAACTTTTCCATCCTTGTGTAACTTGTTGACATGTCTCTCAAAAGCTGCCTCCATCGCACGGAGAATCCTACAAAGCTCGAAAGAAAATTACGGCTACAGGTGGAAGTTAGACGCTTATTTACCCTTTGACAAGTGTCGTGGTCTCATCAAGCCTACGGAACCATTTCGCGATGAGGTAACCTCCCAGAAACCCAGGAGCCCCAGAGTCACAGGAAAGAAAGAAACAAGGATTCAAGCAGAGGGTCAAAAGATAGTGCATATGGCTTTGGGGAATATGCCTTTAAAAAAAACTTTCCTTTTGAAAATGCTTCTTTTAAAACTGTTTGAAAATAATTTTTCAAATCTTTTTATCTAATCCGGTAACCTTCAGCTCTGATACCAAGTGTAACACCCCACCTCCGTTAAGGTCACTCACAAAGGGAATGCCTTAACTTCGGTGGAGCATTTTTGGTACGAGTTGCAGAAAAATTACAAGACAGACAAATAAAACAGCGGAAAATAAATAACCTTTATTGATTAAAACACAGCTTGTACAAAGATTGTTTTACAACACCAATACTTATTACAACAAAGCATCTATCTTGTTTAAAATAAAGAAGCATAATCTGACAATGATATTCCCCAATAAAGCATGAGCCAGCCATAGCAGTAGAAAATGGAGTTCAAAGCAATGCGTCAAAGAATCTTCAAGCTCGGAAAGAGTAACAGTCCAAAATGAGCAGAGCTATTCCCTCCCTGGCTACCTGGGAGGGAAACGGAAGAAAAGAGGCAAAAACAAACTAGGTCAAACATAAGTCTGGTAAGTCCAGTTATATTCAGCATGTAAACAAGAAAAGGACTATGACATGAACAAACTGAACTTAGAACCATACCATAGTGATAACATAATCCTAAAACAAGACAAGGTAAGATTAACGGAATTGGCTATCGCACTCACTTCTATTTCTCTGCACCTATTAAGGACTGTTTCCACTAGCATCGTGTGTTCATGATAAAATAATCCCCTTTTTATTGTGTATGCAGTCCCTTATCCATCGAGTGTTACCTAGATCCAACTAGGTTTTACTTATCAAACGCTTCCTAGATTAAACCAGGGTTTATGCTACCCAGGGCCACTGTGGTTTACGCTTACTACTGAACGCTTCTCGGATTCAGGGTTTACGCGACCTAGGTCCAACTAGGGATTATGCTACCTATTGAACGATGCCCCCTAGTCTAGGACACACTACCCAGAGTGGTATATGTTCCTAGACTTTCCCCACGTATGTGTCGTGAATCGTTATCGATGTCTAGATGCACATGTCCTCTATATGTGCGACCCGAGTCCCGTGGCAGGGCTAATCAAGAAACACGGTACTCGATCGGGAGCTTTCATATATCTGCCGATTGCAGATGCTAAGGTCTTCTTTTACAGTGGCTATGGTCCCACTAGACCCCTCCCTCAACTAACAAATGAAAGGCACCCAAGAAAATCAAGAATGAGAACTGTACGCAGGCCCCTCTATGCCCCCACAAACCTATGGGCCAACCTCACTCATAACTAGATAGCAAGTATATGGTCTGTTGGAGTTCTCCGCCTTTTCGTTTCATGTATCTCGACTGACTCAAGATGGTAGGTGGACGACAAGTTGCTATAACAAGGCAAAAACTAGTCTCGCCGAATCACGCTGGTCCATACTAGTCTTTAGGTTGCCTTATTATTGCAACCAAGGCATGCCCTTGGCTCTTCTAACGTAGACCTTAACCTCTGTGAGCCCAGGAGGATCATCTGCAACCTCACAGAGGGATATCAAGAGTACCCTCACGTCGCCTCGAAGCCGCGTGCTTCGTAACCTAGTTAATTGGAGCCTTCTTCATGATCAAATGGACGTTCGCTTCTCCTCGTATTCTACTTGGTTTTCTTGACTAAGGTTTACTGCTAAGTTCTCTTAGCTAAGGTTTACTCTTAGTTTCCTAAATCGTTCGTTTTCTTAACTAAGGTTTACAACTTAGCCCTCTTAACTAAGGTTTACTACTTAGTTCTCTATCTCGTCATGTTGGATTGGTTAAGTGTCATCAGTTAACTCAAGTTAACTTAATCCATTCACTTGTCATGTTGAATTGGTTAAGTGTTATCTAGCAGTTTACGTTGACTTAACCTACCCATATATCATGTCAAATTGGTTAAGTGTTATCTAGCGGTTCATGTTGACTTAGCCCACCCCTAAATCATGTCAAATTTGTTAAGTGTTCCTTAACCTTACTCGTTTGTCAGGTTATACTGGTTAAGTGTCTCTCATTAACTTAACCCTGTTTATTTATCATGCTATAATGGCTAAGTGTTCTAAGTTTACTTAACCCCACCATCTAGTCTAGTTAGCATGTTTTAACGGTTAAACATTTACTTAACCTTACCCACTTGTCTAGTTTACATGTTATAATGGTTAAGTGTTTCCTTAGTTACTTAACCCCCACAAATCTTGCCTTGTTAACATGTTAAGTTGGTTAAGTGTTTCCTTAATTATTTAACCTCATCATTTCTAGCTTGATTATTCATGAGCTTTAATTAGTTAATTAAAGCACCAACCACTCACATTAGACATGTATTGTTGTGGTTACTGGATGTGTCGGTCGGTTCCGGGCAGTTTTACACCATAACTCAGTCTAACCTCAGGTCTTCTTGGGCTTGATTCACTAACCTCTCACATTAGACATGGATTGTTGTGGTTATTGGATGTGCCGGTCGGTTCTGAGGAGGTTTACACCACAACTCAATCTAACCACGGGTTAGGCATATTCATCTTTTACACTTTTACATATTTACCTTTCACGTTTGTACGTAAATTATGGCCCACTTTCCTTCTAAATGGTATACATAATTTTTGGTATATAAATTATACCATTTTCATGTCACTATTCATTTATATGCTTATGTGACAACATGCCAATTACATTTAATTTCATGTTTTCCCCCAATGTTACCCCCGTTGCATGTTCGCAAAATTACATATAGTGTTAGGCTCGATATTTAGCCTAACTCATAAAAATGGTAAAAGCATAGAGCATGTAATATTTCAACAGCATAAAAAATGCAACATATAAATTTGGCATATGATAATAAACTTGCAGGAATAATAAGTATGTGAACTTTACACAGATCTACACAACTAGACTTGGGCATGTAAGGATGAACTTGCATGGGATTGGATCTACTTAACATAGATCTAAACATGTAAGGTTGTAGATCTAAATATATAAGGTTGTACGACATTATTTAGCCTAACAATTTGCGTGCAACATAGCATAAGGGAATCACCCAGTTTCTAACCATGATAGATTAATTCACAACATGGTAGGTTCTTATAAATTTTGTGGAATCATGTCGTACAACTTGCATACAATATAAACATCATATTGACATATAAATATATGTATGAACTTGATGTGGCATGTAAGTGTGAATAAATTAGATCTACTAATCACCATTGCGAGAACTAGGATAGATCCAAATTACATACTTATGAACATATACAGATCTAGGATTGCATACCCATGAACATATATAGATCTAAATTGGATCTAACATAAAAATATGTAACTTAAATTAAAATATATAGATCTAACTTGGATCTAATCTATAAACATGTTTAAATTAACATATATGGATCTAACTTAGATCTATCACATAAACATGTTTAAATTAACATATATATATATATATATATATATATATAGATCTAATCATAAAGTCATTTGAATTTAGACTTATAGGATTATGCGAACATAGCTTGGCCCCATGAACTTGCACATGGCATAACTTAGGAAAATCAACAAACATGATAGCTTCATGTAAACATATAAAAACCACAAACATACTCCATGAGAAATCAATCCTAATTAATTTCATCACATGAATAAAACATAGGAAAATCGCATGAATAAACATGAATCCACATAGATAAACTAATAGGCACTGTTCTAATATCAGTTTCTTACATGCCATGACTTCCAATTAATGTTTAAATCGGAAATATAACTGTACATACAAAATATAGGCTAGTCTTGTTTTTCTGAAATATGTTTTCTGAAGCTGAATAGCTTTCCTTTGACGTAGATTAGTCGTTCTTTCAATTCTATTCAGATTGGAAGAAGATGCACTAGTTCTAGCTTAGATTTCAGCAGAGTAGCGATGCCATTCTTATTTTTAATTAGAATAGAGGAAGAGTATAGGCAGAATGAAATTGTGGAGAGAAAGCTAGGTTTGGGGGTGTTTAAATAGGTTAGAGCTCACGAATCCGGTCAGAAAGGAGTCCAGGTGCAGAAAAATGGATCTGTCTCCAGATCTGGAAAAGGGGGGAGATCGACCCTAAGGTCGACCCTAGTGTTGACCCGTTTACCCAGGTCGACCCTAGTGTCGACCTGGGTCCTGGGCGGGAATTTTCCCGTCCAGCCCGGGTGTTTATTTTGAATTTCGAAATCTAAATTTTTGAATTTCGGGTTGGTTTTTATTGAAACTTCCAAAGGACATATCTCCTTCATACGGAGTCCGATTCACGCAAACTTGGACTCTATCTCAAGCATAATTCTGAGATGAATGCAATGGCGTAACCTGTTTCCCTTAATTCTCAGATCTATAATTAAGCATTCTCTAATCTGTTACTTAACGTATTTCCCGAAAAATACGGGGTGTTACACCATACACATCTAAAAAGATACAAGCTAATACCTAAGAACTAGGTCGCCCATGTGAAAATAATGGGCACCCAAGTTTGCAAGGGAAAAACAAATTATGAGTCAATCATCGGACTGGTATGAGAAACCCTACGGTTATTCTTAACTTAATTTAAAATACGGCATATCACGGGATCACGCCGTATAACATGGAACGGGTTTACTCCACACGAATGCCAGTGCATAAAAACAAACAACGCAATGCTTTTTTGCAAAATGAAGCCATTATAAGACTCAAGTCCCATCACATAATGCAATGCAAACTTGAGGATAGAATTTTACCTTATAATGTCCAAACATGCTTGATACGAGAAAAACTAAATCATTTCATATTATTATTAGTGTCTAAGTGTTGAAAACAATTTCAAAAATAAATATTGCAATCTTAGACGCCGTAATACCCCGTCCTATTATGTCACCGCACAGGTTTACAACTGAGAGCACAATGTCTCGTATTGGAAATAGGATTCCATCATGAACCAAGGAAAAGGATCTTCCTTATCCGATTCGGACCATCTCTAGCAAGATGTCCAGGATTCGTACGCATGTGCACCTTGGAGCAGCAGAGCCGGCCCATTAATTCCCGGTGAGTTTGGGTTACTCCTGAACATAACGTTCCATGGTCTATCAGACCTATAATCTGGTCAGACGTCGACCATCATCCGAGGCGCCTCGATTCCAACATCCACATAGGTAAATATGTTTGCGCTTCATACCATGGCATCACCTTTAGCTAGTAGGGAACGTATGTCCTTTCTTTTTTGTCATTCATCCTATTTTTGGCTCATTTTAGGATGTGAAACCCCAGAGTCAACATACCACAAAGCATTGATTTTCGACAAAAGCTATGATCTATCTACCAGCAGCACTTCGCATGCCACACCGTCATTCCATACTATACAAACGATGTCTATTAATATATAACCTATAAGCTCATACATCTTAGAGAAGGGTGTTAAGCTAGGAGAATAAATTCTCCGTCACCAAATAGATATATATTTAGTAGAGATCAATTAATACAACACAAAATACCATGTTAGACATACATCCATATAAGTTCATTTTGGGTCTGAATGAAACCGAAGGCAATTTATTCCTCGTCCAATTAAGGAGAGAGGCCCTTGCACATCCAACAATCAACAAGTACGTCCGGACCACTTCCACTTGAACTCTTTAATACGAGCAAACCATTTCAAGGCATCTGCAAGCAATCCGTTCGATGTGAAGATTTCCGATCTTCGACTGTCTTCGATCTCTTCGACTTTAATCGTCGTATCATTATACGAAATGAGTCGAACCTGGTCTTTTCGAGTAATTCGAGTCAAAACGTAAATCCTTATCGGATTACCAATCCACCAATTAAGTCCCCTCGTATTTATTTCATAATATTCAAATCTTATTTTCAAACTTGGTTAAGTTCATAGCTTTCAAAAAATCTTTTTTCAGCCTTGTAAAAATGTTTACTTAAGAATTCAATTCGATTTAGAATAAAAATCCTTACTTCAAAACATTTCTCAAATCTCGTTATAATAGGTATTACTTAAATAGCCAAATTTCCACTTAACCAGTTTTATCTTTCAAAACCATATATAATTGGTTTAAAAACTTTCCAAATCATTTATCATATTTTAAAATGATTTTTCCCTGTTTTTATTCACATAGAAATAGTTCATATTCATAATTTTCCATTGTAGGCCATTACTGGTTCTGGCGCTGTTTTTTTTTCAAATTTGATTTCGATGTTATCCAAATATAACATTGGATTTGAAAACTATTATTATCATTTGAAAGCTCTTTTAATTACGAACCCAAAGGTTCCAGTTTCGGGAAAATTCGACGGTCGGATCTCCCAGAATATCAGCCAAAAGCTACAGATCAAAATTCACGAAATGTCGCTGCACGATGAGCTCTATTCTAACCATCATACAACGTATAATATTTTATTCATTATATAAAATATATATAATAATTTCCAAAAGTTATATTTTAATTTTCCCACTTCAAAATCAAGTATTTCAATATTCCAAAATTATAATACGATTTAAATGATTAAAATAATATTATTTTTTAAACCTCGTTTTTTTTGTTCCAAAATCTCCTGACATTTGTTATAAAAATCAATAAGAGAGTTTTATAAAAGAAGTCAGTTTAAAACATTCCCTACATATCATAACCATACTTCATTTTTATCGGTTACTGTTCATTTTGAAAATAAAACTTGAACACGCCAAAACTAGATGAAAATTAATTCAAAATAATTCATTTCGGTTACGAATATTCATCGATATTTTATAATCTTGGTGTCCATCAAAAATTGAACGTCAAATTCAAACTTTGATTTTTAGTTTATTATTATATTAATAAATGTTCGTTAAAATCCATTATAATTGATGGAGACTTAACCAATAACCACTTTTTATTATTCATTTTTAAACAGTGCATCATATAACACTCAAATAATATCCAATCCACATACTAAAAGGAATTCACCATATAAGTCTTAAGTCAGTAACGCGTACACGGGTTCGTCAATCCATAGATTAATCGCAAATCCAAACAATTGGGAGATGTGTCAATTAAGTCTTATCCCAATACATGTATGGGTTAACCGTAAACTAAACAATTGAGAGATGTGTCAATATCATCCCAATACCCGTTGTAACGATGGGATTTTCGACCCAGAAAATCAACACAAAACCCATGTCAATTATTCAGGCATCGAGCATTCCAGATCATTAATAGAAAGGAATTAGAGGGTGAGAGTAGATAAGATAGAAAAATAGAATAGAAGAAGAAGAAGATCACACAACACATTAGAGTAACACGAATCTCATAGCGGAACGAATAAAATATAACATAACTTTGAAATAAAATAGTATATATATACAATAACATTATCAGAGTACAACACTTACAACACAGCGGAAAATAACACAAGAAAACTAACGCTGAAGCCTCCTGCTCCAAGCTCTCTAATTATCTATAAAGACCTGAACTACTTGACTGCCCATACAAATTTGGGCACCCAAGAGTTTAGGGTAAAACAAACAAAATAAACTCTGGGTTAGTCATGGGACTGGTGTGAGTAAACTCCAACCACTTGGTTTAACTTTTAAAATCCTTTTTAAAAGAAAGGATAATCATAAGACTGGTCCACACATAAACACAGATGACTTTTACCTTACGATAACCCAAAGCATTCTTTGAAATCAATATTTATCTGATATTATAATAGTGTCTAAATACAAGTAATATCAATCTAGCAGAATGCTTGCATCTCATACTCTACATATATAGTATACAATCAAAATCGTGGGCTCTTATTGGATAATGGATTCCAACTGGCAAGGTATGGGACCACCTTCCGAGAGTGTACCCCTAGAGAGAAATACACCGGGTTCAACAAGAACATCTTGCAACCCAGGCTGAACATGATCGGTCCCTCAGTTAGCTTGAGAGTACCGAATGTATTATCACCAACGGTTGGGATCAACAACCGTTTCTCGAAAGGGACAGCATCGATAGATTTAAGAAGCAAAAGGAATTTCTCTATATCAGGTGACAATACACCCCACTTGGCAGCCAACCACTTAGCCATGCGACCTACCCGATTTTAAACCATTTCCCTGTTGTGAGGCTAGAGGTCATAACATATCTTTTGATCTTCATTCACTTTGAATGTCACATTGTCATACCCGCCAAATCACAAATTGATTTCCCCAAACATATCACGGGTATACAACTAAGAGAAACGAATTCCTCCGCCACCAAACATAACTACGTTTGAAAAGATCAACTTATGCGATCCTTTAGATATACTCTATCAGATACTCATCCATATAAATTTGCCCTGGGATTGGACAAACTGAAGGCACTATTCTGTAAACAGGATAGCCCTTGCATAACACCTTCTTTAATTGTCTTCATCATATTTGATCGCAACGTTAACGTCCATACAGAGTGGTTTTTAGACAATGAATCTGATCTCGGTCTCTCCGTATTGACAACGTAAAATGGTCAAAAACTTCGATAGTCGGTGATTTAGCTATCAAATAAAAACATGTGTGCAAACAATGATATTATTTCCAGATGGAAATTCTATCAACAATTATCATTCATCATTTATCTCTTTAATTAATTTATCATTAATTTATTCATTTCCCATTTCCTGTTCCGTATATTCATAATTGATTATTTTCTAAATCTAGAAAATATACGTTATTAATCATTGGAAAATATTTCCATTTCTTATTCACGTATCACTGTCATTCCAGTATTCCTTATCAACAAAACATTTCATTTTCTATGCTTAGAAAACATTTCTGATTTTATTTGGAAAACGTTTCCAAAACTCAATTATATGTATTTCAAATGAACGTTGTATAAAACATCGTTATGCCCACTCAATCCATTTATTGCTTATTACTTACGATATCTCTAACAAATTTTCACCATCGAACTTCAACTATTCCTTAGTTTTTTTTTTGAGAAAGAACTATTGCTTAGTTAATCACGAAGTCAACCAAGTTGGGTTATAATTACCTATCAGACCTTAACTAAATGACGTTCTTAACCTTGCAACAGATAAAGCTCAACACTCTAGTTTTAACAATCATTTCTTATGCAAACTCTTGGATTTCATTTACGACTTTCCTTCTTTGATAAATTATTGGTTATAACGATAAAGTTATAAACCTTACTTCCGAAATATCTAACTTTAAAACTATAACTTTTATTTCTTAATTTAAATTTTTATTTAATTAGTAAATAAATCTTGATTTAAAAACCGAAAAATAAATAGTACTTTCCCGAATTCGATATAATTGAATTCGACATACAACTCTCTTTCGAGTAATCTCTATTTGATTTACTCTCCTTCAAATAACTTATATTCGATTAACTATTTTTCGAATAACTATATTCGATAAATTCTCTTTCGAATGACTTACATTTGATTTACTCACTTCGAATAACTTAGATTCGATTAATTCACTTCAAATAACTTATATTCGATTAATTCACTTTGAATAACATATTCGCACTACAACAAAAAGACTATATTACAACTTTAATTTTACAAAGGTGGTAAAAGCACCATTGTAATAAAAGTTCATTACAACTTTTTTCCAGAAAAGTTGTAATAAACTTATTTTTAACAACTGTGTTATTTTGACAGTTGTAATAAAAGCCTATCACAACTTTTATTTTTTGACTGTTGTAATATATAACTATATTTTAATGTAATTAACAACTAATAATTAATATTTAATACATTTATATTGATTATTTATAATTAATAACTAATAATTACTATTGATAATCAATTAGGAAGTAATAATCAATAATCAATCCGTAATATTTAATACTTGGAAATTAAGAAGAATAATTAAAAAATATAGTTAATATTACATAATTACTATTAAATAGTTAATAATTAAAATATAATAATTAATGCTAATCATGAATAATCAATGATTGCTATTAATAATTAAGAAGTAGAGATTAATAATTAAAAAGAAGAGATTAATAACTAAGATTATATTTCATAATTAATTTATAATAACGAACGACTAATAAGAAATATTTAATAATTAAAAATTAATACTTATTATTAGTGTTTAATATTTAATAGTTATGGGTAATAATTATATTTAACATGCAATATTTTAAAAAAAGTTTATTTTTCTAGACAAAACTTATAAAATATTGAAATTTTCACAAATTAATTAAAAACAAAATCAATGAACTAGATTTTTTATAAAATATCCAAAATTTCAAAAAACTAGTTAGTTTTTTTCTTATGATAATTGAACCTTAAAATCGAAATGAATATTTAGATGACTTAACCAACGTGATCTATTGAGAGTTGAAATTGGTTAATTGATTCCTATGAGAAATAATATTATGTACAATGCTGAAAACAATTGAAATATAACTATATCTTTTTACAACTGATAAAGTCAATTGCAAAAAAGTACTTTTAAAGATTATTTTTTCTCTCCCCTTTGGTAAAGATAATTAAATACTAAATACAAAGGTACAAAGAAATAATTAACAGCTACCAACTAATTAATAAAATATTCATAATAGTTACCAAATAAATAACTATTAGTAATTACATATTAAATTGATATGAAATTAGAAAATATTGAATTCTATATAAATAATGTAAAATTATAGATGAATAATGTCATTGTTTAATAAAAAATAGAAAAAATACAATAATAAATGTGATAGTTCATTTTCAATAATTAGTAAATTAAAGTTATAACAATTTATTATAGCAATTATTAATAATTAGTAAATTGCAGTTAACATTTACTAATTACAATCAATAATTAACGAACATAACTAATGAATAAAATTAATATTAAATAATTAATTTATATATTAATGAATAGTAAGAAATCCTTATTAATTAAAAAATATTTTTTTATTTTTCTTTTAATATTTAATAGATTAATTTAAAGTTATATCTAATATTTAACATTTAATAAAATTTAAAAAATTCACAAAATTCAAAAATAAAAATTTGAAGTTATAAAATTTTCTAGAAGTATGTTTTAAAATATTATAAATAACAATACTCATAAATTTTAAAAATAAAATTTTGTCATTTTCCCAAAAGTAAAAGAAAAATCAAGTTCAAGTTAATTTTCTTTAAATATAATATTTTTTAACTATCTACTTCGGTGAATACAAGTAATTTAGTTCTGAGTAACTAAAAATTTGGCTCTACTATGAAATATTTTCTAAAAGTGTGAATCTGTATCTATAGTTGTTTATATATTAAGTGATATTGCTACTAAATATTTAACTATTAAAAGAAACTGTAATAAATATATTGAATAGTAATATTATATTATTAACTTTAATTATTAATATTTAGTCTTTTCCTAAAATATGTTGCTTTTATATATGTTCAAAAAAATAAATGCACTACACATATTTGACTTTTTTTTTGGGGTTTCGCACGCCAAAATTTTGCTCCGTTCGCCAAAATTTTGGCTCTCCTTTTAACTTTTGGTCCATCCGCCAAAATTTTGCCATTGACCCCTCTGTTCTCTTCCTCCTTCGTGAACGATTCTTAACTAAACCTAGATCTGAACAATCTCCAAATAGATAAAAGCGGCTCCCTTTAAATCCAACCTAGCCCGTCGCCTACTCCTTCTCCGCCTTCTCACTTCCTCCTTTGGACTTGCTTGCCTGCGAACTCCCCGATGATTCAAAATCCTGAACCATAACTATTGTAGGTAATTTGGAGATTACACTCATGTCTACACAGATCTTTTCATTTTCGATTTTCGAGGTTAGTCTCCATAACGTATGGATTTAATATCTAGCAAATTTTAGATTTGTTACATTGAGTCCTCAAATTTTCGTATTTCATCTCTTGGGCTTGTTCAAACGATCAGAAAGGCTCTGCCTTTGGATCTATTATTAGTTTTGGGTTAATTTTTTTTCAATGAAGTCGTTAGTTCTGGGTTTATTTTTTCCGACCAAGTTATTACCTTGGGTAAGTTTTTCAATGAAGTTATTAGTTCTGGGTTATTTTTTTCTCTAAATTTTGATAATCTAATTTATGTCTACAGTAATTCTATTCGGTGATGGTTGTAGATAAAGGTGAACTTTCATATATTGGATTGTGATATTGATAGAGAAAGTCAGTGCTTTGGTTGTGAAGTGAGGTTTGATTTCAGGTTTTGTATGGCAGGGGCTGATGATGGATGTGACGATGAGGAGTTTTGTGATATTTGTACTGATGACAGTTTTGATGAAGTTTGTTGGCGACAATTGAATGGTATTAGTTTTATTTTTGTTTGAATTTTTAGTCTACAGGAATAAAAGTAATAATTCAAAGCATTTTTCACCAATTCTCTTTGTTTACCCATTTCAGTGCATTGTTTTACCTCTGTGTTTACCTCATCTACCTTATGTGTAACCCCAGATTTGACATTCCCTTCTGCATTTTGCGTACCTATTCTCTTATCTATAATTGTAGTAGTGCAGTAGTGTCACAATTGTTGGACAATGATCATACAAATTAGTGCCTTTTTAAGTGCAGCAGCAGTGTAGCAATCGTTGGACAATTGCCAAATGGAAGCATGAGTATAGGTAAATGTTTAACTCAAAAAAGGTATACACTATAGGTTTATATTTATGGTTATATTCTCAGTGCATGTAATTACTCACTCATATCACATGAACTGAACATGATCCAAAGGATGTTGATACGCTTAATCATGATATTGTAATGCAAGGTTATTTTTCTACTCATGATGTGTTAATTCACTATCGATATATTATGGACTATCTTCATTATGTATTGTATTTTTCCATTCAGGTAATAATTCAAAAACTCCGTTGAATGTTAAATGTTCAAGATGTACCATCAACAGACATTATATTATCCCAGTTAGTCTTCTCATCTTCACTATGTTATTACCGAAGTATGACTTTTATCTGTTAAATATTAGCCTAGGCAATTAAGTGTTCTCTTTTTCTCTACTTCAGAGATGATAAAACAGTGGCTGAAATGCAACACCATCACCATTCTACCACTGGTGGTGACTCCTTGCGCCCATCATATAGATCAAGTGCAAAAAAATGCACTTAGTTCCAGGTAAATATATATATATATATATATATATATATATATATATATATATATTCAAATGCCATGCTTATACAATTTACATTTAAGTGTGCATTTTATGAAATGTCGTCTAATTTTTCCTAATACACACTCAAAGAAATATACCTTGCTGAGTTTACTAGTAGACACATTCAGCTTAATGATATAACTCTGTACATTACAATTAGCATCTCTTTATTCCGCCTCTTTATCTGAAGGAATGTATCCACTGTCCACTGAGAACTGATTCACCTAGTTTTTTCTTAAATCATTGAGGGTTTTTTTGTTTTCCTTTTTTCTCCCTTTTCTCTAATATACCTTTGGGTTTTTCTAGTTTTAACCATATAACCCATTGGTTTATGATGTATTGTCTCTACAGGAGCTGGTCTAAGCACTTATTAAGAGGATATTTACTCTCTTTTTTGTTAAAAGCAATACTCACGACACATAGCCTTGAACCTTTTTTGGGTGAAATATCCTATTAAAGTTCTATTCTACAGTTGAAATACTATGCTTTAAATTAGAAGTATTGATATCTTTTTGTCCTGTAGAATCTTCCCAGGAAGATGGAGACATTCCGGTGCAAAGAAGAGAAAATAAACTAAAAAGCGTCGGTGATGGGTAAAAATCCAACATAGCTAACGATACATTCAATTCCATCTCGTAAACTTGAATGATGTCTAAATATACAATTATTTTACAATTTCACAGTTCACCATAAAAACTGGTTGTAGATCATAATGTTGATGGTACAGAAACAAGTAGTAGCACTAGAGCTGGACCTCTAACTTGAAGTGGCCTTGGAAAGTCAAGGGCAAATAAGGATCCTTTGTACATACCACCTCAACCAAGCATATGATATAGAGGACAAGGCCATAAATCCGTGCCAACAGCAAGGAAAAGTAAAGGCATTATCTAGTAGAGGTTAACAGCTATGTTCCCACAGTAAAATTTAACATGTCTAGGCAGAGTTTTGATATATAAATATTTATACTCTACGTATTAGAATATGTGAACCATATTTACATGAAAAGTACATATCCACCATTTTATATTTACAACAAGCTAAAGGTTATGTTTATGTAAATGCATGTTTTGTGATTATGCAGGTGGTATGTTTTGTGATTTGTAATCATTATTTGTAATGAAAAATTGATATATTACTGTGATGATGTATGATTCATTAGTTTTGTATTTCGAATATAAAGTTGTAACGTTTTTTGTATGAATGGATCCGTTGCTTTGAATTTATATCAATTTGTTTATTGTTTATTCAGCTTTTATTGCAGTTGCAAAATTTATTCAATTAAAGTTATAATAAAGTGTATTACAAATCAACAGAAGTAGACGTAATAATAACGAAGTCACAACGGTGCATAAAAGTTGTAGTAGGTATTACTACAACAGTGCATAAAAGTTGTAGTAGGTGTTACTACAACGGTTCAAAAAAGTTGTAATAAAGTTTATTACAATAGTGAATAACAGTTGTAAAATATACGAAACGACAACGGTGCTGCAACGGTGCAAAAAAGTTGTAAAAGATATTTGTAACAACCCTGAATTTTGGGGCCAATTTAAAATTTAAATTTAGTAATTTTAATGAGGTTTTTGATATTTAAAATAGTTTATTTAAAATAATAATGATTAAGGATTGATTTAAATCGAAGTCAGATTGATTAATTTAATTTTAATTATAAAAAGAGTTAGAAACAACGCGGTAGTTTGAAAAGTCAAACTTGAACTTTGACTGACCGTACAGGATGCAAAATTTAACGGATTTTAGTGAAACCAAAAATATTAGAATCTCTTTAAAAATATCTTTCTAACGAATCTAAAAAATCAAAATTTCATAACGGGAATCAAAAGTTATGCTCAGTTTAAAATCTAGATAGGTCGCTATGAAATTTATAAAGGTCAAAAATGCCACTTTTTGCATATGAAGAAATTTGGACTCGAAACCACTTCCATTGAGTTCAGAATGACGTTTTTGCATTGAAAAACAGTAAACACTTATATATTTTGAGTTTCACGATTTATTTGTTTAAAAATGTATTTTTAATATTTAATATATACGCCTTGAAAATAGTCATTTTACAAACGACCTCGGTTTTCGATGAAACCACTTTTGTTGGAATCGGAATGTCAAATTATAGCTAGATTTCAATTTTTAGAATTTTTCGAATTAATATGTGAGCATGGAAAAAGAAAATGTGTTTTGACTATTTCAGTTAAATTTAAACGCCTTAAAAATAGCCATTTTTCAAACAGTCTCCGAATTCGACGAAAATAATTTTGTTGGATTCGTATCGTCATAAGAAAGCTAAAAATATTTTTCTTGAAATTTTCTGAGGTCATATGTGGCCCCGGCATATTTAAATGTAAGGTCAATATTTAATTAACAAATTTTTATTGTAATTTTAATAAAACGAGCAACAGATTTCGAAATTGGGCAATGAGACCTGTCCCATTGCGTTCAGAAGGCGTCAAAACCTTAAGAATGACAGTGAGCAGGCCAAATTTCAAGTTAGTGGCCAAATGGACCTTTATTGGATAATTAGATATTAATCTAATTAAATAATAATATAAATAAGAAGCAAAAGTACGGGCTCCTTCTTCTTCCTCTCGTTCTACACGCCGCACGCACAACCCATGGCCGAAATTTTCCCTCTCCAAATCCTCCCAATCCACAAAGAATTAGCTTAGGCCGTAGTGCAACTTTTTGAAGCTCTTCTCACTCGCTTTAATCTCCAACAAGTTTCATCCATTTTCATCGACCGTAGGCGAAAAACGAGCACCGCCAACCTGCGGCCTTTGCACCCAAACCGCACCCTCCATGTGCCACCATCCATCACCCTATTTTCTGAGCTTGTAGATCTCTCGTAGCCGGTCGTTTTGCCGCAAACCGTTCGCAAAACCATCGACTACAGTTCCCGAAATCCGAATTCAAAGTTTTGAACATTTCTGAAATTTAAGGTATGAATATTTCAGATTTTGCGACGCTTTTTACTGTCGCAGTGCCCGTTTTGAAATTGAAATCTTTCAGATCCAAAACCGTTTTGAATTCAAACACAAGATCTGATCAAAGTTGACAATTCATTTCAGATCCGGCCTAGGTGAGAAGTTATTTTTAATTTAATTTAATTTATTTAATTATTAATTCTTTGTGATTAAAAATATTTATTGATAGATCTGCTATGTCGTGATATTTTAAATATGGATCTGAATTGTTTATAGCGTATGATGTTAGATCTACAAATTTAAATATTAGATCTGAATTTATTGATTAATTAGAATTAATTATTTGTTAATTTTATTGAATCATGCCTCGTTGATTTGTCATATGCCAATATAAACATCACCCTGTATATTACCTTGATGTGAATTGTTAGATTTAGTCATGTTGGTTTATTTGAATGTTGTTGTTGATTGGATGTGACATGAAATACGATGTGGTAAATGGTGAAGGCTCAATCTTTACATTGTAAATAGGAAGACTAACTTTTATATATTGAATTTTTGATTGAAATTATTAAAGACTGGATCTTTAATTGAAATATTAAAGATGTAAATTTTCATGAAAATATTGAAAGATGAATTTTTTTTTATGTAAATTTTAAATGATAAAAATTTTACATTGTAATTTAAGAATAAATTTTTACATTGTAAATGAAAGATGAAAATTTTATATTAAATTAAAAGATATGTTTCATTGTAAATAATAAAAGATATGATTTTTCATTGTCTATGAAAAGAATGAAATTTTGCAATAATTTATTAAGGAATGAATTTTTGCAATAAATTATTAAAGAATGGACCATATATAGGAAAATCACTTTTATTTTATAAACATGGGATGAGAATGAACCATGTATATGAAAATTACTTTTATTCTATGAACCTAGGATGAGAATGGACATGTAGAAATTTTTTTACTTTTTATGAACTTAGAGATGGGAATTTACCTAGTGATAAAAATACATTTTTATATGTGGTGTGGAAGTAGGATTAACATATAAAGAAATTTACATTTTGATATGGAAATAAAAATGAAAATTAGCATAGCAAAGAAAACTTACATTTTTATATGTAATTATGAACGATAATTTACATTGTAAGTTAAAGTTACAATTTTATATGTAATTAGAATGAGATTTTACACCATAGGAAAATTTACATTATTTTATATGTAAATAAAAGTAGGAATTTACGATGTAATAAATTTACATTTTTATAATGTAAATATAAAGTAGAGTTTGCATGTAAATTAGAACGGTATAATAAAAATGACATTTTATTATGTTATTTATATATGGATTTACACCGTAAGATAAAATTACATTTTTCTATGTAATTTAAATGTGAATTTGTACCGCATGATAAAAACTACATTTTTCTGTGTAACTAAAAAAATGAATTTACATCGTATGATAAAGTTTACATTTTTATTTGAAACTATAAGCATGATTTTTGTACGCAAATAAAAATCACGTTTTTATTTGGACTAAAGAAATGAAATTTGATATGCAAAATAAAAATTACATTTTTTTTATTTGTAACCATGAATGAGAATTTGATATGTAAATAAAATTTACATTTTTCAATGTAACTAGAATATGAAATGAAACATATTTATTTATTTGTAAATGTCATGTACTGCATATGAAATAAAATATATTTATTTGTAAATGTCATGTACTGCATATGAAATAAAATATATTTATTTGTAAATGTCATGTACTGCATATGAAATAAAATATATTTATTTGTAAATGTCATGCACTGCATATGAAATATATTTATTCGTAATTGTCATTTACTGCATACGAAATAAAATTTGTAATGTCATATATGGCATATGAAATGAAGTGCATAGTTAAAATCATACCTTTTGCATATAAAGCAAAGTATTTTAAATGTCATTTAGAAAAGAACAAAATTTCACATTTTTGGTTAAAGAAAGAAAAGAACAAAAATTCATATTTTTGTTCAAAGAGAAAGTAAAGGACAAAATTTACATTTGTGTTTAATGTAAATCCAATTCAAAAAAAAAAACATTTTGTTAAATGAAATTAAAAAGAGAAAAGTTACATTTTTGTTTAAATGTAATTAAAGTAAGAAAAGTTACATTTTTGTTTAAATGAAATTAAAGGAACAAGAAAATTTACATTTTAAGGAATTGGATTTTCATATAAAATGGGATAAAGTTAGAAATTTACATTTTTATTATGTAAACAAAAGTATGAACTTGCATTGTAAATGAAATTTACATTTTTATATGTAAACAAAAGTAGGAATGTGCATTGATAATAAAGATTACATTTTCATTATGTAACTTAGAATGAGAACTTGCATTGCAAATAAAAATTACATTTTTATTTGAACTAAAGATACAATATTTGCTATGTAAATAAAAATTACATTTTTTTTATTTGAAACTATGATATGCAATTGGCGATGAAAATAAAAATTATATTTTTATTTGTAACTATGATATAAAATTTGGCAAGCGAACAAAATTTACATTTTTATATGTAACTATAAATGAGAATTTGCACTGTAAATTAGAATTACATTTTTATTATGTAATTAAAGTATGATATTACATTGTAAATTAAAATTACATTTTTATGATGTCACCTAAGAATAGAATTTACATTGCCATTATAAAAAGCCAAGATCATTTTGGTTTTGCATTGAAAGAGATAAGAATTATTATTTTTGTTTGGCATTAAAAGAATAGCAAAATTATTATCTTTTATTACATGGAAATTTAACAAACAAAAATATATTCATTTGTATAGAAATGAAGTTGACACCAAAATATATTGCATTTTTGGTTAGGGATTGAATGACACAAAAATACTCATTTTTGTTAAATTATAAGTGACGTACAAAAATATTCATGGTTGTTGTAATTGAAAGCTAAAAGAAAAATATGCATTTTGTGTATAGGATATGTATGAAAATTGAGAAATAAAAGAAAATATCGTTGTGTGTGGTGATATATATCAATATTGGATATAAATAAGAAGATTTGTTGTTTGCAAAATATAGTAAAATGAAATGGATGAAGGAATGATATATAATTATACATATAAAGATTAAAATTGAACGATATGAAATGATTTCCAACTTATTTATACGCGAGAATTATTTGGAAAGTCCGAGTTTATCTCATTCCAAATAATTTGAACGATGTTTAAAAATTCAAGATTTGAAGACGACGATAGAAGGCCGACGATCTTCACATCGAATGGACGACGACTGCTGATGCCCGTGATTGGAGTAGCTACCTTGAAGGGGCTACAGTGGTGTCCGTCCGGACGTAGTGTTGATTTGTACGGATTTGACTTTCGCTTAGACCCAGAGCATAAGTTTATAAATGGATTGTGTGTCCGACATCGTACTCCGTTAAATATCATGTTATTGATTCTCTATTAATATATAAATGATTGGTGGTGAAGAATTTATTCTTTGCTTAACACCCGTTTATATATTGACGGATGATCAATGGTACGGTATGGAGTGATAGTGTGGCATACTAAGATGCATATGATCAAGGCTTTGTTGAAAAGCAGGCCTTGTGGGATGATCAAAGCATAGCCTGTTTAGGCATAGCTTTGTGTATAACGTAACTTCGCGAGCCTCACACACCGGCGGAGTCTAAAACGAGAGAAGGGAACGCAGGGAGAGCAGCACGTTTCGTTCTAGCTAGAAGTGATGTTTGGGTTTTAACACGACCCGACATTTTACTTATGTAGATGATGGAATGAGGCGCCTCGGATAGGTCCTATAGGACCGGAAAACGTGTGTTCAAGAATTGCCAATCCGCAAAGCTGTATGTGTGGACCGGCCCTGCAGGATCCAAGGGTTAACTGCGGGGAATCCTGAGACATTAGCTAGAGTGTCTCGAATCGGTAAGGAGCTCCTCCCTAGCCTTGACTCATGATGGAAACCCAATTTCCAATACGACCTCATGCGGTTTTGATTGTACTACTAGTATAGAGGCATAGTAGTATGGGATACTATTCTTCCTAGGATTGATACATTATGATTGAAATTGTTTTTTCAAATATATACACACTAATAATAATATCAAATCCGTTTTTATCGTACCAAGCATGTTTAATCACCATAAGGTAAAACTTTATCCTCTGGTGTGCGTTGCATTGTGTGATGGGACCTGAGTCTTATGGTGATTTCATTTTTCCAAAAGCATTACGTTGTTTAACGATTTACTTTAAGTTATGCACGGCAATACATTGGAGTAAACCCGTTACATGTTAGCGGCGTGGTCCTTGGATTTGCTTTATTACTACTAGTATATTTGTTAAGGATTCTCACACCAGTCCCATGACTGACTCGTAGTTTGTTTCACTTTGCAAACTCGGGTGCCCTCTTTTCCACACGGGCAGTCGAGTAGTTTGTCTACAGGTTCTTATCTCGAGCAGGATGCTGGATTGAAGCTTAAAGCTGTGTCCAGAGCATAGTTATCTTCCACTGTATCTATTTTATTGTTTCTGCTGCAATGTATTAAATTTATTGTAATTTATCTTCCGCTGTAATTTTATTCAATATACTCTGATATTTTGTACTCTGATGTAACATTATTATGATGTTTATAAAAGTCTGCTGTTATTGTTCTGATGTTGTTGTATTCCCAGAGTTAACGTATGCGGATTTTGAACGGTCTTAGTCGATCTAGCGGTCGAGTAAGGTCGGGAAAAATGCATGTCGTTACAGTTGGTATCAGAGCCAGGTTAGCTCAAATCTTTGGGGTACAACTCGTTAGAACTGAACAAAAGACTCATCAGAGATTGGATTAGTAATATCCAATAAGAATACTCATCAGAGATAGGATCAGCAGTATCCTAGAATGAGAAAACTCATTAGAGATGGGGTTAGTAATGCCCTAGAATGAGTTGAGAGTAACAAGACTATAATATACGTATTTGTAATTATAATCTATTTTAGAAAATATGATTTTGAATGGATAAAAGATTATATATTTGAAAGTTAATCAACTATAAAATTATTTAAACCAATAAGAGTGGAAAAATGGAGTAGTATAATTAAACACTTTTAGCTTCGTTCCTTTTCGAGGACGAAAAGTTCTTAAGTGGGGGAGACTGTAACAACCCTGAATTTTGGGGCCAATTTAAAATTTAAATTTAGTAATTTTAATGAGGTTTTTGATATTTAAAATAGTTTATTTAAAATAATAATGATTAAGGATTGATTTAAATCGAAGTCAGAATGAATAACTTAATTTTAATTATAAAAAGAGTTAGAAACAACGCGGTAGTTTGAAAAGTCAAACTTGAACTTTGACTGGCCGTACAGGATGCAAAATTTAACGGATTTTAGTGAAACCAAAAATATTAGAATCTCTTTAAAAATATCTTTCTAACGAATTTGAAAAATCAAAATTTCATAACGGGAATCAAAAGTTATGCTCAGTTTAAAATCTAGATAGGTCGCTATGAAATTTATAAAGGTCAAAAATGCCACTTTTTGCATATGAAGGAACTTGGACTCTAAACCACTTCCATTGAGTTCAAAATGATGTTTCTGTATTGAAAAACAGTAAACACTTATATATTTTGAGTTTCGGGATTTATTTGTTTAAAAATGTATTTTTAATATTTAATATATACGCCTTGAAAATAGTCATTTTACAAACGATCTCGGTTTTCGATGAAACCAATTTTGTTGGAATCGTAATGTCAAATTATAGCTAGATTTCAATTTTCAGAATTTTTTGAATTAATATGTGAGCATGGCAAAAGAAAATGTGTTTTGACTATTTTAGTTAAATTTAAACGCCTTAAAAATAGCCATTTTTCAAACAGTCTCAGAATTCAACGAAAATAATTTTGTTGGATTCGTATCGTCATAAGAAAGCTAAAAATATTTTTCGTGGAATTTTCTGAGGTCATATGTGGCCCCGGCATATTTAAATGTAAGGTCAATATTTAATTAATTAGTTTTTATTGTAATTTTAATAAAACGAGCAACAGATTTCGAAATTGGGCCATGAGACCTGTCCCATTGCGTTCAGAAGGCGTCAAAACCTTATGAACGACAGTGAGCAGGCCAAATTTCGAGTTAGTGGCCAAACAAACCTTTATTGGATAATTAGATATTAACCTAATTAAATAATAATATAAATAAGAAGCAAAAGTACGGGCTCCTTCTTCTTCCTCTCGTTCTACACGCCGCACACACAACCCATGGCCGAAATTTTCCCTCTCCAAATCCTCCCAATCCACAAAGAATTAGCTTAGGCCGTAGTGCAACTTTTTGAAGCTCTTCTCACTCTCTTTAATCTCCAACAAGTTTCATCCATTTTCATCGACCGTAGGCGAAGAACGAGCACCGCCAACCCGCGGCCTTTGCACCCAGACCGCACCCTCCATGTGCCACCATCCATCACCCTATTTTCTGAGCTTGTAGATCTCTCGTAGCCGGTCGTTTTGCCGCAAACCGTTCGCAAAACCATCGACTATAACTCCCGAAATCCGAATTCAAAGTTTTGAACATTTCTGAAATTTAAGGTATGAATATTTCAGATTTTGCGACGCTTTTTACTGTCGCAGTGCCCGTTGTTAAAAATCGAAATTCTAATTTATACATGAATTTCAAATTGAAATCTTTCAGATCCGAAACCGTTTTGAATTCAAACACAAGATCTGATCAAAGTTGACAATTCATTTCAGATCCGGCCTAGGTGAGAATTTATTTTTAATTTAATTTATTTAATTATTAATTCTTTGTGATTAAAAATATTTATTGATAGATCTGCTATGTCGTGATATTTTAAATATGGATCTGAATTGATTATACCGTATGATGTTAGATCTGCAAATCTAAATATTAGATCTGAATTTATTGATTAATTAGAATTAATTATTTGTTAATTTTATTGAATCATGCCTCGTTGATTTGTCATATGCCAATATAAACATCACCCTGTATATTACCTTGATGTGAATTGTTAGATTTAGTCATGTTGGTTTATTTGAATGTTGTTGTTGATTGGATGTGACATAAAATACGATGTGGTAAATGGTGAAGGCTTAATCTTTACATTGTAAATAGGAAGCCTAACTTTTATATATTAAAGTTTTGATTGAAATTATTAAAGACTGAATCTTTAATTGAAATATTAAAGATGTAAATTTTCATGGAAATATTGAAAGATGAAATTTTTTATGTAAATATTAAATGATAAAAATTTTACATTGTAATTTAAGAATAAATTTTTACATTGTAAATGAAAGATGAAATTTTTATATTAAATTAAAAGATATGTTTCATTGTAAATAATAAAAGATATGATTTTTCATTGTCTATGAAAAGAATGAATTTTTGCAATGATTTATTAAGGAATGAATTTTTGCAATGAATTATTAAAGAATGGACCATATATAGGAAAATCACTTTTATTTTATAAACATGGGATGAGAATGAACCATATATATGAAAATTACTTTTATTCTATGAACCTAGGATGTGAATGGACATGTAAAAAAAATTACTTTTTATGAACTTAGAGATGGGAATTTACCTAGTGATAAAAATACATTTTTATATGTGGTGTGGAAGTAGGATTAACATGTAAAGAAATTTACATTTTGATATGGAAATAAAAATGAAAATTAGCATAGCAAAGAAAACTTACATTTTTATATATAATTATGAATGATAATTTTCATTGTAAGTTAAAGTTACAATTTTATATGTAATTAGAATGAGATTTTACACCATAGGAAAATTTACATTATTTTATATGTAAATAAAAGTAGGAATTTATGATGTAATAAATTTACATTTTTATAATGTAAATATAAAGTAGAGTTTGCATGTAAATTAGAACGGTATAATAAAAATGACATTTTATTATGTTATTTATATATGGATTTACACCGTAAGATAAAATTACATTTTTCTATGTAATTTAAATGTGAATTTGTACCGCATGATAAAAACTACATTTTTCTGTGTAACTAAAAAAATGAATTTACATCGTATGATAAAGTTTACATTTTTATTTGAAACTATAAGCATGATTTTTTTACGCAAATAAAAATCACATTTTTATTTGAACTAAAGAAATGAAATTTGATATGCAAAATAAAAATTACATTTTTTTATTTGTAACCATGAATGAGAATTTGTTATGTAAATAAAATTTACATTTTTCAATGTAACTAGAATATGAAATGAAACATATTTATTTATTTGTAAATGTCATGTACTACATATGAAATAAAATATATTTATTTGTAAATGTCATGTACTACATATGAAATAAAATATATTTATTTGTAAATGTCATGTACTGCATATGAAATAAAATATATTTATTTGTAAATGTCATGCACTGCATATGAAATATATTTATTCGTAAGTGTCATTTACTGCATATGAAATAAAATTTGTAATGTCATATATGGCATATGAAATGAAGTGCATAGTTAAAATCATACCTTTTGCATATAAAGCAAAGTATTTTAAATGTCATTTAGAAAAGAACAAAATTTCACATTTTTGGTTAAAGAAAGAAAAGAACAAAAATTCATATTTTTGTTCAAAGAGAAAGTAAAGGACAAAATTTACACTTGTGTTTAATGTAAATCCAATTCAAAAAAAAAAAATTTGTTAAATGAAATTAAAAAGAGAAAAGTTACATTTTTGTTTAAATGTAATTAAAGTAAGAAAAGTTACATTTTTGTTTAAATGTAATTAAAGGAACAAAAAAATTTATATTTTAAGGAATTGGATTTTCATATCAAAAGGGATAAAGTTAGAAATTTACATTTTTATTATGTAAACAAAAGTATGAACTTGCATTGTAAATGAAATTTACATCTTTATATGTAAACAAAAGTAGGAATGTGCATTGATAATAAAGATTACATTTTCATTATGTAACTTAGAATGAGAACTTGCATTGCAAATAAAAATTACATTTTTATTTGAACTAAAGATACAATATTTGCTATACAAATAAAAATTACATTTTTTTTATTTGAAACTATGATATGCAATTGGCGATGAAAATAAAAATTATATTTTTATTTGTAACTATGATATGAAATTTGGCAAGCGAATAAAATTTACATTTTTATATGTAACTATAAATGAGAATTTTCACTGCAAATTAGAATTACATTTTTATTATGTAATTAAAGTATGATATTACATTGCAAATTAAAATTACATTTTTATGATGTCACCTAAGAATAGAATTTGCATTGCCATTATAAAAAGCCAAGATTATTTTGGTTTTGCATTGAAAGAGATAAGAATTATTATTTTTGTTTGGCATTAAAAGAATAGCAAAATTATTATCTTTTGTTACATGGAAATTTAACAAACAAAAATATATTCATTTGTATAGAAATAAAGTTGACACCAAAATATATTGCATTTTTGGTTAGGAATTGAATGACACAAAAATACTCATTTTTGTTAAATTATAAGTGACGTACAAAAATATTCATGGTTGTTGTAATTGAAAGCTGAAAAAAAAATATACATTTTGTGTATAGGATATGTATGGAAATTGAGAAATAGAAGAAAATATCGTTGTGTGTGATGATATATATCAATATTGGATATAAATAAGAAGATTTGTTGTTTGCAAAATATAGTAAAATGAAATGGATGAAGGAATGATATATAATTATATATATAAAGATTAAAATTGAACGATATGAAATGATTTCCAACTTATTTATACGCGAGAATTATTTGGAAAGTCCGGGTTTATCTCATTCCAAATAATTTGAACGACGTTTAAAAATTCAAGATTTGAAGACGACGATAGAAGGCCGACGATCTTCACATCGAATGGACGACGACTACTGATGCCCGTGATTGGAGTAGCTACCTTGAAGGGGCTACAGTGGTGGCCGTCCAGACGTAGTGTTGATTTTTACGGATTTGACTTTTGCTCAGACCCAGAGCATAAGTTTATAAATGGATTGTGTGTCCGACATCGTACTCCATTAAATATCATGTTATTGATTCTCTGTTAATATATAAATGATTGGTGGTGAAGAATTTTTTCTTTGCTTAACACCCGTTTATATATTGACGGATGATCAATGGTACGGTATGGAGTGACAGTGTGGCATACTAAGATGCATATGATCAAGGCTTTGTTGAAAAGCAGGCCTTGTGGGATGATCAAAGCATAGCCTGTTTAGGCATAGCTTTGTGTATAACGTAACTTCGCGAGCCTCACACACCGGCGGAGTCTAAAATGGGAGAAGGGAACGCAGGGAGAGCAACACGTTTCCTTCTAGTTAGAAGTGATGTTTGGGTTTTAACACGGCCCGACATTTTACTTATGTGGATGATGGAATGAGGCACCTCGGATAGGTCCTATAGGACCGGGAAACGTGTGTTCAGGAATTGCCAATCCACGAAGCTGTATGTGTGGACCGGCCCTGCAGGATCCAAGGGTTAACTGCGGGGAATCCTGAGACATTAGCTAGAGTGTCTCGAATCGGTAAGGAGCTCCTCCCTAGTCTTGACTCATGATGGAAACCCAATTTCCAATACGACCTCATGCGGTTTTGATTGTACTACTAGTATGGAGGCATAGTAGTATGGGATACTATTCTTCCTAGATTTGATACATTATGATTGAAATTGTTTTTTTAAACATATACACACTAATAATAATATCAAATCCGTTTTTATCGTACCAAGCATGTTTAATCACCATAAGGTAAAACTCTATCCTCTGGTGTGCGTTGCATTGTGTGATGGGACCTGAGTCTTATGGTGATTTCATTTTTCCAAAAGCATTGCGTTGTTTAACGATTTACTTTAAGTTATGCATGGCAATCCATTGGAGTAAACCTGTTCCGCGTTAGCGCCGTGGTCCTTGGATTTGCTTTATTACTACTAGTATATTTGTTAAGGATTCTCACACCGTCCCATGACTGACTCGTAGTTTGTTTCACTTTGCAAACTCGGGTGCCCTCTTTTCCACATGGGCAGTCGAGTAGTTTGTCTACAGGTTCTTATCTCGAGCAGGATGCTGGATTGAAGCTTAAAGCTGTGTCCAGAGCATAGTTATCTTCCACTGTATCTATTTTATTGTTTCCGCTGCAATGTATTAAATTTATTGTAATTTATCTTCCGCTGAAATTTTATTCAATATACTCTGATATTCTATACTCTGATGTAACATTATGTAACATCCCAGAATTTTTACTAAATTTGATCTGGATTTTTATTATATAATTTTTCATTTTCTAAAAATAAATTGATTTTATAAGTTTTGAATATGAATTTTTAATTTTGGATAAGTAACTTGTTTTAATTAATATGATTTTATAAGAAAACTTATTTTTAAATTTCTATTTACAAGATTTTTATGTTTAAGTAATAATATTTTCTAATTTTGATAATATTGATTTGCATAAATATGATTTTTGGTAAAGGATAATTTATTTTTAAGATTTTTAAAAGAATGATTTCTATATCGATAAATAAGTTTTGGATTTGTAAGCATTTTGTTTTAGATTATTTTTAAGTATTTATTTTTAAAACCATTTGTTAGTATAGATTTGGGTAAATTACATATATGTGTATTTGATAAACATTTTTTTTTAAATTCTAAATAAGTTATATATATATATATTATAAATCTTAAGTGTTAAGATGTTATATTTATTTGGCTACATTTATAAGTGTTACAACTTATGTTACTAAATCAAATATATTAATTTAATGCATAGGAATGATGTGTCCTTCTACTTGTCATCATGCATGGGAGAGTTCATGTTGTATTTCCAAGTGTCCCCTTAAGTGTCATCATGCATGGGAAGGTTTCATGCCATGAGCCATGTGTCCCTTATCAAAATTCCTATAATACCCTTGAACATCTCTATATAAGGAGGCTCTTTCTCCAATTTTTTTTACCATTCCATTTCCATTTCCTCCTTTCCACCTTCTTCTTAAAGCTTACGGCCATGGTTTCCATGGCATAAGTCTTCCTCTTTTCCACCACCACCTTGCCAAAGTTCGTCATTCTCCTCCTCCTCTTATAATATAAAGAGAGATCAGTGTATATTATATTATATATATTTTGGTGAAGAAGACGTTGTGCTGAAATACTATCCGACGGTTCGCTTAGCTAGGCTCGCCTATCGTGAAGATTTGGAAAGTTATTAGGTGAGAACTTCTAATTTAAAATTTTATTTAAATTAGTTAATTAGGATTAGATGAGATTAACTTTAATTAGTTAATGATGATTGTGTGATGGATGTTGATGTTTGAATGGTTTTTCATGAATTTGATAAAACACTGAACACTAGTAAGCGTTATCGTCTGTAACGCTTGTGCACCATTAAATGTTTGTTGTGATGAATGAATTCATATCCGTCTGGTCGTATAGTTCATTTGGATAAATATGATTGCATTGTATGATATCACACACACAAACACACCGTGATTTGGAATATATGGGTGATCGATTTAGAATCTCCTTCCTATATACGATTTTATTCAAATTTTAAATAATATTTAAAATTTTAGTTTTGAATTAAATATCAACTTTTAAATATTGAATTAGGATCTGAAAAAGATATGAACTATGTATTGATTTTTATAATTGGTGAAAATATTATTTTCAATTTAAATTCGAAATGAGATTTTTGATATTTGAATATAATAACAATGTCTCTTTATAATAACAATATAATATACACACCGACTGTTCTAGGATGACAGAGAGGATAGTGTCTAGGCTTGGGTTTGGAAATGAAGTTTCCTGCTCTCCCTGGCTATCCCTAACTGATCCGACGAATGGAAAGGTTAATTTGGAGTTATTTGAATTTAGAAATGAATTGGAAGTTATGAAAGTTAAATTTTAGATCCAAAATAATTTGGAAAGTAAATTTAAATAATTTTTAAAGAGTTAAATAAGGATATAATGGTTTTCTAAGATATTTTGAAGTATCATAGAATAATGGTTATTATGGTCAAAGTAGAGCTTATCGCATAACGACAATTTACGTAATTTAGATGCAAACTTTAAACACTTATAACTTTTGCAATTTAAATCGGATTTCCACGAAACGAAAAACGTTTGATTTCTTGTAATGAGAGCTTTCAAATGAGTAACATCAGTTTTTAATTTCGAGTTATAGTTTTTAAGCTACGTTTAAAACCGTTTCGAAAATGAACGTTGTAAGTGAAGTTATTGACTGTAATTGTAAATAGTCATTTTTAATGTTTTAAAAATATGGGAAAATTTTGTAAAATCAATATAAATTATGTAAAAGTATTTTGAATTGTAAAGTTTAAGTTTTGGCTAAGATAAACGATATTTTGATCCAAATAGTTAAGATAACAGTTTGTAACGCTTTTGTAACACTTTTGAAACGCTATGGTAACGCTTTCTTCGAAAACAATCTATTTTGAAGATTTAACCAGTAAACAATTTTTCGAACTATAAGTAATGATTTGTGGAATGTTTTTAAAGGTTTAAAAGTATTAGAAATATTTTATATGGAATTTAAATTGATACTAATACGGGTTTTTAATACTAAATAATTGGATATGGTTGGAGATAAATCTTCGGATGTTTGATATTAACTCGGTGGATGAAAATTCATATTATCTGAGGAATTTAAAAGGTAATTCACCGTTATTCCGCTTATAATATGAGTTGGATAGGGTAATTAATATTGAAGATAAGTTGATGGTATCTCTATCCAGATCAAATATCAAAGAGTTGAATAAATCTTTTAATTAAGATATGGGTTTCTCCACCTGATTGAAATAAGTTAGGTAGAAATAATCTTCGATATTTGGTATGGAACCTCATGATGTAAACGTATACTATCTGGGGAATTTGGAAGATATTATTATATCGTTATTCCACTTATAGTATTCGTTAATTATGAGAATTTATATCAAATATAAGTGGATACAATTTATGTGTAACTTATGATTCAAAAATCGATTTGATTGGGGTTTCGTCGTGAATCGTATCTTCAATAATATCATTCTTGAAACCCGATAAGATTGATTTGTAGAAATTCATATCGTAATTGGGGAATTAAATTGAATCTTTGATTTGAGGGAATTAAAGATAAGAAATTAAAGCGAAGGTATAATCTTTGACTCAAAGAAGAGATAAGATGATAACGAGATGTATGAAATTAAAATAATTCAAATCTTGAGTTATATATGAATTGAAAAATCGTTGGAAGGAGATTTGAATCGAAAAGCCTGTGTAAACCATAGCTACTGTTTTAAAGTACGCTTGTTACTTGGAAAGACCGGGATCGAGTATATGTTCGAAAAACCATTCCAAGTAATAATACGACGTTATAAAGCAATTCAAGACTTGGTAAACGACGAATGAAGACCGGAAATATTTGAATTGTTTAGATGGATTGTTGATTAATGTCTCGGTTAGGTAGGCCACCTGATACAAGATATGAGTTGCATGAGACCTGAACATATTCAAGTATTTTCGGGTTGTTGTTCCGTTCAGACCCAGAACGGACTTATATGGATGGTGTGTCTGACATTGAAATTTACTGCATAGCACTGATTTCCGTTAATGTATATCGGATTTGTGGCAATATATTATCCTCGTCTCTAAGTCATATGAACGTAGAGGGTATGCATTGATTGAAATCAGTGATATGTCGTGAATTGTCAATGTGGCATACCCAAGTTATGAGACGAGCTAGTGATGATCAAAGCATGGCTTATCAAAGCGTAGCTTTGTGTATATCGTGACTTCGACGAACCTCACACCCCGGAATGATGGTAAACTGGCGGTTAGGTTGTATACATATACATAAACTCTGATGAACTTGAAAGCTTCGGCGAATGGATCCATTTTTGAAACCTGAGAAAATAAAGTATATACGGGGTCCGATGTCTGGACGAACACCCGGGAGATTTATATACTTCGGCTCTGTATTCGGTGTCCGATGTCTGGATGTTATCCGGGAGATACTTAGCCTCGTGTTCTCGATTGATCTTTCGTGCTAGGAACCATCATGTTGGAAACCCAATCTCCAATACGAGCCCATGCGATTTTGATTGTATACCTATATAGCAATATAACCAATTGGGGTTATGGGGCTACGATTTTCTATTTATTTGCGAAATGATTTTCAATACTATGCACTACTAATAGTATAAGAGGATTTTCACGTATATAAGCATGTTTGGTTATCATAAGACAAAACTCGCCCATCTGGTGTGCGCTTGCATTGTGTGATATGGGACGAGCTTATGATAGCTTCATTTTTCAAAAGACATTGCGTATTTCCATGCACGGGAATTCATATGGAGTAAAACCCGTTCCGCATTAGCAGCGTGGTCCGTTGAATTACCCAACTTTAAAAATGAAACCTAAATGATAACTGTTTTGAGTTCTCACACCAGTCCCACGACTGACCTGGAGTTTATTGTTCCCTCACCTAAACTCTGGGTGCCCATAAATTTTCACACGGGCAGTCAGTAGTTTAGGTTTGCAGTTTTAGTTCGTTGGAGCAGGATTTGGAGCACTTTCTGAGTTGGAGTCCACGATAGAGTTGAAGCTTCCGCTGTATTTTGATCTTCCGCTGAGAGTAGAGTTTAGTATTTCTTCCGCTGTGAAATCAATGTACTCTGATATTCTATGTAACTCTGATGTAATATTTTTTAATGAAATAAAAAGTTCTGTTATTTTGTTCAATATATGTATGTACCCATAACAATTCATCTTTGTGAACGATTTAAGTCGGTTTAATTACCGGCGAAAATCGGGCAAAAAGATGGGTCGTTACAAGTGGTATCAGAGCTTTGGTTATACAAAGCTATAGGGTACGTGCATATTTGGACAAAAGAATAGGACTCCTCAGAGTTATATTATCTCGTTAGAGATAGGGTTAGAAATACCCTAGAATGAGATTTTGGAATATTATGACGAGAGAGCGTATTTTTGAAACCTATATAAGATATTTTTGAACAAGTAAATCATTTTGAAACGATGATTATTTGAAAATATGTTTTGGAAATATAAGTGGAAATAAGGATTTCGAGTGTTTTATTCGATGTCACAATTGGACTATCGAGTATGTAAGGATTTTGAATATACGTCTGATCAACGTATATACAAAGTCCAGTATATACTAGATAGATATAGAATCACACTCTAGTCGCTCGGGGATGATTCTGTTGATGACCGCGGCATCATCGGTATTCATTTTCGAGTTTCGAAAGTGGGATGACTATATGGTTTCGATTAAGACGTCGAGGAAAACTTGAACCCTTTCGATATTAAGAGAATATCATATAGATGAAAACCAATTATTTTGATAATAAAAAAAAGGGATAGTATAAAAGTAAACTATACTTAAGAATTAAAAAGAACACGCAAGTGTGAAAATTCATTTAAGGGATTTTATCGATACCACCTCTTAAGGAATCTGAAGATAATTTAGACTTAAGGATTTGTTTTAAGAGATGATTTTGACTTAAGTTAGAAATGAGTTTAAAAGGTTATTTAAATCATAACAAACACCGAAGTAGAAAATTTTGGATCCTTGAAGTATTAAGTTGAACGATGTGAGTTCTGAGACGTTAAGTCAACATGTGATTAACCCTAACTTGAACCGGTATACGCATAATCAGAGTGCGCAGAGGAAGCATGGTGGTATTTTAAATAAAACTGTTTTAAGGGATTTTCCGGCCAGTTGAGTAAAGAAAATTTTCTAAACAAGATTTGATCTTTAAGCAAGGATGAAAAGAGTTATATATATTTGAATTTAAAGTAGATTTAGAAAAAGGTGTTATTCGATTTGGTGGATGTGACAACTAAAATATGAATATATGATTTAATGGGTTAATATGAGATTATGTTGGAAACAATTGGAATAAGAATTTGAAATAGAATGAGTGTTTCGGAAACATAATTCTATCTCTTTCCTTGTCGCTAGTTTGTACTCGACCCATGGTCATCTTTTGAATATCACCCGAATTGTCGTGCTTGGAATTTAACTGTCCAACTTTATTTCTGGATTCTCCCTTCTGCCTTGCTCTGATAAAGCCATGGACACGTGAATTAGTTTTGATTTGGGACCAGCATTTTTAATTATCTATTAAATTGAATTTGAATTCGTATCGAGTACGATAGAATTTCTAATACTGAATTTAACCAAGATGTTATTTTGCAAGATAAAGGAAAATTTTGGGAAAATTTATTTGAGAACTTGGATTTAAATTTCTAATTAAGCGCTTAGTCTTATAATTGATAAGGAAATCATGGGTTTGTAAGAGTAAGTTAGATAATTTCCAAACTTTAAGATTTTCTTAGGATCATAGACCTCTAAGTACTAGACCGTAGCTATCCCAGTTTCTCCCAGTGGTAGTGGTAGTAGCTCGGAGTCTAACTCGAAAAAAATATTCGATTGCAATCATGACCAGTGACGACCCTAGTAATCACGAGATTATAAAAGTTTCCTTAGACTCTACCTTTGGTGAGAATTAGATAGAGTATCCTGAGAATCATATGAGCCGGGATTCTGACCATTGCATTTCTGATATGTTGAGAAAGAAATTTAAAATTGGTTAAGGAGTTTAAATTTACTCGACTTCCTTTTCGAGGACGAAAAGTTCTTAAGGAGGGGTGAATGTAACATCCCAGAATTTTTACTAAATTTGATCTGGATTTTTATTATATAATTTTTCATTTTCTAAAAATAAATTGATTTTATAAGTTTTGAATATGAATTTTTAATTTTGGATAAGTAACTTGTTTTAATTAATATGATTTTATAAGAAAACTTATTTTGAAATTTCTATTTACAAGATTTTTATGTTTAAGTAATAATATTTTCTAATTTTGATAATATTGATTTGCATAAATATGATTTTTGGTAAAGGATAATTTATTTTTAAGATTTTTAAAAGAATGATTTCTATATCGATAAATAAGTTTTGGATTTGTAAGCATTTTGTTTTAGATTATTTTTAAGTATTTATTTTTAAAACCATTTGTTAGTATAGATTTGGGTAAATTACATATATGTGTATTTGATAAACATTTTTTTTAAATTCTAAATAAGTTATATATATATATATATTATAAATCTTAAGTGATAAGATGTTATATTTATTTGGCTACATTTATAAGTGTTACAACTTATGTTACTAAATCAAATATATTAATTTAATGCATAGGAATGATGTGTCCTTCTACTTGTCATCATGCATGGGAGAGTTCATGTTGTATTTCCAAGTGTCCCCTTAAGTGTCATCATGCATGGGAAGGTTTCATGCCATGAGCCATGTGTCCCTTATCAAAATTCCTATAATACCCTTGAACATCTCTATATAAGGAGGCTCTTTCTCCATTTTTTTTTACCATTCCATTTCCATTTCCTCCTTTCCACCTTCTTCTTAAAGCTTACGGCCATGGTTTCCATGGCATAAGTCTTCCTCTTTTCCACCACCACCTTGCCAAAGTTCGTCATTCTCCTCCTCCTCTTATAATATAAAGAGAGATTAGTGTATATTATATTATATATATTTTGGTGAAGAAGACGTTGTGCTGAAATACTATCCGACGGTTCGCTTAGCTAGGCTCGCCTATCGTGAAGATTTGGAAAGTTATTAGGTGAGAACTTCTAATTTAAAATTTTATTTGAATTAGTTAATTAGGATTAGATGAGATTAACTTTAATTAGTTAATGATGATTGTGTGATGGATGTTGATGTTTGAATGGTTTTTCATGAATTTGATAAAACACTGAACACTAGTAAGCGTTATCGTCTGTAACGCTTGTGCACCATTAAATGTTTGTTGTGATGAATGAATTCATATCCGTCTGGTCGTATAGTTCATTTGGATAAATATGATTGCATTGTATGATATCACACACACAAACACACCGTGGTTGTGGAATATATGGGTGATCGATTTAGAATCTCCTTCCTATATACGATTTTATTCAAATTTTAAATAATATTTAAAATTTTAGTTTTGAATTAAATATCAACTTTTAAATAATGAATTAGGATCTGAAAAAGATATGAACTATGTATTGATTTTTATAAATGGTGAAAATATTATTTTCAATTTAAATTCGAAATGAGATTTTTGATATTTGAATATAATAACAATGTCTCTTTATAATAACAATATAATATACACACCGACTGTTCTAGGATGACAGAGAGGATAGTGTCTAGGCTTGGGTTTGGAAATGAAGTTTCCTGCTCTCCCTGGCTATCCCTAACTGATCCGACGAATGGAAAGGTTAATTTGGAGTTATTTGAATTTAGAAATGAATTGGAAGTTATGAAAGTTAAATTTTAGATCCAAAATAATTTGGAAAGTAAATTTAAATAATTTTTAAAGAGTTAAATAAGGATATAATGGTTTTCTAAGATATTTTGAAGTATCATAGAATAATGGTTATTATGGTCAAAGTAGAGCTTATCGCATAACGACAATTTACGTAATTTAGATGCAAACTTTAAACACTTATAACTTTTGCAATTTAAATCGGATTTCCACGAAACGAAAAACGTTTGATTTCTTGTAATGAGAGCTTTCAAATGAGTAACATCAGTTTTTAATTTCGAGTTATAGTTTTTAAGCTACGTTTAAAACCGTTTCGAAAATGAACGTTGTAAGTGAAGTTATTGACTGTAATTGTAAATAGTCATTTTTAATGTTTTAAAAATATGGGAAAATTTTGTAAAATCAATATAAATTATGTAAAAGTATTTTGAATTGTAAAGTTTAAGTTTTGGCTAAGATAAACGATATTTTGATCCAAATAGTTAAGATAACAGTTTGTAACGCTTTTGTAACAATTTTGAAACGCTATGGTAACGCTTTCTTCGAAAACAATCTATTTTGAAGATTTAACCAGTAAACAATTTTTCGAACTATAAGTAATGATTTGTGGAATGTTTTTAAAGGTTTAAAAGTATTAGAAATATTTTATATGGAATTTAAATTGATACTAATACGGGTTTTTAATACTAAATAATTGGATATGGTTGGAGATAAATCTTCGGATGTTTGATATTAACTCGGTGGATGAAAATTCATATTATCTGAGGAATTTAAAAGGTAATTCACCGTTATTCCGCTTATAATATGAGTTGGATATGGTAATTAATATTGAAGATAAGTTGATGGTATCTCTATCCAGATCAAATATCAAAGAGTTGAATAAATCTTTTAATTAAGATATGGGTTTCTCCACCTGATTGAAATAAGTTAGGTAGAAATAATCTTCGATATTTGGTATGGAACCTCATGATGTAAACGTATACTATCTGGGGAATTTGGAAGATATTATTATATCGTTATTCCACTTATAGTATTCGTTAATTATGAGAATTTATATCAAATATAAGTGGATACAATTTATGTGTAACTTATGATTCAAAAATCGATTTGATTGGGGTTTCGTCGTGAATCGTATCTTCAATAATATCATTCTTGAAACCCGATAAGATTGATTTGTAGAAATTCATATCGTAATTGGGGAATTAAATTGAATCTTTGATTTGAGGGAATTAAAGATAAGAAATTAAAGCGAAGGTATAATCTTTGACTCAAAGAAGAGATAAGATGATAACGAGATGTATGAAATTAAAATAATTCAAATCTTGAGTTATATATGAATTGAAAAATCGTTGGAAGGAGATTTGAATCGAAAAGCCTGTGTAAACCATAGCTACTGTTTTAAAGTACGCTTGTTACTTGGAAAGACCGGGATCGAGTATATGTTCGAAAAACCATTCCAAGTAATAATACGACGTTATAAAGCAATTCAAGACTTGGTAAACGACGAATGAAGACCGGAAATATTTGAATTGTTTAGATGGATTGTTGATTAATGTCTCGGTTAGGTAGGCCACCTGATACAAGATATGAGTTGCATGAGACCTGAACATATTCAAGTATTTTCGGGTTGTTGTTCCGTTCAGACCCAGAACGGACTTATATGGATGGTGTGTCTGACATTGAAATTTACTGCATAGCACTGATTTCCGTTAATGTATATCGGATTTGTGGCAATATATTATCCTCGTCTCTAAGTCATATGAACGTAGAGGGTATGCATTGATTGAAATCAGTGATATGTCGTGAATTGTCAATGTGGCATACCCAAGTTATGAGACGAGCTAGTGATGATCAAAGCATGGCTTATCAAAGCGTAGCTTTGTGTATATCGTGACTTCGACGAACCTCACACCCCGGAATGATGGTAAACTGGCGGTTAGGTTGTATACATATACATAAACTCTGATGAACTTGAAAGCTTCGGCGAATGGATCCATTTTTGAAACCTGAGAAAATAAAGTATATACGGGGTCCGATGTCTGGACGAACACCCGGGAGATTTATATACTTCGGCTCTGTATTCGGTGTCCGATGTCTGGATGTTATCCGGGAGATACTTAGCCTCGTGTTCTCGATTGATCTTTCGTGCTAGGAACCATCATGTTGGAAACCCAATCTCCAATACGAGCCCATGCGATTTTGATTGTATACCTATATAGCAATATAACCAATTGGGGTTATGGGGCTACGATTTTCTATTTATTTGCGAAATGATTTTCAATACTATGCACTACTAATAGTATAAGAGGATTTTCACGTATATAAGCATGTTTGGTTATCATAAGACAAAACTCGCCCATCTGGTGTGCGCTTGCATTGTGTGATATGGGACGAGCTTATGATAGCTTCATTTTTCAAAAGACATTGCGTATTTCCATGCACGGGAATTCATATGGAGTAAAACCCGTTCCGCATTAGCGACGTGGTCCGTTGAATTACCCAACTTTAAAAATGAAACCTAAATGATAACTGTTTTGAGTTCTCACACCAGTCCCACGACTGACCTGGAGTTTATTGTTCCCTCACCTAAACTCTGGGTGCCCATAAATTTTCACACGGGCAGTCAGTAGTTTAGGTTTGCAGTTTTAGTTCGTTGGAGCAGGATTTGGAGCACTTTCTGAGTTGGAGTCCACGATAGAGTTGAAGCTTCCGCTGTATTTTGATCTTCCGCTGAGAGTAGAGTTTAGTATTTCTTCCGCTGTGAAATCAATGTACTCTGATATTCTATGTAACTCTGATGTAATATTTTTTAATGAAATAAAAAGTTCTGTTATTTTGTTCGATATATGTATGTACCCATAACAATTCATCTTTGTGAACGATTTAAGTCGGTTTAATTACCGGCGAAAATCGGGCAAAAAGATGGGTCGTTACACATTATTATGATGTTTATAAAAGTCTGATGTTATTGTTCTGATGTTGTTGTATTCCCAGAGTTAACGTATGCGGATTTTGAACGGTCTTAGTCGATCTAGCGGTCGAGTAAGGTCGGGCAAAATGCGTGTCGTTACAATATTTATCTATTACAACTTATTAATGCATGACGGTTGCATCACCGTTGTAAAATGGTCAGTTTGTTGTAGTGTCGATTAATTCACTTTGAATAACTTATATTCGATTAATTCACTTTTGAATAAATTATATTCGATTAATTCACTTTCGAATAAATTATATTCGATTAATTCACTTTCGAATAAATTATATTCGATTAACTCACTCTGAATAACCCATGTTCGATTAACTCTCATTGAGTAACTTATAATCGATTAACTCTCATCGAATATCTTTATCCGATTAACTCTTGTCGAATAACTTATATTCGATTATAACCATAAGTTTCTAGTCGAATGCTAATTACACATCTTTACGGATTTTATTTTAAATCCTTTTTACATTTCGAACATCGAAATGGATCTCATCATCTTCTTTTTAAAACAACTCCAAATTTCTCATTTTATATTCACTGTTGAATTTGCAATCTCAATTATCCAGTGATAATTATAATTTAATCCATTTATAAACATTGTTTATAAATCCGACTACTTGTTTTTATTATTAAACAAGTTATTTATTTCTAATCACTCAGAATTTCATTTCTATTTGAATTCCTGTTTCAAAAACCCAATTTCCTTTACAAATATTTTTATTTGCAAAATCTTTACTTAAAACTATTATTCAACGCGAATGTGAATAATATTACTTTTATATCATTCATTAAGTTTGATTTCGTTTTTAAACCAATATCCCATTTCCATACTTCTATTTATACTTTTATTTATAGAATTATTCATACAAAATCTCCTTATTATTTCTAGCACATAAATCTCATTTATAATTCCCATTATAAATGTTGAGTTCATATTCCATTTAAAATATCGGTGTTAAAACCGATTTCTGCTTCTCTATATCAGTTTGTACTTACATATTTCGTTTACCAAATGATAAATATTTTATTTAATTTGTAAAATATTATTTATAAATTAATCATTTTCATTTATCTGTTTAAAACGGATTAAAATCTACTTTGAATCCATCTTCTAGTAGTTCATTTCTATCTTGTAAATTCCTTTTTTTAAAATCTATTCATTTCATAAATGTTCATTTTTATAAATTCTTTCATTTCATAAATGTTCATTTTTATAAAATCTTTCATTGTATAAATGTTCTTTTTTATAAAATCTTTCATTGTATAAATGTACTCCTTTTATAAAAAAAATTCATTATATAAATGTTCTCCTTTTATAAAATCTGTTCATTTTATAAATTGTTCACTTTATAAAATCTGTTCATTTTATAAATGTTCTTTTTTTTACAATGTATATTTAATTTATATAAATATTTTATTTTCCATCTACACTGTAAAAAATTCTCTTTTTACATTCCAGTACTTCTTATGGTATTCAACATGCCATATAACAATGATCAATATCATTCTAACATACATAATCAACAACAAGTTATATGTCACATCATATGTCACAATACATGAAAAACAGTAAAATAAATATTGAGGAATCTAGTTAGATCCCTCTGACCTGTTTTCCTGCATCCACAGATGTTACACAATATAATTCATATCAATTTCAGTTCAATATGTACTATTCTGATAAAAAGAATCAAGGTTTGTTAAAGATATGTATGTATATCGTTATCTGTAAATTTCAACCAACAATCAACAATTCAACTAAACAATCATCACACATAAATTAATCATTATTTATCAGTACTAGATTACATTTGTAAAAATATAATTTAAACAGAGTTAGTGAGTTTTACTCACATTATGCGATTATCGTTAAATAACGATATTCGATCGTCGGACTGGTTCAAGCATTTTATTTCTCCATAAATTGAGGCGAGCTTCAAATCACTCCAAACCGGTTCCATTTTGTAGCCCTCGTTCATACAATCCCAACGTGACCAGTTTCGCTGAATTTCGTTTTCGTGTGACAAAGTTATGGCATTTTAAACTTTAACATACATTTAAATTAAATTAAACATGGAATTAATTTGTAAATGGGCTTTAACCTTCACATACCAGCCCAATACCCCTATATACCCGATCCACTTGAACCTCCTTCTTGCCCAACGCTGAACACAACGAGCTCCACCCATTCATGGCCATTTCTCACCAACTTTCTCCAATCCAATCTCCCTTCACACTTCACTGAATCACAAACCATCACCACCGTTCTCCTTCTCTTCAAAATCTCCATCTCCCCAACACCATAGATCGAAGCTCGAGCTCATGGTAAAAATCCCGTTTTCAGCCCTAAGTCACATGATACAGTGTCCATCCCAACACTTTTTTCCACCAAATCGCCTCAAAACTCCACACAACACTCCTCTTCATTACTGAGATAAAAAAACAATACTAAAATCGAGCATCGATCCTTCAATTGCACAAAAATTCCAACCCTAGCTATATGTTTCCACGCTATACACGATTTTCACCAAATCAAAACACAACCGAACCTAACAATACTTATATAAAATCGAAGAGCATTGGACGTTGATCACAAATATATAAAGTTTGGATTTTTTTAGTGGAGATTTGAATTTTATTTGAATTTTTGAAAATGGATTGGCTTTGGTTTATTTTTATCTGGAGGAGGCGGTTGTGTTTTGACCATGGAGAAAGTGTTTTAGGGTTAGAGTGTTGAGAGTATTTATAGGGCAAGTGAAATTATTTTTTTTATTAATATTCATTATTTTTTCTAGTCAATTTACTCATTTATTTGTCTTCTAAAAATCCTTGTGATCACATAAAATATCCAAAAATCATGGTAATTGACAAGCAGCTAAAGTTCGACATTACAGACCCAACGAAACTGTTTCGTCTAACTCCGACTCCGACAGCTCACATAGCGTATTTTTAGTCGTCAAAATATCGACTATTCTTCACGTTAAAATCATGCACGGCCACATACTGTTTCCAAAAATCATGAAAATTGAAATCTAACAATAATTTAATATTACGGATCCAACAAAATTGGTTTCGACGAATTTGGAGGTCGTTTGAAAAATGGCTATTTTCTAAGGCTCTAAATAGACCGTTTAAATATAAATATATTTAAAAATAATCAAATTAAATATTAACAAATTAATATTATCATATCTTCACATATGATATCATACAGCTCTAAAATATACGTATTTGGATTTATACATCGATATTTAAAAATCTCAGTTTAATCGATAGTCAATTTATATAGAACCCTTTTATAATATAAATAAATCATTATAAAATATAAACGAATTCCATAGCGAGTATTTTAAATTTTAATTGGACATAGCTTACAATCAACATGACGAAATCTCAATTTTTCTATTTCATTAGAAAAATACAGTTCAACAGATCCGAGCGTTTCTTGTTTCACAGAAATCCGACTTAAAATGGATTATGTATATTCAATTGAAGTTCAAATCGCCAAATAACGCACTATAGCGACGTTACGAGCTCGATTATAATTAAATCATAATTTATACATTCTAACATCGATTAAATAATATATTCGCTATTCTAATCCAATTCTAAACTGAATTATACCTTATATATAATCCAATTCACACTGTATTGTGAATTCAGCTATTTTTGACTATTTCGGATTATAATATATTTTTATATTATAAATATTAATTAAATATTCTATATTATTTAATTAAATAACCATTTAAATTAATAAATCACTATTTAAATAACTAAATTAATTAATTATTACACCGTAAAAATACGGGACATTACATTCTTCCCCCCTTAAAATAATTTCGTCCTCGAAATGGCTAAGATATAAAACATCTCTGTTAACTGGTTAAAAATTATTTGTTTACTTCTTAAATTTCAGTTTTACTGAACCAGTTTAACTTCAATTAAAATATTAATCCATTTCAAATGACTAAAATTACAAAAATTCTGAAAATTTTCTAACACCTTAAATTTCCGGAAAATTTCACCAGCGCCTCCTTTGTATGGCTCAACCGATACAACTACAACTCGCCTCTCTAGGCCTTCTCCAACCCAATAGAATATCAAACAGCCAAGCGGCTTGCCAGTTCGGCTCATAAATCTCATATCTGATAGAAATATAAACTTGTACCTTTTTGTCGGGCATATCATTATATCCTTTGCACTTGTCACCTATTCAGCATATACCAATGTCATCTCAACCAATTTCCAATCAATATCTGTTCAACACCGCTATTCGCTTATATCCAAACCAAATTTCATTTCAAACTCAAGTTCTATTCTCGATTCCTCTTCTTAACTTATCACTTCAACGTAATTCTAGATTCCTGTCTCATAATCCATTCTTATTCAATATACCATATTTCAATTTAATTTTCCATTTAAGTGGCTTTAATTAAATTTTCAATTTCTATTGACTTTGACAAATTCTACTTTAATTTGTTTTAATTCAAATAATCTGTTTCTGTGAGTTTTTAAAAAGCTTAGCATTTTACAAAAATCAAAATATTCATTTTGGAATATCAAAACAACTAGTTTTCTCAAAACAATTCAAAAAAATTCGTAGTAATCCGTCACTTATAGCTCGAAAATGAACACCGATATGTCATGATCATGATCGGAATCTGTTTTCTAGCTATCGAAGTGAGTTCAATACTATATCACTTTTAAAACAATATCTAAACACTTCCATTTTGAAATTCATTTCAAAATACCATTTACAATGCTTTAAAACAATTTAAAATCTCCAAGATTTTAAAATTCTCATATATTTAATCCAGATTCATTTATAAACACTTATTCATATTTTCAAAATTTTGATTCCAATTCTGATTTAAATTCATATTTAATTCGTCTGATTTCATATACTACACTTATATGAATTCTGATTAGTTATTTATAACCATTTCACATTCTATAATCTTATTCAATTATAATATCAACCAACACATCCAATATACTATAATACTTCAAATATCTATACTTTGTTTATATCAAAATATAATTTGGGTAAAATTATTACATTTACCCTCTTTTCAAAACATACTGTGTTGGTTCATCGTATTAGAGTGTTTATAAGCTCCTATCGATACAGTGGATCGAAACTCATAAACAACTCAACCAATAAATCTCCACAATATAAAACCATTTTATATTGAATAACAAATATGCGCTCATATATATACACTCAACTCAATCTAGGGTATTGCTAACCTTATCTCTACTGAGTCATGCCACAGAGCCAAGGAAATTACTTGACCTTCAACTCTGATACCACTGTAACAAACTGGGATATTCGACCTAGAAAATCAACAAAAAACCCATGTCAATTATTTAGGCATCGAACATTCTAGATCATTAACAGAAAGGAATTAGAGGGAGAGAATAGATACGATAGAAAACTAGAATAGAAGAAGATCACACAACACATAAGAGTAACACGAATCTCATAGCGGAACGAATAAAATATAACATAACTTTGAAATAAAACAATGTGTGTATATATATACAATAACATTATCAGAGTACAATGCTTACAACACAGTGGAAAATAAAACTAGATAACTAACGCTGAAGCCTCCTGCTCCAAGCTCTCTAAGTATCTGTAAAGACCTGAACTACTTGACCGCCCGTACAAATTTGGGCACCCAAGAGTTTAGGGTAAAACAAACAAAATAAACTCTGGGTCAGTCATGGGACTGGTGTGAGTAAACTCCAACCACTTGGTATAACTTTTAAAATCCTTTATAAAAGAAAGGATAATCGTAAGACCGATCCACACATAAACACAGATGGCTTTTACCTTACGCAAACCCAAAGCATTCTTTGAAATCAATTTTTGTCTGATATTATAATAGTGTCTAAATACAAGTAATATCAATCTAGCAGAACGCTTGCATTTCACGCTCTACATATATAGTATGCAATCAAAACCATGGGCTCTTATTGGATAATGGATTCCAACTGGCAAGGTATGGGACCACCTTCCGACAGTGTACCTCTAGAGAGAAATACATCGGGTTCAACAAGAACATCTTGCAACCCAGGCTAAACATGACCGGTCCCTCACTTAGCTTGAGAGTACCGAATGTACTATCACCAGCGGTTGGGATCAGCAACCGTTTCCTGAAAGGGACAGCATCGATAGATTTAAGAAGCAAAAGGAATTTCTCTAGATCAGGTGACAATACACCCTACTTGGCAGCTAACCACTTAGCCATATGACCTACCCGATATTATACCATTTCCCGGTTGTGAGGCTAGAGGTCATAACGTATCTTTTGATCTTCATTCACTTTGAATGTCACAATGTCATACCCGCCAAGTCACAAATTGATTTTCCCAAACATATCACGATTATACAGCTAAGAGAAACGAATTCCTCCACCACCAAACATAACTACAACTTACGCGATCCTTTAGATATACTCTATCAGAAACTCGTCCATATAAATTTGCCCTGGGACTGGACAAACTGAAGGCACAATTCTGTAAACAGGATAGCACTTGCATAACACCGTCTTCAATTGTCTTCATCATATTTGATCTCAATGTTAACGTCCATACAGATTGGTTTCTAGATAATGAATCTGATCCCGGTCTCTCCGCAGTGACAACGTAAAATGGTCAAAAACTTCGATAGTCGATGATTTAACTATCAAAGAAAAACATGTGTGCAAACAATAATATTATTTATAGACGGAAATTCTATCGATCAATTATCATTCATCATTTATTCCTTTAATTTATTTATCATTAATTTATTCATATCCAATTTCCTGTTCCATATATTCATAATTGCTTATTTTCTGAATCTAGAAAATATACGTTATTAATCATTGGAAAATGTTTCCACTTCTTATTCACATATCACTGTCATTCCAGTATTCCTTATCAACAAAACAATTCATTTTTTATGCTAAGAAAACATTTTTGATTTTATTTGGAAAATGTTTCCAAAACTCAATTATATGTCTTTCAAATGAACAATTTATAAAACATCGTTATGCCCGCTCAATCCATTTATCGCTTATTACTTACGGTATCTCTAACAGATCTTCACCATCGAACTTCGAGTATTCCTTAGTTAATCACGAAGTCAATCAAGTTGGGGTATAATTAACTCTCAAGCCTTAACTGAAAAACGTTCTTAACCTTGCAACAGATAAAGCTCAACACTCTAGTTTTAGCAATCATTTCTTATGCAAACTCTTGGATTTCATTTACAACTTTCCTTCTTTGATAAATTGTTGGTTATAACGATAACGTTATAAACCTTACTTCCGAAATATCTAACTTTAATACTATAACTTTTAGTTCTTAATTTAAAAAAAATAATTTATTTATTTAGCAAATAAATCTTGATTTAAAAACCGGAAAGTAAATAGTACTTTCCCGAATTCGATATAATTGAATTTGACGTATAACTCTCTTTCGAGTAATATCTATTTGATTAACTCTTCTTCGAATAACTTATATTCGATTAACTATTTTTCGAATAACTATATTTGATAAATTCTCTTTCGAATGACTAACATTCGATTTACACACTTCGAATAATTTAGATTCAATTAATTCACTTTGAATAACTTATATATGATTAAATCACTTCGAATAACTTATATTCGATTAATTTGCTTTGAATAACTCATATTCGATTAATTCACTTTCGAATAAATTATATTCGATTAACTCATTTTCGAATAAATTATATTCGATTAATTCACTTTCGAATAAATTATATTTGATTAACTCACTCCGAATAACCCATGTTCGATTAACTCTCGTCGAATAACTTATATTCGATTAACTCTCGTCGAATTACTTATATTCGATTATAACCATAAGTTTCTAGTTGAATGCTAATTACACATCTTTACGGATTTTATTTTAAATCCTTTTTGCATTTCGAACATCAAAATGGATTTCATCATCTTCCTTTTAAAACAACTACAAATTTCCCATTTTATATTCATTGTTGAATTTGCAATCTCAATTATCGACTGATAATTATAATTTAATCCATTTATAAACATTGCTTATAAGTCCAACTACTTGTTCTCATTATTAAACAAGTTATTTATTTCTAATCATTCGGAATTTCATTTTTGTTTGAATTCCTGTTTCAAAAAACCCAATTTCCTTTACAAATGTTTTTATTTGCAAAATCTTTACTTAAAAATATTATTCACATTGAATGTGAATAATATTTATATCATTCATTAAGTTTGATTTCGTATTTAAACTAATATCCCATTTCCATACTTCAATTTATACTTCTATTTATAGAATTATTCATACGAAATCTCCTTATTATTTCTAACATGTAAATCTCATTTATAATTCCCATTATAAATGTTGAGTTCATATTCCATTTAAAATATCGGTGTTAAAACCGATTTCTGCTTCTCTATATAAGTTCGTACTTATATATTCCATTTATCAAATGATAAATATTTTATTTCATTTATAAAATATTATTTATAAATTAATCGTTTTCATTTATCTGTTTAAAACAGATTAAAAACTACTTTGCATCCATCTTCTAGTAGTTCATTTCTATCTTGTAAATTCCTTTTTTTATAAATCTATTCATTTCATACATGTTCATTTTTATAAAATCTTTCATTTCATAAATGTTCATTTTTATAAAATCTTTCATTGTATAAATGTTCTTTTTTATAAAATCTTTCAATGTATAAATGTTCTCCTTTTAAAAAATCTATCATTGTATAAATGTTCTCCTTTTATAAAATTTGTTCATTTTATAAATGGTTCACTTTATAAAATCTGTTCATTTTATAAATGTTCTTTTTTTTACAATGTATATTTAATTTGTGTAAATATTTTATTTTCCATCTACACTGTAAAAATTCACTTTTTACATTGCAGTGATCAATATCATTCTAACATACATAATCAATAAAAGGCTATATGTCACATCATATATCACAATACATGAAAAACAGTAAAATAAATGTTGAGGAATCCAGTTGGATCCCTCCGACCTGTTTCCCTGCATCCACGGATGTTACACAATATAATTCATACCAATTTCAGTTCAATATGTACTATTTTGATAAAAAGAATCGAGGTTTGTTAACGATATGTGTGTATATCGTTATCTGTAAATTTCAACCAGCAGTCAACAATTCAACCAAACAATCATCACACATAAATTAATCATTATTTGTCAGTACTAGATTATATTTATAAAAATATGATCTAAATAGAGTTAGTGAGTTTTACTCACATTGTGCGATTATCACTAAATAATGATATTTGATCGTCCGACTAGTTCAAGCGTTTTATTTTGCCATAAATTGTGACGAGCTCCAAATCACTCCAAACTAGTTCCATTTGTAGCCCTCGTCCATACGATCCCAATGTGACCAGTTTCGCTGAATTTCGTTTCCGTATGACAAAGTTATGACATTTTAAACTTTAACATACATTTAAATTAAATTAAACATGGAATTGATTTGTAAATGGGCTTTAACCTTCACATACCAGCCCAATACCCCTACATCCCCGATCCACTTGAACCCCCTTCTTCCCCAACGCTAAACACAACGAGCTCCACCCATTCGTGGCCATTTTTCACCAACTTTCTCCGATCCAATCTCCCTCCACACTTAACTGAATCACAAACCATCACCACCATTCTCTTTCTCTTAAAAATCTCCAGCTCCCCAACACCATAGATCGAAGCTCGAGCTCGTGGGAAAAATCCGGTTTTTAGCCCTATGTCGCACGATACAGTGTCCATCTCGACACTTTTTTCCACCAAATCGCCTCAAAATTCCACACAACACTCCTCTTCACTCACTGAGATAAAAAACAATACTAAAATCGAGCATCGATCCTTCAACAATTGCACAAAAATTACAACTCTAGCTATATGTTTCCACGCAGTACACAATTTTCACCAAATCAAAACGCAACCGAACCCAAAAACACTTATATAGAATCGAAGAGCATTGGACGCTGATCACAAATATATAAAGTTTGTATTTTTTTAGTGGAGATTTGAATTTGATTTGAATTTTTGAAAATGGATTGGCTATGGTTTATTTTTATCTGGAGGAGGCGGCTGTGTTTTGACTATGGAGAAAGTGTTTTAGGGTTGGAGTGTTGAGATTATATATAGAGTAAGTGAAATTATTTTTTTAATAATATTTTATATATTTTTTTACTCAATTTACTCATTTATTTGTCTTCTAAAAATCCCTGTGATGGCATAAAATTTCCAAAAATCATGGAAATTGACATGCAGCTACAATTTGATATTACGGACCCAACGAAACCTATTTTGTCGAATTCCGACTCCATTTGCTCACACAGCGTATTTTTAATCGTCAAAATATCGACTATTCTTCATGTTAAAATCGTGCATGGCCACATACTGATTCAAAAAATCACGAAACAGTAATTTAATATTACGGATCAAACAAAATTGGTTTCGTCGAATTTGGAGGTCATTTGAAAAATGGTTATTTTCTAAGGCTCTAAATAGACCGTTTAAATATAAATATATTTAGAAATAATCAAATTAAATATTAATAAATTAATATTATCGTATATCTTTACATATGATATCATACAGCTCCAAAATATACGTATTTGGATCTATGCATCGATATTTAAAAATCTTAGTTTAATCGATATTTAATTTATATAAAACCATTTTATAATATAAATAAATCATTATAAAATATAAATGAATTCCATAGCGACTATTTTAAAATTTGATTTTGACATAACTTACAATCTACATGACGAAATCTCAATTTTTTTGTTTCATTAGAATAATACAGATCAACAGATCCGAGCGTTTCTTATTTCACAGAAATCCTACTTAAAATGGATTTCTTATATTCAATTGAAGTTCAAATAGCCAAATAACGAACTACCACGACATTACGGGCTTGATTATAATTAAATTATAATTTATATGTTCTAACGTCGATTAAATAATATATTCGCTATTCTAATCCAATTCTAAACTGAATTATACCTTATATATGATCCAATTCACACTGTATTTTGAATTCAGCTATTTTTGACTATTTAGGAATTATAATATATTTTTATATTATAAATATTAATTAAATATTCAATATTATTTAATTAAATAACCATTTAAATTTATAAATCACTATTTAAATAATTAAATTAAGTAATTATTACACTGTAAAAATATGGGACATTACACCCGTGGAGGGTTTGCTATAAATTAAACAATTGAGAGATGTGTAGATATCATCCCAATACCCATGTGGGGTTAAACAATTGAGAGATGTATCAATATCATTCCAATACCCGTATGGGGTTTACTGTAAACTAAACAATCGAGAGATGTGTCAATATCATCCCAATACCCGTGTGGGGATTTCTACACATTTAATGAACGGTAATTGGTAACTTACTTCATTAAGACCATTTAACGTTCAAACAGTTTCTAATCAACACTGTTTGTTTTTTAGACGTCACATAACCAATTAAATACATATATATCAAGTAAAAATTATATTTTTATCATACTACTAAACATTTAATTTCATTATAAACTTGCATAATTAGTTAATAATCATTTAAGAACTCAAGTTTATTAACCAACAATAGCTAATTTCTAGCTAGCCCTTTATATAGGTTTTAGTTTCTCACCGCGAGCTCTGCTACGCTAATCTTTCACGCGAACGGACTTCGAAATCTCTAGCCCTCGACTATGACACACCAAATATAGGACTTTTAAGCTTGCAACTAAACCAAGATTGCTCCTTTTTAACTCAAATCAACTAGCTAATACTCTACACACACACACACATTCACTCACTTGTATACACTTAGCTACACAAAAAAGGAAATATGAGATTTTTAAAGAGGTTAAGGGCTTGGGGAGGTAGGGGTGGCAGTTAGACCCGACCCGATGGACCCGGACCCGACCCGTCGGGTCTCGGTTCTAGGCGGGCCGGGTTTAGTCGGGTCTAAACTATACATTTCAAAAATCTAGACCCGACCCGACCCGAGCTTCGGTTCGGGTCGGATCGGGTCGAAGCTCGGTTCGGTTCGGGTCGGTTCGGGTTCGGTTGAATAATAACACTAAAAATACATATATTTCAATACTTTTTATTCGGGTCCATGCGGGTCGGGTTTGATCGGGTCTTGATGGCATTTTTCATCACCTAGACCCGACCCGAGACCCATCGGGTTCGGTTCGGGTTCGGGTCTTTTCGGGTCGGTTCGGTTCGGGTTTTCGGTTCTCGGTTCTAATTGCCAGCCCTATGGGGAGCATGGGGAGGCCACGGCTAGCAGGGGTAGGGGTGGCGCAGGTAGGTGGAGCCCAAGCGTGGGGTCTAGGGGGTGTAGGAAGTGAAAGATGGTGGCTTTAAGGGTGTAAGTGTAAATAGGTGATAAAATGTGATTTTTATAGGTTTAAGTAGGAGATAGGATCACGACAAAGAGGAGGGGAGAGGGAGTTGTTGCACAAACAGGTGAGGGTGGGGGAGGGCATGGAAATTATGTAGAGGAGCTTGGGGTGGTGGAGGTCATGGATTCAAGGAGGAAGGAGGAGTACTTAAGTGAAAAATCGGAAGAGAAAAGGAAAGAAAGGAATGGGTATTGTGTAAAGAGAGGGAGGCACACAGATTGCTTAGGTGTCGCGTGGAGATGGAAAGAAAGAAAAACACCTTGGGTGCTTGGATGGAAGACACATGGCATAAGTTGCTTTTGCTTTAAAGCTTAAGTTAAATGATGAAGTATTTTTATTAAACATCGCGTCTTTTTCTAACGTTAATTCCATTTCTCACAAAATTTTGGATCCTAAAATAAAATATAATTTTGGATCCAAAGTAATAGGTCACATCAAATTCTGAATTCGTTTGACCTTCCGTTTTATTTTTTTATTGTGTTCTAGCATGTTTCTGACCGATTGATTGGGTACTCGTTTATTTCACGCATGACCACATATAAACTTCAAAAATTAGGAAATTTTCCATTTTTCAACGTTACAAATCCAATAAATTTGGTTTTGTCGAATTTCGGGATCGTTTGGAAAAAATTCTTTGTGAAGTTATGGAAACAACATTAAATCATCGAATCTTTAAAATTGGCCATAATTCTTACAAAACAGGTTTAGAAATCATTGTTGAACGGTTTTAGAGATCTTTGGTTGTATTCAGATACTTAACTCAAAATCTCAAAATTATAATTTCGGTGAATAGTGTTTTCTACCCAAAATTGTTCAATACTGATAAGTTGGTAAAACTGATTTAAATAACTTATTTGACCATTATAATTTTTGAAATCGTATTTAAAAATGAGTGTATGTATCCAGAACCATGCGCGCTTATTTTAATTTCTTAAAAACTAGCATTCTCAAAAATTAAATTGGTTCCACAATTCATGTCGTTACATGTTTACTACAAGATTTTTTTTCTAAGATAGTTTGTAATAGAATAAAGCCATTTTTAAGTCACCACATAGCTGAAAATCACTACGCATTTATCCAGGGTCGTAATGTAGGTGATAACATCCTATTGGCACATGAACTATTCGTGACTTCAAGAAAAATGGAGTTTTAAAGTTTTGGTCAAGGTTGATTTGCAGAAGCCAAATAATATGGTTAACAGAGAATTTTATGCCACTTACTCTCTCGAATGGGGTTTCCAGTGCACTTCATTAACATAATTTATGAGTGTATTTCTACCGCTAGTTTCTCTATCCTTTTTTAGGGTATTCCTAAAGGAGTTATCTCTTCGAATCGTGGTATTCATCATGGGGATCCATTATCACCATATTTGTTCATTGTGGTTATGCAATACTTTGATTGTGGAGGAGGTTGTCTCTGCCAACATGTTCCACCCAGTTTCTAGCTTTGAGCCAGTTATAACATGTAACAACCCATATTTTTAAATAACATGTTATAACATAAATGAAGGCAGAATTAAACTGTAAAATCTGAATCAAGGGAAATGGGCTGTGCCATTGCAATCGTCTCGGAAAAATACGCGAAATAGAGTCCGAATTTTCGAAAATAGGAGTCCGTATGATCAAGATATGGCCTCGCGAAGTTTCACGAAAAATTCACAAATTAAAGTATAATTAATTAAATGAAATGGGTTGCGCAGAGAAATATATATATATTGATATATATATAATTGAAAATTAAATAAATAAATATGCAAAAATGTTCAAAACAGCGAATTGGGAGAGGGGAATAACCGAACTGGCCGATTTTTGAGGTCGACCCAAGCTCGCTGGGTCGACTAGGGGTTAATCCAGGGTGTTTGGCTGTCAACCCGTGGGCCGATTCGCTCAAATGCAGATTTTGCATTTGAATGGTTCTCATGGTTCAGCTTTAATCTAAAGGCCCTAGATGGTTCCTACACTTGACTTCTTCCCCAAGACATGCTTTGATGGCTTGGATTGAATCTAGGGTTAATCCTATGGCTAATACTATCCTAATCCTCTATAAAAAGACCCCAAACCTAGCCTAAATCACCATTATTCAATCCTACAACTAAACTATGTCAAATTTGTTCCTCTCATGGCCTCCACTCTCATGCTAAAAATTCCTAAGCCTATTTCTATGAGAGATTGTGAGTTCATACAAGTGCTTTCAAACTTGTATGAGTGTTCTTAGTTTGCATTCAAGTCAAGTTGCAACATTTCTATTTCAAAGCAAGGATTTTTATTGATTTGGCTCAAGGGTTTTCATTTGTAGATTGCATATTTGGGTTTTTGGTGCTTGCATAAGGGCTTCGTCTCAATCTTTATAATAAATATTTATTTGTGTCTTCATAGCATTGTAAGCCCTTTTCTACTTTCTTTTTATTGAACTCTAAAGTTAAATGAATGATGCAAGTTTGGTTGATCATTATATGCAAGTTTGGTTGATCATTATATGCAAGTTTGGTTGATCATTATGCAAGTTATGTATGACACATGTTATCATGTTATGCAAGTTTGGGTTGATCATTATACACATGATATCATGTTATGCAAGTTAAACTTGAGTTTATGGCCTTAAAGCTTCAAGCTTTATGTTAAAGGTTGCATTTTGGCAACATGAAAATTATCATATCCCTTATGATAACTTGCATGTGAGGCCAAATGCGAACTTCTAGCAACTTCTACATGTTATTTATCACCATGTATCACTCATATGCTAAGTTTGGTTTTATGCATGCTTTTGAAGCCTAATAATGCAATATGCAAGTATATGAACATATGTACGTTTCATATTGTAACACCCCGAAAATTCTATAACTGTGAAATTAACAAATTAAAGTATAATTAATTTGAAATCAAAGAACCAAGGGAAACGGGATACGCCATTGCGTTCGTATCGGAAAAATACGCGAAATAGAGTCCGAGTTTTCGAAAAACGGAGTCCGTATGAAGAAGATATGGCCTTCGGAAGTTTTGAATTAAATTTAAAATTCAAACAGAATAAAATAATAATCGGGCCCAATGGGCCAGGGCGGATAAAAACCCGCCTAGGCCACCCAGGTCGACTGGGCTGTCGACCTGGGCTACCCATGTCGACAGGGCTGTCGACAGCCCTGTCGACAGGGGTGTCGACCTGGTCGAGCCCAGCCAACCTGGCTGGCCAGGTCTGTGTTTGGTCGAATTTCTGTGGTCTGCTTTGTCATTAGGGCTAGGTGGCGGGTTCTAATTGGTCTCTCTATCTAATGAATGGCTACGATCTAACCTAGCAACATCAATGGTCCTAATCAATTCCTAACCTCTATATAAACAACCCTAGACTAAACCCTAATCTATTCATTCAAATTAAGAACATAGCCGCCATGTTGCTGAGGAACGACTAAGAGTAGCCGCCAACTAGAGAGAGAATTAGGAAGAAAGTTCTAAAGCCTAAAGCAATTCAAGCAACCTAAAGCCAATCAATTCAACAAAGGAATCATATCTCTTAATTAGAGAATTCGCCGCAACCATTGTAAGTAGAGTATTACTTTGGTATGAATAAACAACTGTATTGATGTGTATGCTTGAATTGTGGCAATAAAAGTAATTCATATTTGTGCAAAATTATGTTATTCATTATAAAGGACTACATGCGGTAGTTCTATGCAAGTATACGTTTGGAATATTGCGCAAATTATGTAATCTATGTTGAAGCTACATGTATGTAGTTGATTGAAATTCATGCAAGTTTGGGGCTTTGTTATTATGCCATCATGATGTATATTTTTGTGCATAAATCATTTTGCAAGTAATTGAAACAAGTTTGGTTGTTATAGTTCATATGAAACTATGTTGGAATTTTGACACCATAATCCATGTATTAAGTCATGCTTTTGCAAACTTATGAAAATGACTAGGCTATGATTGATATTTGACCATGTTAGTTCTATATTGTTAGCAAGAATTATATGATAACATATGTGAGACATGGCCAGGTTAGACTCAAAAATCCCTTTTTGCAAGTTTAAAGCAAACACCATGATTAGGAATATTTATGCATAAGTATGTTTATACCATCGTTATGTGATTAGACTTAAATTATGATTAAGTTGAACTATGCTTTTGTGTTAGTAACAAAGTATCCCCTTTGTAAACATGTAGAAACCTTATGAACATGGCTTGTTTATGTTTATGCCATGAACAAATTTAACTTTACTTATGCCATGTTTATGCTAAAAGTATTTATGCCATGCTTATGTTTGACATTATGCTATGCTTATGCTAGAAGTATTTATGACATGCTTATGTTTGACATTATGCCTAAATAAGAATATAGGTTCATGTTGTAGTTAAACCTATGCAAGTTCACATGCTTTGATTCATGTCACCTATGTTACCACTATGCAAGTACACCAATTTCTATTTTGTATTTCCAACGTCGTAATTGCAAGTTCATGCGCTCACTTTCCCCTCTTTGTGTATGTAATCACGCTTTAAGCCTCCCCTTTTCGCATGGCTAAATTGGGCTTTAAAAGGCTAAGCCCAATATATATATAAACGGACGTGTAAAACGGGGGAAAATAACGTTGGGTTAAAATTAATTAATGAATGAAAATATAAAATAGAAGGGCCCAAGTTCAAGTATGGGTTGGGCCCGTGATTGGTGTAACCTTTACACCATTAACTTAATAATGGGCCGCAAATATTTACATATAAGAAATAAAGAGGAATGACAAAATATGTAAATGTAGAACATACGATGTGTTTAACCCGAGGTTGGATTGAGTTGTGATGTAAACCTGCCCGGAACCGCCCGGCTGTCCAGTAGTCACAACAATACCTATCCAATGTGGGAGGTTAAACATGGAGCCCAGCAAGGACCCGAGGTTAGACTGAGTTGTGGCGTAAGACTGCCCGGAACCAACCGGCAACAGGCAGCCACAACAATACCTGTCTAATGTGAGAGGTCAGGGCCTTAATAAGACAATTAAGGCTGAGTCAGGATTGTTAGGATTAAGTGAACTAAAGACTTAATCAAAATGGAACATGCTAAACTAAACGGACTGGTGGGGGTTAGGTTAGAAAACACTTAACCAACTTAGCATGTTGGCTAGAGATAGAAAACCTAGTAACGGAGGACCCTTTACAGCAGTAACCCAAAAAGGTGTATCAGGATACCCTGAAACTAGGCAGGGTGGGGCACGATTACTGGGCTGATTGTAAGAGGTCAAAGCGACGGCGGTGGTGTAGCAGTGTAGGTTCTAACGGAGTGCGGGCGTGCACACACTCCGGCGCAGAAAAATAAGGCACTGGACACCAGTAGCATACCTGTGCACTCTAAGGTTGTGTCGGGTTGCCACTATGGGACTTGATACACCCCATGGTGGGACCAGCATAGGTAACTACAACATCGGGGGCCGTAAGACACATGTAACCTTGCGAGTAGGAGCCGATCATCATTGAATGGATCACATCACCCTGATTATGGGGTGCAAATCGGAAACTAGTTTATATGGGTTCAGAGATCAACATGGGGTACGATAGTATATTCGACCCTAGACAACTTAACCAAGTTTATTGTGCTTGCCCACTTCTTGTTTATGCTTATCATACCCAGTTCTTTATTCATAGACAAAATAGTACTAGACTTACTCAGGCTTTATGTCTGACTCTATTTTTCTTTCGTCTTCTTTCTTCCGTTCCCCCCCCCCCCAGGTCCTCAGGGAGGGAACACAGCAGCTTGATCAGCCTCAACATCCAGCTTGAAGAAGAGAAATGTATTGCTTGGACTTTCCTGTTTTGAACTATGGCTTTGGACAATCCACTATGGGGCTTTTGCAGTTTATCTACGTTTTATTTATGCTTCTTTAAATAATGTACTCAAGACAGATTATGAAAGTGTTATGTTATGTTTTTGGAAAGGATGTAAGACAATTATGGTGATGTTTTGTAACACGTATTTGACTTTATGAAATAAAAGTTTGTTGTTCTTCCGCTATTTACAAATATGTGTTCTTATATCTGTCTTGTATATCTGTGATTTGTACTTATAAACCTCCACCAAAATTAGGGCATTCCCTTTGAGAGTGACCCTAACGGAGGTGGGGTGTTTCACTTGGTATCAGAGCATAGGTTTACCAGATAAGATAAAAAGTTTTGAAAAATTATTTTCAAAAAGAAAATTTAAAGAGGCATTTTTAAAAGAAAAATATTATTTTATTTTAAAAAGGCAAAGTCCACCCCCCAAAGCCATAGGAACTATCTCTTATCCTTCGTTTTGAATCTATCCTTTTTGTTTCAGCATGTCCCAAGAACTTAACTTGCCGGAAGGGGTGCCAATACCTGGTTGGTTTAGACGGTTCTTAGAAGCAAGAGCCACTCAGCCAGGTCCTACCATTCCTCCTCCCCCAGCGGAAGGAAATCATCCAGCTGCAGCAGCACCTTTTCCTCCACCTCCTCCTCGGGGAAACACATTCGCTAAGATATGCAAAGATTTTAAAGCTATGGGAGGAAGGGATTTCCATGGAACTGAGTCCTTCGTAGCAGCTAGGAATTGGCTGAAAGAAACAGAGGACCTATTCATCATCTTTGAGGTAGAGGATAGACAAAAAGTACAACTGGCAGTGTGGCTATTGAAGGGTGAGGCTTCCTACTGGTGGGAAGTCACTAATGCTGAAAGACCAGTGGAGACATGGGAGGACTTTAGGGCAAGGTTTGAGACTAAATTTCTCTCAGATGCGGAAAGAAGTTTGCAGTTGGAAAAATTCTTATTTCTTAAGCAAGGGGACAAGACAGTCAGAGAGTATGTGAATCAGTTCGATGAGCTGGCTAGGTTTGGGCTTGACCTAGTCAACACCCCGCACAAGAAGGCTCTCCGTTTCGTCAAAGGGTTGAATGAGCCATTACACAGTTTGGCCATGACCCATATACCCATGGGAGCCACGTATGAAAGATTGGTGCAAATGGCATTGCTGAATGAAGAGGATAAGGGCAAGAAGAAAGAGGGTTTGCAGCCCAAGAAGACAGACTTTAAGAAGGGCGGGAAAGGCAACAAGGAGAAGAGGAAGTGCAATTTCTGTGGCAAAGCGGGGCACTTAGTAAAGGACTGCCGGAAAAAGAAGGCCAAGGAGAATGGTGGGTGCTTTTCTTGCGGTGAGACAGGCCATAGGGCTAAGGACTGCCCAAAGAAACGAGGACAGGGGCAGAGGGCTGGATCCACCCAAGGGGCACAGGTCCATGTGCTAGAAGCGCCACCTCTGCAACAGCGAGGTATAAATACTTCTGTAGAAAGTGTAGTTTATCTTTATGATCACCCCGTTCGCACTTTATTTGATTCTGGCGCATCACACTCCTTTATCTCGTCTGCTTTAGTAGAATCTCTGCACCTAAAAACTAGTATGGTAGAGGACCCCTTAATTGTTTCAAACCCAATTGGGGGCCCAGCTCATTTGTCTATGATCTGTGTGGGATTGAAAATTTCTATTCTAAGTGTAGAATTTCAATGTAGTGCCTTTGTTTTGGGCTTTTCGGGGTATGGTTTGATTTTGGGTATGGATTGGCTATCCAGTAATGGGGCCATCCTTGATTGTGAGAAAAGGGCTGTTAGGCTCCTAACCCAGCTCGGTAATAGTTTGGAAATTTCTTGTAATCCCTCGTATGCGGTTATGCTTAGTTATCTTGAATCGCTAGATGCCTCTGTTGAAAATTTGAAATCAGTTAGAGTGGTCCGGGAATATCCGGATGTCTTCGAAGAGGTGAAGGGCTTGCCTCCGAAGCGGGAAATAGACTTCCGCATATATCTTGTAGATAATGCAAAGCCCGTTGCGTTGCCCGTTAGACATATGGCTCCACGAGAAAGGAAAGAGCTCAGTAAACAGATTAAAGAGCTTCTAGAAAAGGGGTTCATTAGGAGGAGCATTTCAGAATGGGGCGCTCCGGTGGTGTTCGCTACGAAGGCGGATGGTTCACTCCGTCTATGTGTTGACTATAGGGAGCTCAACAAGCTAACAAAAAAGAATAGGCACCCTCTCTCTAGAATTGACGATTTGTTTGACCAGCTTGTAGGAGCGTCTGTTTTCTCCCAACTCGATTTAGCAACCGGTTTTCATCAGCTAAGGGTGGCTGAAGATAGCATCGATAAAACGGCGTTTAGAACCCCAGACGGTTTCTTTGAATGGCTTGTCATGCCTTTCGGCTTGACAAATGCACCTGCTTACTTCGTGGACCTGATGAGTAGGGTATTTAGAGATTTCCTCAACAAATTCGTAGTAGTCTTCGTAGATGATATCCTTATCTTCTCAAAGAATGAAGAGGAACATGCTCAGCACCTAAGGGCAATCATGGAAACTTTGCGAGTCCATCAACTAAAAGCCAAATTCTCCAAATGCCACTTTTGGAGGGAAGAGGTGAGGTTCCTTGGGCACATAGTATCCAAACAAGGGTTGGCAGTGGACCCTGCTAAGGTAGTGGCGGTACAGGACTGGAAGACACCAAGGAATGCGACTGAGGTCCGAAGCTTTCTAGGACTAGCGGGTTTCTATCGAAAGTTTATAAGGGATTTTGCGAAAATCTCAGCTCCGCTCACGAAATTGACTAAGAAGAATCTAGTGTTTAATTGGGATTTGGATTGCGAGTTTGCTTTCCAACGACTAAAAAGGGCTCTCACAACAGCCCCAGTTTTGACGCTACCAGATGGGAGCAAGATGTTCACTGTTTATACGGATGCATGTGGGACAGGGCTAGGCGCCGTCTTAATGCAAGAAGGAAGGGTAGTAGCTTATGGCGGGAGGCAGTTGAAGGTGCACGAAAAGAACTACCCAACCCACGATCTTGAGTTAGCCGCCATCGTCTTTGCACTCAAGTCTTGGCGACACTATCTCCTAGGTGAGAAGTTCGAACTCTACACTGACCATAAATCGTTGAAATATCTTTTCTCGCAGAAGGATCTTAACTTGAGGCAACAAAGATGGATGGAGTTTCTTGCCTCGTACGATTTCGAAATCTCCTATACTCCGGGCAAAGGCAACGTAGTGGCAGACGCGTTGAGCCGAAAGAAATTGACCCTAAGCCCGTTGTTTGTTGAAAGACAAAGCCTAGAGTTTATAGCCAGCTTCGACTTTAGGCCTTCCTCCGATTTCGTACCGGGCCTGCTAGCATCTCTCGAAGTGCGCCCAACTTTAGTGGATTCAGTAGGGACAGCACAACGCGAAGACCCTCAGCTTGTGGAAATAATTGATAGGCTAATTAGGGGTGAGACCTCAAGTCACCTCAACCGATACTCCATCGACGATTGGGGTTTGCTAAGGCGAGACGGAAGACTATGCGTCCCACAGATAAAAGATTTAGTAAAGAAGGTTCTCGAGGAAGCACATCACTCCAAGATGACGATACACCCAGGCGGAGATAAAATGTACAAAGACATAAAGAGGACTTTCTTTTGGAACGGCATGAAAAAGGACGTGGCAGAATTCGTTTCTAAGTGCATGGTGTGCCAACAGGTTAAGGCAGAACAGAAAAAGCCTGGCGGACTGCTACATCCTCTGGAGGTCCCGCAGTGGAAGTGGGATAGCATCTCAATGGACTTCATCGATGGGCTGCCTAGGTCTAGGAGAGGCAACACTAGCATTTGGGTAATAGTGGATAGGCTTACTAAAAGCGCCCACTTTTTACCTGTCAAAAGTAAGAGAACTGCCTCATCCCTAGCATCACTTTACCTCAAGGAAATCGTTCGACTCCATGGAATACCATCTAGCATTGTTAGTGACCGAGACCCCATCTTCACCAGCGAGTTTTGGCGGAGCCTGCAAGAAGCAGTAGGAACGCAGTTATGCTTGAGCACAGCCTATCATCCCCAAACCGACGGCCAAACAGAGAGAGTGAACAGAGTTTTGGAAGACCTTTTAAGACTATGCATCCTTGACTTCGGAGGGACATGGGAAGACCACCTTCCTTTGGTAGAATTCGCCTACAACAACAGTTATCAAGCAACCATCGGAATGGCGCCCTTCGAAGCTTTATATGGAAGACCGTGCCGATCGCCCACTTGTTGGTGGGAGTCCACGGATAAGCTCATACTTGGACCAGACATGATCCGAGAGACTTCAGAGAAAGTAGACTTAATACGAAGAAGGATGAAGACGGCCCAAGACAGACAAAAGTCCTATGCCGACAAGAGGAGGACCGACCTTGAATTCGAGGTTGGAGACAGAGTTTTTCTCAAGGTATCACCGCTGAGAAACGTTGTTCGCTTTGGAACCACAGGAAAGCTAGCACCAAGGTTCGTAGGGCCATTCCCAATCATCGAGAAAATTGGTAAAATGGCCTATAGATTAGAGCTACCCGAGAAGTTGGCTGGAGTCCACAACGTTTTTCACGTTTCACATCTCCGAAAATGTCTACATGAGTCTGCTGAAGTGGTAGAGCCAAATATACTCGAAGAGGCCGAAGTGGAACGCGAAGCAACCATAAGAAAAGTTCCAACCCGCATCTTAGGAACGGAAGTGAAGAAGCTACGCAACCGCGAAGTCAAGCTCGTCAAAGTTCAGTGGAGCGACGCCGAGGAAGACGCGACTTGGGAAACTGAGGCTAGAATCCGTACAGCCTACCCTTTTCTATTCGAGGGTACATCCTTGATCTTTCCTTTTCCTTAAGTTGCGCTTTTATCTATCTTTTTAGGTATATTTCCTCGACCGTATCTTTTAGATAGAATCTTTTTGGATGGAAACATGTAGTTGAAACATGTTATGGATGATGGTTGCAAGTGGTTGCAATTGATTGCTAGTGGTTGCTCGTGGTTGCATATACACACACAATCTAGGTTTTAGATCGGCTCAGTCACTTCATATTGCATATGCATATATGTTTGTATTCGTATATGGTTGAACTTTAATGTATTGTCATGTGGATGTTGCATTTGTATTGAATGATTGAGCACTCATGTAGAATCATGAATAGGAAAATTTGCATACATAATGGATTCATGGCACTTACATAATTCGCATTAAGGAGGTCAACTGAATCAGTAGACCGCCTGATTTTGCATTAGATAAGTTCATGTACACACACACTTCGCATATGATCATGAAGCATTAGAAGTCTTTTAAGGACAATGGATGCTCGTGTTTGATGGATGAGTAGATGGATGATTGGATGTTAGGATTTACATTCCTCCTAACTTGAAGATTTCGGGGACGAAATCCTTTTAAGTGGGGGAGAATGTAACACCCCGAAAATTCTATAACTGTGAAATTAAAAAATTAAAGTATAATTAATTTGAAATCAAAGAACCAAGGGAAACGGGATACGCCATTGCGTTCGTCTCGGAAAAATACGCGAAATAGAGTCCGAGTTTTCGAAAAACGGAGTCCGTATGAAGAAGATATGGCCTTCGGAAGTTTTGAATTAAATTTAAAATTCAAACAGAATAAAATAATAATCGGGCCCAATGGGCCAGGGCGGATAAAAACCCGCCTAGGCCACCCAGGTCGACTGGGCTGTCGACCTGGGCTACCCATGTCGACAGGGCTGTCGACAGCCCTGTCGACAGGGGTGTCGACCTGGTCGAGCCCAGCCAACCTGGCTGGCCAGGTCTGTGTTTGGTCGAATTTCTGTGGTCTGCTTTGTCATTAGGGCTAGGTGGCGGGTTCTAATTGGTCTCTCTATCTAATGAATGGCTACGATCTAACCTAGCAACATCAATGGTCCTAATCAATTCCTAACCTCTATATAAACAACCCTAGACTAAACCCTAATCTATTCATTCAAATTAAGAACATAGCCGCCATGTTGCTGAGGAACGACTAAGAGTAGCCGCCAACTAGAGAGAGAATTAGGAAGAAAGTTCTAAAGCCTAAAGCAATTCAAGCAACCTAAAGCCAATCAATTCAACAAAGGAATCATATCTCTTAATTAGAGAATTCGTCGCAACCATTGTAAGTAGAGTATTACTTTGGTATGAATAAACAACTGTATTGATGTGTATGCTTGAATTGTGGCAATAAAAGTAATTCATATTTGTGCAAAATTATGTTATTCATTATAAAGGACTACATGCGGTAGTTCTATGCAAGTATACGTTTGGAATATTGCGCAAATTATGTAATCTATGTTGAAGCTACATGTATGTAGTTGATTGAAATTCATGCAAGTTTGGGGCTTTGTTATTATGCCATCATGATGTATATTTTTGTGCATAAATCATTTTGCAAGTAATTGAAACAAGTTTGGTTGTTATAGTTCATATGAAACTATGTTGGAATTTTGACACCATAATCCATGTATTAAGTCATGCTTTTGCAAACTTATGAAAATGACTAGGCTATGATTGATATTTGACCATGTTAGTTCTATATTGTTAGCAAGAATTATATGATAACATATGTGAGACATGGCTAGGTTAGACTCAAAAATCCCTTTTTGCAAGTTTAAAGCAAACACCATGATTAGGAATATTTATGCATAAGTATGTTTATACCATCGTTATGTGATTAGACTTAAATTATGATTAAGTTGAACTATGCTTTTGTGTTAGTAACAAAGTATCCCCTTTGTAAACATGTAGAAACCTTATGAACATGGCTTGTTTATGTTTATGCCATGAACAAATTTAACTTTACTTATGCCATGTTTATGCTAAAAGTATTTATGCCATGCTTATGTTTGACATTATGCTATGCTTATGCTAGAAGTATTTATGACATGCTTATGTTTGACATTATGCCTAAATAAGAATATAGGTTCATGTTGTAGTTAAACCTATGCAAGTTCACATGCTTTGATTCATGTCACCTATGTTACCACTATGCAAGTACACCAATTTCTATTTTGTATTTCCAACGTCGTAATTGCAAGTTCATGCGCTCACTTTCCCCTCTTTGTGTATGTAATCACGCTTTAAGCCTCCCCTTTTCGCATGGCTAAATTGGGCTTTAAAAGGCTAAGCCCAATATATATATATAAACGGACGTGTAAAACGGGGGAAAATAACGTTGGGTTAAAATTAATTAATGAATGAAAATATAAAATAGAAGGGCCCAAGTTCAAGTATGGGTTGGGCCCGTGATTGGTGTAACCTTTACACCATTAACTTAATAATGGGCCGCAAATATTTACATATAAGAAATAAAGAGGAATGACAAAATATGTAAATGTAGAACATACGATGTGTTTAACCCGAGGTTGGATTGAGTTGTGATGTAAACCTGCCCGGAACCGCCCGGCTGTCCAGTAGTCACAACAATACCTATCCAATGTGGGAGGTTAAACATGGAGCCCAGCAAGGACCCGAGGTTAGACTGAGTTGTGGCGTAAGACTGCCCGGAACCAACCGGCAACAGGCAGCCACAACAATACCTGTCTAATGTGAGAGGTCAGGGCCTTAATAAGACAATTAAGGCTGAGTCAGGATTGTTAGGATTAAGTGAACTAAAGACTTAATCAAAATGGAACATGCTAAACTAAACGGACTGGTGGGGGTTAGGTTAGAAAACACTTAACCAACTTAGCATGTTGGCTAGAGATAGAAAACCTAGTAACGGGGGACCCTTTTCAGCAGTAACCCAAAAAGGTGTATCAGGATACCCTAAAACTAGGCAGGGTGGGGCACGATTACTGGGCTGATTGTAAGAGGTCAAAGCGACGGCGGTGGTGTAGCAGTGTAGGTTCTAACGGAGTGCGGGCGTGCACACACTCCGGCGCAGAAAAATAAGGCACTGGACACCAGTAGCATACCTGTGCACTCTAAGGTTGTGTCGGGTTGCCACTATGGGACTTGATACACCCCATGGTGGGACCAGCATAGGTAACTACAACATCGGGGGCCGTAAGACACATGTAACCTTGCGAGTAGGAGCCGATCATCATTGAATGGATCACATCACCCTGATTATGGGGTGCAAATCGGAAACTAGTTTATATGGGTTCAGAGATCAACATGGGGTACGATAGTATATTCGACCCTAGACAACTTAACCAAGTTTATTGTGCTTGCCCACTTCTTGTTTATGCTTATCATACCCAGTTCTTTATTCATAGACAAAATAGTACTAGACTTACTCAGGCTTTATGTCTGACTCTATTTTTCTTTCGTCTTCTTTCTTCCGTTCCCCCCCCCCCCCAGGTCCTCAGGGAGGGAACACAGCAGCTTGATCAGCCTCAACATCCAGCTTGAAGAAGAGAAATGTATTGCTTGGACTTTCCTGTTTTGAACTATGGCTTTGGACAATCCACTATGGGGCTTTTGCAGTTTATCTACGTTTTATTTATGCTTCTTTAAATAATGTACTCAAGACAGATTATGAAAGTGTTATGTTATGTTTTTGGAAAGGATGTAAGACAATTATGGTGATGTTTTGTAACATGTATTTGACTTTATGAAATAAAAGTTTGTTGTTCTTCCGCTGTTTACAAATATGTGTTCTTATATCTGTCTTGTATATCTGTGATTTGTACTTATAAACCTCCACCAAAATTAGGGCATTCCCTTTGAGAGTGACCCTAACGGAGGTGGGGTGTTTCACATATGCCACCATGTTAAACTTGTGGCTTCAACACCTTTTTGTCATGATTATGCCAAGTTCCCTATTTTATCCTTTATGCGTTGTTGCGATTATGTAAACGATGGGATTACGTTGGGGTTGGGTAACATAATGACATGAACATGATTTTTGTAACATGACGTGATATGTTAACTTGTAATTATGTTTTGGAAACATAATGGACATGACACTTAGAAAATATGAGTGTGGCCAACTCGAGGTTGGGTTGAGTTTGTAGCATAAATCTACCCGGACCCGCCCGGCTTAACTAGTGGCTACAAACAATAGGACCCAATGTGAGAAGTTGGTCATGTTGTGCTCGAACCCGAGGTTAGACCTAGTTGTGGTGTAAAGCTACCCGGACCCGCCCGGCTTAACTAGTAACCACAACAAAGTCTAATGTGAGAGGTTAAAGCGCATTAAGTTAATTAATGCCTCCTGATTAGGGTTAAGTCATGGTCCACTTAATACTTAAACAATTTGGGCTTGATGGATTAATCGAGGTTAAGTCAGGAGCCTTGGGTACTCTTAACCGATTTAATTCACGTTTGGATCGGGTTAACCACATTTAACCCGTTAGGAAACCCTAGTTGCGTGGTCCTTTTCAGTAGTAACCTTCTAGGTAGTATCATATGACCCTAGGACTAGGCTAGGGTGGGGCACGATTACTGGGCTGATTGTAAGAGACCTAAAGAGACGGCTGAATGATGCCCCGGTTGTTCAGGCGGACCATGGTCGTGCACATTAAGTCCGGAGTTGAACACGGGCACCGGTAGGTTTGGACTGTGCATCATGGTATGGTGTCAGAGGGTTACACCATAGGGCCTGATACACCCTAGAGTAGACCCTGCACAGTCAACTACATTACATGATTAGGCCGTATGACACCGACACCTGGCGAGTTAGGCTTATATGGAGCCGATCGACTAGACCGAGTAGTTGGACCCTGATTTAGGCCATCTCATGATGTTGGGCCAAGCTTGGGCCAAGGGATCAATTTTTGTTTTTACTTGACATGTTAGAATGCTAGTACACCCGTGGTGCAAAACTTAACCTTGATTATGCGATGACACCTTTATCTACCTAGTTAGTTAATCATCATGCCAGTATGTTATTATCCTTATGTTCATCTCAGCTTCTCATGCCAGTTAACTTTACTAGTTCATAGACAGATAGTAGTAGGGCTTACCAGTCTTTTTGACTGACCTGTTTTCTTTCGCCTCTTTTCTTCCGTTTCTCCCCCTCAGGTTCTCAGGGTGGGAACATTGGAGCTTAGCTTGGATCTTTCTAGCTTGCTACGGTTTTGGACATTGAGCTAGCTATGGTTTATCACTTCATTTTGGGGATAGTACTTTATGTATTTCAGTTTTTCAGTTTATGCTTTTATCTAGACTTTGTTGTTGGAAAATAATGACCAAGTACTTTGTTGTAACATGACTATGGTTTTGAAATGCTAAGTTTTATCCGCTGCTTTACTACTCTGTTTTACTTATATGTTCTGTCTTGTGATATCTGCATGCATGTTTACCTTGTTTAACGCCCCTCCAAAGCTAATGTCCTTGCAAGAGTGGCATTGGCGGAGGTGGGGTGTTACATTTGGTATCAGAGCATAAGGTTTACAAGATTTGAGCAAAAGTGTTTTTAAAACTTACCTTTTGAAAAACTATTTTCAAAACCAATCAAGTATTTTCCAAGAAAGGTCTAGTTATTTTTTTTTTTTTAAAAAGGGCTATTCCCCAAAAGCCATAGCACTATCCTTCGTTTCTTCGTTCTGAATCTATCTTTTTCCTTTTTTAGTATGGCCGATAATTTTTCCATCCTGGAGGGCGTACCAGTACCTATTTGGTTTAGAAGGTACGTGGAGGCAAGGGCGAACGAAGCCGGCCCCGCGAACATTCCTCCTCCTTTCCCCGTCACTAACATTTCTCCCCCTCCCGTAGCTGAGGTTCCTCCTCCCCCTCAGCATCCGCAAGAGGATTTCGCAATGCTTTGCAAAGATTTTAAAGCGATGGGTTGCAAGAATTTTGTCGGAACGGAGACTCCCGTGGAGGCAAGAAACTGGTTAAAGGAAACTGAAGACCTCTTTGCTATCTTTGATGTGGAAGATCGTAGGAAAGTTCTGTTGGTGGTATGGCTATTGAAAGGGGAAGCTGCTTATTGGTGGGTAGTCACCACCACTACTAGACCCATTGAGACTTGGGCCGACTTTAGGACGAGATTTGGGCTTTCTATCATCAACAGAAGAGAACCTTCAGCTAGAGAGGTTCCTATCACTAAAGCAAGGGGACATGACCGTTAGAGAATACGTGGATAAGTTTAATCAACTTGCTCAGTTCGGTCTAGAATGGGTTAACACCGCTCGGAAGAAGGCCCTACGCTTTACTCTAGGATTAAATGAGCCATTGCGCGGTTTGGCCATATCTCATATACCCCTGGGGGCGACCTTCGAGAGTTTAGTGAATATGACCCTACTTCAAGAAGAAGATAAGAGTGTCAAGAAGGAGGTCAAGGTAAATGAGTCCCAAGGCAAGAAGGAAGATACTGAGAAAAGAGATAAGAACAACAACAATAGCAAGGACAACAAGTCAAGAGAAAGAAGGAAGTGCAACTTCTGTGGGATTACGGGGCACATAGCCAAAGACTGTAGGAAGAAGAAGAGGAAGTTGGGCGAATGCTTTCACTGTGGAGAGCCTGGACATCTTAGCAAGGATTGCCCCAAGAAGCAAGGACAAGGGCAAGGGCAGAATCAGCGTGCAGGACCTTCTGAAGGGCTAGTGCATACTCTCAACATTGCTCCAGTTCTTGATCGAGGTAGTATTTCTGTAGAAAACCTTGTTTACATTTCTGATTTCCCTGTTCATACCTTGTTTGATTCTGGCGCATCGCATAGTTTTATTTCTGATTTTGTTGAAAGTTTGCACCTAAGTACTAGTCTAGTTGAGATCCCGTTAGTGTTTCAAATCCAATTGGGGGTTCCACCCATCTATCTGTGATTTGTGTGGATTTGAAAATCTCTATCTTGAGCATAGAATTCATGTGTAATGCTTAGGTTCTCGGGTTTATGGGATACGGGTTGATTTGGGTGTGGATTGGTTGTGTACATAGGGTGGTGAGGCTCATGATTCGCCTCGATAATACCCTAGAAATTTCTTGTAACCCTAGAGGTCCCGTCATGTTATGTTATCTTGAATCTCTTGACTCGTCCATCGATGATCTGCAATCTGTAAGGGTGGTCCGAGACTATCCTGATGTCTTTGAAGAAGTAAGGGGGCTACCCCCTAAGCGGGAGATAGATTTCCGCATTTATCTGGTTGATAATGCCGAGCCAGTTACATTGCCCGTTAGGCACATGGCCCTGCGAGAAAGGAGAGAGCTTGATAAGCAAATCAAGGAATAGCTTGGGAAAAATTTCATTAGGCGAAGCATTTCAGAATGGGGTGCTCCGGCGGTATTCGCCACTAAGGCGGATAGTCCATTTTACTTAAGCATGGGTTAGAGAAATCACCCTAGTAAGTACATTTGGTAACGTGGATTGGCACATGTTTTCAAGAGATAGTTTTCTGCGTGGGATACCGCATAGTATGTAAACGAGATCCAAGACTCACTAACGAATCTTGGAAAGCTTGCATGAAACCATGAGTACGCAGTTGGGTGAAAGCCAAGTATTTTAGGCAAAGAATAAGTGGAAGTGGAATGAGAGGCAACGGTGAAATGAGTTCTAACTCATATTTTGGAAATAAGAATTAAGAACTACGGAATTGTGAAGTTAAAAGAAGGTCAAGGCACGATGGGATTAAGCACAAGAAAATGCGGCTTAGGAGACTGAAGACTAGATACGCGCATTATATCTCTTTCTAAGAGTATATCCTTGATCCCTATTGTTCCGTAGAGCTTACTCGCATGCTATCTTTTAAGTATATCCTCTCGGTCCTATCCTCAATCTTAGTTCTGTTGCAAACCCCATAAGGAGTATGACTCGCCTGTTTGTGAGATATAGTTGGGGTGGAGATGTTCGTCACCAAACTATTTGGGCTTTATGGGATATGGGTAATAATTGATAGACTTACAAAGAAAGCCCATTTTATTCCGGTGAAAAGCAAGAGGACCGTATCACGACTAGCATCTGTTTATCTTCAGAAGATAGTGCGGCTGCATGGAGTTCCTTCTAGCATAGTTAGTGATCGTGACCCAATTTACACTAGCCAGTTCTGGAACAGTTTGCAAGAAGCAATGGGTACGCAATTGAATCTGAGTACAGCCTATCACCCCCATACGGATGGCCAAACCGAATGGGTGAATAGAGTGCTAGAAGATCTTTTGAGGTTTTGTGTTCTCGACTTCGGTGGTACTTGGGAAGACCACCTTCCTCTTGTAGAGTTTGCTTATAATAATAACTATCAAGCCAGCATAGGGATGGCACCATTTGAAGCTTCGTATGGGAGACCGTGCAAGCCACCAACATGTTGGTGGGAAGACGACGGATAAGCTTATAATTGAGCCCGACATGATAAGGGACACATCCGAGAGGGTTGAATTGATTCGAAGACGGATAAGAACGTCCCAAGACAGACAGAAATCCTATGCAGACAAGCGAAGGACAGACTTGGAATTTAAAATTGGAGATATGGTCTTTGGGAAGATTTCTCCTTTGCGAAATATGGTTCGCTGACACCAAGGATCGTAGGACCCTTCCCTACTATAGAAAGAGTCGGGAAGATGACTTATAAGGTGGAATTTTCGAGAAGCTGGCCGGAGTGCATAATTTCTTTCATGTCTCGCATCTCCGGAAGTGTTTGCACAGACCCACCAAAGTGGTTGAACCAAGTATTCTTGAAGACATGGAGGTAGAGGATGAAGCAACCCTGAGACGAGCTCTGATTCGTATCATGGAAATGAAGACAAAGAAGCTTAGAAGCAAAGAAGTTAAGCTTGTTAAGGCGCAATGGAGTGAAACAGAGGGAGACGCAACTTGGGAAACCAAGGAGAAGAGGCGCGTGCTTTATCCATTTCTCTTGGAGGATACATTTTCAATCTCTTTTCCTAGATTGGTATATCTTCCCTTTGATATCAATGCTTATCTAGTTTGTCTTGTTTCATAAATCTTGTCATGAGAACCTTAGGTAGAAACCCTTGGTTGAAACATGTATTTGAAACATGTTATGTTTGATGTTTGCAAGTGGTTGCAAGTGTTTGCAAGTGGATACTCGTGGATGCATAATACACGTTAGGCACTAAGATCGGCTCACACACTTTCATACCGCATATGCATGAGTGTTTATGCTTATTCATGGATGAAAACTTGTTATGCTATCACGTGGATGTTGCATATGGATGAATGTTATGTGCACTCATGTAGAGATTATAAATTATGATAGGAATTTGCATACATATGGACTCATTTCACTAACATATTTTCCATTAAGGGGGTTTACTGAATCAGTAACCTCCTGATTTTCGCATTAGATAAGTACATATACACACACCTTTGCATATGATCATACAACATTTAGAACCTTTTAAGGACAATGATTGCTCGTGAATGATGTTTTGAGTATATGGATGATGGATGGTAGGATACGTTCTTCCTGACTTGGAGATTTCGGGGACGAAATCCTTTAAGGAGGGGAGAATGTAACAACCCGTATTTTTGAATAACATGTTATAACATAAATGGAGGCAGAATTAAACTGTAAAATTTGAATCAAGGGAAACGGGCTGTGCCATTGCGTTCGTCTCGGAAAAATACGCGAAATATAGTCCGAGTTTTCGAAAATCGGAGTCCGTATGACCAAGATATGGCCTCGCGAAATTTCACGAAAAATTCACAAATTAAAGTATACTTAATTAAGTGAAATGGGTTGCGCAGAGAAATATATATATATTGATATATATATATAATTGAAAATTAAATAAATAAATATGCAAAAATGTTCAAAGCAGCGAATTGGGAGAGGGGAATAACCGAACCGGCCGATTTTTGAGGTCGACCCGAGCTCGCTGGGTCGACTAGGGGTTAATCCACGGTGTTTGGCTGTAAACCCGTGGGCCGATTCGCTCAAATGCAGATTTTGCACTTGAATGGTTCTCATGGTTCAGCTTTAATCTAAAGGCCCTAGATGGTTCCTACACTTGACTTCTTCCCCAAGACATGCTTTGATGGCTTGGATTGAATCTAGGGTTAATCCTATGGCTAATACTATCCTAATCCTCTATAAAAAAGACCCCAAACCTAGCCTAAATCACCATTATTCAATCCTACAACTAAACTATGTCAAATTTGTTCCTCTCATGGCCTCCACTCTCATGCTAAAAATTCCTAAGCCTATTTCTATGAGAGATTGTGAGTTCATACAAGTGCTTTCAAACTTGTATGAGTGTTCTTAGTTTGCATTCAAGTCAAGTTGCAACATTTCTATTTCAAAGCAAGGATTTTTATTGATTTGGCTCAAGGGTTTTCATTTGTAGATTGCATATTTGGGTTTTTGGTGCTTGCATAAGGGCTTCGTCTCAATATTTGTAATAAATATTTATTTGTGTCTTCATAGCATTGTAAGCCCTTTTCTACTTTCTTTTTATTGAACTCTAAAGTTAAATGAATGATGCAAGTTTGGTTGATCATTATATGCAAGTTTGGTCGATCATTATATGCAAGTTTGGTTGATCATTATGCAAGTTATGTATGACACATGTTATCATGTTATGCAAGTTTGGTTGATCATTATACACATGATATCATGTTATGCAAGTTAAACTTGAGTTTATGGCCTTAAAGCTTCAAGCTTTATGTTAAAGGTTGCATTTTGGCAACATGAAAGTTATCATATCCCTTATGATAACTTGCATGTGAGGCCAAATGCGAACTTCTAGCAACTTCTACATGTTATTTATCACCATGTATCACTCATATGCTAAGTTTGGTTTTATGCATGCTTTTGAAGCCTAATAATGCAATATGCAAGTATATGAACATATGTACGTTTCATATGCCACCATGTTAAACTTGTGGCTTCAACACCTTTTTGTCATGATTATGCCAAGTTCCCTATTTTATCCTTTATGCGTTGTTGCGATTATGTAAACGATGGGAATACGTTGGGGTTGGGTAACATAATGACATGAACATGATTTTTGTAACATGACGTGATATGTTAACTTGTAATTATGTTTTGGAAACATAATGGACATGACACTTAGAAAATATGAGTGTGGCCAACTCGAGGTTGGGTTGAGTTTGTAGCATAAATCTACCCGGACCCGCCCGGCTTAACTAGTGGCTACAAACAATAGGACCCAATGTGAGAAGTTGGTCATGTTGTGCTCGAACCCGAGGTTAGACCTAGTTGTGGTGTAAAGCTACCCGGACCCGCCCGGCTTAACTAGTAACCACAACAAAGTCTAATGTGAGAGGTTAAAGTGCATTAAGTTAATTAATGCCTCCTGATTAGGGTTAAGTCATGGTCCACTTAATACTTAACCAATTTGGGCTTGATGGATTAATCGAGGTTAAGTCAGGAGCCTTGGGTACTCTTAACCGATTTAATTCACGTTTGGATTGGGTTAACCACATTTAACCCGTTAGGAAACCCTAGTTGCGTGGTCCTTTTCAGTAGTAACCTTCTAGGTAGTATCATATGACCCTAGGACTAGGCTAGGGTGGGGCACGATTACTGGGCTGATTGTAAGAGACCAAAAGAGACGGCTGAATGATGCCCCGGTTGTTCAGGCGGACCATGGTCGTGCACATTAAGTCCGGAGTTGAACACGGGCACCGGTAGGTTTGGACTGTGCATCATGGTATGGTGTCAGAGGGTTACACCATAGGGCCTGATACACCCTAGGGTGGACCCTGCACAGTCAACTACATTACATGATTAGGCCGTATGACACCGACACCTGACGAGTTAGGCTTATAGGGAGCCGATCGACTAGACCGAGTAGTTGGACCCTGATTTAGGCCATCTCATGATGTTGGGCCAAGCTTGGGCCAAGGGATCAATTTTTGTTTTTACTTGACATGTTAGAATGCTAGTACACCCGTGGTGCAAAACTTAACCTTGATTATGCGATGACACCTTTATCTACCTTGTTAGTTAATCATCATGCCAGTATGTTATTATCCTTATGTTCATCTCAGCTTCTCATGCCAGTTAACTTTACTAGTTCATAGACAGATAGTAGTAGGGCTTACCAGTCTTTTTGACTGACCTGTTTTCTTTTGCCTCTTTTCTTCCGTTTCCCTCCCTCAGGTTCTCAGGGTGGGAACATTGGAGCTTAGCTTGGATCTTTCTAGCTTGCTACGGTTTTGGACATTGAGCTAGCTATGGTTTATCACTCCATTTTGGGGATAGTACTTTATGTATTTCAGTTTTTCAGTTTATGCTTTTATCTAGACTTTGTTGTTGGAAAATAATGACCAAGTACTTTGTTGTAACATGACTATGGTTTTGAAATGCTAAGTTTTATCCGCTGCTTTACTACTTTGTTTTACTTATATGTTCTGTCTTGTGATATCTACATGCATGTTTACCTTGTTTAACGCCCCTCCAAAGCTAATGTCCTTGCAAGAGTGGCATTGGCGGAGGTGGGGTGTTACATAACACATCTGCTTTATGCAGAAAATCCAATGGTATTTGTAAAGTCTACTCTGTTGAATGCTACTACATTACAATCAGTGTTCCAAAAACTGAGTAGCCACGCAAGGCTTATGGTCAATGTTGATTAAACTACAATTTTCTTCAGCCTAGCCAGTAGAAACACTAAACAAATTTCAGAAATACTATCCTGTGAGGTAGGTCACTTACCTATCAAATATTTGGGCGTCCCTCTTTCATCTAGTTTCCTTCATTACTTAGAGTGTAACTCCTTAATACATCAAGTACAAAGCAAAATAGAGGCATGGAAAGAAAAGATATCGAGTTTAACTGGGAGGGATGAGCTTATACATTCAGTGATCACTCCAACTATACTTTGCTGGATTTTTTTCTACCAAATTCCTGAGTTCACCTTAGATAAATTCCAAACAATTTGTGCAGATTTTTTTGGGGAATAATATAAACATAAAGTAACTTGGAAGACATTATGTAGACCAAAAAAGGAAGGGGGATTGGCAAAAAGCTTCTTTCTGATTAAAAGAAGACTACGTGTATAAGCACTACTTTAGAATTATTTTACAAAAAATAACATGTTGGAGAAAATGGTTGAAACATAGATACTTTCAAAATAAAGAGTTTTGGAGCATGCACATTGATAACAATGCTTCCTCGACATGGAAAGCATTTCTTCGGTTAAGGATATCTTCAAAAAAACTATTACAAGGTTATTACTGATGGAATACATGCCTCATTAGCCATGGCTCAATTGCAAATGTTTAGTTGATATTCTTGGCTTCCACAGATTCAAAACAATAGGGCATCTTCATGATAGTGTCAGCTTGGTTGTTCGACATTCTACACTGGACTCATCTCTTCATCCAGCTACCAGAGAAACTGCATCAGAATTCCATATTATCCCTATTTTCCCTAATAGAAATAAAGATGAATTTGAATGATGTGATGGTGGAAAGTTCACATTTCATGTTGTTTGGGATATGGTCAGAAATAAAGGTGTTGCCGAGCCAATTTACAATGTAATTTGGCACTCAAAAAATAGCAAACGAATGGCGTTCGTTGCTTATTTAGCGACATTGAACAGGCTCAACACTAAATCAAGACTGCATCGATTTGGCATTTTACTAGATATATTGTGCTATTTATGTGATCAACAAGCGGAAAATACTCAACACCTTTTCTTTTCATGCGATTATTCCCAATTCATTTGGGTTTCTTTGAAGCTTAAATTAAATTGGCAGCCTTCAGTTTTATTATGTATTGAATATGAGGCTAATATTCTTTTATCCAGTTTCAGGCATAATGATCAACTTCGTGAAGTAGCTTCTGGAGCCTTTACATAAGCTATTTACTTCATTTGGTACAAGAGAAATGCTCGTGTTTTCAATCAATTTTCAATGCATTTCAATGTGAAATTGGCTCAAATAGAAAAGGAAATTCATTACCTGGTTCATGGCAATGGTAGTCGATCTTCTAGAACGAACTATAATGTCAGATTGCTTTAGGAGGATTGAGTTGCACGATTCAGGGTAATAGGATTTGTGTTGAGAAGACGAATTTGAAGTTGTGTGGAGACAGGTCGTGGGCCTACTGAGTTTTATTTACTTTATTCATAATTGTGTTGTAATTATATGATCAGTTGTATAAATTCTATACAATATGTATTGTTAATACGTGGACCTTATATGTACTCTTTTCCCTTATAAAGTACCCAGTAGGGGGTTACAAGGTTTTGGTGAGACATACAAGCAAAGCATATGAATGATTTTTTAATAAAGCATACTAATTTTCAAAAAAAAAAATCAAATACACACATCCATATTGTTTGTGTAAGCTATAAAACATAAATTACAAAAAAGCTATAATAATAATTTTAATTGATATTTTAGGTATTTCACATCAAAATTTACCACATAATTCATAATAAATTTCTAATTTTAATACTAAAATTATAAACACTATACTTAATAATATTGTCATGTGCAACGCATGTGTTACACACTAGTCACAAAAGAATGGATAAGAAAAGACTTTTGAATCCATTTTACCACATTATATTATAGGTTTTGTTATGATTTTTACTTTTTTTGTTTGAAAATTAGTTAGATTCAAATACTGTGTAATCGCCTCGAAATTTCAAATCTAGTTGTGCATTGGGTTATTTATTTCATGTATATCATGGACATGGTTGTTGTGTATTGTATTATTTATTTTACACGTGTTAAACAACATGTTTTTTAAATGTAATTTTTTTTCATTTATTTATATTGAAATGCCAAATTCAACCCAATCTCTGCTAAAATTTGTATTTCTCACACTATCACTTTGACTTCCTAAAAAAAATTGAAATTTTCATCTCTCATACCATCTTTTCCAATAACGGTGAATTACATATAACAGAATTCCAAAGTTAATGGAACAAAAATCTAGCCACTGTATTATTTTTTCGTGGAAATTATGGTGAAGTGCATTTTATTTCAGGGTAATAAGTTTTAAGAATGGTTCCCTTGAATAATTAGTTTCAAGGACAATTTATAAGAAAAAAATTAAATTCTTTTATCTTTTTATGTTAAAAAAATGATTTTTTTACCATTATTTATATATAATAATAATAAATTATTTTATCTTTTTCACGTAAAATGTCCTTAAAACTAAATTTTAGAAGTGTTGTCCTTAAAATTTATTACTCCGAACAAATAAATCCTTTGAATGAAAATCTCCTTATTTTTCCACCATCAACCAAGACAAGGCTCCGGTTGAAAGGTTGCAACGGAGAACTTCCACACCCAGCCCTTTTTACCTTTATCGATCCCTGAATTCATGTTTTTCCATGCAAATTTGCAAATATTTTAACTATGCTTAAAGTCCATATTTATATTGATTTCACTCATTTACTTCTACAGTTTATGTAAATTCAATACAAAATTAGATATGCTGCTTAGATAAGTTAAAAAAGATTGCATAAATTGATTTAAAAGTAGTCGATGGCAGTTAATTGTTAGTGTCAAGCCAAACCATATGCACAAAGGAAGGTCCAGTATAACTTATATAGTTGAAATTTTGTTCATAATTCAGAACCGAAGCAGGCCCTTAGAGAAACATGACGATTTTAACAAATACGTCTTTAAAATTGAATTTACTAGAATCATCCGATTCATAAGGTATGTGAAACTATTTTATGGTTTGACTTTTCAACATTATGCCCTTGACGTACGTAGCAAATGGAATAAACATTTTGCCCTTGGCATGTGATAAATGTAGACAAAGGTTTATCTAATGGATTTTTTAGTCTCAGTTTTACATTTTATTATAGATTTGACTTATTTTTTGAAATATATCAAATATACTTCAATTTGGGCCAACTCAGCGCTGAGTTGGACAGAATGAACATACGCAATCCGGAATTGCGCCGGAACATATGTACACTGGCGCAATCTCAAATTGTGCCAGTTCATTTTTATTAAAAAAAACAAAGAAGCTACGGGACGTAATCTCAGGTTGCGCCAGGAGAGCGCAATCTGAGATTGCACCCCGTAGCTTTATACAGCACGTTCCTACCTTCCTTCTCATTCTTAAACTCTTCGAATTAAAACCCATAACCCCAAGATCCAAAAAAAAACAATCTGAGATTACTTCAGCAAGTTTTAACTTTGAATTAAAAAATGACAAGCTCTTCTCACATAAACAAGCTACAGGTATCAACTCCTATCATTAAACCTAGTTTTTCAAAAATTAGGCTTTTGGTTTATTTTTGAGGATTATGTAGATTGGTGTTTGATTGCTAGTTAATGTTGATTTGTAGTTGTTTAATCTTTATATTAGTTGACTACATGAGATTTTGTTGAGGTTAGAAACATTATTCATTTGGTTTGGCTAATTTTTATTGTGGTCGAAAACATAAGTTAACGGTATGTAATGTATGATCAGATATTTTTGATTCAACATATTTAGCTATTTTTTTGAAGCAAACATATTTAGCTATTTTTTGTTGAGGTTGAAGATGGGGTGTAAATTTTACCTAATATTTTTGGTTAAGAAATGCCATTTTCGGTTTGGACAATGTTGATTTATGTAGATTAACATATATGTTCCAAATTGAACTATAAAGTGAAATAAATCTTTGTATAGCATTGATGATTAGTAATTGTGGAGTTGTTTTGAAAATATACAATACCGAATTTGTAATTTTTGAATATTTGCAGAGTATGCGGAGATGTTACCCGGACCAATAAACGGGAGCGTCTTATATATGCAACAACATCATTGGTCGAGCAACATGGATTTGATGGCAGTAATTAAAATTATACTCTGAAAACAAACAAGAATTTATGTTAATCATTCGTATCTACTGCAGTTGCAAGTAGTAAGATACCTATGTATTTACTGTATAAATGTGTGTCGTCGATGCAAAGCATAGGTCGATAATGTCAAATCCTTCGATGCAAGGTCCAAATGCCAGAATGTTCTTCCAAATGCAGCACACTCATCTGTTATTACATGCCCAGCGCTTCCTAGATTAGTTTTGGTCATTTCATCAAAATACTGTCGTAGGATGGAGCACGACTCCGCCCAATCACCATATATACGTTCAATTGTTTCGCAGAACGCCCTCCACACTTTAATGTAACCAATTTTTATAAATAGTTGTTCTCCATTAAGACCTGCATTGTCCCAGTGGTAATGCTTAAATTCGCTTTCACAAAAGACATGATCTTCGAAACAAAAAACGTAAACGCTTCTTAACTGTGGTTGGAGTTAACTGCTGGATTTACGCAATTATATTTTGCTGGATATTTTTTAGTGAAAATAAGGGACACATCCCTAAAAAGTTTCATAATTGAAACGGAACCCTCCCCAAAGATTTAATATAAAGCGGGTCCCTATTTTGGGACTTACATGTTTTCAACCCAAAAAAATGCGCTACAACATAAAAAAATTAAAAAATCACAAATATTTCGAGAAGCAACCTAAAAAATAATTGGAAACATCTCTGCATTAATACTCAATATATACATGCATGTATGCATATATCCGTCCATGGTTTATATTGAAAATCTGGATGAATATATGCATACATATATGCTTATATTGGTAATAGTTGTAGTGATATATGCATAAAAGATGAACTAATCTACATGAGCTACGAATTGTTGCAGAAATGTATGCATTTTTTCCGCATAAGTGCATAAATATATGCAACAAAGTTAAAACGGACGAAAGCTTATGAATATGTGTAGAAATGTATGCATTTATTACTTATAAATGCAGAAATATATGCAACAATGTTTAGAAATTGTATGCTTGTAAAACATGCTAGGATTGAATTAATGCATCAAATGATGCATTTATTGTAGTATTAGCGCATACGTTTCTGCATTTATACTTTAGTTTGATGCACAACTGGAATATATGCAAAAATCTGTGCAACTACTACAAATAAGTGCATTGTTTGATGCATAATATCGTCGATTCGCTGTTTATTTGTTATTTTGGTTTTGAGTTGTTTTTTGGTGGTTTTAACACCGAATTTGATGACAATTAGTTGTTGTACTTAATTATGAATTTATGTGATTTTTTTATTTTTTTGCTAATTTATTTATCATTTTTTGAAAAATAGGGACCTAATTTATAAAAATTTAAAGGAGGGGTGTGAGCCTAATTTCGAAACTTAACAGGTACCTGAGACAAACTATGCTGATATAATAACCCACCAACCTATTTGGGATTTTTTGGAATCTATGCCATGTATTCTCCATTGGTAGTTGGGATCGAGGTTGAAAATAGCAGTGTATTTTTTTACTTAGATCGGATCGGCTTAAATGAAACTCCATATAAAATTGACCATTCAGCTGTTGAACGAGCTTACTTTTGCTCTCAAACATCATATTGACTTTGAAACCATTTTGAACACATGATGATGAGAAAATTTCATTATTGAATTACAAATTAGCAACAACGAATCTAGCCAACAATAGTGCAGTACACAAATCATCATCTAACAGTATCTCTATGTATAGCTTCAGATCGTCACTATCTTCAAGAGCATTATCTTCACTTCCAAAATAACAATTTAAAGAAGCATTGTTTACTTGCATTACATCAACCCACGTAGTATCATTCTCGGGCATGCTATCAAGTGAAGAAGCGTGAGTTAACTCCCAAGTGTCAGGTTCTTCTATATCCATATCGACATCGGATTGATTTGGTTTCATGTTCGATCTTGTTTCGGTAGCATGTATCGGATAACTGCGGTAAGCAAGTGGAAAATTTTGAGTAAACCTTTATATGCAACATAATTCTTTATCTATAGAAGATGTAACTTACTGTTGGCTTATGTGATACAATTCAGAGGGCATTGGCTGTATGGGGGAAGACCGATATCATGTTGATGGTCCAGCGGTATTTTGGATCGGGAAGTAATGTAAAACACAACTGAAAAATACAATTTTTTTTTACTATCAGCAACAAAACAATGGTAATATTATTCAATAGGAGAAGTTTGAAGTTTGAATTACCCTTGACTAATATTTGCAACAGTATCCTACGTCAGATATGGATAGACGGGTTGTGATGCTTATTGAAAATTCATAAACGGATTATCCCCCAAAAACATTTGTTGTTGCCCATAATTCGGTATGTTCATAGGAGGATATGGATGGTTGGTTGCAGAAGCCGCTGAGGAAGGTGTTACGTGTTGTACTGACAATAATATTCTTTCTTTCAAAACAAATAATTCAGTAGATTTCGACACAGCAAAAAACATCAGTTCAATGTCGTCGTCATCCACAATTTTCATTGCCTTAAAGACGGAATCGTTTGGCCAATTGCAAACCAATTCTATGTCAGGCTCATCCGATTTAATCCTAGTAGCTTTATAAGTAGCCTATTTTACTTGATCGAAGTTTGACCCTTTTATAACTTTTCCGATTTGCTAGATTCACCGTTCAATATACCACATTTACGTTCATCAATAACCAATCTCCATCATAGTAGCATGTAGTAGCAATGTAATTTGGGGTCATTCTATGTTGAACACAAAATATAAGTACTTAGATTGCTAAATGGAAAACAGAAAACATACCCTTGACAATCTAATACAAGCTAAATATGTTGATCTACAGGTAGATCTGTAAAAATTGATGCTTGTTTTAGTGAATAGCTATGTTGGAAGTGAATTTTTTTATCTTAGGTTTTGGATTCTTTTTTTGGGAGTTAAAAGTTAAAGAATGAGAAGAAAAAAGGAAACCCCAACCTAACATAAAAGATCTAGGGTCAATCGAAAAAGCTTCGTCTCTCAGTGGGAAATCTTAAATGGCGACAAAGTCTTCTTCTTTCAACCTTTTCTTTTCTTCCCGAACCCTAACCTCCTCTTAATCTCTTCTCTCATCTCTTCTCTATACACATCTCACGTTTTCTTTCCCTCTTTGTTTTCGCTATGCGCTATTTCTCCATCAATTTTCATTTTGTCACTTTCAGATCTGAAGTTTACCCTCGGGGTATTATCCACTTGAAGCTTCATTTGTTTGGTAGCAGTTGCCCCACCATTTATACTTCTTGTCACTTCTAGATCTAAGCTCCTTCACAAAATCAGATCTGAGCATTGTTTACCTATATTAACTTCATCCTTATCCTCACAAACCGGTTAACATCGCTGTTGTAGGGAGCCTAGCACCAACGTGGAACTTCATCGTTAACAACAACTCCCTCTAGTATGATTAGTTTACGCGTCTCGGTTATTCTATAATGGGACTTCTCTACTCGTATGGGTATTCAATGTTTACCCTGGTTTGTCTAGTTTTTAGTTCGTTGTTTGTTGGTTCTGTTTAATTTGGATAAAGTAGTTTGTTTGGGTGTTTCGTATTTTTTTCCTTGGTTCTCTAGTGTTCAATTTTATTCATGTTTGCCACTGTCCGCATTGGCATTGATTTGTTTGGTGTTTACAAGGATGGGTCTTCTACTGTGAATTAGGCTATATATGAGATGCAATTTGCACTAACCTTAGCTTGGTTCATAGGTGAAAATCTAACTGTCTGAGTAAATACAACACAGTCATGTTTTGTTGAAGTCCAGTATGTTATACGTTGGTGTGAATATGAGTTAACTTGAGAATGGTGTTCTTCATGAGTCCATCTTGGTGAGATGCCCCCTTCCTTCTCTAGATTAATTATATTTCGGCCAACTCATTTGCTTCATACTTTTCTGGCGTGGAGTTCATGTAATACTGAAGAAGTTGCGTGGTCTTGTCTACTTTATGTGCTTCTGGAGTCTCAATGTAAAGGATGTGTTGACCTTTCACTGTGGTTTTGACATGTATGTGCTGTATACTTTGGGCTTAATTCAACCGGACTCGTGCTGTTTTCTTTTGTATACAAATGTAATTCACTACTTCTTGTAGTATGAAATGTAATATCACTCTTCCTGCGTGGAGAGTTAGGCAATTTGAAATGTAACTATAGTAGTCTAGTATATTACTATTGGAGAATGGAGTTTTGATGACAACAACCATAGTTTTGATGACAACAACCATATTTCAATTATCATTACAAATTGATTATAAAATATATAATAACATCTTTATCTAGAATATATATACATATGTAGGAATTGTATACATGACTTAAATACTGAAGACTGTACAGTTTTAGAGTTACAAGAGATTCAGAATTCAGAGAAGATTCAAGACTCATGAGTAATCAAGTTATCAAGAGTTCAAGAGTTCAAGACAAATAAAGTAATAAAATCTAGTTTATATGTAAGACTCTGAATAACACTCCAGGTTCAAATTTTGTTTTTCAAAATTTATTTTTCAAATTCTGATTTTCAAATTCTAATTTCAAATTGTTTTTCTATCTTACTCATGATTTAAAATATAAGTTTTAAGTTTAATATATATGTTCATATAGTTATATAGTTTTAAACCGTATAATTTTATAAATATGTTTAAAAATATATTATTATAATTTTATATGATTTTACACTTTAGATTATTCATTTATATCACTAAGTTTTAGTTCAAGAATTTGCAGAATAATATATATGATTAAACACTTGAAAAATAGTTTTAAAAATATTTTTAACATACATATGTCGACATACATAGGAGGCTACATCGACATACAACTGTCAGAAATTCAATTTTCAAAGGAAGTGCCTTTTTAGTATTTGTAACGTCCCAGAAGCGTTGCAACCTTTCAAATCTTATAAATAGGGGCTGATTTCGAATTTTTTTCATATATCTTCTTCTCTATCTTCACCCCTCTTCATCCCACCATTAATATTTCATATTTTATTGATTTCTATACTTCAACTTTGCCAATTTCTACTCTAATTACATTCTTTTCTCATTCTCTATCCACTACTCTCTGAATTAAAGTGATACTGAAGAGTTATAGGGTTGTTGTAATCATTTGGTAAGTGTTTGGGAGAGGTTGTGTTCCTTATAGTCTTGAAATCAAGGAAAGGGAGCGGTGTTAACCTTGTAGCCGTAGAATCAAGGGTGTTTGGAGCGGTGTTAACCTAGCAGCTGTGAAATCAAGCGGATTGTACTTGGATACTGATAATAATAAAACTCTGTGCAATCCACCGTTGCGTTGGACTAGACGTAGGAGTAATACGATGCAGTATAAAATTCGGTGTGTTCTTTATTTTTCTGCATTTTATATTTATTTGTTTCTGTGTTTGTATTTGATTATGTGTGAAAAGACCCGAACTTCCCCATAAAGGAAAGCCCGGATTGAGTTGAGAACATGACAGATCAGTACACAAACAAAGGAACATTTCATTGCTTATTACAACAATTTACATCAGAATACAAGAATATACAGAGTATGAATAATTAGTATACATTTGATAAATATCAGAGATTTACAAATTACAATGCAGTGGAAAGTAATACAAACACAACTGAAAGAGATAAATGGATACAGAGCATTCCGAATATAGCTCCAGCTATAAATCAGGATCCTGTGAATATAAATCTGCAAAACCAAAACTACTAGCTGCCCGTGTGGAAAATAGGGGCACCCAGAGTTTACGTTAAAACAATAAACTCCAGGTCAGTCGTGTGACTGGTGTGAGAACAAAAAACAGTTATTAAATCTTTACTTTAAAAATAATGTAAATCAAGGGACCACGCCATATAACACGGAATGGGTTTCCTCCCAAGAATACTATTACATAGATTAAACAACGCAATGCTTTTTAGAAAAATGAAGCTACTATAAGACTCATGTCCCATCACACAATGCAACGTAAGCCGAAAGATAGGGTTTTCCCTTATAATAGCCAAATAATGCTTGATACGTGCAATTTCATATTTTATTATTACTATAAGTGTATAGTGTCAAAAACAATTCAAATATAAATGTATCAATCATAACTGGCATGGGTAACATACAGCATGTTGACATACTAGGCTCTATAATCAAAACCGAAATGTCACGTATTGAAATTTGGATTTCCGTCATGAGTCTAGACAAGGGATGTACTCCTAACCGCTTCGAGATACTCTAGCAAATGTCTCGGGACTGCACACTCTGGGCAACCCTTGGATCCTCCAAGGCTAGTCCACACTTACGTTAGTGGATTGGCAATTCCTGAACACACGTTTTCTGGTCCTATAGGACCTATCCATCGGCTCCGTAGTAACCGATATATCCGAGGTGCCTCGCATTCCAAAAACCACATAGGTAAAAATATAAAAATGTCAGGGCTTGCAAAACCCCGACACCACCCATAGCTAGAAAGAAACGCCATGTTCTCCTTGGGTCCCTTATCCCGTTTTTGACTCATACCGAGATGTGAGGCCTGCGAATTAACGTTATACACAAAGCGGCGCTATATTAAAGCTTTGCTTTGATCATCAACCACAAGATCTGTTTTTAAACAGAAACCTTGATCATCAACATCTCAGCATGCCACACGGGCAATTCACGCCATGCGATTGATGTCTATCGATATATAATCTCTGAGCTCGTACATCTCAGAGAAGGGCGTTAAGCAAGGGAATAAATTCTCCGCCGCCAAACAGATATATATTTAATAGAAATCAATCAACACAATAAAATCCAATGTTATACACACATCCATTTACAAGTTCGTACTGGATCTAAACGAAACCGGAGGCGCCTTATTCCTCGTTCCACATGTCCAATACAGGAGAGATGTCCTAGCATATCCGGTTGATCTCCATGTACATCTGGACGATCACCACTTATTACCTCATCTTGGGTGTACAGCCCAATCAAGACATCAGTAATCATCCAAACGATGTGAAGACCTCCGGTCTTCAACCACTGTCTTCATCGTCGACTTATCGTCGAAACAGTTATTCAGAAGGGTATAAACCCGGCCTTTTCGAATAACTCACGTATATAATAAACAAGTGTTATAAAAACACAACATACGACTCATTCCAATTCTGAATATTCTTTTATTTAAGTATTCATATCCTTTGGGAAAGGTTCCCATTAATTTTACCAAAGATAAATTCTTTAAAATTTATTCTTTAATCTTCCTTTGGATCTCATTCAAACCATATTAAGGTTTTCCAAACTAGTCGGGATTAGCGATCCTTACCGAAGTAATCATTTATTTTATTTCCCAATCCCAACCTATTCTTCCCATGGAGCAAAACTGGTCGTACTCCATATCTAACACCACGGTGTTATCGGTAAATTTAATTACCATTTCATGTTCAAATCTAATTAAAAATTTAACTATCACTAGGAGCAATACTGGTGATACTCCATTCTTGATCATTTCCCAAATTTGATAATTTAAATTATCAATTCCCATTTCAATCTAATAAGAGATTCATTAAAAGTCTGCTTAGTTTTAATCTTCCCAAAAATCAATATTAATGATTATTTAACTTTGGAAACACAAACATGTCGCATCGACAATCTACACCGTACTATTGACTTTTGCCAATATATAACCACTAAGCTCGTACGTCTTAGAGATGGGTGTTAAGCAAGAGAATAAATTCTCGCCACCAAACAGATATATATTTTGTAGAGATCAACCATACAGTTCGAAATACAATGTTAGACATGTAATCCTGTCTTTAACTGGGTTAAAGAACTAATGTAATTTAAAAACACAATTCACAATAAACCCAAATCACATTCCATTAATTACGGAATCTTCACGGAAAAACCAATCAATATATAACCGATATCAATTTCCGTATCTGACTAATAATATAAATGGAATAACGGCAAAGCCTTTTAAATTCCATATGTATTAACAGTCTTCCTTCACAGAAGCTCATTTCGATTATTATCAAATCGAATTCCATTCAATTCCAATTTAATGTATTAAATTGGAAAACTTTACCTTGGAGAATTCTCGTTAAATCTTAGTAAAAAGATTTATAAACTCCAAATCCCTTTTCACTGTAAATCAGGTTAAAGAACGAATGTCCTTGAAAACACAGCTCAAAACCCAATTCACATTCCATTTTATTCCCATTAAACGTTAATTGACTGGAAACACCAATAATGTTAATTAAAAGATTTATTCTTTTCACACGGGGTTCAAGAATAGTGTTATTTAAGACACCATTCACGACAAACCCAAAATCCAATTTGATGTCAAATATAAGGCTCGGAATAGAAATTATACTAGCTTATATTCAATATCAAATTCTGAAACCAACAAATATCGGTTTTTAAGATAACGATATAAAATATATCTTCCAAATTTCCATAACAATATCCATAGAATTCCGAATTCAACATCGAAATATTCCAATGATAATTTTGATTCAAAACCATTCCAATTCATATATTGGAAATTCTGGTTATTTTTAAAACCATTTCAAATCCAATTTATTTATTTAAAAAAAATATTGGATTTATAATTCTAGTTCATAACTAGTTCATTTAGATAAAAATATATTTTTATCTTTACAAACGTAGAATTTTTCATCCCAATTATTTCCAAATCATTTATTATGATTTTACACTGATTATTGACATTTTTAATAATTTTATCAAGGTCGGTACAGTCGATTTCCATAAACGGACATCGAACTGCACTTACAACGACCTTTTCCTAATTTGATTTGGACATAGTTCCAAATCCAACCGTTAGATTTCAAATCTCTTGTATTCGTTGGAAAGCTCTTTTCGATACGAACCCAACGGTTCCGGTTTTAGGAGAATCCGACTGTCGGATCTCCCGATGTCCGTTCGAAGTCAATGGTCGAAGTTCGCGAACTGTCGCAGCGTGTCGCGTTCTATTCAGACCATTAAATATATATATTATATATTTTTCATTGATTTCCATTTAAATCGTATTTATAAATCATTTTAAATTCGTTTTAAAAACGATTTCAACTTCATATTCAATTTCAAATCAAAATTGAATATTCCATATCATTAATATATAAATGATAATATTTTCAAACATTAGATTTTGAAATCACTTCCATTTTGATATTCATTATAAAAATGAATAAAATAGATATAAACATCATTCACGTCTAAATGACGTTAAATTAATCAACACGGCTTTATATATTTTAATATTTTCGTGTCCATCCTAAATCGGACATCAAAATCACATTTTGATCCATTTTTGAATATTATTTTAAAATATTAGTTATTTTAAAATATTAATTACTCGTCATTTTAAAATATTTGTTAATTTTAAAATATTTGTTCTTCCCAAATTGGAATCAGACACAGTCAATTACCATATAATTTTATTTATATGGGTTTCATACAACACATGTATGCAACAACAATCAAATACAGTCAACCATCATCCAGAGTGCATTTCACAACTGCGTAAGCATTAAATATAAATAATCAATGCTTACAACAGTTTTTCAACCAATCGATCAACATACAACTAAATAATTGGGATTAGTGTACGTCAAATATCATCCCAATACACGTGTGTGGTTTTCAAACAACAAACACAGATTTATTTGTGCAGTTGGGCGATGTGTAAAATATATCTTCCCAATCCATATCAGTCAAATGTGTGTACAAATACAAATTGTCCAATTTGTAAATGAACATTTATTTTATTCATATACACATTATAAATTATATTTTTAGCTATAAAATATTTATATCAATACATGAATATTTTTAATTTCCAATACACATTAAAAATGATATCTTTAATGATAATATATTTTATTCAACACAAGAGTTTTTATTTCGCATCATAATCAACAGTCAATTTCCACAACGCATTACAATCCAATCAAACAGGTCATCCATGGTCTGTGGATGATGGTGTCGGGTGCTGCTAATCACCGTCAGCATCCTAGTATATATTTTAACTAAAAAATAAAATTTTAAGTGAGAAGTTCTCACCTTTGGGAACCACTCCTCCAGTTCTATTTCTGAATCGTTTGGATTTGTCTGAAATTCTAACGCAGTCCTTTCCATGTTGTTCATAATAAAAATCACATTTTTATTTCAACACTACTTATATAAAAATCATATTTTTATAACGATATTAATAGTATAAAAATCATATTATTACATTCGCTACTTCATTATAAAAATTATACTTTTATATTCGCTACTACATTATAAAAATCAAAAAAAATTATATTCGCTACTTCATTATAAAAATCAAAATTTTATATTCGCTACTTCATTATAAAAAATCAAACTTTTATATTTGCTACTTTATTATAAAAATCAAATTTTTATATCACTACTTCATTATAAAAATCTAATCAATTTCAATATAAAAATCTAATCATTTTCAATATAAAAATCTAATCTTTTTCAATATAAAAATCTAATCTTTTCTATATTAAAAATCCAAAATTTTCTATATTGAAAATCTAATATTTTTCAACATAAAAATCTAATCTTTTTCAATATAAAAATCTAATATTCTCTAAATTAAAAATCACTTCTTTTCTATATTGTAGTTCACATAAATAAAGATCCAATCTTTATATGTTAAAAATATAAATAAAAATCCCTTTTTTATTTGTAAACGTCACCTTTCTAATTACATAAATAATCAAAACAAAGATAAAAACTTACTGTGTAAAAAAAGGGGGGAATTTCCTGCTGCGCAGTGAACTGGAGTTGAGTGTGCCTTCCAATCTCGCGCTCGCAGTCTTCGTCGGAGGCAGGGATGAGCTCGGAGGATGAATGCGATGGACGGCTGGGTGGTGCGGTGGCTCGATAGGGCGGTTTTAGGGTTTGAGGGAATGGGGGTTTCGAATTGGGGTGGAGAGGAGAAGGGGGGACGACGAAGGAGGATCGGAGGGGTGTTGGGGCACGGCCGGACGTGGGGGATTGTGGCAGCGCAGGCGCGGTGGCGCGTGGAGGAGCAGTTTCATCAGTTGCAGGTTTTTTTTGATTTGGAAAAACTGACCGGGGGGGTGTATGGGAAGAGGGAGAATAAGGGTGAGGATTTTTATTTAATTTATTTATTATTATTTTAATTTATAAAGGTGAATTTTTGTCCGAACTCCAATTCACATCCAATGATTGTCGCCCCTAACTAATTACCTACATTCCGAACACAATGGGATATGCATCGTAAGCCAGTTCGGCTGTTTCGATCAGTTTTCATTAAATTTAAAATATAAATCATTATATTTTAAATTCAACCGCACATTTTAATTTATCGGGGTAACATACGGACTCCGAAAATTCCAGAAAAATAAATCTGGCTATGTTTTGATGATACGGTACTAACAAAACTAATTTCGTTGAATTTGGAGATCGTTAGAAAAACGATCATTTTCCAGTCGATTAATTCAAACTGAAATTACCGAACATGTTTAAATTCACCACGCTCACATATTGGTTCCAAAAATTATGAAAATTGGAATCAAGCAATAATTTGACATTCCGGATCCAACAAAAGTGGTCTCGTCGAAAACAAAGGTCATTTACAAAATTGCTATTTTTAAGGGCTATATTTCCAAAGTGACTATTCTGAATTTGAAATTGGTCATAACTTTTTATTCTTGTTATGAAATTTGTATTTTTCAGATTCGTTGGAAAGATATTTTCAAACAGATTCAAATATTTCTGGTTTTACCAATATCTGGTTTATTTTGAATCTTGTACATTCATTTGAAATTTGAAATCGAAATTTCAAACTACCGCGCCATTTCCAATTCCTTTTATAATTAAAATAAATATTTATATTCTAATTTCGATTTATATAAATATATATGTTCTAATTCTGTTCAAAACAAATTTCTAGTCGTTATTATTTAAAATAGATCATTTTAAATATCCAAAATTCATTAAAATTGGCAAAATAAAAATTTTAAATTGGTTCTGATTTTCCGGGTTGATACAATCTCCCCCACTTAAAAAGTTTTCGTCCTCGAAAAGGAACGGAGCTGAAAGTTGTTTAATTAATCAACTCAACTTTCATTCTAGCTTCCATTCTTCAACTTTTCAGTTTCTAAGAATTTCTAATTTTTCAAAAATTTGGCTAACACCGTAAATTTTGGAAAAATTCCGCCGTAACCTCCTTTGTACGGGGAGCACAGGGAAAATTCCCAAACCTCCACACAGGGCCACTCTCTCAAAAAGAAAAAGAAAAAGCCAAGGGCTTGCCAATTGGCTCATAAAGCCATCCAAACCGAATAAATTAGTAAACATATACCTATTTGTCGGGCATACAATTTTATTCCTCTTCTATAACCTCCTTGCTATGACCTGTTCGTTGTATATACATGTATATGCATGCATTTTCCATCAATTTTAAATTCAGTTCAATATTTGACTCAATTTGGCTTAATGGTTCAAAATTTAAACCAATAATCAAACAACACATCCAGCAATCAATTAGTTGATTATCGTTTCAAACACATAACTTATATGTGTATATATATATCCATTTTTTGATGCAAGTCACAACAATAGACTGTTCTTGTTTTGGTTCTCACACCAGCCAATTGGAATCATATAGATATCCCACTTTCGAAACCCGAATATAAATATTGATGCTGCTGCAGCGATCATCCGAATATAAATATAGATACCAACTGAAACGACCCGAACTTCCTAGTAAAGGAAAGCCCGGATTGAGTTGAGAACACGACAGATCAGAACACAAACAGAGGAACATTTCATTGCTTATTAAAAATTTTACAATAAAGTACAGGAATATACAGAGTATGAATAATTAGTATACATTTGATAAATATCAGAGATTTACAAATTACAATGCAGCGGAAAGTAATACAAAACACAACTGAAAGAGATAAACGGATGCAGAGCGTTCCGAATATAGCTCCAGCTATAAACTTGGATCCTGTGAATATAAATCTGCAAAACCAAAACTACTAGCTGCCAAATGTGGAAAATAGGGGCACGCAGAGTTTAGGTTAAAACAATAAACTCCAGGTCAGACATGTGCCTGGTGTGAGAACTAAAAACAGTTATTAAATCTTTACTTTAAAAATAAAATAAATCAAGGGACCACTCCGTATAACACGAAATGGGTTTCCTCTAAATAATACTAGTGCATAGAATAAACAACGCAATGCTTTTTGGAAAAATGAACTATTGTAAGACCCAGATCCCATCACACAATGCAACGCAAGCCGGAGAGTTTTCCCTTATAATAGCCAAATAATACTTGATACGTGAAATTTCATATTTTATTATTACTATAAGTGTATAGTATCAATAACAACTTCAACTATTAATATATCAGTCATAGACGGCATGCGTACCATGTATCATGTCGCCATACTAGGCTCTACAATCAAAACTGAAATGTCACGTATTGGATATTGGATTACCGTCATGAGTCTAGGCAAGGGATGTATTCCTAACCGCTTTGAGACACTCTAGCAAATGTCTCGGGACTTCACACTCTGGGCAACCCCTGGATCCTCCAAGACCGGTCCACACTTACGTTAGTAGATTGGCAATTCCTGAACACACGTTTCCCGGTCCTATAGGACCTATCCATCGGCTCCGTAGTAACTGATATATCTGAGGCTCCTCGCATTCCAATAACCGCATAGGTAAAATTATAAAAGTGTCAGGGCTTGCAAAACCCCAAAATCACCCATAGCTAGAAACAAACGTCATGTTCTCCTTGGGTCCCTAGTCCCTTTTGTGACTCATATCGAAGAGTGAGGCCCGCGAATTAACGCTATACACAAAGCGACGCTATATTAAAGTTATGCTTTGATCATCAACCACAAGACTCTGCTTTTCAACAGAAGCCTTGATCATCTGCATCTCAGCATGCCAAAAAGGCAATTCACGCCATGCGACTGATGACTATCGATATATAACCTCTGAGCTCGTACGTCTCAAAGAAAGGCGTTAAGCAAGAGAATAAATTCTTTGCCACCAAACAGATATATATTTAATAGAAATAAATCAACACATAATAAAATACAATGTCAGACACACATCCATTTACAAATTCATTCTGGGTCTGAACGAAACCGGAGGCACCTTATTCCTCATCCCATATGTCCAATACAGGAGAGAGGTCCTGGCATATCCAGTCGATCTCCAAGTACGTCTGGATGATCACCACTTATTACCTCGTCTTGGGTGTACAGCCCAATCAAGACATCAGTAATCATCCAAACGATGTGAAGACCTCTGGTCTTCAACCACCATCTTCATCGTCGACTTATCACCGAATCAATTATTCAGAATGGGTATAAACCCGGCCTTTCCGAAAAACTCACGTATATAATAAACAAGTGTTATAAAAGCACAACATACGACTCATTCCAATTATGAATATTCTTTTATTTAAATATTCATATCCTTTAGGAAAGGTTCCCATTAATTTTATCAAAGATAAATTCTTTAAAATTTATTCTTTAATCGTCCTTCGGATCTCATTCAAACCATATTAAAGTTTTCCAAACTAGACGGGATTAGCGATCCTTGCCGAAGTAATCGTTTATTTTATTTTCCAGTCCCAAACTTTTCATCCCATGCAGCAAAAGTGGTCGTACTCAATATCTAACACCACGGTGTTATCGGTAAATTTAATTACCATTTCACGTTCAAATCTAATTAAAGATTTAACTATCGCTAGGACCAAACTGGTGGTACTCCATTCTTGATCATTTCCCAAATTTGATAATTTAAATTTTCAATTCCCATTTCAATCTAATTAGAGATTCTTTAAAAAATATACTTAGTTTTATTCTTCCCAAAAATCAATATTAATGATTATTTAACTTTGGAAACACAAACATGCCGCATCGACAATCTACACTGTACTATTGATTTCTGCCGATATATAACATCTAAGCTCGTACGTCTTAGAGAAGGGTGTTGAGCAAGAGAATAAATTCTCCGCCACCACACAGATATATCTTTAGCAGAGATCAACCATACAGTTCAAAAATACAATGTTATACATGTAATCCTATCTTTAACTGGGTTAAAGAACTAATGTCATTTAAAAACACAGTTCACAATAAACCCAAATCACATTCCATTAATTATGGAATCTTCATGGAAAAACAAATCAATATATAATCGATATCAATTTCCGTACCCGACTAATGATATAAATGGAATAACGGCAAAGCCTTTTAAATTCCATATGTATTAACGGTCTTCCTCCACAGAAGCTCATTTCGATTACTATCAAATCGAATTCCATTCAATTCCAATTTAATATATTAAATTGGAAAACTTTACCTTGGATAATTCCCATTAAATCTTAATAAAAAGATTTATAAATTCCAAATCTCATTTCACTGTAAATCAGGTTAAAGAACAAATGTCCTTGAAAACACAGCTCACGATAAACCCAACTCACATTCCATTTTATTCCCATTAAATGTTAATTAACTGGAAACACCAATAATCGTAATTAAAAGATATATTCTTTTCACACGGGGTTCAAGAACAGTGTTATTTAAGACACCATTCCCAACAAACCCAAAATCCAATTTGATATCAAATATAAGGCTCTGAATAGAAATTATTCCAGCTTATATTCAATATCAAATTCTGAAACCAACAAATATCGGTTTTTAAGATCACGATATAAAATATATCTTCCAAATTTCCATAACAATATCCATAGAATTTTGAATTCAACATCGAAATATTCCAATGATAATTTTGATTCAAATCCATTTCAATTCATATATTGGAAATTCTGGTTATTTTTAAAACCATTTCAAATCCAATTTATTTATTTAAAAAAATATTGGATTTATAATTCTAGTTCATAACTAGTTCATTTGGATAAAAATATATTTTTATCTTTACAAATGTGGAATTTTTCATCCCAATTATATCCAAATCATTTATTATGGCTTTGCACTAATTATTGAAATTTTTAATAATTTTATCAAGGCCCGTATAGTCGATTTCCATAAACGGTCATCGAACTGCACTTACAGCGACCATTTCCAAATTCGATTTGGACATAATTACAAATCCAACTGTTAGATTTCAAATCTCTTGTATTTGTTGGAAATCTCTTTTCGATACGAACCCAAGGGTTCTGATTTTAGGAGAATCCAACGGTCGGATCTCTCGTAATGTTCGTCCGAAGTCAGTGGTCGAAATTCCCGAACTGCCGCGGTCGGCGCGCTCTATTCAGGCCATTAAGTATATATAATATATATATATATATATATATTATATATATTTTGTCGATTTCCATTTAAAACGTATTTTATAAATCGTTTTAAATTCGTTTTCAAAATGATTTCAATTTCAAATCAAAATTGAATATTCCATATCATTAATATATAAATGATAATTTTTCAAACATTCGATTTTGAGATCACTTCCATTTCGATATTCATTATAAAAATGAATAAAATCGATATAAATATCGTTCACATCTAATGGCGTTAATTTAATTAACATGGCTTTATATATTTAAATATTTTCGTGTCCATCTTGAATTGGACATCAAAATCACATTTTGATCCATTTCTGAATATTATTTTAAAATATTAGTTATTTTAAAATATTCATTACTCATCATTTTAAAATATTTGTTTATTTAAAATATTCGTTCTTTCCGATTTGGAATCAGACGCAGTCAATTACCATATAATTTTATTTATATGGGTTTCATACAACACCTGTATGCAACAACAATCAAATACAGTCAACCATCATCCAGAGTGCATTACACAACTGCATAAGCATTAAATATAAATAATCAATGCTTACAACAGCTTGCCAACCAATCGATCGACATACAACTAAATAATTGGGATTAGTGTACGTCAAATATCATCCCAATACCCGTGTGGGGTTTTCAAACAACAAACACAGATTTATTTGTACAGTTGGGCGATGTGTAAAATATATCATCCCAATAGATATCAGTCAAATGTGTGTACAAATTCAAATCGTACGATTTGTAAATGAATATTTATTTTATTCATATACACATTAAAAATTATATTTTTAACTATAAAATATTTATGTCAACACATGAATATTTTTAATTTCCATTATACATAAAAAATGATATTTTTAATGATTATATAATTTATTCAACACATGAATTTTTATTTTGCATCACAATCAACAGTCAATTTCCACAACACAATCCAATCAAACACCGTGTCCATGGTCTGTGGACGACGGTGTCGGTGCTGCTAAGCACCGTCTGCATCCTAGTATATATTTTAACTAAAAAATAAAATTTTAAGTGAGAAGTTCTCACCTTTGGGATCTACTCCTCCGATTCTATTTCTGGATTTCTGAATCGTTTGGATTTGTCTGAAATTCTAACGCAGTCCTTTCCACGTTGTTCATTATAAAAATCACATTTTTATTTAAATGCTACATATATAAAAATCATATTTTTATAACGATGTTAATAGTATAAAAATCATATTTTTACATTCGCTACTTCATTATAAAAGTTATATTTTATATTCGCTACTTCATTATAAAAATCAAAATTTTATATTTGTTACTACATTATAAAAATCAAAATTTTATATTCGCTACTTCATTATAAAAAATCAAATTTTTATATTTGCTACTTCATTATAAAAATCAAATTTTTATATAGCTACTTCATTATAAAAATCAAATATTTTTCAATATAAAAATCTAATCTTTTTCAATATAAAAATCTAATCGTTTTCAGTATAAAAATTTAATCTTTTCTATATTAAAAATCTAATCTTTTCTATATTAAAAATCTAATCTTTTTCAATATAAAAACTATTCTTTTTCAACATAAAAATCTGATCTTTTTCAATATAAAAATCTAATCTTTTCTATATTAAAAATCACTTCTTTTTTATATTGTTGTTCACATAAATAAAGATCCAATCTTTATATGTTAAAAATATAAATAAAAATCATATTTTTATTTGTAAAAATCCCTTTTTTATTTGTAAACATCACCTTTCTATATACATAAATAATCAAAACAAAGATAAAAACTCACTGTGTAAAAAAAGGAGGGGGGAATTTCCTGCTGCGCGCTGAATTGGAGTTGAGCGCGCCCTCCAATCTCGCGCTCGCAGTCTTCGTCGAAGGTGGGGATGAGCTCGAAGGGGGATGGCGGTGGACGGCTTGGTGGTGCGGTGGCTCGATAGGGCGGTTTTACGGTTTGGGGGAGTGGGGGTTTCGAATTGGGGTGGAGAGGAGAAGGAGGGACGGCGGAGGAGGATCAGAGGGGTGCTGGGGCGCGGTCGGACGTTGGGGAAGGTAGCAATGCCGACGCTGGTGGCAGCGCCGACGCAGTGGCGCGTGGAGGAGCGGTAATGTCAGTTGCGGTTTTTTTTTTTTTATTTCGAAAAACTGACCGGGGGGATGTTTGGGAAGAGGGAGAATAAGGGTGAGGATTTTTATTTAATTTATTTATTATTATTTTAATTTATAAAGGTGAATTTTTGTTCGAACTCCAATTCACATCCAACGACTATCGCCCTAGCTAATTACCCTCATTCCGAACACAATGGGATATGCATCGTAAGCCAGTTTGGCTGTTTCAATCAATTTTCATAAAATTCAAAATACAAATCATTATATTTTAAATTCAACCGCACATTTTAATTTACATGGGCCACATACGGACTCCAAAAATTCCAAAAAAAAAATCTGGCTATGTTTTGATGATATGGTCCTAACAAAACTAATTTCATCGAATTTGGGGATCGTTAGAAAAACGGTCTTTTTCCAGTCGATTAAATTCAAACTGAAATTATCGAACACGTTTAAATTCACCACGCTCACATGTTGATTCCAAAACTTATGAAAATTGGAATCAAGCAATAATTTGACATTCCGGATCCAACAAAAGTGGTTTTGTTGAAACGGAGGTCGTTTGCAAAATCGCTATTTTTAAGGGCAACATTTCCATATCGACTATTCTGAATTTTCAATCGGTCATAATTTTTATTCCCGCTATGAAATTTGGATTTTTCAGATTTGTTGGAAAGATATTCTCAAACAGATTCAAATATTTCAGGTTTTACCAAAATCCGGTTTATTTTGAATCTTGTACATTCATTTGAAATTTGAAATCGAAATTTCAAACTATTGCGCCATTTCCAATTCCTTCTATAATTAAAATAAATATTTATATTCTAATTTCGATTTACATAAATATATAAGTTCTAACTGTGTTCAAAACAAATTTCTAGTCGTTACTATTTAAAATAAATCATTTAAATTATCAAAAATTCATTAAAGTTGCAAAAATAAAAAATTTAAATTGGTTCTGATTTTCCGGGTTGTTACAATCTCCCCCACTTAAAAACTTTTCGTCCTCGAAAAGGAATAGAGCTGAAAGTTGTTTAACTAATCAACTCAACTTTCATTCTAGCTTCCATTCTTCAACTTTTCAGTTTCTAAGAGTTTCTAATTTTTCAAAAATTTGGCTAACACCCTAAATTTTCGAAAAATTTCGCCATAACCTCCATTGTACGGGGAGCACCGCGAAAATCCCCAAACCGCCAAAAAGGCCCTCTCATCTCAAAAAGAAAAAGAAAAAGCCAATCGGCTCATAAAATCATCCAAACCCAATAAATTAGTAAACATATACCTATTTGTCGGGCATACAATTTTATTCCTCTTCTCTAGCCTCCTTGCCATGACCTGCTCATTGTATATATATGTATATGCATGCAATTTCTATCAATTTTCAATTTAGTTCAATATTTGACTCAATTTGGCTTAGTGGTTCAAAATTTCAACCAATAATCAAACAACACATCCAGCAATCAATTAGTTGAATATCGTTTCAAATACATAACTTATATATATATAAATCCATTTTTTGATGCCAAGTCACAATAATAGACCATATCTAGTTTTGGTTCTCACACCAGTTAATTGGAATCATATAGATATCCCACTTTCGAAACTCGAAAATAAATATTGAAGATGCTGCAGCGATCATCAGAATCATGTTCGGGCAACTAGAGCGTGATTCTATATCAATCCAGTATATTAAAACTTCGAATACACATTTGCAAGGCGTCTATGCAAAATCTTTATATACTTGATTGTCCAAATTCAATATAGAAATAATATTCAAATATGTATAAAATGGTTTAAATTTTCAAAACAAAATTCGTTTTCATTTTTACTTTAAAAACACTACTCTTCACACTCGTTCTAGGATCCTACTGATCCTATCTATAACGGGTCATTCTTATTGGATATTCCTAATCCAATCTCTGATGAGATCTTTCGTTTGATTCTAATACGCCTTGTTCTCGAGCTCTGTAAACCAAAGCTCTGATACCAACTGAAACGACCCAAACTTCCCTGGAAAGGAAAGCCCGGATTGAGTTGAGAACACGACAGATCAGAACACAAACAGAGGAACATTTCATTGCTTACTACAAATTTTTACATAAAAGTACAAGAATATACAGAGTATGAATAATTAGTATACATTTGATAAATATCAGAGATTTACAAATTACAATACAGCGGAAAGTAATACAAAACACAACTAAAAGAGATAAACGGATACAGAGCGTTCTGAATATAGCTCCAGCTATAAACCAGGATCCTGTGAATATAAATCTAAAAAACCAAAACTACTAGCTGCCCATGTGGAAAATGAGGGCACCCAGAGTTTAGGTTAAAACAACAAACTCCAGGTCAGTCATGTGCCTGGTGTGAGAACTAAAAACAGTTATTAAATCTTTACTTTAAAAATAAAATAAATCAAGCGACCGTGCCATATAACACGAAATGGGTTTCCTCTAAATAATACTGGTGTATAGAATAAATAACGCAATGCTTTTTAGAAAAATGAACTATTATAATACCCAGGTCCCATCACACAATGCAACGCAAGCCGGAGGATAGAGTTTTCCCTTATAATAGCCAAATAATACTTGATATGTGAAATTTCATATTTTATTATTACCATAAGTGTATAGTAACAAAAACAACTTCAACTATTAATATATCAGTCATAGACGGCATGGGTACCATATATCATGTCGCCATACTAGGATCTACAATCAAAACCGAAATGTCACGTATTGGAAATTGGATTACCGTCATGAGTCTAGGCAAGGGATGTATTCCTAACTGCTTTGAGACACTCTAGCAAATGTCTTGGGACTGCACACTCTGGGCAACCCCTGGATCCTCCAAGACTGGTCCACACTTACGTTAGTAGATTGGCAATTCCTGAACACACGTTTCCCGGTCCTATAAGATCTATCCATCGGCCCCGTAGTAACTGATATATCCGATGCTCCTCGCATTCCAACAACCACATAGGTAAAAGTATAAAAATGTCGGGGCTTGCAAAACCCCGACACCAACCCTAGCTAGAAAGAAATGTCATGTTCTCCTTTGGTCCCAAGTCCCTTTTTTGACTCATATCGAGGTGTGAGGCCCGCGAATTAACGCTATACATAAAGCGACGCTATATTAAAGCTATGCTTTGATCATCAACCACAAGACTCTATTTTTAAACAGAAGCCTTGATCATCTGCATCTCAGCTTGCCATACAGGCAATTCACGCCATGCGACTGATGACTATCGATATATAACCTCTGAGCTCGTACGTCTCAAAGAAAGGCGTTAAGCAAGAGAATAAATTCTTCGCCACCAAACAGATATATATATTTAATAGAAATCAATCGACACAGAATAAAATCCAATGTCAGACACACATCCATTTACAAATTCATTCTGGGTCTGAACGAAACCGGAGGCACCTTATTCCTCATCCCATATGTCCAATACAGGAGAGAGGTCCTGGCATATCCAGTCGATCTCCAAGTACGTCTGGATGATCGCCACTTATTACCTTGTCTTGGGTGTATAGCCCAATCAAGACATCAGTAATCATCCAAACGATGTGAAGACCTCCAGTCTTCAACCACTATCTTCATCGTCGACTTATCGTCGAATCAATTATTCAGAATGGGTATAAACCTGGCCTTTGCGAATAACTCACATATATAATAAACAAGTGTTATAAAAACACAACATACGGCTTATTCCAATTATGAATATTCTTTTATTTAAATACTCATATCCTTTAGGAAAGTTTACCATTAATTTTATCAAAGATAAATTCTTTAAAATTTATTCTTTAATCTTCCTTCGGATCTCAATCAAACCATATTAAGGTTTTCCAAACTAGACGGGATTAGCGATCCTTACCGAAGTAATCGTTTATTTTATTTTCCAATCCCAACCTATTCATCCCATGTAGCAACAGTGGTCGTACTCCATATCTAACACCACGGTGTTATCGGTAAATTTAATTACCATTTCACGTTCAAATCTAATTAAAGATTTAACTATCGCTAGGACCAAACTAGTGATACTCCATTCTTGATCATTTCCCAAATTTGATAATTTAAATTTTCAATTCCCATTTCAATCTAATTAGAGATTCTTTAAAAATATATTTAGTTTTAATCTTCCCAAAAATCAATATTAATGATTATTTAACTTTGGAAACACAAACATGCCGCATCGACAATCTACACCGTACTATTGATTTCTGCCGATATATAACCTCTAAGCTCGTACGTCTTAGAGAAGGGTGTTAAGCAAGAGAATAAATTCTCCGCCACCACACAGATATATCTTTAGCAGAGATCAACCATACAGTTCAAAATACAATGTTATACATGTAATCCTATCTTTAACTGGGTTAAAGAACTAATGTCATTTAAAAATACAGTTCACAATAAACCCAAATCACATACCATTAATTATGGAATCTTCATGGAAAAACAAATCAATATATAATCGATATCAATTTCCGTATCCGACTAATAATATAAATGGAATAACGACAAAGCCTTTTTAATTCCATATGTATTAACAGTCTTCCTCCACAGAAGCACATTTCGATTACTATTAAATCGAATTCCATTCAATTCCAATTTAATATATTAAATTGGAAAACTTTACCTTGGAGAATTCTCATTAAATCTTAATAAAAAGATTTATAAATTCCAAATCTCATTTCACTGTAAATCGGGTTAAAGAACGAATGTCCCTGAAAACACAACTGAAAGAGATAAATGGATACAGAGCATTCCGAATATAGCTCAAGTTGTAAACCAGGATCCTATGAATATAAATCTGCAAAACCAAAACTACTAGCTGCCCGTGTGGAAAATAGGGGCACCCAGAGTTTAGGTTAATGTAATGACCCGGATTTTTGGTTGATTAATTTTAAATATTTAATATTGTTTTAAATATTGAGTTGATAATATAAATGAATTTTTATATTAATTTATCGATTTAAAAATTGATTTCTATTTAATATTGAATATATTTAATTATTGTAATACAAAATTGAAATCAAAGTTAAAACTGAATCAAAACAATTTAGATGATCAATATATATTCTATTTGAATATAGACGATGGTAATAAAAATTTATGTTCAAAGAATTTATTTGTTTTGAATTTAATTTATATCAATTTAATATGGTTATTTTATATATACGTTCGAATTGAATTTTATAGTCTATTCTATTCAGTCCAGAATAGTGTAATTACATTGGAACGACGGTTCGTACGCTAAAATAGCGGTTCATGATTTTTAATTGTGAACCCAGAGATATTTATAATGGATAAGATCGAAATCGAATCAAAAATCAAATCGAGATCTATTTAAAAAGAATAAAAATCCCTTTGTGTTTAATCGCATTAAATAGAACTCAAATCGTATTAATTTTATAGTCAAATCAAAATTTTACTTAATGGTGAAGTACCCAACTTTATAAAACCACGTCACTTCCTCTTTATTCATTCCTTTAGATCTTCTGCCAATACTAAAATCAAAACAGAAAGCTTCAGAAACAAGCAAAATTTGCCGCACCTCAACATATATATTCGAATCCAGTATCCACTTTTTATCTTACTCTCAAACACAAAATCGAAGAATCTAAGGTCGAGTATGATAGTGCGGAGAGCAGTATGAGTCGCGATCTCTGTTTGGGGGTTCAACAGTATTTCGCTCAAGCCTAGGGCATGGTTGGTTGAAGTCGGCGCTTAGTTTATGGTTGTCGATGGGTTCGGGATTTATGGAGCGCAAGTGTCGGTAGCACTGGGAGGACCTTCGAGGGTCTGAAGCGGAAAGTATGATGGTCTGCGATGGAAGCAGTGAGGATTAGGGTTCGCCAGTGGAGTTGCGAATCAAAGTCATGATGGAGCAATTAAAGGAGCGCGAGTTCACCTGTAGCAACGTGAAGTCTGGGGTCGTGATGTCATTGGAGGATTTTTAAACCGGAGACACCTTTCACTTATGATTGTTGAGAGGGGAAAAACGATTTTTTTCATTTTTATGGGGGTATTGAAGAGAATATGCTGATGGTCTTAATGTTGGGGCTTGTTCGTTATGGGTTAGTGACTATCGAGGTTAGTAGAAAAGGAGAGGCTGAAGGAAGAAGGGCTACAAATGATGTAGGTCACGGCAGTATCAATGAGGCAGAAGAGTGAAGAGCAATTAAGGTATTCCATTAATTTAAGATAGATAATTAAACTAAGTATTTTTATTAGTGTGAAATAAGTTTAAATTAAATACATGGAAATTAGTTAATAAAGAAATAAAATGTGTAAACTAATCGTTCGAGAAATATTAAGCTTTAATTCCGAATTTGTTTACATGTGGGTAATTAATTAAATTTGTATACTTCGGTCATTGACATTTTATTTATTTTACATTGAAAAACAGTGAAATGGAGGAACCACTGTACAATCTACATAATAGACGTCATTGGGTATTTAGCGCAAATAAAAACCTCGGTAAGTAAATCCCACTCAAATTTACTGTTTATAATTATTTTTATCGTTAAAAATAATTGTTGGTTGCTTGGATGCGTTTAAATATTTTTGTGGTTACTATATATTAGTTATTTAGGCTTGGTTGTGGCTATTATATATATATATATATATATATATATATATATATATATATCGGTGGTTGGATTTCCCGCAGTATCATTAGCGGATGCCCGCGGTACCATTAGCGGATGATTACCCTATACACCTCACGCTATGATAGTGGATGACCTTCTATACCGTGATATCCTGCCTCGAAGCAGGATGGGTATTATTTCTGTTGACTAACGTCTATGGATGCAGGAAAAATAGGTTGGAGGGATCCAACTTGATTCCTCAAAAATATATTATCTGTTTGTTTATTTGTTTGCACATATACTGTCATATATGATGTGTTCGAAAACCTAAAATAAATAATTGGTTGTGTGATGTTTAAATATCACTGGGCTTAAATGTTGATATTTTAAAAATATCGAAAAAGGAAATTTCCAGAGTTAAAAGGGGCAATTCTATTTTTCTAAAATAGAATTTGAAATTTGAATAGAATAAAAATATTAACTTGTTTTAAAAGAATAAAAAAATAGTTCTTTTGTAAATGAAGTTTATAAATCTAGTGCCCGACAAAAAGGTACACATTTAAATTCCATATGAGGTTTTATGCACCGTATCGGCATGCCGCTTGGCTTTTTCTTTTTCTTTTTCTTTTTGATTGGAGAGGCCTGTGTGGCTGTTTGGGGATTTTCCTGATGCTCCCGGTACAAAGGAGGCTATGGCGAAATTTTCCGGAAATTTAAGGAGTTAGAATATTTTTAAGAAAATTTGATAGCTAGAAATCAATGTATCGATATATATAGAATTCGATAAGTAAATGAATTTAAAAATAGAATATTATAAACAAAAAGGAAATCGATAATCTGGTAATAAAAAGAGAAACATATATACGTTTAAAAATGAATAATTGGTTTGTATGGTGTTGATTTTTCGGGAATAATGGTTTTGTCTGTTTTGAAGTTAAAGGTGTTTTCAGTCAAGGTTTGAGAGGTAATTTTACCCCAACTCGATTGTTTTCATTACTAACTGATAAATAGCAAGATCCAATCTCGATAATCAATATTTGAATAAGATTTAGTTGAATACAGTATTTTGGGTTGTAACGATGTTTTACACCACATTCCTTTTTACCCAGATAAGTAGAATTTTGGAAATATAACAATAAATATTTCCTAAGTATATAGGTGAATAGTTGGGAAAGAAATAAGTAATTAGAATGTTCTCCAATTATAAATAGAAAATATTTTCTAAGTGTGGGAAATAAAAGAAGGCGAGATATGGAAATGTTTTCCAAATGGGTAAGAGGCCAAGATGATAACTGGAAATATTTAGTTAATTAATATTGATAAAGGAAGTGGAGAAGTGATTTAATTAATGAAATATAAATTAAAAGGCCCAGTGATTATTTGATGTTTTGCATGGATGTTTGTTTTTCTTCGATAGTTAAATAACCGACTATCGAAGTATTTGCCAATATCGTTGTCAATATGAGAGACCGGTTGGATTATTATCCGAGAACCACTCCGTATTGGCAGTAGCATTGCGAATCAGATTATATGAAGAAAATCAAAATTGAAGTGAAGTGCAAGGACTTTTTTCTATTAATAGAAATTGTTCCTTCGGTTTCGTTCAATCCCAGAACGAACGTACATGGACGAATGTCAGACAAAGTATTTCCAATGATCGAATATGTTGATCTATACAAATATATATGGTGGCAACGAATTTATTCCCTTAGCATAATAGCCAAAATATTTGTGCAAATCAATTATTGATTAACATATCTGACAATGTGGCATTCAAAGTGATTGTGCTATCAATGAATGGAAAATAATCGTAGCCTCAGGCCTCAACAACCGGGAAATGACAAAAATCGGGCAGGCAGCATGGCTACATGGGTCGCTCCCATTAGGGTGTATAATCACCTATCTAGAGATTCATTTAATTCCTTATTCTATTCGATGTTGTCCCTTTTTGAGAAATGGTTGCTGATCCCAACCGTTGGTGATATACATTCAATACACTCAAGCGAAATGAGTGGTCGGTCATGTGTGGGCCGGGTTGCAAGATGTTCTTGTTGAACCCAGTGTATTCCTCTCTAGAGATACACTATCGGAAGGTGGTCCCATACCTTGTCATGTTGGAAATCCAATCTCCAATAAGCGCCCTGCAATTTTTTATTTTTTATTATATATGGAGCGTGAGATGCAAGCGTTCGCTAGATTGTTATTTATTTGATTTAGACACTATTATAATATCACTGGATTTTCGTATCAAAGTGTTTTGGGTTATAGTAAGGTAAAAACCGTCCATGTTTATGTGTGGGTTGGTCTTACTATTATCTTTTCTTTCGAAAGGATTTTTGAAAGTTAAACAAATGGTTGGAGTTTACTCACACCAGTCCCATAACTGACCCAGAGTTTATTTTGTTTGTTTTCCCTAAACTCTCGGGTGCCCAAATTTGTATGGGCAGTCAAGTATTCGGGATTTTTCATATTCACTTGGAAAATCTGGAAGCAGGAGGCTTCACCAGTTAGCTATAGACTATCATATTTTCGTTGTGTACTATGTGGTATCTAGAAACAGGTGTTTATTACTGTTCCAGGAATAACTGTTGTGCTCTGAAGATGGTATGTATATAAAGTTACTGATTTTTATTTCAAAAGTTATGTTATACAATATATTTTATTTGTTCCACTGTGAGTTTGTGATTTTCGTTTTCTTCTATTCTAATATTTCTTTCTTTCTATTTCTCATGCTCTAACTTCTTTCTAATGATGATTCGTATTTCTATGCGATTTGGGTTAGACGTGTGGTGTTATTAATCAACTCAGATAGTACGGATTTGCGGGCCGTTACAATTGGTATCAAAGCCTAGGTTGAGCGAATACCTAGGCTTTGTTGGGGTTGTGCTCATTAGAGATAGGGTCAGTAGTACCCTAGAATGAGTTGAGTGTATATATATATATATGAGAGAGCGTAGTTGTTAATTGATATTAAAAATTGTTTTTTATTGTGTTGGCTAGTATGTTGGGTGGTTTATGAATTATGATCGAATCGTGGGATGCCACGAAGTCGATAAGAATTTCTAAACACTTGAATGGAAAATTCGACATGGTGTTGTTTTTAAGTGGGTAAATGAAATAATTTTACCCAAAATTCTATTTTGATAGAAAAGGAATAATTTTCTAAAGTTACTATAATATGGATGTGTTAGTTGTTCTTATAATCTAATGAGGTTATAGAATTGAAATGGTTATGTATAACCAAGTAAAACATGTATATGAATGAAATACATACAAATGAGATGAATTAAAACTAGATTCAAACCAGAATTTGGAATTTAAATCTTGGGAAGTTGGAAAACATTTTCTGAAGTATATTAGAATAATATAGTTTTTTTTAAAAGGATTTTGAGTAGAAATCATTTCAGATGGATTTTGAAAGTAATAAAGCACTGAACTCACTTCAGTCGCTGGGAAATAATTCTTATGATGACTGCAGCATTGCCAGTATTCATTTTCGAGTTTCTAAGTGATAAGTTGCTACCTTAGAAAAGTTTTTTGAAGGAAATTTGTTTAAAGAAAAACACATTGGTTTGAAAATTAAAATGTTTTGAATTTGAGATGGGAATAAATATGTATATATTTATGAATGATTTCATAGAGATTTGAAATGGAAACCCGGGAATTTAAATTCTGGAATTTAAATTTAACTTAAGCAAGTTAAATGGATCGAAGTAAATGAATTGACTAGAATCAATTTGAATAGATTTGAATGGAATATGAATTGGATGTGAAGATATCGAATCACTCAGATAAAATGAATCTATATGATGTGGAATATGAAAGAAAACAAAAGTTTTGTAAGAATTAAACATTGGTGAAATATTAAGAGTTGAGTTTCACCATAAGTGGATTTTGAAAAGATAATGGGTTGTAGCATTTTTTCTACCTTAGCAATTTCGGGGATGAATTTCTTTTAGGGGGGAAGAACCTTTTCGATTTCGAATATAAATTTCCAAATCGAATTCACTTATTCAAAGCCCAAATCCCATTAACTAATTACTATTTAAATTAGTTAATTCTATTTAATAATCAAAAATCTGATTTCTGTTTCAAAAATCAATTCATTTCTCTACCTGGGTTCACATATAATTTACAACACAAAATTTGAAATTTCTAAATAGAAATTCGAATTTTATTCGCTTAAAATCCTTTTATAAAGTTAAATAAACCGTTATGGTTTCTAAATGGTTATGGCGCTGTTTTTCTGAAAATTTGATTTTGACATAACTCAAAATATATATTGTGTTAGCTAGTCTGTTGAGTGGTTTATGAATTTTGGTCGAATCGTGGGACACCACGACGTCGATAATAGTTTGTATATACTTGAATAGAAGATTGAACACGATATTGTTTTTAAGTGGGTAGATGAAATAATTTTACCCAAAATTCTATTTTCGATAGAAAAAGAATGATTCTCTGGAATTATTGATAGAAAAAGAACGATTCTCTGGAATTATTATAATATATGGATGTGTTGGATGTTAATATTATAATCAAATTAGATTATAAAAATTGGAATGGTAATATATAACCAAATAGATTTGTATATGAATAAAATATACAAATGAGATAAAATGGAATTGGATTTAAATCGGAATTTGGAATTTAAATCCTGGGAAGTTGGAAAATATTTCCAAAGTATATTAAAATAAAATAGTTTTATTTTGAAAAGATTTTTATTAATAGAAATCATTTTGAATGGATTTTGTAAAGTTATAAAGCACTGAACTCACTTCAGTGACTGGGAAATAATTCTGATGATGGTCGCGACATCATCAGTGTTCATTTTCGGGTTTCTAAGTGATGGATTGCTACCTTAGAAAAGTTTTTGATGGAAAAAATTGTTTGAAAAAAAAAACAAGTTGTTTTGGAAAGTTCAGATATTTTGAATTTGAAATAATTATACAATATTTGTATTTAATTATGTGATTTCGAAAGGATTCGAAATAAAAACCCGGGAATGTGAATTCTGGAATAAAATTTAACTTAGACAAATTAAAAGGACCGAAATGAATAAATTGATCAAATTCAATTTGAATGAATTTGAATTGAATGGAAATATGTTGATTGAAAATCATTCAAATGAATGGAAAAAAACAAAAAGTTTTGGTAGGGCATAGAAATATATAAAGAGTTGAGTTTCAGCATAAGTATGTTTTGAAAAGTACGTAGGTTTGTAGCATTTTTCTTACCTTAGCAATTTCGGGGACGAAATTATTTTAAGGGGGAAAGAATGTAACGACCCGGATTTCTTATCAATTTATTTTTAATATTTAATATGGATTTAAATATCGAATTGGTAATATAAATTAATTTTTATATTGAGTTATCGATTTAATAAAAAAATATAATTTAATTTAGAATATATCGAATTATTGTAATTTGAAATATAATTGAAATCGAAGTTAAAAACTGAATCAAAATGATTCAGATGATAAGTAGGAATTTTATTTGATATATACTGTAATAACCCGGAAAATACGAGCCAATTTAAAATTTTTAAATTGGTGATTTCAAAGGAATTTGAACAATTGAAATAGAATATTTCAATAAAATAGTGAATTAGAAATAGTGAGTCAGTTTGAAAATTTAAATTCATACTTTGACCGACTATGCAGGGTGGAAAATATAACGGATTTTAGCGAAACCAAAAATATTTAATTCTGTTAGTCAATACCTTTCTAACGAATCTGAAAAATCGAAGTTTCATAACGGGAATCAAAAGTTATGGCCGAATGAATTTTCAGAACAGTCGGTATATAGAATATATAGCCCTGGAAAAATGATATTTTGCATACGACCTCGGAATTCGACGAAACCACTTTTGTTGGGTCCGGGATGTCAAACTATTGCTAGATTTCAAATTTCATAATTTTTGAAGCTAGTATGTGAGCGTGGCAAAAGAAAATGTGTTTGGTCGATTTCTGTTAAATTGGATCGACCAGAAAATGGCCATTTTTCAAACAACCTCAGAATTCGACGAAACTAGTTTTGTTGGGACCGTAGCGTCAAAACATAGCTAGATTTATTTTTCTGGAATTTTTCGAATCAGTTTGTGGCCCTGGCAAATTGAAATGTGCGTTCAGAGTTAAAAATTAAATGTTTTATACTTTAATTTGAAAAATAACTGATTGTAACAGTCGAATTGGCCTACGAAACATATCCCATTGTGTCCGGAATGGGGGTATTTGGCTAGGGGCGACAGTCGTTGGGTTTAAAAAGGAGTTTGTTTGAGAAAACACTATTTAAAAATTTATTGAAATTATGGGCCAATCAAAAATTTCCATTCATAATTTTAAAAATAAAAAAAAAAAGAACCCCCCCCCCCCCCCCGATCAACGGCGAAACCCGTTCACCACCACCTCTCCTCCGCCGCCGCCGCTACCGCCACCTACAGCCTTCGCCGCCGCCACCATTCGACGCACCTCAGCCTCCTCTTCAAATCCGACCCCACCGCTGCCACCCTCGTCGCCTCCTCTGCCTGTATCGACGCCAGGAAGTCGAACACTTCCCGCCTCCACCCTGAACGCCACCGACCACCGAACGCCACCAAACCACCACCGATTTAAAGCCCTCTCTTCCATCTTCCACGTCCAACTCCCCGATCGTCCCCACGTGCCACGGATTTCGCGAAAACTGTAAACCTAGTTTTGAAGCTTCGTGAAAGTGAGTTTTTTTTATCTTTACACTTTGAAAAATCATATCTTTTTGGTGTGTTGACGAAATTCGATGAAACGGGAAACATCGAGACCGCAAGGAAGCTCTCTACCCAATAGAAGAAGCTGCGGATTTTTCTGACATCGTATCGATTTTTAGCGCTCAGAAAACCAAGGTGAGAAATCTAAATTAACGTGAAATTGAATGGAAAATGTCGTGTATAATTTATATAAGCGAAATATAAATTACATACGTGTTGTATACCTCATGTACATGCGTAGTGTAAGCTATATAAGCGAAGTATGAATTTTTACATGCATAGAATAAGTGATATATGTGTTGAAATGCTAGTGAAATATAGCAAATATATATTATATTATATATTTATATATATACTCCCCTCGTCCACAAACCATGGACGATATTTATTGTGGTGAATTGGTGTGAAATATTGGATGAAAAATACGAATGGTTGAATAATTGTTTGTGGTTGATATTGTTCGGTTGTGGTTGAAAAATACCCATCGGTGATTGAAATGAATTGGAAATATTTGTGGAAATAAAAATAAACATGCCGCCTGCGTGCGAATTAGATGCATGAATCCCCATTGTCAAAAACCGCGAGGTTTTAAGGTAGAGCGAGGAGCCGTACTAGGGACGGTGCCGGTTTTAACTACCCTGCCGTTATGCTGCCGAAATTTTGAATAATCTTTGTGTGTTAGAATTATTTTCATATGTTGAAATTATTTTCATGCATAGAAATTAAAGTCATATATTGAAACTATGTCCATGTGTGGAAATATTCATGTGTTGAAAAGTTTTGTGTGAAAATTGAATTCGTTTGTGAATGAACGAAGTGTTTAAACAATAAAAATCACATTTTTATTATATATGAAGTATGAAAAATATTCGCCTTATATAAATAGTTTCAACAATAAAAATCTCATCTTTCCAATATGAACAACATAAATAAAATATCAATGTGTGGAAATGCTCATTTGTTGAGAAGTGTGTTTAGTGGAAAAGTTCATGTGTTGAATAAAAAGATCGAACAATAAAAATTACATTTTTATTGAAACTATGACGTGTTGAAACCATCCATTGGTTGAATAAATATTTTGAACGATAAAAATATCATTTTTATCATATTTGTGATGTGCTAAAGATATGCGGATGTTGAAATAAATATTTGTGATAGAAATATTATTTTTAATATGCATAGGAACTAAATAAAATAGTCATGTGTTGAAATCTATTTTAGTTCGCCAAAATTATCATCTTTGAAATGTGAAGTGCTAAAAATAGCCACTTGTTCAAATAAACGTGCATGAGTTGAAATATACATTGACTAGCTAATGATATGATTTTAGCCTATGCATGCAACATTAGAATGAATGGTGTTTTTAAACCAAAGCAAATCAAATATGAAATTGAATGGAAAATGATAAATGTTAGAAATTGTATATATGTACATGCATATCTATTGAACAGGTTAAAGCAAAAAGGGGCTAGAGAAGAGAAATAGAATTTTGTGCCCAACAAATAGGTACACATTTACCGCTTTGTTTGGGTGATGATTTTATGAGCCTGTTGGTTAGCCGCTTGGCTTTTTCTTTTTCTTTTTGATATGAGACGCCCGTTTGGCTATTTGGGAATTTTCCCAGACCCTCCCGTACAAAGGAGGTTATGGCGAAATTTTCCAAAATTTAAAGGCGTTAGTGAAATAATTGAAGTGGAAACGATATAGGAATTTTTGAATGAACTATATTTATATAAATATATAAATATAAATAGAATAAAAACGAAACGTGGCCGTGCAGTTCATGTTTTGAAACCGTGATTTCAAACGACTAGTGCGGGAAATCCGACCATTGGATTTTCCCGAAACCTCAACCGTTGGGTTCGCCTTGGAAATATCTTTCCAACGGCACCAACTTTGTGAAGATCCGACGGTTGGATTGTCTGGAATGTTTAATTCAAAACTGAAGAAAAACAGCGCCAGAAACGATTATATATATATATATATAAATATAATTAAATTAAATCGAATTACGACGCTGCAGTTCGTAAATTGAAATCGTAACTTCAAATGGTTAGTGTGGAAGATCCGACCGTCGGATTTTCCCAAAACTGAAACCGTTGGATTCGTTTTGAAATGACCTTCCTAATGATGTAAAATTTGTGAAGATCCAATGGTTAGATTTTCAGATAGGTGTAAAACAAAATTAGTAGAAAGCAGCGCCAGTGCATCGACACGACCTGAAACGTCGTTTAATTAAATATGGTCGTTTAAATTAAATAAAAATGGCGATATATCGTTATAAAATACTATTGACGATATAGAGTGGAAATAAACCAATTTTGTTGTGTTTGCTTGATATGTGATGGTTGAATGTATTTGACATGAAAATTATAACTAAATAACTGAAATGTGATTGTTGAATAGTCCAACCATGTGATTGATTGATTTGAAAATCTAAATATACGTGGGTTATTTGAAAAGGCCGAGTTTATCTCATTTCAAATAATCGATCAACGTTGAGAAGTCGAAGAATCGAAGACGGTTGAAGACCGACGATCTCCACATTGGATGGATGGGCGCTACTGATACTCGTGACTGGAGTAGCTACCATGAAGGAATTGAAGTAGTAGCCATCCAAACATACTGTTGATTGTACGGATATGCGAGGAATTGGTGCCTCCGGTTTCGTTTAGACCCAGAACGGACTTGTAAATGGACTGTGTGTCTTACATTGGATTTTGTTCTGTGATGATTGATCTCTGTTAAATATATATCTATTTGGCGGCGGAGAATTTATTCTCTTGCTTAATGCCCTTCTCTGAGACGTACGAGCTCAGAGGTTATACATTGACATAAATCAGTCGCATGGAGTGGATTGCCTGTGTGGCACGCCTAAGTGGCATATGATCAAGGCTTCTGTTGCAAAGCAAAGTCTTGTGGTTGATGATCAAAGCATGGTCTGTGTGACGTAGCTTTGTGTATAACGTGAATTCGCGAGCCTCACACCCCGGTATGAGTCAAAAACGGGAGAAGGACCCAAGGAGTGCATGACGTTTCTTTCTAGCTATGGTGGTGTCAGTGACCTCCCAGCCCTGACATTTATATTTACTTTTCACCTGTGTGGTTGTTGGAATGCGAGGCGCCTCGATTATAGGTCTGTAAGGACCGGGAAACGTGTGTTCAGGAATAATTAATCCTCATAAGTAAGAGAGGACTGGCCTTGGAGGATCCAGGGGATTGCTGTGTGCGGTCCCGAGGAATTTGCTAGAGTGTCTCGAATCGGAGAGTAGCTTGCCCCTTGCCTCGACTCATGAAGGAATCCAATTTCCAATACGAAATATGCGGACGTGATTGTATTACTAGTATGGCGACATAGTAGATGGTAGCTATGCCGCCTAGGATTGATATTTATGATTTAATTGCTTTTGAAACATATATGCACTAGTAATAATATCGAACACCTTTGTTTTATTCGTATGAAGCATCTTTGGCCATTATAAGGTAAAAACTCTATCCTCCGTCTTGCGTTGCATTGTGTGATGGGACCTGAGTCTTATATTGGCTTCATTTTATAAAAAGCATTGCGTTGATTTAATCATTTATTTTATTTCATGCACTAGCACTCATTGGAGTAAACCCGTTCCGCGAAAGTGGCGTGGTCCTTTGATTTGCCTTATTATTGTTGTTAATAAGTTGAGTAGATTTCTCATACCAGTCCCATGACTGACTCGTAGTTTGTTTCAACTTGCAAACTCGGGTGCCCTCCTTTTCACACGGGCGGCCTAGTTACAGGTTTCTGACGCACCTTTTGGCTCATGGCGAGGCTTGACTACACCGTGCTGACTTGGATTTTCTCCGCCATTATTGTATCTATATTATGATTCCGCCATTGGCGATGTAGACTGATATTTATTTTGAGTACTCTTTATGTATGATTCCGCCTCTGGCGATGGTGACTGATTATGTATCATTATGCACTAAGTTGTATCCTGTACTGTGCTTCTCTGATGTGATGATATCTATATGATTCCGCTGTCATATGTGTGTAAATTATTCTATTTTCTGTTTATGCTATTATCTGTGATCTGCTAATGATGATTAATGTGTTATATTCCAATGATTATCCTTAACACCGTGTCACGGGGTTTTGGGATCGTCACAGCTGGTATCAGAGCTTTGGTTAACCTTAGTTCTGGAGTGTAACACATTAAACACTTCGTCAAAATAGAATCAGTAGTATTCTAAGGCGAGTCGCTCATTAGAGATAGGACTAGTAAGGTCCTAGAATGAGCTGAGCAGAATAGCAAAAACAATTGATCAGTCCATCGTTATCTTTCCGTAGAAATTTCTGCTTAACTATGCAATAGATTATCATTTCTGTTAGCTGACCTTTTTCGTTGCTTATACAGAATTTGACAAATGGCTACCAGAGCAGCCGCCGCTAGAGGAGGCCGTGCCGACCGAGGCCGAGGAAGGGGAGAAATCCCAGCTCAAGAAGGACCTTTGATACAACCTCCGGCAGCTCAATACTTCGAGCTTGACCGTGTAGCTAAGAGATATAAGAACTTAGGAGGAAAGACCTTCTCGGGAACTGGCACCGTAATAGAGGCCCTTGCATGGCTCAAAACATGCGAGAAAATTCTTGAAGGCCTAAGGCTTGGAGACGAAGACAAAGCTATTATAGGCGCCTGGCTTATGCAGGAACAAGCTGAATTATGGTGGGAATCTCTTACCGCCGGGAATAGAGAAGCTGGAAGAACATGGGATGGATTTAAAAAACTCTTCAAGGAGAAATATGTCCCAGAACAAGCTTTAGAAAGAATGCACGATGACTTCGCCAATCTCCAGCAAGGGGATCTTTCCGTGCAAGATTATCTGAATAAATTTACAATGTTGTCGCCCGATGCTCCAGAGCTCGTCGCCACCGCTAAATCCAAGAATAAGAGGTTTATCCTTGGACTAAGACGACAATATCATGATAGAGCCATGGCCCATGTCAAGCTGGAATTCAACGAGCTGGTGGAAATGACATGCAACTATGAAGACCTTGATCAAAGGCATCTGGATCAGGATCGCGCTAGGAGCCAAGCCGGAAACAAGCGCAAGCCTGCTGTAAATCAAGGCGAGTCAAGCCAAGCAGCATCTTCAAAACCTCAGACTGGCAAGCCGCCAAGAGGAAATTGCTTTAACTGTGGTAAGCCGGGGCACTACTCAAACGTCTGCACAGCTCCGAAGAGACAGAAGACAAATTCTCAAGGCTCGAGCCAAGGCTCTCAGAACCCTCGCTCGTGCTTCAATTGTCGCAAGACCGATCATCTAGTCAAAGACTGTCCTTGGCTGAAGAAAGCTACAGTAGCTCATGTCTATGACGGGTCTAGCCCGCCAGCTGCTTCCGATGGAGCAGGTAAACCCGATGTTTTGGGAGGTACCTTTACAATTAAAAATATTCATGTTTCTGTATTGTTTGACACAGGTGCATCGCGTAGTTTTATTGATAAACACACAATGCACAAATTAAAGTTAAAACAGCGAAAGCTTAAAGAATCGGTTGAAGTTCATAACCCGATAGGGGGTCCTGTTACTCTCAGTACATGTTGTAGAGTGCCAATCTCTTATTCTTTCTACAAATTTCCCATTAATTTGATTGTTATGGATTTTCCCGAATTCGACGTTATCCTTCGGTTAGAATGGTTAAAGAAATACGAAGCTGAAGTAAAGTGTGCGGAAAGAATTGTTGAAATCCGAACGGAGCTTGGACATATATATATACCTTGTCATGGTTCGAATCCGAATAGAGAAGAATTTTGGTCAATATTGGAACTTATCCCCACTTCCATGGAAAAGATTCCGATTGTTAGAAACTATGCGGATGTGTTTGAAGAAGTTGAAAACTTACCTCCGCAAAGAGAAATAGAATTCCGAATCGATCTAATTCCCAATGCCAGACCAGTGGTGCATCCAATTCGCAGAATGACTCCGAAAGAAAAAGAAGAATTAGGCGATCAAACTCGTCAACTGTTGTGGAAAGGTCTAATCAGACCGAGTTTTTCCAATTGGGGTGCAGCTGTTGTGTTTGTCCCGAAGTCAAACGGTACTCTTAGATTATGTGTTGATTACCGAGACCTCAACAAACAGACGCTTAAAAATAAATATCCATTACCCCGCACTGATGATTTGCTAGACCAATTGAATGGGGCGAAAGTATTTTCCCGAATGGACCTAGCTACAGGTTTTCATCAATTGAGAATAGCAGAAGAGTGTGTTCCTTTGACCGCTTTCAGAGGTCCAGACATATTTTATGAATGGTTAGTAATGCCATTTGGCCTATGCAACGCTCCAGCATACTTTGTCGATCTAATGAATAGAGTGTTCAGGGGAGTTTTGAATAAATTTGTCCTCGTATTCATTGATGATATTTTAATCTACTCCAAATCAAAATCCGAGCATGAAAAACACTTAGAACAAGTATTGGAGATTCTAAGGAAGAACGTCTTCAAAGCCAAATTCTCTAAATGTGTCTTCTGGCAAGAAGAAGTTAAATTTCTTGGCCATGTCGTGTCAGAGAAAGGAATTTCTGTTGACCCAAGCAAAATAATAGCGATTCAAGACTGGAAACAACCCACTACTCCCACAGAAGTTAGAAGTTTTATGGGGTTGGCTAGTTATTATCGAAAGTTCGTTAAGGATTTTTCGAAGATATCCGGTCCATTAACGAAGCTCACAAAGAAACATGAGAAGTTTAAGTGGACTTCCGACTGTGAAGAAGCTTTCCAGGAATTGAAATCGAAGCTGACCACCGCTCCAGTGTTAACAGTTATTGATGGCAATCAGGATTTAACAGTTTGGACAGATGCTTCTATTAGAGGTCTTGGTGCAGTGTTAATGCAGAGAGGCCAAGTAGTCGCTTATGCAAGCCGCCAATTGAAACCGCATGAGAAGAATTATGTGACTCATGATCTTGAGTTGCTAGCCATCGTTTTTGCCTTAAAAATCTGGAGGCATTACTTGTTGGGCGAGAAATTTATACTGTACACAGATCATCAATCATTGAAGTATTTATATACCCAGAAAGATCTGAATCTGAGACAGCAGCGTTGGCTAGAATTTCTTGCAGCTTATGATCTTGATATCCTGTATACGCCGGGGATAGCTAACATAGTAGCGGATGCGCTTAGTAGAAAGACCACAATTGTTGCCCATCTTATAATTACACCTGGATTGATTGATAGGATTTCATGAATTCATTCAGAGAATCAGTAAGAGAGTCAAGGAAGGTGAAACCACGAGTTTCCGTATTGACAATAGGGGGGTTCTCAGGTTAAATAATAGGATTTGCATCCCAAATATTCCAGGCCTTCGAAGAGAAGTGCTGGACGAATGCCATAAATCCAAATTTTGCATCCATCCTGGGGTGAGTAAAATGTACAACGATATCAAACGCACTTTCTGGTGGAGGGCAATGAAAAGGGATATTTCTTTGTATGTTAGCAGATGCCCTACTTGTCAATTGGTCAAGAGTGACCAACAGAAGCTAGCTGGACTGTTACAACCGTTGGAAGTCCCAGGTTGGAAATGGGAACAGATTTCCATGGATTTCATAGATGGTTTGCCGCGAACCAAGAAAGGTAATGACAGCATTTGGGTAATCGTAGATCGCTTCACGAAGACTGCCCATTTTATACCTGTCAGGTCCAATAGAACTGCTCAAAGTCTAGCACAGATATATTTCAAAGAAATTGTTAAGCTGCATGGAATTCCCATCAGCATAGTCAATGATAGAGATCCCCTATTTACAAGCAAATTCTGGGAGGCTTTTCAGACAGAATTGGGGACAAAACTGAATATGAGCACCGCTTATCACCCACAAACAGATGGCCAAACTGAGCGGGTGAATAGAATTCTAGAAGATTTATTGCGGGCTTGTATAATCGATTTTGGTGGGTCATGGGAAGATCATTTGCATTTGGCAGAATTCTCATATAACAATAGCTATCAAGCAAGTTTGAGAATGTCACCATTTGAAGCATTATATGGCAGAGCATGCAGATCTCCAGCATGTTGGGTAGAACCTGGCAACAGACTTGTACTAGGACCCGATATGATTAGGGAAGCATCTGATAAAGTGGACTTCATCAAGAAGCGATTGAAAACCGCCCAAAGCCGACAGAAAAGTTATGCAGACTCTAGAAGGAGAGATTTGACATTTACTGTTGGTGATCATGTTTATTTAAAGGTTTCTCCGATGAGAGGAGTAATCAGATTTGGAAAGACTGGGAAGTTGGCACCGAGATTTATTGGTCCCTTTCCTATACTTGAGCGAATTGGAACTCTTGCTTATAGGGTTCAATTACCAGATTGGTTGCCTGGAGTGCACAATGTTTTTCACGTATCTCAACTTAGGAGACATGTGCATGATCTGGATCTTGTTGTAGAAGAAGCAGCGCAACGGGATGTGGAGATTACTCCAGAATTAGCACTCAGAAGAGAGCCATTAAAAATTGTTGGCAAAGAAACTAGAGAACTCAGAAGTAAAAAGGTTCATTTAGTTAAAGTGCAGTGGAGCAGTGATCCTAGAGACTGTACTTGGGAGACTGAGGAAAGCATTAAGCAAGCTTACCCCAAATGCAGAGTGGATATCTCTGACTAACTCCGGTGCAAGGTACCTTTATAATACGTCGCATTTACATTTTATTTCCTACTTTACTGTTGTTTCCTTTTCGAGGACGAAAAGTTTTAAGTAGGGGAGATTGTAATAACCAGGAAAATACGAGCCAATTTAAAATTTTTAAATTGGTGATTTCAAAGGAATTTGAACAATTGAAATAGAATATTTAAATAAAATAGTGAATTAGAAATAGTGAGTCAGTTTGAAAATTTGAATTCATACTTTGACCGACTATGCAGGGTGGAAAATATAACGGATTTTAGCGAAACCAAAAATATTTAAATCTGTTAGTCAATACCTTTCTAACGAATCTGAAAAATTGAAGTTTCATAACGGGAATCAAAAGTTATGGCCGAATGAATTTTCAGAACAGTCGGTATATAGAATATATAGCCCTGGAAAAATGATATTTTGCATACGACCTCGGAATTCGACGAAACCACTTTTGTTGGGTCCGGGATGTCAAACTATTGCTAGGTTTCAAATTTCATAATTTTTGAAGCTAGTATGTGAGTGTGGCAAAAGAAAATGTGTTTGGTCGATTTCTGTTAAATTGGATCGACCAGAAAATGGCCATTTTTCAAACGACCTCAGAATTCGACGAAACTAGTTTTGTTGGGACCGTAGCGTCAAAACATAGCTAGATTTATTTTTCTGGAATTTTTCGAATCAATTTGTGGCCCTGGCAAATTGAAATGTGCGTTCAGAGTTAAAAATTAAATGTTTTATACTTTAATTTGAAAAATAACTGATTGTAACAGTCGAATTGGCCTACGAAACATATCCCATTGTGTCCGGAATGGGGGTATTTGGCTAGGGGCGACAGTCGTTGGGTTTAAAAAGGAGTTTGTTTGAGAAAACACTATTTAAAAATTTATTGAAATTATGGGCCAATCAAAAATTTCCATTCATAATTTTAAAAAAAAAAAAAAAAAAAAAAACCCCCCACCCCCCCCCCCCCCCGATCAACGGCGAAACCCGTTCACCACCTTCTCTCCTCCGCCACCGCCGCTACCGCCACCTACAGCCTTCGCCGCCGCCACCATTCGACGCGCCTCAGCCTCCTCTTCAAATCCGACCCCACCGCTGCCACCCTCGTCGCCTCCTCCGCCTGTATCGACGCCAGGAAGTCGAACACTTCCCGCCGCCATCCTGAACGCCACCGACCACCGAACGCCACCAAACCACCACCGATTTAAAGCCCTCTCTTCCCTCTTCCACGTCCAACTCCCCGATCGTCCCCACGTGCCACGGATTTCGCGAAAACTGTAAACCTAGTTTTGAAGCTTCGTGAAAGTGAGTTTTTTTTATCTTTACACTTTGAAAAATCATATCTTTTTGGTGTGTTGACGAAATTCGATGAAACAGGAAACATCGAGACCGCAAGGAAGCTCTCTACCCAATAGAAGAAGCTGCGGATTTTTCTGACATCGTATCGATTTTTAGCGCTCAGAAAACCAAGGTGCGAAATCTAAATTAACGTGAAATTGAATGGAAAATGTCGTGTATAATTTATATAAGCGAAATATAAATTACATACGTGTTGTATACCTCATGTACATGCGTAGTGTAAGCTATATAAGCGAAGTATGAATTTTTACATGCATAGAATAAGTGATATATGTGTTGAAATGCTAGTGAAATATAGCAAATATATATTATATTATATATTTATATATATACTCCCCTCGTCCACAAACCATGGACGGTATTTATTGTGGTGAATTGGTGTGAAATATTGGATGAAAAATACGAATGGTTGAATAATTGTTTGTGGTTGATATTGTTCGGTTGTGGTTGAAAAATACCCATCGGTGATTGAAATGAATTGGAAATATTTGTGGAAATAAAAATAAACATGCCGCCTGCGTGCGAATTAGATGCATGAATCCCCATTGTCAAAAACCGCGAGGTTTTAAGGTAGAGCGAGGAGCCGTACTAGGGACGGTGCCGGTTTTAACTACCCTGCCGTTATGCTACCGAAATTTTGAATAATCTTTGTGTGTTAGAATTATTTTCATATGTTGAAATTATTTTCATGCATAGAAATTAAAGTCATATATTGAAACTATATCCATGTGTGGAAATATTCATGTGTTGAAAAGTGTTGTGTGAAAATTGAATTCGTTTGTGAATGAACGAAGTGTTTAAACAATAAAAATCACATTTTTATTATATATGCAGTATGAAAAATATTCGCCTTATATAAATAGTTTCAACAATAAAAATCTCATCTTTCCAATATGAACAACACAAATAAAATATCCATGTGTGGAAATGCTCATTTGTTGAGAAGTGTGTTTAGTGGAAAAGTTCATATGTTGAATAAAAAGATCGAACAATAAAAATTACATTTTTATTGAAACTATGACGTGTTGAAACCATCCATTGGTTGAATAAATATTTTGAATGATAAAAATATCATTTTTATCATATTTGTGATGTGCTAAAGATATGCGGACGTTGAAATAAATATTTGTGATAGAAATATTATTTTTAATATGCATAGGAACTAAATAAAATAGTCATGTGTTGAAATCTATTTTAGTTCGCCAAAATTATCATCTTTGAAATGTGAAGTGCTAAAAATAGCCACTTGTTCAAATAAACGTGCATGAGTTGAAATATACATTGACTAGCTAATGATATGATTTTAGCCTATGCATGCAACATTAGAATGAATGGTGTTTTAAACCAAAGCAAATCAAATATGAAATTGAATGGAAAATGATAAATGTTAGAAATTGTATATATGTACATGCATATCTATTGAACAGGTTAAAGCAAAAAGGGGCTAGAGAAGAGAAATAGAATTTTGTGCCCGACAAATAGGTACACATTTACCGCTTTGTTTGGGTGATGATTTTATGAGCCTGTTGGCTAGCCGCTTGGCTTTTTCTTTTTGATATGAGACGCCCGTGTGGCTATTTGGGAATTTTCCCAGACCCTCCCGTACAAAGGAGGTTATGGCGAAATTTTCCAAAATTTAAAGGCGTTAGTGAAATAATTGAAGTGGAAACGATATAGGAATTTTTGAATGAACTATATTTATATAAATATATAAATATAAATAGAATAAAAACGAAACGTGGCCGTGCAGTTCATGTTTTGAAACCGTGATTTCAAACGACTAGTGCGGGAAATCCGACCATTGGATTTTCCCGAAACCTCAACCGTTGGGTTCGCCTTGGAAATATCTTTCCAACGGCACCAACTTTGTGAAGATCCGACGGTTGGATTGTCTGGAATGTTTAATTCAAAACTGAAGAAAAACAGCGCCAGAAACGATTATATATATATATATATAAATATAATTAAATTAAATCGAATTACGACGCTGCAGTTCGTAAATTGAAATCGTAACTTCAAATGGTTAGTGTGGAAGATCCGACCGTCGGATTTTCCCAAAACTGGAACCGTTGGATTCGTTTTGAAATGACCTTCCTAATGATGTAAAATTTGTAAAGATCCAATGGTTAGATTTTCAGATAGGTGTAAAACAAAATTAGTAGAAAGCAGCGCCAGTGCATCGACACGACCTGAAACGTCGTTTAATTAAATATGGCCGTTTTAAATTAAATAAAAATGGCGATATATCGTTGTAAAATACTATTGACGATATAGAGTGGAAATAAACCAATTTTGTTGTGTTTGCTTGATATGTGATGGTTGAATGTATTTGACATGAAAATTATAACTAAATAACTGAAATGTGATTGTTGAATAGTCCAACCATGTGATTGATTGATTTGAAAATCTAAATATACGTGGGTTATTTGAAAAGGCCGAGTTTATCTCATTTCAAATAATCGATCAACGTTGAGAAGTCGAAGAGTCGAAGACGGTTGAAGACCGACGATCTCCACATTGGATGGATGGGCGCTACTGATACTCGTGACTGGAGTAGCTACCATGAAGGAATTGAAGTAGTAGCCGTCCAAACATACTGTTGATTGTACGGATATGCGAGGAATTGGTGCCTCCGGTTTCGTTCAGACCCAAAACGGACTTGTAAAAGGACTGTGTGTCTGACATTGGATTTTGTTCTGTGATGATTGATCTCTGTTAAATATATATCTGTTTGGCGGCGGAGAATTTATTCTCTTGCTTAACGCCCTTCTTTGAGACGTACGAGCTCAGAGGTTATACATTGACAGAAATCAGTCGCATGGAGTGGATTGCCTGTGTGGCACGCCTAAGTGGCATATGATCAAGGCTTCTGTTGCAAAGCAAAGTCTTGTGGTTGATGATCAAAGCATGGTCTGTGTGACGTAGCTTTTTGTATAACGTGAATTCGCGAGCCTCACACCCCGATATGAGTCAAAAACGGGAGAAGGACCCAAGGAGTTCATGACGTTTCTTTCTAGCTATGGTGGTGTCAGTGACCTCCCAGCCCTGACATTTATATTTACTTTTCACCTGTGTGGTTGTTATAATGCGAGGCGCCTCGATTATAGGTCTGTAAGGACCGGGAAACGTGTGTTCAGGAATAATTAATCCTCAAAAGTAAGAGAGGACCGGCCTTGGAGGATCCAGGGGATTGCTGTGTGCGGTCCCGAGGCATTTGCTAGAGTGTCTCGAATCGGAGAGGAGCTTGCCCCTTGCCTCGACTCATGAAGGAATCCAATTTCCAATACGAAATATGCGGACATGATTGTATTACTAGTATGGCGACATAGTAGATGGTAGCTATGCCGCCTAGGATTGATATTTATGATTGAATTGCTTTTGAAACATATATGCACTAGTAATAATATCGAACACCTTTGTTTTATTCGTATGAAGCATCTTTGGCCATTATAAGGTAAAAACTCTATCCTCCGGCTTGCGTTGCATTGTGTGATGGGACCTGAGTCTTATAATGGCTTCATTTTATAAAAAGCATTGCATTGATTTAATCATTTATTTTATTTCATGCACTAGCACTCATTGGAGTAAACCCGTTCCGCGAAAGTGGCGTGGTCCTTTGATTTGCCTTATTATTGTTGTTAATAAGTTGAGTAGATTTCTCATACCAGTCCCATGACTGACTCGTAGTTTGTTTCACCTTGCAAACTCGGGTGCCCTCCTTTTCACACGGGCAGCCTAGTTACAGGTTTCTGACGCACCTTTTGGCTCATGGCGAGGCTTGACTACACCGTGCTGACTTGGATTTTCTCCGCCATTATTGTATCTATATTATGATTCCGCCATTGGCGATGTAGACTGATATTTATTTTGAGTACTCTTTATGTATGATTCCGCCTCTGGCGATGGTGACTGATTATGTATCATTATGCACTAAGTTGTATCCTGTACTGTGCTTCTCTGATGTGATGATATCTATATGATTCCGCTGTCATATGTGTGTAAATTATTCTATTTTCTGTTTATGCTATTATCTGTGATCTGCTAATGATGATTAATGTGTTATATTCCAATGATTATCCTTAACACCGTGTCATGGGGTTTTGGGATCGTCACATATATGATAATAAATAATAATTTATTATCAAAGAATTTGTGGTTTTCGAATTTAAATTTTATTATATTAATTTAATATTATATACGTTTAAATTTAATTTCAGAATATATTCTGTTAAACTCATAACACCGTTATTACATTGGAACGACGGTCGGTACGCTAAAATAGCGGTTCACGATTTTTAATTGTGAACCCCGAGATATTTGATTGTGGATAGGATCAAAATCAAATCAGTGTCTGTTTAAAAAGAATAAAAAGCTTTTTAAATCAAATCGCACTAATTAGAAATCAAAACGTATTAAAATTCATGTACTTCAACTACTACCCTACCTTGTACCCGCGTGCAGACATTTCTTCTTTATGAAGTCTATTTTCTCCTATTTAAAAACGCGAGATCCCCCTTCCTTTTCTATTGCTTTCTTTCCGTTAATTTCATACAGAAAAAAATAAATCGAGGTCTTCTTTTCTGATTTGTAGCCTTCAACAAAGCAAAACAATTTGATTTCTCAATGAAATCACTTCATTTCGAATTCGCTTAGCTCGTTCAATGATAGGCTTCACTTCGGTATATACTTTAGTTGGCTCGATCTTATCCCGGAACTCGACAACATAGCCAAGTATTCACGATTTTTGGGAAATTGATTGTCGATTCAGTTGTGGGACGCTTAGGCGGGTTTGCCGTGGCCAAGGGTATGCTCGGTGGTCAGTAAGGAAAGGTGCAACACATGTTGGTGATGCTCAAGATTAGGGCAGCGGTTAGGGCTTTATGGTTTTGGAGTCGCCATGATGTTGGGAGGGATGCGGGGTTCTTCTAGGGATAGACGAGGAGGAGATTCATGAAGGAACAGGGAACAGTGATTGAATCTGGGCTTGGCTGAGGAAGTTCGGCCATTTTTCCTGCATATGGTTCTTTTCTTCAAGAAGGATTTGTCGATACAATAGGGTTGAAGGCTGATGGTCGTAGCAGCAGTTTCAGTGGATTTTGGGAAGTTTTCTTTTCAGAAAGGTGCGAATTCAGTCGAGAAGATTCATAGCCGATGATTTGGAAAATAAACAGGATATTCGACAACTGCAATTTTGGTGAGTAAATCTCACTCACCTTTTATTTAAAATTATTTTTATCAGTTAAAAACAATTGTTTGTTGCTTGTTTGATTGCATTCAATATTTTTGTGCATCTTAAATATATTAGTTATTTTGGCTTGGTGGTTGCTATTATATATATATATATATATATATATTGGTGGTTGAATTTTCCGTAGTATCATTAGCGGATGCCTACGGTACCATTAGCGGATGATTACCCTATACGCCCCACGCTATGATAGTGGATGACCTTCTATACTGCGATATCCTGCCTCGAAGCAGGATGGGTATTATTTATGTTGACTAACGTCTGTGAATGCAGGAAAAACAGGTTGGAGGGATTCAACTGGATTCCTCAAAAATATATTATATGTTTGTTTGCTTGTTTGCACCTATACTGTCATATATGATGTGTTAGAAAAATAAATAATGGGTTGTTTGGTGTTTAAATATCAATGGGTCTAAATGTTGATATTTTAAAATATCATGAAAAAGGAATTTTTCAGATTTAAAAAGGAAATTCTATTTTTCTAAAATAGAATTTGAATTTTGAATAGAATAAAAATATTAACTTGTTTTAAAAGAATAAAAACAAATAGTTCTTTTATAAACGAAGCTTATAAATGAAGTGAAAAGAATTATCATTGGATAATTCAGAAATAAAAATACAAGTGTGAAATTGAAAAGGGAAATATAATTTTCAAAATTAGAAATATCAATTTCAAAAGAAATTGAAATCGAGACTTGTTTAAGAATGAATAAAGAAAATTCAAATAGAAACTTAATATAAATTCAAATGGAATTCAAATATAGAATTTGAATATAGATAATATAAAGGAAATTTAAATATAGAATTTGTATATAGGAAGTGAAATGGAATTTGAATAAAGAAATTTTAAATATAGAATTTGAATATAGAAATTCAAATGGAGTTTGAATATAGATAATTTGAAATAGAATTTCAATATAGAATTCAAATAGAGTTGAAATAGGAAATTGAATATATGAAATTCAAATTGAGTTGAAAGGGGAATTTGAATATAGAGTTCAAATAAAGTTGAAACGGAAATTGAATATAGGAAATTCAAATAAGAATTGAAATGGAATTTGAATATAGAAGATCGAAGTATAAATAAATATACTACCGAGTAAGGAAAAATCGACAATTATAAATAATCGAAAATACTAGGTTGGATTGGGAAATTGATTTTATATATATTAAAAATACATTAGAATGGAGTTAGAATTTATATATAAATGAAGTTCAAACGTTTATACATATAAATATAATTAAAACGAACTCGCCGTAGCGCGGTAGTTCGTAAATTGGCATTTCGAACTTCAATTGAGTATACATAACTCAATTGAAGTCGGAATTCTTTGAAACAAGAAACGTTAGGACCAATTTGATAATAGTTTTCTAATGGAGAAGAAAAATATAGGTTTCATCAAATAGATTTTGAGTTATGTCAAAATCAAATTTTCAGAAAAACAGCGCTAGAACCATTATAAAACCATAACAGTTTATTTAAATAAATAAAATGATTTTGAGCAAATAAAATCCGAATTTCATTTAGGAAAAATCCAGATTTGAGTTATAAATAATATCTGAACTCGAGTCAAGTAATGAAATGATTTTTGAAACAAAATCAAAGCAGATGTTTAATTGTTGAGTAGAATTAACTAATGTAAGGAAAAATTAGTTAATGGAATTTTAAATCGAAATTGGACTTTGGATCAAAAAAAAGGTTTATAAATTCATATTTGAAATCGAATATGAAACTTGAATTAGAAATGGCATTCGATTGTTTGAAAATAAATTAATTTATATTTGAATGCGATATGTTCGAATAACAAGTGAAATATAAGAAGCTAATTAAAGAATAAATGGGCGAAACTGAATTCAAATGAATGGATTGGGTTGAATTGAAAACAGGTGAACATGTGTTAGACATGTATGGAATGAAGTATATGAAGATTTTAATTTATGTGCCCAACAAAAAGGTACATGTTTAAATTCCATATGAGGTTTTATGCGCCGTATCGGCAAGCCGCTTGGCTTTTTCTTTTTCTTTTTGATTGGAGAGGCCTGTGTGGCGGTTTGGGGATTTTCCCGATGCTCCCGGTACAAAGGAGGTAATGGCGAAATTTTCCAAAAATTTAGGGAGTTAGAATATTTTTAAGAAATTTTGATAGTTAGAAATCAATGTATCGATATATATAAAATCCCATAAGGAAACTAACTAAAAATGGTATATTATTAACAAAAAGAAAATCTGTGAATTTAAATCGAGTAAGGATAGAAAGAGGAAAGTATATATGTTGTAGAAATGGAAAATTGGTTAAATATAGTGTTGATTATTCGAATTAGCAGTCTTGTCTATTTTGAAGTAAATAATATTTCCAGTCAAGGTCTGAGAGGTAATAATACCCCAACTCTATTGGTTTCATTATTAGCTGATAAATAGCAAGGTTCAGTATTGAAGAGAAATGTTTAAAGAGATTTAGTCGAATGTAGTATTTTGGGTTGTTGTGACAATGTTTTACATAACACTTGTTTTAACCCAAAATAAGTAGAATTTTGGAAATATAATAATAAACATTTCCTAAGTCTAAAAATGAACTGGCGTGAAAGAGATAAGTAAGTGGAATGTTCTCCAATTTTAAATAGAAGATACTTTCTAAATATAAAAAATAAAAGAAGTTGATATTTGGTAATGTTTTTCAAACAGCGTAAGAGACCAAGATGATTACTGAAAATATTTGGCTAACAAATATTGATAAGGAAATGCAGTAGTGATTTAATTAATGAATGAAATATTTATTAAAGGCCTAGTGATTGTTTGATGTTTTGAATGGATGTTTGTTTTCTTCGATAGTTAAATAATCGACTATCGAAGTGTTTGCCAATATCGTTGTCAATACGGAGAGACCGGTTGGATTATTATCCGAGAACCACTATGTATTGGCAGTAACGTTGCGAATCAGATTATATGAAGATAATCAGAGATGGAGAAAAGTGCAAGGACTTTTTCTATTAACAGAAATTGTGCCTTCGGTTTCGTTCAGTCCCAAAACGAATGTATATGGATGAATGTCTGACAAAGTATTTCCAATGATCGAATATGATTGTTCTGTACAAATATACATAGTGGCAATGGATTTATTCCCTTAGCATAATATCCAAAATATTTGTGCAAATCAATTAGTGATTAACGGATCTGACAATGTGGCATTCAAAGTGATTGTGCTATCAATGAATGGAAAGTAATCGTAGCCTCAGGCTTCAACAACTGGGAAATGAAAAAAATCGGGCAGGCAGCATGGCTATGTGGGTCGCTCTCATTAAGGTGTATTATCACCTATCTAGAGATTCATTTAATTCCTTATTCTATTTGATGTTGTCCCGTTCGGGAAACGGTTGCAGATCCCAACCGTTGGTGATATACATTCGATACACTCAAGCGAAATGAGTGGTTGGTCATGTGTGGGCCGGGTTGCAAGACGTTCTTGTTGAACCCAGTGTATTCCTCTCTAGAGATACACTACTGGAAGGTGGTTCCATGCCTTGTCATGTTGGAAATCCAACCTCCAATAAGCGTCCTGCGGTTTTTGATTTTATACAATGTATGCGGAACGTGAGATGCAAGCGTTCCGCTAGATTGTTATTTATTTGATTTAGACACTTTTTTAATATCACTGGATTTTTGTATCAAAGTGTTTTGGGTTATAGTAAGGTAAAAACCGTCTATGTTTATGTGTGGGCTGGTCTTACTATTATCCTTTCTTTCGAAAGGATTTTGAAAGTTAAACAAATGGTTGGAGTTTACTCACACCAGTCCCATGACTGACCCAGAGTTTATTTTGTTTGTTTTCCCTAAACTCTTGGGTGCCCAAATTTGTACGTGCAGTCAAGTGGTCGGGATTTTTCAGATTCACTTGGAAGAGCTGAAAGCAGGAGGCTTCACCACTTAGCTATAGACTATCATATATTTCCGCTGTGTACTATGTTGTATCTGGAAACAGGTGTTTATAACTCTTCCAGAAATAACTGTTGTGCTCTGATGATGGTATGTATATAAAGTAACTGATTTGTATTTCAAAAATTATGTTATATAATATATTTCATTTGTTCCGCTGCGAGTTGTGATCTTCGTTTTCTTCTATTCTAATATTTCTTTCATTCTATTTCTCATCCTCTTAACTTCTTTCTAATAATGATTCGTATTTCTATGCAATTTGGGTTGGACGTGTGGTGTTATTAGTCGACTCAGATTATATAAATGAAATATTTAATATTTAATTTTAAATATTTAATATCATTTTAAATATTGAGTTGATAATATAAATGAATTTTTATATTAATTTATTGATTTAAAAATCGATTTCTATTTAATATTGAATATATTTAATTATTGTAATACGAAATATAATTGAAATCGAAGTTAAAACTGAATCAAAACAATTCAGATGATCAATCTATATTCTATTTAAATATAGACGACGGTAATAAGAATTTATGTTCAAAGAATTTATTTGTTTTGAATTTAAATTATATCAATTTAATATGGTTATTTTATGTATACATTCGAATTGAATTTTATAGTTTATTCTGTTGAGTCCAGAATAGTGTAATTACATTGGAACGACGGTCGGTACGCTAAAATAGAGGTTCACGATTTTAAATTGTGAACCCCGAGATATTTATAATGGATAAGATCGAAATCGAATCAAAAATCAAATCGATATCTATTTAAAAAGAATAAAAATCCCTTTTTGTCTAATCGCATTAAATAGAAATCAAATCGTATTAATTTTATAGTCAAATCAAAATTTTACTTAATGGTGAAGTATCCACCTTTATAAAACCACGTCACTTCCTCTTTATTCATTCCTTTCGATCTTCTACCAGTACTAAAATCAAAACAGAAAGCTTCATAAACAATCAAAATTTGTTGCACCTCAATATATATATTCAAATCCAATATCCACTTTTTATCTTACTCTCAAACACAAAATCGAAGAATCTAAGGTCGAGTACGATAGTGTGGAGAGCAGTATGAGTCGCGATCTCTATTTGGGGGTTCAACAGTTTTTCACTCATGCCTTGGGTATGGTTGGGTGAAGTCGACGTTTAGTTTATGGTTGTCGATGGGTTCAGGATTTATGGAGCGCAAGTGTCGATGGCAATTGGAGGACCTTCGAGGGTTTGAAGCGGAAAGTATGATGGTCTACGATGGACGCAGTGAGGATTAGGGTTCACCAGTGGAGTTGCGAATTGAAGTCGCGATGGAGCAATTAAAGGAGCGCGAGTTCACCTGTAGCAACGTGAAGTCTGGGGTCGCGATGTCATTGGAGGATTTGTAAACCGGAGATACCTTTCACCTATGACTGTCGAGAGGGGAAAAAACAATTTTTGTCATTTTTATGGGGGTATTGAAGAGAATATGCTGATGGTCTTAATGGTGGGGCTTGTTCGTTATGGGTTAGTGACTGTCGAGGTTAGTAGAAAAGGTGAGGCTGAAGGAAGAAGGGCTGCAAATGCTGCAGGTCACGGCAGTATCAATGAGGCAGAAGAGTGAAGAGCAATTAAGGTATTCCATTAATTTATGATAGATAATTAACCTAAGTATTTTTATTAGTGTGAACTAAGTTTAAATTAAATACATGGAAATTAGTTAATAAAGAAATAAAATGTGTAAACTAATCGTTCGAGAAATATTAAGCTTTAATTCCGAATTTGTTTACATGTGGGTAATTAATTAAATTTGTATATTTCGGTAATTGAAATTTTATTTGTTTTACATTGAAAAATAGTGAAATCGAGGAACTATTGTACAATCTACATAATAGACTTCATCGGGTATTCAGCGCAAATAAAAACCCCGGTGAGTAAATCTGACTCAAATTTACTGTTTATAATTATTTTTATCGTTAAAAATAATTGTTGGTTGCTTGGATGCGTTTAAATATTTTTGTGGTTACTATATATTAGTTATTTAGGCATGGTTGTGGCTATTATATGTATATATTAGTGGTTGGATTTCCCGCAGTATCATTAGCGGATGCCCGCAGTACTATTTGCAAATGATTACCCTATACGCCCTACGCTATGATAGTAGATGACCTTCTATACCGCGATATCCTGCCTCGAAGTAGGATGGGTATTATTTCTGTTGACTAACGTCTGTGGATGCAGGAAAAACAGTTTGGAGGGATCCAACTGGATTCCTCAAAATTATATTATCTGTTTGCTTATTTGTTTGCACATATACTGTCATATATGATGTGTTAGAAAACCTGAAATAAATAATTGGTTGTGTGATGTTTAAATATCACTGGACTTAAATGTTGGTATTTTAAAAATATCGAAAAAGAAAATTTCCAGAGTTAAAAGGGGAAATTCTGTTTTTCTAAAATAGAATTTGAAATTTGAATAGAATAAAAATATTAACTTGTTTTAAAAGAATAAAAACAAATAGTTCTTTTATAAATGAAGTTTATAAATTTAGTGCCCGACAAAAAGGTACACGTTTAAATTCCATATGAGGTTCATGCACCATATCGGCAAGCCACTTGGCTTTTTCTTTTTCTTTTTGATTGGAGAGGCCTGTGTGGCGGTTTGGGGATTTTCCCGATGCTCGCGGTACAAAGGAGGTTATGGCGAAATTTTCCGGAAATTTAAGGAGTTAGAATATTTTTAAGAAAATTTGATAGTTAGAAATCAATGTATCGATATATATAGAATTCGATAAGTAAATGAATTTAAGAATAGAATATTATAAACAAAAAGGAAATCGATAATCTGGTAATAGAAAGAGAAACATATATACGTTTAAAAATGAATAATTTGTTTTATGGTGTTGATTTTTCGGGAATAATGGTTTTGTATGTTTTGAAGTTAAAGATGTTTTCAGTCAAGGTCTGAGAGGTAATTTTACCCCAACTCGATTGTTTTCATTACTAACTGATAAATAGCAAGATTCAATCTCGATAATCAATATTTGAATAAGATTTAGTTGAATACAATATTTTGGGTTGTAACGATGTTTTACACCACATTCCTTTTTACCAAAATAAGTAGAATTTTGGAAATATAACAGTAAATATTTCCTAAGTATATAGGTGAATAGTCGGGAAAGAAATAAGTAATTGGAATGTTCTCCAATTATAAATAGAAAATATTTTCTAAGTGTAAAAAATAAAAGAAGGTGAGATATGGAAATGTTTTCCAAATGGATAAGAGGCCAAGATGATAACTGAAAATATTTAGTTAATTAATATTGATAAAGGAAGTGGAGAAGTGATTTAATTAATGAAATGTAAATTAAAAGGCCCAGTGATTGTTTGATGTTTTGAATGGATGTTTGTTTTTCTTCGATAGTTAAATAACCGACTATCAAAGTATTTGCCAATATCGTTGTCAATATGGAGAGACCGGTTGGATTATTATCCGAGAGCCACTCCGTATTGGCAGTAGCGTTGCAAATCATATTATACGAAGATAATCGAAGACGAGTGAAGTGCAAGGACTTTTTTCTATTAATAGAAATTGTGCCTTCAGTTTCGTTCAATCCCAGAACGAACGTATATGGACGAATGTCTGACAAAGTATTTCCAATGATCGAATATGTTGATCTGTACAAATATGGTGGCAATGGATTTATTCCCTTAGCATAATAGCCAGAATATTTGTGCAAATCAATTATTGATTAACGGATCTGACAATGTGGCATTCAAAGTGATTATGCTATCAATGAATGGAAAATAATCGTAGCCTCAGGCCTCAACAACCGGGTAATGACAAAAATCGGGCAGGCAACATGGCTATGTGGGTAGCTCACATTAGGGTGTATAATCACCTATCTAAAGATTCATTTAATTCCTTATTCTATTCGATGCTGTCCCTTTTCGGGAAACGGTTGTCGATCCCAACCGTTGGTGATATACATTCGATACACCCAAGCGAAATGAGTGGTCGTTCATGTGTGGGCCGGGTCGCAAGATGTTCTTGTTGAACCCAGTGTATTCCTCTCTAGAGATACACTATCGGAAGGTGGTTCCATACCTTGTCATGTTGGAAATCCAATCTCCAATAAGCGCCCTGCGAATTTTTGATTTTATATTATATATGGAGCGTGAGATGCAAGCGATCAGCTAGATTGTTATTTATTTGATTTAGACACTATTATAATATCACTGGATTTTCATATCAAAGTGTTTTGGGTTATAGTACGGTAAAAACCGTCCATGTTTATGTGTGGGTTGGTCTTACTATTGTCTTTTCTTTCGAAAGGATTTTTGAAAATTAAACAAATGGTTGGAGTTTACTCACACCAGTCCCATGACCGACCCAGAGTTTATTTTGTTTGTCTTCCCTAAACTCTTGGGTGCCCAAATTTGTACGGGCAGTCAAGTAGTCGGGATTTTTCAGATTCACTTGGAAGAGCTGGAAGCAGGAGGCTTCACTAGTTAGCTATAGACAATCATATTTCCACTGTGTACTATGTTGTATCTAGAAACAGGTGTTTATAACGGTTCTAGGAATAACTGTTGTGCTCTGATGATGGTATGTATATAAAGTTACTGATTTGTATTTCAAAAGTTATGTTATATCATATATTTTATTCGTTCCGCTGTGAGTTTGTGATTTTCATTTTCTTCTATTCTAATATTTCTTTCTTTCTAATTCTCATGCTCTAACTTCTTTCTAATAATGATTCGTATTTCTGTGCAATTTGGGTTGGACGTGTGGTGTTATTAGTCAACTCAGATAGTACGGATTTGCGGGCCGTTACAGTTAAAACAATAAACTCCAGGTCAGTCACATGACTGGTGTGAGAACTAAAAACAGTTATTAAATCTTTACTTTAAAAATAAAGTAAATCAAGGGACCACGCCGTATAATACAAAACGGGTTTCCTCCTAAGAATACTAGTGCATAGAATAAGCAACGCAATGCTTTTTGGAAAAATGAAGCTATTATAGGACCCAGGTCCCATCACACAATGCAACGCAAGCAGGAGGATAGGGTTTTCCCTTTTAATAGCCAAATAATGCTTGATACTTGAAATTTCATAATTTATTATTACAATAAGTGTATAGTGTCGAAAACAACTTCAAATATAAATACCATATATCATGTCGCCATACTAGGCTCTACAATCAAAACTAAAATGTCACGTATTGGAAATTGGATTTCCGTCATGAGTCTAGGCAAGGGATGTACTCCTAACCGCTTAGAGACACTCTAGCAAATGTCTCGGGACTTCACACTCTGGGCAATCCGTGGATCCTCCAAGGCAGGTCCATACATACGTAAGTGGATTGGCAATTCCTCAACACACGTTTCCCGGTCCTATAGGACCTATCCATCGGCTCCGTAGTAACCGATATATCCGAGGCGCCTTGCGTTCCAACAACCACATGGGTAAAAATATAAAAATGTCAGGGCTTGCAAAACCCCGACACCACCCACAGCTAGAAAGAAACGTCATGTTCTCCTTAGATCCCTTATCCCGTTTTTGACTCATACTGAGGTGTGAAGCCCACGAATTAATGCTATACACAAAGCGGCGCTACATTAAAGCTATGCTTTGATCATCAAGCACAAGACTCTCCTTTTCAACAGAAGCCTTGATCATCTGCATCTCAGCATGCCATGCAGGCAATTCACGCCATGCGACTGATGTCTATCGATATATAACCTCTGAGCTCGTACGTCTCAGAGAAGGGCGTTAAGCAAGAGAATAAATTCTCCGCCGCCAAACAAATATATGTTTAATAGAAATCAATCAACATAGAATAAAATCCAATGTAAGACACACATCCATTTACAAGTTCATTCTGGTTCTGAACGAAACCGGAGGCACCTTATTCCTCGTCCCATATGTCCAATACAGGAGAGAGGTCCTTGCATATCTGATCGATCTCCAAGTACATCTAGCTGATCACCACTTATTACCGCGTCTTGGGTATACAGCCCAATCAAGACATCAGTAATCATCCAAATGATGTGAAGACCGCCGGTCTTCAACCACCGTCTTCATCGTCAACGTATCGTCGAATCATTTATTCAGAATGGGGATAAACCCGGCCTTTCCGAATAGCTCACGTATATAATAAACAAGTCTTATAAAAACAGAACATACGCCGCATTCCAATTCTGAACATTCTTTTATTTAAATATTCATATCCTTTAGAAAAGGTTTCCATTAATTTTATCAAAGATAAATTCTTAAAAATTCATCCTTTAATCTTCCTTCGGATCTCATTCAAACCATATTAAGGTTTTCCAAACTAGTCGGGATTAGCGATCCTTACCGAAGTAATCATTAATTTTATTTCCCAATCCCAACCTATACATCCCATGGAGCAAAACTGGTCGTACTCCATATTTAACACCACGGTGTTATCGATAAATTTAATTACCATTTCACGTTCAAATCTAATTAAAGATTTAACTATCGCTAGGAGAAAAACTGGTGATACTCTATTCTTGATCATTTCCCAAATTTGATAATTTAAATTATCAATTCCCATTTCAATCTAATTAGAGGTTCATTAAAACTCTACTTAGTTTTAATCTTCCCAAAAATCAATATTAATGATTATTTAACTTTGGAAACACAAACATGCCGCATCGACAATCTACACCGTACTATTGATTTCTACGGATATATAACCTCTAAGCTCGCACGTCTTAGAGAAGGGTGTAAAGCAAGAGAATAAATTCTCCACAACCAAACAGATATATATTTAGCAGAGATCAACCATACAGTTCGAAATACAATGTTAGACATGTAATCCTGTCTTTAACTGGGTTAAAGAACTAATGTCATTAAAAAAAACAGTTCACAATAAACCCAAATCGCATTCCATTAATTATGGAATCTTCACAGAAAAAAAATCAATATATAATCGATATCAATTTGCGTATCCGACTAATAATATAAATGGAATAACGGCAAAGCCTTTTAAATTCCATATGTATTAACAGTCTTCCTCCATAGAAGCTCATTTCGATTATTATCAAATGAATTCTATTCAATTCCAATTTAATATATTAAATTGGAAAACTTTACCTTGGATAATTCCCGTTAAATCTTAATAAAAAGATATATAAATTCCAAATCCCATTTCATTGTAAATCGGGCTAAAGAACGAATGTCCTTGAAAACACAGCTCACGATAAACCCAATTCACATTCCATTTTATTCCCATTAAATGTTAATTAACTGGAAACAACAATAATCTTAATTAAAATATTTATTCTTTTCACACGGAGTTTAAGAACAGTGTTATTTAAGACACCATTCACGACAAACCCAAAATCCAATTAGATATCAAATATAAGGCTCTAAATAGAAATTATACCAGCTTATATTCAATATTGAATTCGAAAACCAACAAATATCATTTTTGGAAATAACGATATAAAATAAATCTTCCAAATTTCCATAACAATATCCATAGAATCCTGAATCCAACATCGAAATATTCCGATGATAATTTTGATTCAAATCCATTCCAATTCATATATTGGAAATTCTGGTTATTTTTAAAACCATTTCAAATCCAAATTATTTATTTAAAAAATATTGGATTTATAATTCTAGTTCATAACTTGTTCATTTTGATAAAAATCTATTTTTATCTTTACAAAAGTGGATTTTTTTCATTCCAATTATTTCCAAATCACTTATAATGATTTTACACTAATTAATGATATTTTTAATAATTTTATCAAGGCCCGTACATTCGATTTCCATAAACGGTCATCCTAAATCGGACATCAAAATCACATTTTGATCCATTTTTTATTATTATTTTAAAATATTAGTTATTTTAAAATATTCATTACTTGTCATTTTAAAATATTTGTTAATTTAAAATATTCGTTCTTTCCGAATTGGAATCAAACACAGTCAATTACCATATAATTTTATTTATATGGGTTTCATACAACACATGTATGCAACAACAATCAAATACAGTCAACCATCATCCAGAGTGCATTACACAACTGCATAAGCATTGAATATTAATAATCGACGCTTACAACAGCTTGTCAACCAATCAATCGACATACAACTAAATAATTGGGATTAGTGTACATCAAATTTCATCTCAATACCCATGTGGGGTTTTCAAACAACAAACATAGATTTATTTGTGCAGTTGGGCGATGTGTAAAATATGTCGTCCCAATCCATATCAGTCAAATGTGTGTACAAATACAACTCGTCCGATTTGTAAATGAATATTTATTTTATTCATATACACGTTAAAAATTATATTTTTAACTATAATATATTTATTTCAACACATGAATATTTTTAATTTCCATTACACATTAAAAATGATATTTTTAATGATTATATATTTTATTCAATACATGAATTTTTATTTCGCATCACAATCAGTATTCAATTTCCACAACTCAGTACAATCCAATCATACAAGTCGTCCATGGTCTATGGACGACGATGTCGGGTGCTGCTAAGAACCGTCTACATCCTAATGCATATTTTAACTAAAAGATAAAATTTTAAGTGAGAAGTTCTAACCTTTGGCCACTCCTCCAATTCTATTTATGAATTTCTAAATCGTTTGTATTTGTCTGAAATTCTAACGCAGTCCTTTCCACGCTGTTCATAATAAAAATCACATTTTTATTTCTACGCTACATATATAAAAATCATATTTTTATAACGATGTTAATAGTATAAAAATCATATTTTTACATTCGCTACTTCATTATAAAAATTATATTTTTAGAGTCTCTACTTTATTGTAAAAATCAAAATTTTATATTCGCTACTTCATTATAAAAATCAAAATTTTATATTCGCTACTTCATTATAAAAATCAAATTTTTATATTCGCTACTTCATTATAAAAATCAAATTTTTATATTCGCTACTTCATTATAAAAATCAAATTTTTATATCACTACTTCATTATAAAAATCAAATCTTTTTCAATATAAAAATCTTATCTTTTTCAATAAAAAAATCTAATCTTTTTCAACATAAAAATCTAAACTTTTCTATATTAAAAATCTAATCTTTTTCAATATAAAAATCTAATCTTTTTCAATATAAAAATCTAATCTTTTTCAATATAAAAATCTAATCTTTTCTATATTAAAAATCACTTCTTTTCTATATTTTTGTTCACATAAATAAAGATTAAATCTTTATATGTTAAAAATATAAATAAAAATCATATTTTTATTTGTAAAAATCCCTTTTTTGTAAACATCACCTTTCTATATACATAAATAATCAAAACAAAGATAAAAACTCACTGTGTAAAAAAAGGGGGGGATTTCCTGCTGCGCGGTGAATTGGAGTTGAGCGCGCCCTCCAATCTCGCACTCGCAGTCTTCGTCAGAGGTGGGGATGAGCTCAGAGGGGGGTGGCGGTGGACGGCTGGGTGGTGCGATGGCTCGATAGGGCGGTTTTAAGGTTTGGGGGAATGGGGGTTTCAAATTGGGGTGGAGAGGAGAAGCGGGGACGGCGGAGGAGGATCGGAGGGGTGTTGGGGCGCGGCCGGACGTGAGGGAGGGTGGCAACGCTGGCGCGGGGGCGTGTGGAGGAGCGGTTTCGTCAGTTGCGGTTTTTTTTTTTGATTTGGAAAAACTGACGAGGGGGGATGTTTGGGAAGAGGAATAATAAGGGTGAGGATTTTTATTTAATTTATTTATTATTATTTTAATTTATAAAGGTAAATTTTTGTCCAAACTCCAATTCACATCCAACGATTGTTGTCCCTAGCTAATTACCCCCATTCTGAATAGAATGGGATATGCATCGTAAGCCTGTTCGGCTGTCTCGATCAGTTTTCATTAAATTTAAAATATAAATCATTATTTTTTATATTCAACCGCACATTTTAATTTAACGGGGCCACATACGGACTCCATAAATTCAAAAAAAAATCTGGCTATGTTTTGACGATACGGTCCTAACAAAACTAATTTCTTCGAATTTGGAGACCGTTTGAAAAACGGTCATTTCCCAGTCGATTAAATTCAAACTGAAATTACCTAACACGTTTAAATTCACCACGCTCACATATTCATTCCAAAAATTATGAAAATTGGAATCAAGCAATAATTTGACATTCCGGATCCAACAAAAGTAGTCTCGTCGAAAACGGAGGTCGTTTGCAAAATCACTATTTTTAAGGGCTATATTTCCATAACGACTATTCTGAATTTTCAATTGGGCATAATTTTTTATTCCCGCTATGAAATATGGATTTTTCAGATTCATTGGAAAGATATTTTCAAACAAATTCAAATATTTCTGGTTTTACCTCCGGTTTATTTTGAATCAAATACATTCAGTTGAAATTTGAAATTGAAATTTCAAACTACCGCACCATTTCCAATTCCTCTTATAATTACAATAAATATTTATACTCTAATTTTGATTTATATAAATATATACGTTCTAATTCTGTTCAAAATAAATTTCTAGTCGTTATTATTTAAAATAAATCATTTTAAGTATCCAAAATTCATTAAAATTGCCAAAATAAAAATTTTAAATTGGCTCTGATTTTCCGAGTTGTTACAATGTATCTATGATCATCTCTGTTGTGGGTGATTCATATAATTGATCATTTAAGTTTAAGATTTTCGTAAATTCCTTATAAACACTATTCACCCCTCCCTCCTAGTGTTAGTCTTGCCTTGAGAACCACGTTCCACGTTACCTTACAATTGGTATCAGAGCACAGGTTTTGAAAAAGTTTATAATCTGATTTTTGAAAATACTAAAGGGCAGCCATCACTAGTAGAGGGTTAGTCCACTGTTAGACCACCATTGTTTAATGATAGTGATTATTCATATTGGGCATGTAGAATGAAAATATATTTACAATCAGTAGGTTTTGACACATGGAATAATACACAGACTGAGTATGTTGAACCCATAACTAATTTTGCATAATGGACTATTGAACAAAAGGCTGCTGCACAAAGCAATTCTAAAACCAGGAATGCGTTGTTATGTTCATTAAATAGAAATGAATTTAATAGTGTTAGTTTGTAAATCTGCTTATGGAATATGAATAACATTACAAGTTACTCATGAAGAAACCAATAAAGTTAAACAGACAAAGATAACAATGTTAATTAATCAGTTTGAGTTATTCAAAATGAACGAGAATGAATCTATCTCTGATATGTATTGTAGATTCCAAGAGATAGTGCATTCATTAATAGCATTGGGAAAGACTTCTTCAGAAGAAAACCAAGTAAGAAAAATATTCAGTTTATTGACTCCAGAATAGGATCGGAAAACTTTGGAATTGAAGAAGCCAATAATGTCAGTGAAATGAAGATTGAGGAGTTAATTGGGAATTTGATGTCATTTGAAGTCCAGTTATAGAAAAGAAAGGAAAATAAGCCCACTGAAAAGAAATCTATTGCATTCAAAGCGATAACAAATGGTTCTGACTCAAGTAGTGAAGACGATGAAGAAATTTCCTTAAGGACAAGAAATTTTAGAAAATTTCTGAGATACAACAAAGAAATAATTTTCAGAAAAATAACTTCGCTTAGGAGTGCCCTATTGCTCTTTAGTATCGAATATCTTCCTTCCCTACGTAACGGAACTCCTAACTTTGGACAGAGAGTGATTGCCGAATTTAGGTGTTGGTACCGACTCTGTTGACTTCACAGCTTGTTCTTTTTTTAGAGTCACTCACACTCACTTATTGAAGACTCCTAGCTATAAGGCAAGAGAGTGACTAGGCCGAAAAGATGGAGCAAGGGAGTACTTATGAACGAAGAACTGGTAACTAACCTCTTGACTAACGGCTTGCCTTCGTTAGAAGGAAAGAAAGCTTATCCATGCAATCCATTTAATCAAGAAGGTTCAGGAAGAAATGATTATCGATGTTATAACTGCAACAAACCAGATCATATTAAGAGAATGTGTCAATATCCAGATAAAACAACTCGACAAGCAGACAATACTAATTCGTCAAAGAAAAGAAAGAGGGCTTATGCAGCAACTTTAGATGATTTAGATCATCATCAAGTGATGAAGAGCTAGAAACCGTAAATTCAAATATGTGCTTCACAGTGATTCAGAATTCAGAAAATATCGAAGAAATGGATCTAAAAACCAGGTACACCTTAATTAATTTTTAATTTTTTGGTTGAATGGATGTTTTGTTTGCTAGCTTTGTTTTGAATTTGAAATTTAAACTTGAAAAATCAAAACTGAAATTTAAAATTCAAATTTAAAATTTGAACTTTGAAATTCAAAATAATGATAATAAAATAATAAATAAAATAATAAAATAAATTTTGGATGTTTGTTAAGATTAATATTAATTCAGTAAATAATAAAACCTGAAATATAAATCGATAATATAATAAAACCAAAAGTCAAAATAACATGTCCTTTGAAAATTCTGCATGTATGTCGAAATACATAAATGGCCATGTCGACATAAAGACCAGAAAATGAAATTCAAATTTTGAATTTCAAAAGTTTAAACTTTCAAACTTCCCTCCAACTTTTCTCCAACTCCCAAGGTCTGAAAATGTGTCATTGATTTCAGAAAAGTTGTGCCTATTCAATTTCTCTCTCTCTCTCTCTCTATATATATATATATATATATATATATATATATATATATATATATCCTATTCTCTCTACCTTTCACTCAAAATTTGAACAACTCTCTTCATATCTATACTCTTTAAAAACTTTCTAATGGCTTCCTCTAGCACTCCTCAAACAATGAGATTAGCCAAAACCATCAAAGGATATCTCTACAATGATAGAGAAGCAATCAACACCTATGTTGACTACGTAGCAAATACAAAAGTCAATATGGGAGCTTCCTCCTCTTTGGAGACTTTCCATCTTACGATCTTCCTTTTCTTTTCAATCATAATGAAGTCTTAAGTTTGGTTGACGCTCGGGATAACAATGAAGTATGTTACCCGAAACATGTCAAAATGTTCTACGCAAATCTTAATCGTGGCTTTTATGAAGGAGATGAAAATCAAATACAGAGTAGCGTAAAAGGCACTCAAATCATTCTAGATTGTGAAATTTTGGGTAATATCTTGAATTGCAAGAGCACGGGCACAGATTTTTCGAAATTCGAAATCGATGAAATGGATTTGGAAACCTTTCATCACATATTTGAAACCGATGCTCACTTGGAATTCAAAAATAGCTTTTCCCGCCCAAAAACAAGAATTGTAAACCTCCTCCTTTAACATACCATCACTCCACGTTCCGGAAATTTCAACAACCCAACTCTCAAAGTCCAAAAAGCACTCCTTGTTATTATTGGTGATTATGTCATCAATTGGGTCGATATGATCTTAAAAGAATTTAAGCCCAAAGAAATGTCAACTAGAGAAAACACTCTTTATTATGAAGTTTACCTTACTCGAATTTTCAAATATTTCAGAGTTGATCTCAAGGGAGAAGAATTTGTACCAGAAAAGGTGTTTGACTCCACAAATATACACCTTATGCAAATTCCACTCACCTTCAAGCCTTATGAGACCTTCGAAGATAAACAAGCTTGAATGCAACAAGAACAAGAACCTACCAATATCGAAGAAGAAGAAGAAACTTCTTTGAAAAGTGTAGAGTGACCACTCAACAGTAGAACCATTTCCAAAAAGATATTTGTTCAAAATCAAGTAAGACTAGCCAAGAACCAAAAAACAGCTCATAAAGACGCTTACTCATATGTCTAAGTACATTGGCAAAATAGGAAGAAAACTTGGAATTTCATCTTCCTCCTCATCATCGGCTGGATTCTAAGCTTATCTAGTTTATATTACCTTTCATATTTGCTTGTATTTACTTTCGAATCTCATATTTAGTGTCTCGTAATTAGTTGGATGTATTTGCTTTCAAGTTGAAATGAATGGTGGTTTATTTATGTTAAAACTATTTTAAGTTACTGTAAAAACATTAGAATTAAAGAAATTAAAATAGTATATTAAGAATTAACAAAAATTGAAATTTTTCAAAAATTTTATAATATATATCGACATACATGTATCCCTATGTCGACATATAACTGCCAATTTTTCAAATTTGTTCTAAATTTAAAATTCATATAACTAACTCATGTCCATTCAAATCCAACGAATTCCGGACCCTATATAAACCTATTTCCTCCAGAAAATTTTATTCTATCGTTTCTCCTTCTTCTCTAATCATTTCTTATCTAAACTATCAAATTATGGCAAATCCAATACATAATTTGAGTGAGAATCTTGAAGAAACCTTGAATTCTTTCAAGAACATCCTATGCATAATACTACGGAATTAGCGCCATCTCGAATTGAGTCAAAGAAAAATGGTAGAACAACAAGAGAAGAACTTACTTTGATGCCATCCTTTCGCTAATATCTTCTCTTTTCAGAGATGAAGACAACAATCCCGCTAAGGCACTACCTACGAAAAAAGACGAAGATTGGGAGGTCATCAAGAAAGATCGAATATTTGGAGGAGACAAATGGGTAGAAGTTTCAAGAGACGTTTGATTTGAAATTGCTTTGGTATGCTTTGCGTGATTGGTTTGATCTAAATTTTTTTGAACATTGTTTGTAAATATTGCTTGGATAGGATTGCTTAGATTTAAAACTTGTATGTATATAGATTGATACACTTGTAAATATTAACACTTGAACTGATTATTTATTCTGTTTTTTATAGTCATGAATTTAGGGGGAGTATTATAATCATAGGATATTTATAGATAGATATAGGATTTAGTGGGAGTATATTCAGAATTTTTTTTTGTTAATAATAAAGGGGGAGAAATTATAAAATACGGTTTAGTTAGCCTTAGTTTAAGGGGGGTACGTAGAATTCATGATGATGGGGGAGTATTAGAAAGATCAGAATCAACATGTATAAACAAGTATAAATATTTTATAAACTAAGGTTGTCATCATCAAAAAGAGAGAGATTGTTGGAGAATGGAGTTTTGATGACAACTATCTTATTTTAATTATCATTATTAATTGATTATAAAATATATACTAACAACTCTAACTAGAATATATACACACACACACACACACACACACACACATATGCAGGATTTGTATACAGAACTTCAATATTGAAGACTGTACAGTTTTAGATTTCCAAGAGATTCAGAATTCAGAGAAGATTCAAGACTCATGAGTAATCAAGTTATCAAGATGTCAAGAGTTAAAGAGTTTAAGAGTTAAGACAAATAAAGTAATAAAGTCTAGTTTGCATGTAAGACTCGGAATAGCACTCCAGGTTCAAATTCTGATTTTCAAATTTCAAATTGTTTTTCTATCTTACTTATGATTTTAAATATAAGTTTTAAGTTTAATATATAAGTTTATATGGTTATATAGTTTTATAATTTTATAGTTATATAGTTTTAAACCTTATAATTTTAGAAATATGTTTATAAATAAATTATTATAACTTCATATGATTTTACACTTTAGAATATTCATTTATATTACTAAGTTTTGGTTTACGAATTTCCAGAATAATATATATGATTAAACACTTGAAAAATAGTTTTAAAAATATTTGTAACATACATATGTCGACATACATAGAAGGCTATGTTGACATACAACTGTCAGAAATTCAATTTTCAAAGAAGTGTTTTTTCCACTATTTGTAACGTTCTAGAAGCGTTTTCAAATCTTATCAATGGGGGCTGATGTCGAATTTTTTTTATATATCTTCTTCTCCATCTTCACCCTTCTTCTTCCCACCATTAATATTTCATATTTTATTGATTTCTACAATTCTACTTTGCCGATTTCTACTCTAATTACATAAAACTTCTTCTTTTCTCGTTCTCTATCCACTACTCTCTGAATTAAAGTGCTATTGAAGAGTTATAGGGCTGTTGTAACCATTTAGGGAGAGTTTGGGAAAGGATGTATTCCTTGTAGCCCTGAAATCAAGGTAAGAGAGTGGTGTTAACCTCGTAACCGTAGAATCAAGGGTGTTTGGAGCGAAGTTAACCTTGTAGCCGTGAATCCAACGATGTGTGGGATTGGACGTAGAAATAATCCGAACCGGTATAAAATCTGATGTGTTATTTTCTTTTTTGCAATTTATATTTATCTGTTTATATGTTTGTGTTTGATTTTGTGTGTGCGATCATCTCTGTTGTGTGTGATTCATATAATTGATCATTTGAGTTTAAGATCTGCATTCTGCGTTCCCCAACAATTACTAACTCATGTGCTGTAATCTTGTATAAATAGTGTGGACAACCCACAATAAATGTCGTAGGGATTGGATGGTTCACCTTAGAAACCGATTTGCAGATTGTCAACCACAATCACCAGTGTTATACTGTATTTTTATTATTGGTTATAATAAAAGGTGTTTGCGGTCACCTTAAAAACCGATCGGCCTTACCAAAAAAAAGGAAACCCTTAGCTGTATAAAACTACATGACGCAATCCCGGATTGCGCCCCACTAGTGCAATCTGGGATTATGCCCCATAACTTCTTTGTTGTTTTAAGGGGATTGTTAAAGGGACTCCATCTTTTGTTAAGGGGAGGAAAAATTTAAGGGGACTCCATCTTAATTTTTTATTTGTTAAAGGGGGGTTTGGAATTTTAAAAATAAAATAAAATATAGACTAAAGTACACCGATTTCATCATCCCTTAAGCCATGTTAATCAAAATTCAACCTCAGTTTGATCCAAACACACCGCGAGGTAAAAAAATTCAAACGTTGATAAATCCGCTTTCTGAAATTTTAGACTTTGTTGAAAAAAATGAATACAATTTGCAGAAAGCGGATGAATTTCGTTCATTTGCGCGAATGATGACAGTTCGTCATGGAAAGTTTGGATTTTGATCGAGGGTGAATATAGTATGTTACGGTTTAGATCTTACATTTGATAAGAAAAACAATCTCGTTGTGAGATGATTTGTCAAAAGTAATTACATTAAAACAGTGTATATACTCCAACATTAAAACAAATATTTGCTAAGTGAATTTATGCTTAGGGCTGTAAATTTTGTCCGAATGTCCAACGTCCGTTCGTGTCCGTGACCGAAATATGTCCGTTCGAGTCCGTCCGATTTTCATTTAGGACACGAGTTAGGACAACAAAATTTGTACGAGAAAAAATCATGTCCGGTCCGGGCTCGTCCGAATTCGTCCGAATTACATGTAATTTGGCGTATAGTTGAGAGAAAATCTAGTAAAATGTACAAAATGTGACATAAATAGCCATGTCCGACCGAGTCCGATTGTGTCCGTGTCCGAAAAACACATGTCCGTGTCCGACCGATTTTATTTAGGACATGAATTAGGACAACGAAATTTGTCCGAGAAAAAATTTGGTACGGTCCGTGTTCGGTCCGATTTTTTTTAGGACAGAAACCGAACACACCTCCATCCGGTCCGGTCCGACCGATTTACACCCCTATTTATGCTTATGTTCATGTTGTGCTAAGCGTATGTGTATGTTGTTACTCTTTTTTTTTTTCATTTGTGGCTTGCGTGTTTTGTATGTGTTTTCATGTTGTTATTGTGTTCCATACTTACTTTGATAGTGAAAACTAGAGAAAACAATGCTTGAATATGTTATTTTCATGTGTGCAAAACGTTTATGTATCATGTATTATTATTTTTCAATGTGCAGAATTAAATTAGAGTTTATGTTTTAAGGTTGAATTAATGAAAAGTACGGGGTTAGTATTGGAAATTTTGTTAATATGTTTAAGGGAAAACTAATTTATTTTAAACCCCCTTAACAATTTTAAAATAAACTAAAAATGATACTCCCCTTAACCAAAAGTGAAGTACGTTTAACAATCCCTTTTTTCAATAAAAATGAATTGGCGTAGTCTGAGATTGCGTTGGTATTCTGTGAATGCGCCAGTGTGTATATGTACCGGGGCAATCTCATATTGCACCAGTTCAATTTGCCCAACTCAGCGACGACTTTGTCTATAGTTGACTATATTTGATATATTTCAAAAAATAAGGCTAAATCTACAATAAAATGTATAAATGAGGCTAAATTGAAAAAAAAAAAAATCCTTATCCAATGGTTATGACCGTTTATAATATATAGCAATATAAATATATAGTACGATTTATATAGTAGTCTATATGTAAATATCTGGTAATTATTACATTCACCAGTTTATCAAGTGGTACCATCTTTATATATAGCATGGCACAGTGAGATAATGAAAATATCAGACTGTCATGATACGGAAATGCCAAGTTAAAATTTTTGTTTCATACCACATAATTAATAGTGAAAATATTAACAGGAGCGCCTATTGAGACACATAATTTGACATAAATTGAAAAAAAAAATTATGAATTGTTCAATCAATTAATCTTTATATGAAGGGTGGAAATAAGAGGGTAATTTAATGTTGTAGATTCATTGTATTACCATTTGCGTTCATATAGACTATTTATTCCAATATCAAATTACCATTATGCTAATAAACTAAATCAGTAGTTATACACAAGTGAAATCATACACTAAAATCTATATAAAAAAGGAGCTTCGCCTCCACTTGTGTTGCTCTAAAATATTTCAATTAGGGTTTCTAATTCTCTCCACTTGTGTTGCGCTCCAAACTCCAAATCGGATCTGCGTTTATAATCTCGTCCATCTCTCCCTCGTTCCAACCCCTCCGCTAAGTACAAAGTTGCACTGAGATTGAAATTTTCTAGGTGACCATTTCAGTAGTAAGATCGAAGCTAATTTGATGGATGATAATGTTGAAACTGCTAGGACTGTATTCATAAAAAATACGTTGAAATTTGTTTTGAAACTTATTATGTATGTTAATGGCAGTGTATAACTCTCTGTATTTTAAATTTGTTATGTGCAAGTTTAAATTTGATATGATCTACACATAAAAAAGGGGTGATTTGAGATTTTAAAGTGATGAAAAACCATAAACCTCAACTACTATTCCAACTACACGTAAAGGCGATACATAATAAGTTTCAAAACTAACTTCAACGTAATTTTTCTGAATTCAGTCTTAGCAGTTTCAACATACAAATCATACATCAAATTAACTTCAGTCTTATCATTGAAGTGGTCACCCAGAAAGTTTCAACCTTAATGCAGCTTTGCACTTGGCGTAGGGGTGTTGGAACAAGGAGGAGTGGAGGAGATGATAAACGCATAATCGATTTGGAGCTGGAATTGCAACACAATCGAAAACCCTAATCGAAAATTTTAAACGCAACACAAGTGGAGGCAAAATCCAAAAATATTAGATTTTAGTGTATGATTTCACTTGTGTATAACTACTGGATTTTATTTCAGTTTATTAACATAACAGTAACGTGATATTGGGATGGTCCATGTGAACACAAAAAGTAGACGCAAATGGTGATGTAATGAATCTCCATCAATAAATAACTCTTTTATTTCCTCCCTTCATATAAAAACAAATTGATTCAACAACTGAGATTTTATGTTTTTCAATTTAGGTCATATTATGTGTCCCAATAGTCGCTCCCACTGATATTTTCACAATTAATTGTACGATATGGAACGAAAATTTTAACTTGACATTTCTGTATCATGACAGTTTGATATTTTCAGTATCACACTATGACATACTTAAGCCATGCCATATATAACGATGGTACCACTTGATAAACTTGTTATGTTTGCTATTTTAAATTTGGTATGTACTACACACAAAATAATAAATAACAACAACAAGAATAATAATAATACGGTAATTTGAGATTTTAAAGTGATAAAAAAACCATAAACCTCAACCACTAGTCCAGCTTCACGTGAAGGCCTTACAATATTAAATTTAAAATGAATTAATTTGAGTTATCAAACACATCAAACTTATTTTCACCCAAAATACACTTTCATTGAAGTTCTAATAGCATGGTTCAAAACGAATAAATGGGAGGGTTTGAGGAAAAGTCAATTTTAAATTTTAAATTTCCAAACATGGCATTTTTGTAAATGAGGTAAAGTTGTAAACAGATGAAGACTAAGGGTTAGTTCTTAAACCGGTTAACGGTATGAGATAAATGCAACAATGAGTTCAGTTAATAGTGTTTTCGTTTTCTTTTAAAAAGACCAAAAAATAAGCCGTATTCAACGATCAATTCACATGAAGTAGCTAAACTTTAATAGATTCACTAAATATAGGTCGATATCGATTGGTTAACCTGAAGTGTCGCTAAATTGTTAAGACTTGTTAAATTGTATAATTGGATGCATGCTCACACCTTGTCGGCTAGTTGCACAAAGGCTTCTTTATGCCTAAGCATATATAGGATTTATATAATAAGAAAGGCACCTTACATGTTTGAATATCTCCCTAGAGAAGTAATCAGAAGCAATCATCTATCCTAGTAGGGATAAACATTTATCGACTTAATTCATCGAGCCAAAATAACCAGAACTTTAAGAGTCAATATACTGTACGATTAACCAAATGACATTAACCAACATTAATCATGTTGCCTAACATTAACATTTGTAAGTGAACCGATTAACCATTAATAGAAAGTTTTTGAAAAAAAAAAAGTGAAATCTTAATAAGCCGAACTCACTACTTCATTTATCACATACCATGTACCAATTCAACGAGGATTCTCATACCATTAACCAGTTTCAAACCCCTAAGCAGTCATTCACCACCATCTATACCACACAAACAAAAATGCCATAATCTAGAAATCAAAATTTCAAAATCCAGTGAACTTCGAACTCTCACATCAATTTAAGCAAACCAACGGACATTAAGCAATACTGATCGGGTAGGTAATTGATGAACGTTTGTATTTAATCAGGTCAACCATAAATCAATTTAATTTTGCGAACTCACTACTGCATTTCTCATGTACCATTCACCAATTCAATAATTCTCATCCAACTTAAGCTAGCTGATTTTACCATGACTACATCGTTTGCTACCGTGCAACGATTCCTTTGCTTCTACAGAGTAGAACTGTTGTAAATGCGAAAAACAAAAAGAACGTGAATAACATTTATAGATTTAATATTATACCTCATCTAAGTATTCAGGTTTTCACGATGCAATTTTTCTTTAATAGAGTTATACATTCCCCACAAGTTGAGAATGTTTGTACGGATTTTCGCAGTTATTTTGCTTCCATGTGAACCAATTAAAATTTAAGTAGTTGTTATAGTGTGGGATTATAATGTTGAGTTATAATGCTGAGATAGTTCTAATATTAGAGTGATTTAACTAACTAAAATCAACCAGTTCGATTTGTATCCACACCACTAGGTCCACTACTAACCAAATATTGACTAACCAGACAGCCATACAATTAAACAAGAATATTACTTTACCGGGCTGCGCTCACCCTTGTTACCTATTAAAGCTACAAGTCAGATTAAGCAGCATTCATGTCTTTAACACGCTCCACTTGCATTCATGTCTTCTAAGATTTTAACACCCTCCATTTGAAAATAAAGCTACTTATCAAGGTAGAAAGCATATGTATAAGCTCTTCATAATCTTTGTCCCAGTTAAGCATAAAAAGAACTGTTGAAAATTTAGAGACATACAGAGGAACATAATTCCTGAATTGTAACGAAATTGAAAGTTTTAAAACAAAGGAATGAAAATAAATGCATCATTTAGCAACTTAGGAGTATAAGCAGAGCCTCAGATTAGCATTTTGGCACATTAATCCATGCCATCAACAACTTAGGCAAATTGTATGCCTTACGCACAAAACATTGTAATGGCTCATGTGCAATAAATGTTATCATCACCAACTGGCAAGTAAAATGAAAAACAATAAAATCGCGCATGCAAATAAATCCACGATAACAAGCTTTGAGTTTAACACGCTAAGTACCTATCCGAAATGTCTGGATAATAATAAGCCGATATTGACTTAGAATATACAAGCAATCTAACCCATCTTTCAAATAGAATAAACAAATATTCAAATGTAAACAAAGAAAAAAATGTAGATGGACTTACCTCAACATCGTAACATAATGCAATCATGTGTTCGATTAGCATTTCAACACATATTTCTCCGCTAGAAACAACTCAGACGACATAGTCTTACCTACAACGTTGTATGGCTCATGCGTTATCGTACCGTCAACCATAATCACAATAAATCGAAGGGCTGCAATAAGAAGACAATAGCGATTGAGTGTAAAATTAATCGAAAGTTTAATTGACTGGAAAATGGAGGTAAATCCAAAATTAAATCGGAGGACTGAAACAAGAGCGAATAGCGATTAAGTTAACAAAAAGTTGTTTTTTGTTTTTTGTGTTAACCATGTTTTGTAAAACGACCATCGTCGTTCATATGTTTATATATACAAAAATCCAAAATTAAAAAATATAAACCAAAAACCTTAAAGTTTCTAGAGGTTATTCATCAATAGCTGTTTTGTTGTTTTGTTATCTGTGCAACAAAAACAAAACACTATGAACTAAAGGGGTAAAAAAGTAAAATGAACAAAGCAAAGCAAAGTCGTTGCCAAAACATGGCAAACTGTGTGACAACCCAAAAATTATAATTAAAAGTATATCATGGCATTATACTGCTGCAATAGTAATGGAATAGATAATCTATGACGCCCCATTCGGAAATGAAGAAATACACAAGGCGTCATTAAACTGCAATTTATTAACGACATCTTTGTGGTGTCCTTGTGACGACCTAGCGATGGTGGCAAATTGATGACCCTACACCAATGCCAAGCCACTATTGCTTTGTTACATTATGTCTGAAATCAACCCCCTCTAGTAGTGCGGTTCGAACGAATAAATGGGAGCGCTTGAGGATAAGTCAATTTCAAAATTTTGATTTCCAAATTAGAGCATTTTTGTAGATTAGGTAACAATGCAAACAAATAAAGACTCGATGTTAATAAACCGATTAATGGTATGAGATAAATGTGACAACGGATTCAAGTTAAAAACATTTTCACTGTCTTTTAAAATGCCTGGAAAATAAGACTTGTTCACGACCAACTAACCATTAATAGAGCCAATAAGCGTGAGTTGATATTGATTGGTTAACCTCAAGTGTCAACAAAATCGTTAAGGTTTGCTAAATTGGCTGAGTCGTCAACTGTCTGCCCTTATCCAGTTGAACAAAGTCTTCTTAATGCCTAAGTATACATAGGCTTTACGTAACAAGAAACTTGTACTTCACATTGTATATGATACTACCCTAGATGTTTGATTCTTTCCATGAAGAAATAATTAGATGCAATCATGTGTCACAGTAGGGATAAATATTTGACTGACTTAACTGAATTGGCCGAAACAAAATTAGCCAAAACTAAAGTTTACCAACTCTACTATTAACCAAACAGCATTATCCAATACTAATCATGTTGGTTAAAGATTAACATTTGTAACAAAACTGATTAAGCATAAATCAATTGATTCGTATTTCAATATATTCTGAAAAAAATGAAAATCTTATTAAGTTGAATTCACCACTGTATTTATCTAGTGCCATTTACCAATTTAATCAGAATTCTCATACCATTAACCAATTTAATACTTCCAGACTTTGATTTATTTCCAGTCTTACCCCATCAAAACCTGAAAATCAAAATTTTAAAATCCACTGAACTTCAAACTCTCACATTAATTTGAGCAAACCAACCGGCATTAAGCAACACTAATCAGGTAGGTTGCAGATTAACATTTGTATCTAAACTGGTTAAATAAGTATTCTTATGTCAAGATTACGTTTCTTATGTCTCTAAACTGGTTAAACAAATATTCTTATGTCATGATTAACATTTGAATCAAAACTGGTTAAAAAATATTCTTATGTCAAGATTAAAACTGATTAAAACAAATATTCTTACCTCCTTCACTTGCATTCATGTCTCTAGCACTCTCCAGTTGAAAATACAGCTATTTGTCAATGCAGAAAGCAACCTAAATGAAAACTTTAAATTGATAAAAATATAGAAACATACAGAGAATGAAAAGCAGTCTAAATTTGTAACCGAAATGAAAACTTTAGAGTAAAGGAATCAAAATAAATGCACCATTTAGCAACTTAGTGGTATGAGCAGTGCCTCAGATTAGCATTTTGGCACATTAATCCATGCCATCAACAACTTAAGCAAATTGAAAGCCTTACGCACAAATGTTGTGATGGCTCATGTGCAGTAAATGCTATCATCACCGGCTGGCAAGTAAAATGAAAAGAAAAAAAAAACGATAATAACAGAGGTTTTGAGTTTAACACGCTAAGTGCCAATCCAAAATGTCTGGATAATGATAAGCCGATATTGACTTACAATAAGATAAAACAATCTTCAGACGTAAACAAGAAAAGAACCGTAGACAGATATTGCCTCAACGTCGTATGATGATAAATAAACATAAAATGAAATGGAGCATTCGATTAGAATTTTGGCAGATGATTGCCACAAACAAATCAGACGACATAGCCTTATCGGCAGCGTTGTGTGGATTATCGCCATGGGCGAATAATCGTAATAAATCGGAGGGATAACTACAAGAGACAATATTGATCGAATGTAAAAACTGTCGAAAGTAGAATTGACTGGAAATTGGAGGACGGCGGAACCAGTATGGATTAGGGTTTGTGAAAATGCCGATGAAATCTGGCAGCGAGTTCTCTATTTAATGGCTTAGAATTGGCAGTTTGGGCCAGTCATCTATGGCACATCTGATGGGCTTATCCGGCCTACTATTTCTAGCAATACATGTAGACCATTTACAACTTTGTTTGCTCGTAAGTCACCACAAAAAAATTAGTAAAGTTCACAAACCAACCTTACCAACGTCAACACACATTAACAAGTCACCACAAAAAAATTATAAAAATTAGCATTCAGGACTAAAACTCCAAATACTTCACTTATTAGTGCTCACCATTAAAACTATGAATTTGCAATTTTAATCAACAAACGTTTTCTCCTTGGGACGAAGTAAAAATATTTGATTCTCGTGTTATCAAATGGTACATGTTATTTATTTCGAGAATTAGAAAATTATTTTTTGAAACTGTTTTTTTTTAATGAAAATTTGATGGCGATACATAATTCATGACTATTATTAGTGATCTACCGACAAAAAGACTATATTTAACAATTTTTTAATAATCCTAATAACTACAATAGAACTATGGTTCAGAAAACTTCGAGAAGACATGAATATAGTCTTGAATGTTTGATGAGTTCAATGATTTGGTTTCTAATTTTTACATCAGCAAAAATATATAGAAATTGATGTAGGAACATGGGTTTTGTATTTTTATGATGCTGACCATATGACACAAAACCATATGAATATTCAAATAATGTCAGTAGTTAAGGCGCAAATGTGCAAAATGATGCAATGCTTGAGCCTTGAGCTTTTTTGAACCTTGGGCTTTTTTGTGCAACTTTTATAAAAGCATGGGTTTTTCTGCTAAAAAAAGTGCATTACAAAATCCTATAAAAATGATAAATTTAGTGATAAAAAAAATAAATATTAGTAGGTACGAAGTCACAAATGCAATTTCTAAACTAAAACGATCTCAAATTCAATTAATTTAATTATTTAAAACATAACTCTTTAAACTTTGAAATTAAAACATAACTCAGTAATATCTAAATTTTAATTTAAAATTTAAAACACAACTCACGAAATTAACTAAAACGTTTAGTTAAAGTTTAAACTAACTAATTTAAATGGAAAACGATTAAAAAACTGCTGCTGATATTTGAAACACACACACACACACACACACACACACACACACATATATATATATATACACACACACACACACACACACACACACACACACACCCGACGGCAGCGGCAGAGGAGGTGGCGACGTAGTGGCTTAAGGCGGTGGTAGTCTTTTTAGTGTTCAACGCGTTAAAACAAAAGGGAAACCCTAAAAATTAAACAAAACATTTCGAATTTGAGAGTTAAAAGTCGGATCGGGTCCAAACGAAAGTGGACTTCGTATAATCAATTATTTCTGGAGACGCGCTTATTTGAGACTCCACACCTCGAGAAAAGCACCAAAGGAGCGCTTTATTTGCACCTCAGTTAGTCGAGTTGTCTCGAAGGCCAGCTAAGCGCAAAGCCTGCCTCTGAGCCTTAGACGCACTTAAGCGTGTGCCTTAACAATTATGAATAATGCTTTACCACTAAATTATTTGATTCATATCATCATGCTAAAAGTGAAGCACAAAAAAATAAGACGATAATGTGAAAATAAGAAAAACTAAAAATGGAAAGCTATAATGTAGTGAATTATAGGGGTGGCAGTTAAACCTGACCCGACAGACCTGGACCCCAGACCTGACCCGACGGGTCTCGGGTCTAGGCGGGCTGGATTTTATCGGATCTAAACTATGCATTTTCAAAATATGGACCCGACCCGAGTTTCGGTTCGGGTCGGCTCAGTCCGGGTTCGGTTGGGTAGTAACACTAAAAATACATATATTTCATTGTTTTCTGGTCAGGTCTTTCAGGTCGGGTTTTATTGGGTCTTTATTGGATTTTTCATCACCTAGACCCGACCCAAGGTCCGTCAGGTTCGGTTCGAGTCCAGATCTTTTCGGGTTGGTTCAATTCATTTTTTTCGGTTCTCGGTTTTACTTGACAGCCCTAAGTGAATAGAGTTTCAAAATATCGTAAATGAGTTAACATGTCTGGCAGAAAACAAATATCTGAATTAAAGAAAACAACAAGAAAGACTTTTTATTTCTTTGGAGGAAATGTACAGAGAATGAACTAAGGTTTTCAAATGAATTAGAACTACTGTATGTACAACTATTTATAAATACAAGAGTAACAATCCGTAATTTTGAAATAGAAGTACCCTTATAACCCTAGTATTAGTATATGTTCAGATCTGTTTTATTTCATTTCTCTGTTTGCCCCCTTCGAACAGATCTAGGGTTCCTGCTTTCATGGCTTCCTTCATAAATCTTCTCCAAATCTTCAAGTACTTCTTCGATTAAGCTTATGATTAGGCTCTCTTGAGTTAGACCAAGAAAAGCTGGGCTTCTATTTGACCTTGCTTCGACCTGGTATTGATATCCCTTCTCGAGCGTTGTGATATTAAAGCACTTAGCGGTTCTATAGCGGCAGATGTGCAAAAAGGTGTAGCGGGGATAAAAAACGAGAATATAGCGGAGGCATAAAAAAGTTCATTAGATGTAAAACCAAATATTTGAAAATTAATTAATCATCTTTCCTACATTATATGTGCACAAGAAACGAATATTAATTAATCTTATATAATAAGATCAAGGAATGTCGTAGTTATGCATGCTAAATTTGATGGGTGTAATTGATTATTACCACATATTAGGCACTTATGCCTTAAACGTAGCCCTTTACGGCAAATTTACTGAATTTTTAAAAAAGAGAACTAGTCAAATCAAGCTCTATAAATTAATACTGCTAAAGTGGACGCTAAAAGGCTTTGATTTAGCGGATGTATCGGAAAACAGCAGGGCTAAATGTGGTTGTACTGTTTGTCAACGCTAAAGTGAAATAGCGTAGCGGTTGAAGAGTGCTATTGGCTATAATGGGGATTTAAATGCATAGCTTGAGCGTTAACACCTTGTCACTACTTGAGTCACCGATGAAATTTACCTTCATATCTTCTCTGAATTTGCTGAAATTTCCTGTAGAAAGTGCCTTTGTAGGTATATCTCCCTCTCTAAAAGGTTCCAAGTATATGGTTTATTAGTGAATTACCCTTGTTTACTTGTTTACGAACGAAGTACATGCCTAATTCCATGTGCTTCGTTCGTGTATATAAGATAGGGTTTGCTGTTAGATTCACAGCACTTAAGTTGTCACACCAAATAGTGGGTTCATGGCAAGTGGTAATTTGTAGCGGTGGTAATTTGTAGCGCACTAAGTAACGATTGTATCCACATTATTTCTGCTACTGCACTTGCTAAACTGCGATATTCTGATTCAATGCTTGATCTCGATATTGTTGGTTGCTTTTTAGAATACATTGACACTAGATTTTCTCCTGAGAATATGCAGTAACCTAGCTATGGTAGATTTCCTGTCATTGAGGTCCTAATCCCAATCTGCGTCTATAAATCCTATGATAGATAGAGTTTTTCTCTCTAGCTTTTAGTATTATTCTGTGCTCTTGTGTTCCATTCAAGTACCTTAAAATTCTATTAAATGCTTTCCAATGTTGGTCTATTGGCTGATGCATGAATTGACACATCTTATTTACCATTTATGTGAATTTTTGTGTCAGTAATTCTATTTACTTCAATTCTGAGAAAATATCTTAGCTTTCCCAAATCTTTGATTGAGAATTTTCTATCAAGATATTTCATCATTGTGTTAATCTCTTCTTCATTTTCAACAGTGATTATGATATCATCTACATAAGTCAATATACAAGTTGTCTCTTTTTTCTTGAGTTTTATGAATAGTGAGCTGGCTGATATCCCATTTTGAATATAGTTTTCTTTAGCTTGTCAAACCATAGCCTTAGTGTTTGTTAGAGACCATAAATTGCTTCTTCTAGATTACATACCATGTTTTGCTTTCATATTTGTTGAAAACCAGGTAGTTGTTGCATATATACATTTTTTGTAGTTCACCATTTAAGAATGCACTGTTTACATCCAATTGTCTAATATTCAATTTCTTGTGTAAGGCTATAGATGGGATTATTCTTTTAGATGTTGGTATGATTACTGGTGAGAATGTTTCATTGAAGTCAAAATGAGGTTGTAGTGCATAACCTTTTGCCACAAGTCTGACCTTATATCTTTGTTTGCTTCCATCTGGATTTTCTTTCACCTTGTATGTCCATCTGCACTCTATAACATTTTTTTTCTGTGGAGCTTGAGTCGGAGTCCATGTTTTATTCTTTAGTAATCCATTGTATTCTTCATGCATTGCTTGTACCCATCTCTTATCTTTGGCTGCTTGTTCATATGTTACTTGTCCCCTTGTGTTGATGTTTGCAATATACAACTTATGTTTGAATATACCACTCTTAGTTCTAATTATTGTATGATGACCATTTGATGGTTGTTGATGTTGTGATGTTTGAGTTTACTCTGATTGTTGATTTTCATCCTCGTTGTTAGTATGCTGTGGAGTTTGAGATTTAGAAATAGATGTTTGTGAGGGGCTGTGATGAGATGGATCAGTGGTTGCTTGACCTGACCTAATGTTGGATGATCTAGTATCAAATAATGTGTGTTGAGCATACTGACTGTCTTGACTTCCTTCACTTTCATCCTTACTTCTTATGTTTGTGTAAATTGGTATTGAAGGACATGAGTCTGTTGGGTTGTAGATCTTTTGAGTATACTTTATTTCCTTTATCTGAAACGGGTACACTTATTCATTGAATACCACATGTCTTGAGATGAAAAAAATTCAATTTCTGTCAAGACATTTATATCCTTTTTGGTTTGCTGCATATCGTATGAATATACATAAGGAAGACCTGAAATTCAACTTATGTGAGTCGTACAGTTTTAAGTTGGGAAAAAATGGATAACTAATAATCTTTAACCATTTTTAGTCTGGTTTACTCCAAATAATTCCACTATTGGACTTTTGTACAGTATAGCTTTTGTTGTAATCTACTTATTAGATATACAACCATTGAGAAAGCTTCAAGCTAAAACTTCATTTGTAGTGATGCATGTGCAAGTAGACTACGACCAGTTTTAACAATATGTCTATGTTTTCTCTCTACCAATCCATTTTATTCAAATGTTTGAGGGTAAATTATTCTATGAACTATACCCGTTTCATGTAAAAAGTTCTTAAAAGGTTTGAATTCACACGCAAACTGTCCAAGCATAACAATTCCGAGATGAACGCAAACTCGGACTCTATCTCAAGCAAGATGAACAATACATCCTTACTTCATTTGTAGGATCTTCCTTATCCGATTCAGACCATCTCTAGTAAGATGTCCAGGATTCACACGCATGTGCACCTTGGAGCAGCAGAGCCGGCCCACTAATTCCCGGTGAGTTTGGGTTACTCCTGAACATAACGTTCCCTGGTCTATCGGACCTATAATCTGGTCAGACGTCGACCATCATCCGAGGCGCCTCGATTCCAACATCCACATAGGTAAATATGTTTGCGCTTCATACCATGGCATCACCTATAGCTAGTAGGGAACGTATGTCCTTTCTTTGTTGTCATTCATCCTATTTTCGGCTCATTCTAGGATGTGAAACCCTAGAGTCAACATACCACAAAGCTTTGATTTTCGACAAAAGCTATGATCTATCTACCAGCAGCACTTCGCATGCCATACCGTCATTCCATACTATACAAACGATGTCTATTAATATATAACCTATAAGCTCAGACGTCTTAGAGAAGGGTGTTAAGCTAGAAGAATAAATTCTCCACCACCAAATAGATATATATTTAGTAGAGATCAATTAATACAACACAAAATACAATGTTAGACATACATCCATACAAGTTCATTTTGGGTCTAAACGAAACCGTAGAGAGGCCCTTGCACATCCAACAATCAACAAGTACGTCCGGACCACTTCCACTTGAACTCTTTAATGCGAGCAAACCATTTTAAGGCATTTGCAAGCAATCCATTCGATGTGAAGATTTCCGATCTTCGACTGTCTTCGATCTCTTCGACTTTTAATCGTCGTACCATTATACGAAATGAGTTGAACCTGGTCTTTTCGAGTAATTCGAGTCAAAACATAAATCGTTATCGGATTACCAATCTACCAATTAAGTCCCCTGGTATTTATTTCATAATATTCAAATCTTATTTTCAAACTTGGTTAAGTTCATAGCTTTCAAAAAATCATCTTTCAGCCTTGTAAAAATGTTTACTTAAGAATTCAATTCGATTTACGAATAAAAATCCTTACTTCAAAACATTTATCAAATCTTGTTATAATAGGTATTACTTAAATAGCCAAATTTCCACTTAACCAGTTTTATCTTTCAAAACCATATATAATTGGTTTAAAAACTTTCCAAATCATTTATCATATTTTAAAATGATTTTTCCCTATTTTTATTCATATAGAAATAGTTCATATTCATAATTTTCCATTGCAGGCCATTACTGGTTCTAGCGCTGTTTTTTTTTTCAAATTTGATTTGGATGTTCTCCAAATATAAAGTTGGATTTGAAAACTATTATTATCATTTGAAAGCTCTTTTAATTACGAACCCAAAGGTTCCAGTTTCGGGAAAATCCGACGGTCGGATCTCCCAGAATATCAGCCTAAAGCTATAGATCAAAATTCGCGAAATGTCGCTGCGCGATGAGCTCTATTCTGACCATCATTCAACGTATAATATATTATTCATTATATAAAATATATATAATAATTTCTAAAAGTTATATTTTATTTTTCCCACTTCAAAATCAAGTATTTCAATATTCCAAAATTATAATTTGATTTAAATGATTAAAATAATATTATTTTTTAAACTTCGTTTTTTTTTTGTTCCAAAATCTCCTGACATTTGTTATAAAAATAAATAAGAGAGTTTTATAAAGGAAGTTAGTTTAAAACATTCCCTACATACCATAACCATACTTCATTTTTATCGGTTACTGTTCATTTTGAAAATAAAACTTGAACACGCCAAAACTAGATGAAAACTAATTCAAAATAATTCATTTCGGTTACGAATATTCATCGATATTTTATAACCTTGGTGTCCATCAAAAATTGAACGTCAAATTCAAACTTTGATTTTCAGTTTATTGTTATATTAATAAATGTTCGTTAAAATCCATTTTAATTGATGGAGACTTAACCAATAACCACTTTTTATTATTCATTTTTAAACAGTGCATCATATAACACTCAAACAATATCCAATCCACATACTAAAAGGAATTCACCATATAAGTCTTAAGTCAATAACGCGTATACGGGTTCGTCAATCCATAGATTAATCGCAAATCCAAACAATTGGGAGATGCGTCAATTAAGTCTTATCCTAATACCTGTATGGGTTTACCGTAAACTAAACAATTGAGAGATGTGTCAATATCATCCCAATACCCGTTGTAACGAACTGGGATTTTCGACCCAGAAAATCAACACAAAACCCATGTCAATTATTTAGGCATCAAGCATTCCAGATCATTAATCGAAAGGAATTAGAGGGTGAGAATAGATAAGATAGAAAATTAGAATAGAAGAAGAAGAAGATCACACAACACATTAGAGTAACACGAATCTCACAGCGGAACGAATAAAATATAACATAACTTTGAAATAAAACAGTATATATATACAATAACATTATTAGAGTACAACACTTACAACATAGCGGAAAATAACACTAGACAACTAACGCTGAAGCCTCTTGCTCCAAGCTCTCCAAGTATCTATAAATATCTGAACTACTTGACTGCCCATACAAATTTGGGCACCCAAGAGTTTAGGGTAAAACAAACAAAATAAACTCTGGGTTAGTCATGGGACTGGTGTGAGTAAACTCCAACCACTTGGTTTAACTTTTAAAATCCTTTTTAAAAGAAAGGATAATCATAAGACTGATCCACACATAAACACAGATGGTTTTTACCTTATGATAACCCAAAGCATTCTTTGAAATCAATATTTATCTGATATTATAATAGTGTCTAAATACAAGTAATATCAATCTAGCAGAATGCTTGCATCTCATACTCTACATACATAGTATACAATCAAAATCGTGGGCTCTTATTGGATAATGGATTCCAACTGGCAAGGTATGGGACCACCTTCCGAGAGTGTACCTCTAGAGAGAAATACACCGGGTTCAACAAGAACATCTTGCAACCCAGGCTGGACATGATCGGTCCCTCACTTAGCTTGAGAGTACCGAATGTATTATCACCAACGGTTGGGATCAACAACCGTTTCCCGAAAGGGACAACATCGATAGATTTAAGAAGCAAAAGGAATTTCTCTATATCAGGTGACAATACACCCCACTTGGCAGCCAACCACTTAGCCATGCGACCTACCCGATTTTAAACCATTTCCCAGTTGTGAGGCTAGAGGTCATAACGTATCTTTTGATCTTCATTCACTTTGAATGTCACATTGTCATACCCGCCAAATCACAAATTGATTTCCCCAAACATATCACGGGTATACAGCTAAGAGAAACGAATTCCTCCGCCACCAAACATAACTACGTTTGAAAATATCAACTTACGCGATCCTTTAGATATACTCTATCAGACACTCATCCTTATAAATTTACCCTGGGACTGGACAAACTGAAGGCACTATTCTGTAAACAGGATAGCCCTTGCATAACACCTTCTTTAATCGTCTTCATCATATTTGATCGCAACGTTAACGTCCATACAGAGTGGTTTTCAGATAATGAATCTGATCCCTGTCTCTCCGTATTGACAACGTAAAATGGTCAAAAACTTCGATAGTCGGTGATTTAACTATCAAAGAAAAACATGTGTGCAAACAATGATATTATTTCCAGATGGAAATTCTATCAACAATTATCATTCATCATTTATCTCTTTAATTAATTTATCAATAATTTATTCATTTCCCATTTCCTGTTCCATATATTCATAATTGCTTATTTTCTAAATCTAGAAAATATATGTTATTAATCATTGGAAAATATTTCCATTTCTTATTCACGTATCACTGTCATTCCAATATTCCTTATCAACAAAACATTTCAGTTTCTATGCTTAGAAAACATTTCTGATTTTATTTGGAAAACATTTCCAAAACTCAATTATATGTATTTCAAATGAACGTTGTATAAAACCTCGTTACGCCCACTCAATCCATTTATTGCTTATTACTTACGATATCTCTAACAAATCTTCACCATCGAACTTCAACTATTCCTTAGTTAATCACGAAGTCAACCAAGTTGGGGTATAATTACCTATCAGACCTTAACTAAACAACGTTCTTAACCTTGCAACAAATAAAGCTTAACACTCTAGTTTTAACAATCATTTCTTATGCAAACTCTTGGATTTCATTTACGACTTTCCTTCTTTGATAAATTATTGGTTATAGCGATAACGTTATGAACCTTACTTCCGAAATATCTAACTTTAAAACTATAACTTTTATTTCTTAATTTAAATTTTTATTTGTTTAGTAAATAAATCTTGATTTAAAAACCGAAAAATAAATAGTACTTTCCCGAATTCGATATAATTGAATTTGACATATAACTCTCTTTCGAGTAATCTCTATTTGATTTACTCTTCTTCGAATAACTTACATTCGATTAATTATTTTTCGAATAACTATATTCGATAAATTCTCTTTCGAATGACTTACATTTGATTTACTCACTTCGAATAACTTAGATTCGATTAATTCACTTCAAATAACTTATATTCGATTAATTCACTTTGAATAACTTATATTCGCACTACAACAAAAAGACTATATTACAACTTTAATTTTACAACGGTGGTAAAAGCACCATTGTAATAAATGTTCTTTACAACTTTTTTCCAGAAAAGTTGTAATAAACTTATTTTTAACAACTGTGTTATTTTGACAGTTGTAATAAAAGCCTATCACAACTTTTATTTTTTGACTGTTGTAATATATGACTATATTTTAATGTAATTAACAACTAATAATTAATATTTAATACATTTATATTGATTATTTATAATTAATAACTAATAACTACTATTAATAGTCAATTAGGAAGTAATAATCAATAATCAATCCGTAATATTTAATACTTCGAAATTAAGAAGAATAATTAAAAAATATAGTTAATATTACATAATTACTATTAAATAGTTAATACTTAAAATATAATAATTAATGCTAATAATGAATAATCAATGATTGCTATTAATAATTAAGAAGTAGAGATTAATAATTAAGAAGAAGAGATTAATAACTAATATTATTAATAACGAACGACTAATAAGAAATCTTTAATAATTAAAAAGTAATACTTATTATTAGTGTTTAATATTTAATAGTTATGGGTAATAATTATATTTAACATGCAATATTTTAAAAAAGTTTTTTTTCTAGACAAAACTTATAAAATATTGAAATTTTGCCAAATTAATTAAAAACAAAATCAATGAACTAGATTTTTTATAAAATATCCAAAATTTCAAAAAACTAGTTAGTTTTTTTCTTTTTTTTCTTATGATAATTGAACCTTAAAATCGAAATGAATATTTAGATGACTTAACCAACGTGATCTATTGAGAGTTGAAAATGGTTAATTGATTCCTATGAGAAATAATATTATGTATAGTGCTGAAAACAATTGAAATATAACTGTATCTTTTTACAACTGATAAAGTCAATTGCAAAAAACATACTTTTAAAGATTATTTTTTCTCTCCCCTTTGGTAAATATAATTAAATATTAAATACAAAGGTACAAAGGAATAATTAACAACTACCAACTAATTAATAAAATATTCATAATAGTTACCAAAGAAATAACTATTAGTAATTACATATTAAATTGATATTAAATTATAAAATATTGAATTCTATATAAATATTGTAAAATTATAGATGAATAATGTCATTGTTTAGTAAAAAATAGAAAAAAATTACAATAATAAATATGATAGTTCATTTTCAATAATTAGTAAATTATAGTCATAACAATTTATTATAGCAATTATTAATAATTAGTAAATTACAGTTAACATTTACTAATTACAATCAATAATTAATGAACATAACTAATGAATAAAATTAATACTAAATAATTAATTTATATATTAATGAATAGTAAGAAATCATTATTAATTAAAAAATATTTTTTTATTTTTCTTTTAATATTTAATAGATTAATTTAAAGTTATATCTAATATTTAACATTTAATAAAATTTAAAAAATTCACAAAATTCAAAAATAAAAATTTGAAGTTATAAAATTTTCTGAAGTAAGTTTTAAAATATTATAAATAACAATACTCATAAATTTTAAAAATAAAATTTTGTCATTTTCTTAAAAGTAAAAGAAAAATCAAGTTCAAGTTAATTTTCTTTAAATATAATATTTTTTAACTATCTAATTCGGTGAATACAAGTAATTTAGTTCTGAGTAACGAAAATTTTGGCTCTACTATGAAATATTTTCTAAAAGTGTGAATCTGTATCTATAGTTGTTTATATATTAAGTGATATTGCCATTAAATATTCAACTATTAAAAGAAACTGTAATAAATATATTGAATAATAATATTATATTATTAACTTTAATTATTAATATTTAGTCTTTTCCTAAAAAATGTTGCTTTTATATATGTTCAAAAAATTAATTGCACTACACATATTTGACTCTTTTTTTGGTTTCGCACGCCAAAATTTTGCTCCGTTCGCCAAAATTTTGGCTCTCCTTTAAACTTTTGGTCCATCCGCCAAAATTTTGCCATTGACCTCTCTGTTCTCTTCCTCCTTCGTGAACGATTCTTAACTAAACCTAAATCTGAACAATCTCCAAATAGATAAAAGCGGCTCCCTTTAAATCCAACCTAGCCTGTCGCCTACTCCTTCTCTGCCCTCTCACTTCCTCCTCTGGACTTGCTTGCCTGCGAACTCCCCGATGATTCTAAATCCTGAACCATAACTATTGTAGGTAATTTGGAGATTACACTCATGTCTATACAGATCTTTTCATTTTCGATTTTCGAGGTTAGTCTCCATAACGTATGGATTTAATATCTAGCAAATTTTAGATCTGTTACGTTGAGCCCTCAAATTTTCGTATTTCATCTCTTGGGCTTGTTCAAACGATCAGAAAGGCTCTGCCTTTGGATCTATTATTAGTTTTGGGTTAATTTTTTTTCAATGAAGTCGTTAGTTCTGGGTTAATTTTTTCCGACCAAGTTATTACCTTGGGTAAGTTTTTCGATGAAGTTATTAGTTCTGGGTTAATTTTTTTCTCTAAATTTTGATAATCTAATTTATGCCTACAGTAATTCTATTCGGTGATGGTTGTAGATAAAGGTGAACTTGCATAAATTGGATTGTGATATTGATAGAGAAAGTCAGTGCTTTGGTTGTGAAGTGAGATTTGATTTCAGGTTTTGTATGGTAGGGGCTGATAATGGATGACGATGAGGAGTTTTGTGATATTTGTACTGATGACAGTTTTGATGGAGTTTGTTGGTGACAATTGAATGGTATTAGTTTTATTTTTGTTTGAATTTTTAGTCTACAGGAATAAAAGTAATAATTCAAAGCATTTTTCACCAATTCTCTTTGTTTACCATTTCAGTGCATTGTTTTACCTATGTGTTTACCTCATCTACCTTATGTGTAACCCCAGATTTGACATTCCCTTCTGCATTTTGCATACCTATTCTCTTATCTATATTTGTAGTAGTGCAGCAGTGTCGCAATTGTTAGACAATGATCATACAGATTAGTGCCTTTTTAAGTGCAGCAGCAGTGTAGCAATCGTTGGACAACCGCCAAATGGAAGCATGAGTATAGGTAAATGTTTAACTCAAAAAAGGTATACACTATAGGTTTATATTTATGGTTATATTCTCAGTGCATGTAATTACTCACTCATATCACATGAACCGAACATGATCCAAAGGATGCTGATACGCTTAATCATGATATTGTAATGCAAGGTTATTTTTCTACTCATGATATGTTAATTCACCATTGATATATTATGGACTATCTTCATTATGTATTGTATTTTTCCATTCAGGTAATAATTCAGAAACTCCGTTGACTGTTAAATGTCCAAGATGTACCACCAGCAGACATTACATTATCCCAGTTAGTCTTCTCATCTTCACTATGTTATTACCTAAGTATGACTTTTATCTGTTAAATATCAGCCTAGGCAATGAAGTGTTCTCTTTTTCTCTACTTCAGAGATGATAAAACAGTGGCTGAAATGCAAGACCATCACCATTCTACCACTGGTGGTGACTCCTTGCGCCCAACGCATAGATCAAGTGCAAAAAAAAATGCACTCAGTTCCAGGTGTATATATATATATATATATATATATATTCAAATGGCATGCTTATACAATTTACATTTAAGTTTGCATTTTATGAAATGTCTTCTAATTTTTCCCAATACAAACTCAAAGAAATATACCTTGCTGAGTTTACTAATAGACACATTCAGCTTAATGATATTACTCTGTACATTACAATTGGCATTTCTTTATTCCGCCTCTTTATCTGAAGGAATGTATCCACTATCCACTGAGAACTGATTCAACTAGTTTTTTCTTAAATCATTGAGGGTTTTTTTTGTTTTCCTTTTTTCTCCCTTTTCTCTAATATACCTTTGGGTTTTTCTAGTTTTTACCGTATAACCCATTGGTTTATGATGTATTGTCTCTGCAGGAGCTGGTCTAAGCACTTATTAGGAGGATACTTACTCTTTTTTTTGTTAAAATCAATACTCACGACACATAGCCTTGAGCCTTTTTTGGGTGAAATATCCTATTAAAGTTCTATTCTACAGTTGAAATACTATGCCTTAAATTATAAGTATTGATATCTGTTTGTCCTGTAGAATCTTCCCAGGAAGATGGAGACATTCCGGTGCAAAGAAGAGAAAATAAACTAAAAAGCATCGCTGATGGGTAAAAATCCAACATAGCTTACGATACATTCAATTCCATCTCGTAAACTTGAATGATGTCTAAATATACAATTATTTTACTATTTCACAATTCACCATAAAAACTGGTTGTAGATCATAATGTTGATGGTACAGAAACAAGTAGTAGCACTAGAGCTGGACCTCTAACTCGAAGTGGCCTTAGAAAGTCAAGGGCAAATAAGGATCCTTTGTACAGACCACCTCAACCAAGCATAAGATGTAGAGGACAAGGCCATAAATCCGTGCCAACAGCAAGGAGAAGCAAGGAAAAGTAAACGGCATTATCTAGTAGAGGTTAACAGCTAAGTTCCCACAGTAAAATTTAAGATGTATAGGCAGAGTTTTGCTGTATAAATATTTATACTCTACGTATTAGAATATGTGAACCATATTTACATGAAAAGTACATATTCACCATTTTATATTTACAACAAGCTAAAGGTTATGTTTATGTATATGCATGTTTTGTGATTGTGCAGGTGGTGTGTCTTGTGGTGGTGGGAATGTTAAGGAAGTACAAAGATAAAGCAGGCTGATAGTTGAAGCAGAGTTTTTGGATGGTATTGATTTGTAATCATTATTTGTAATGAAGAATTGATATATTACTGTGATGATGTATGATTCATTAGTTTTGTATTTCGAATATAAAGTTGTAACGTTTTTTGTATGAATGGATCCGTTGCTTTGAATTTATATCAATTTGTTTTCTGTTTATTCAGCTTTTGTTGCATTTGCAAAATTTATTCAACTAAAGTTATAATAAAGTGTATTACAAATCAACAGAAATAGATGTAATAATAATGAAGTCACAACGGTGCATAAAAGTTGTAGTAGGTATTACTACAACAGTGCATAAAAGTTGTAGGTATTACTACAACGGTTCAAAAAAGTTGTAATAAAGTTTATTACAACAGTGAATAACAGTTGTAAAATATACGAAACGACAACGGTGCTGCAACGGTTCAAAAAAGTTGTAAAAGATATTTATCTATTACAACTTCTTAATACACGATGGTTGCATCACCGTTGTAAAAGGTATATTACAACGGTGTTCCACCGTTGTAATATGGTCAGTTTGTTGTAGTGTCGATTAATTCACTTTGAATAACTTATATTCGATTAATTCACTTTTGAATAAATTATATTCGATTACTTCACTTTCGAATAAATTATATTCGATTAATTCACTTTCGAATAAATTATATTCGATTAACTCAGTCCGAATAACCCATGTTCGATTAACTCTCGTTGAGTAACTTATATTCGATTAACTCTCATCGAATAACTTATATTCGATTAACTCTCGTCGAATAACTTATATTCGATTATAACCATAAGTTTCTAGTCGAATGCTAATTACACATTTTTACGGATTTTATTTTAAATCCTTTTTACATTTCGAACATCGAAATGGATTTCATCTTCTTCTTTTTAAAACAACTCCAAATTTCCCATTTTATATTCACTGTTGAATTTGCAATCTCAATTATCCAATGATAATTATAATTTGATCCATTTATAAGCACTGTTTATAAATCCGACTACTTATTTTTATTATTAAACAAGTTATTTATTTCTAATCACTCGGAATTTCATTTCTGTTTGAATTCCTGTTTCAAAAACCCAATTTCCTTAACAAATATTTTTATCTGCAAAATCTTTACTTAAAACTATTATTCAACTCGAATGTGAAAAATATTTCTTTTATATCATTCATTAAGTTTGATTTCGTATTTAAACTAATATCCCATTTCCATACTTCTATTTATACTTCTATTTATACTTCTATTTATAGAATTATTCACACAAAATCTCCTTATTATTTCTAGCACATAAATCTCATTTATAATTCCAATTATAAATGCTGAGTTCATGTTCCATTTAAAATATCGGTGTTAAAACCGATTTCTGCTTCTCTATATAAGTTCGTACTTATATATTTCATTTACCAAATGATAAATATTTTATTTCATTTATAAAATATTATTTATAAATTAATCATTTTCATTTATCTGTTTAAAACAGATTAAAATCTGCTTTGAATCCAACTTCCAGTAGTTCATTTCTATCTTGTAAATTCCTTTTTTTTTTTAAATCTATTCAATTCATAAATGTTCATTTTATAAATTCTTTCATTTCATAAATGTTCATTTTTATAAAATCTTTCGTTGTATAAATGTTCTTTTTTATAAAACTTTCATTGTATAAATGTACTCCTTTTATAAAATCTTTCATTGTATAAATGTTCTCCTTTTATAAAATCTGTTCATTTTATAAATGGTTCACTTTATAAAATCTGTTCATTTTATAAATGTTCTTTTTTTTACAATGTATATTTAATTTATATAAATATTTTATTTTCTATCTACACTGTAAAAATTCTCTTTTTACATTCAAGTACTTCTTATGGTATTCGACATGCCATATAACAATGATCAATATCATTCTAACATACATAATCAACAACAGGTTATATGTCACATCATATGTCACAATAAATGAAAAACAGTAAAATAAATATTGAGGGATCTAGTTAGATCCCTCTGACCTGTTTTCCTGCATCCACAGATGTTACACAATATAATTCATATCAATTTCAGTTCAATATGTACTATTCTGATAAAAAGAATCAAGTTTTGTTAACGATATGTGTGTGTATCGTTATCTATAAATTTCAACCAACAATCAACAATTCAACCAAACAATCATCACACATAAATTAATCATTATTTATCAGCACTAGATTACATTTGTAAAAATATAATTTAAACAGAGTTAGTGAGTTTTACTCACATTAGGCGATTATCGTTAAATAACGATATTCGATCGTCGGACTGGTTCAAGCATTTTATCTCTCCATAAATTGAGACGAGCTTCAATTCACTCCAAACCAGTTCCATTTTGTAGCCCTCGTTCATACAATCCCAACATGACCAGTTTCGCTGAATTTCGTTTCCGTGTGAGAAAGTTATGACATTTTAAACTTTAAAATACATTTAAATTAAATTAAACATGGAATTAATTTGTAAATGGGCTTTAACCTTCACATACCAGCCCGATACCCCTATATACCCGATCCACTTGAACCCCCTTCTTGCCCAATGCTGAACACAACGAGCTCCACCCGTTCATGGCCATTTTTCACCAACTTTCTCCAATCCAATCTCCCTTCACACTTCACCGAATCACAAACCATCACCACCATTCTTCTTCTCTTCAAAATCTCCATCTCCCCAACATCATATATCGAAGCTCGAGCTCATGGGAAAAATCCCGTTTTCAGCCCTATGTCACACGATACAGTGTACATCCCAACACTTTTTTCCGCCAAATCGCCTCAAAACTCCACACAACACTCCTCTTCACTCACTGAGATAAAAAACAATACTAAAATCGAGCATCGATCCTTCAATTGCACAAAAATTCCAACCCTAACTATATGTTTCCACGCTATACACGATTTTCACCAAATCAAAACGCAACCGAACCTAATAACACTTACATAGAATCGAAGAGCATTGGACGTTGATCAAAAATATATAAAGTTTGGATTTTTTTAGTGGAGATTTGAATTTGATTTGAATTTTTGAAAATGCATTGGCTTTGGTTTATTTTTATCTGGAGGAGGCGGCTTGATTTTGACCATGGAGAAAGTGTTTAAGGGTTAGAGTGTTGAGAGTATTTATAGGGTAAGTGAAATTATTTTTTTATTAATATTTTTTATTTTTTCTAGTCAATTTACTCATTTATTTGTGTTCTAAAAATCCTTGTGATCACATAAAATATCCAAAAATCATGGTAATTGACAAGCAGCTAAAGTTCGACATTACGGACCCAACGAAACATGTTTCGTCTAATTCCGACTCCGATAGCTCACATAGCGTATTTTTAATCGTCAAAATATCGACTATTCTTCACGTTAAAATCGCGCACGGCCACATACTGATTCCAAAAATCATGAAAAATTGAAATCTAACAATAATTTAATATTACGGATCCAACAAAATTGGTCTCGATGAATTTGGAGGTCGTTTGAAAAATGGCTATTTTCTAAGGCTCTAAATAGACCATTTAAATATAAATATATTTAAAAATAATCAAATTAAATATTAATAAATTAATATTATCGTATCTTCACATATGATTTCATACAGCTCCAAAATATACGTATTTGGATTTATACATCGATATTTAAAAATCTCAGTTCAATCGATAGTCAATTTATATAGAACCCTTCTATAATATAAATAAATCGTTATAAAATATAAATGAATTCCATAGCGACTATTTTAAATTTTGATTTGGACATAACTTACAATCTACATGACGAAATCTCAATTTTTTGTTTCATTAGAAAAATACAGTTCAACAGATCCGAGCGTTTCTTATTTCACAGAAATCCGACTTAAAATGGATTATGTATATTCAATTGAAGTTCAAATCGCCAAATAATGAACTACAGCGACGTTACGAGCTCGATTATAATTAAACTATAATTTATACATTCTACCGTCGATTAAATAATATATTCGCTATTCTAATCCAATTCTAAACTGAATTATACCTTATATATAATCCAATTCACACTATATTGTGAATTCAGCTATTTTTGACTATTTCAGAATTATAATATATTTTTATATTATAAATAGTAATTAAATATTCAATATTATTTAATTAAATAACCATTTAAATTTATAAATCACTATTTAAATAACTAAATTAATTAATTATTACACCGTAAAAATACGGGACATTACATTCTTCCCCCCTTAAAATAATTTCGTCCTCGAAATTGCTAAGATAGAAAACATCTCTGTTAACTGGTTAAAAATTATTTGTTTACTTCTTAAATTTCAGTTTTACTGAACCAATTTAACTTTAATTAAAATATTAATCCATTTCAAATAACTAAAATTTCAAAAATTCTGAAAATTTTCTAACACCTTAAATTTCTGGAAAATTTCGCCAGCACCTCCTTTGTACGACTCAACCAGTACAACTACAACTCGCCTCTCTAGGCCATCTTCAACCCAATAGAATATCAAACAGCCAAGAGGCTTGCCAATTCGGCTCATAAATCTCATATCCAATAGAAATATAAACTTGTACCTTTTTATCGGGCATATCATTATATCCTTTGCATCTGTCACCAATTCAGCATATACCAATGTCATCTCAACCAATTTCCAATCAATATCTGTTCAACACCGCTATTCGCTTATATCTAAACCAAATTTCATTTCAAACTCGAGTTCCATTCTCGATTCGTCTTCTTAACTTATCACTTCAACGTAATTCCAGATTCCTGCCTCATTATCCAATCTTATTCGATATACCATATTTCAATTTAATTTTCCATTTAATTGGCTTTAATTAAATTTTCAATTTCGACCGACTTTTACAAATTCTACTTTAATTTGTTTTAGTTCAAATAATCTGTTTCTGGGAGTTTTTAAAAAGCTTAGCCTTCTCCAAAAATCTAAATATTCATTTTGGAATATCAAAACAACTAGTTTTCTCAAAACAATTCAAAAAAATTCGTAGTAATCCGTCACTTATAGCTCTAAAATGAACACCGATGATGTCATGATCATGATCGGAATCTGTTTTCCAGCTATCGAAGTGAGTTCAACAAAATATCACTTTCAAAACAATATCTAAACACTTCCATTTTGAAATTCATTTCAAAATACCATTTACAATGCTTTAAAACAATTTAAAATCTCCCATGATTTATAATTCTCATATATTTAATCCATATTCATTTACGAACACTTATTTAGATTTTCGGAATTTTGATTCCAATTCTGATTTAAATTCATATTTAATTCGTCTGATTTCATATACTACACTTATATGAATTCTGATTAGTTATTTATAACCATTTCACGTTCTATAATCTTATTCAATTATAATATCAACCAACACATCCAATATACTATAATACTTCAAATATCTATACTTTGTTTATATCAAAATATAAGTTGGGTAAAATTATTACATTTACCCTCTTTTCAAAGCATACTGTGTTGGTTCATCGTATTCGAGTGTTTATAAGCTCCTATCGATACAGTGGATCGAAACTCATAAACAACTCAACCAATAAATCTCCACAATATAAAACCATTTTATATTGAATAACAAATATGCGCTCATATATATACACTCAACTCAATCTCGGGTATTGCTAACCCTATCTCTACTGAGTCACACCACAGATCAAGGGTAATTACTTGACCTTCGACTCTGATACCACTGTAACAAACTGGGATATTCGACCTAGAAAATCAACACAAAACCCATGTCAATTATTCAGGCATCGAACATTCTAGATCATTAACAAAAAGGAAATGGAGGCAGAGAATAGATAGGATAGAAAACTAGAATAGAAGAAGATCACACAACACATAAGAGTAACACGAATCTCATAGCGGAACGAATAAAATATAACATAACTTTGAAATAAAACAATGTATATATATACAATAACATTATCAGAGTACAACGCTTATAACACAGTGGAAAATAACACCAGATAACTAATGCTGAAGCCTCCTGCTCCAAGCTCTCTAAGTATCTGTAAAGACATGAACTACTTGACTGCCCGTACAAAATTGGGCACCCAAGAGTTTAGGGTAAAACAAACAAAATAAACTCTGGGTCAGTCATGGGACTGGTGTGAGTAAACTCCAACCACTTGGTATAACTTTTAAAATCCTTTATAAAAGAAAGGATAATCGTAAGACCGATCCACACATAAACACAGATGGCTTTTACCTTACGATAACCCAAAGCATTCTTTGAAATCAATTTTTGTCTGATATTGTAATAGTGTCTAAATACAAGTAATATCAATCTAGCAGAACGCTTGCATCTCACGCTCTACATATATAGTATACAATCAAAACCATGGGCTTTTATTGGATAATGGATTACAACTGGCAAGGTATGGGACCACCTTCCGACAGTGTAACTCTAGAGAGAAATACACCGGGTTCAACAAGAACATCTTGCAACCCAGGCTAAACATGACCGGTCCCTCACTTAGCTTGAGAGTACCGAATGTATTATCACCAACGGTTGGGATCAGCAACCATTTCCTGAAAGGGACAACATCGATAGATTTAAGAAGCAAAAGGAATTTCTCTAGATCAGGTGACAATACACCCTACTTGGCAGCCAACCACTTAGCCATGTGACCTACCCAATTTTATACCATTTCCCGGTTGTAAGGCTAGAGGTCATAATGTATCTTTTGATCTTCATTCACTTTGAATGTCACATTGTCATACCCGCCAAGTCACAAATTAATTTCCCCAAACATATCACGGGTATACAGCTAAGAGAAATGAATTCCTCCACCACCAAACGTAACTACGTTTGAAAAGATCAACTTACACGATCCTTTAGATATACTCTATCAGACACTCGTCCATATAAATTTGCCATGGGACTGGACAAACTGAAGGCACTTTTCTGTAAACAGGATAGCCCTTGCATAACACCGTCTTCAATTGTCTTCATCATATTTGATCGCAATGTTAACATCCATACAGAGTGGTTTCTAGATAATGAATTTGATCCCGGTCTCTCCGTAGTGACAACGTAAAATAGTCAAAAACTTCGATAGTCGGTGATTTAACTATCAAAGAAAAACATGTGTGCAAACAATGATATTATTTCCAGATGGAAATTCTATCGATCAATTATCATTCATCATTTATCTCTTTAATTTATTTATCATTAATTTATTCATATCCCATTTCCTGTTCCATATATTCATAATTGCTTATTTTCTAAATCTAGAAAATATACCTTATTAATCATTGGAAAACGTTTCCACTTCTTATTCACATATCACTATCGTTCCAGTATTCCTCATCTACAAAACAATTCATTTTCTATGCTAAGAAAGCATTTCTGATTTTATTTGGAAAACGTTTCCAAAACTCAATTATATGTCTTTCAAATGAACAATGTATAAAACGTCGTTATGCCCGCTCAATCCATTTATCACTTATTACTTACGGTATCTCTAACAGATCTTCACCATCGAACTTCGACTATTCCTTAATCACGAAGTCAATCAAGTTGGGGTATAATTAACTCTCAGACCTTAACTGAACAACGTTCTTAACCTTGCAACAGATAAAGCTCAACACTCTAGTTTTAGCAATCATTTCTTATGCAAACTCTTGGATTTCATTTACAACTTTCCTTCTTTGATAAATTGTTGGTTATAACGATAACGTTATAAACCTTACTTCCAAAATATCTAACTTTAAAACTATAACTTTTATTTCTTAATTTAAAAATAATAATTTATTTTGTTTAGCAAATAAATCTTGATTTAAAAACTGGAAAGTAAATAGTACTTTCCCGAATTCGATATAACTGAATTCGACGTATAACTCTCTTTCGAGTAATCTCTATTTGATTAACTCTTCTTCGAATAACTTATATTCGATTAACTATTTTTCGAATAACTATATTTGATACATTCTCTTTCGAATGACTAACATTCGATTTACTCACTTCGAATAATTTAGATTCGATTAATTCACTTTGAATAACTTATATTCTATTAATTCACTTAGAATAACTTATATTCGATTAATTCACTTTGAATAACTCATATTCGATTAATTCACTTTCGAATAAATTATATTCGATTTATTCACTTTCGAATAAATTATATTCGATTAATTCACTTTCGAATAAATTATATTCAATTAACTCACTCTGAATAACCCATGTTCGATTAACTCTCGTCGAATAACTTATATTCGATTAACTCTCGTCGAATTACTTATATTCGATTATAACCGTAAGTTTCTAGTCGAATGCTAATTACACATCTTTACGGATTTTATTTTAAATCCTTTTTACATTTCAAACATCAAAATGGATTTCATTATCTTCTTTTTAAAACAACTACAAATGTCCCATTTTATATTCACTGTTGAATTTACAATCTCAATTATCAACTGATAATTATAATTTAATCCATTTATAAACATTGTTTATAAGTCCAACTACTTGTTTTTATTATTAAACAAGTTATTTATTTCTAATCATTCGGAATTTCATTTTTGTTTGAATTCCTGTTTCAAAAACCCAATTTCTTTATAAATGTTTTTATTTGCAAAATCTTTACTTGAAAATATTATTCACATCGAATGTGAATAATATTTCTTTTATATCATTCATTAAGTTTGATTTCGTATTTAAACTAATATCCCATTTCCATACTTCTATTTATACTTCTATTTATAGAATTATTCGTTCGAAATCTCCTTATTATTTCTAACATTTAAATCACATTTATAATTCCCATTATAAATGTTGAGTTCATATTCCATTTAAAATATCGGTGTTAAAACTGATTTCTGCTTCTCTATATAAGTTCGTACTTATATATTCCATTTATCAAATGATAAATATTTTATTTCATTTATAAAATATTATTTATAAATTAATCGTTTTCATTTATCTGTTTAAAACAGATTACAATCTACTTTGAATCCATCTTCTAGTAGTTCATTTCTATCTTGCAAATTCCTTTTTTTTTAATCTATTCATTTCATAAATGTTCATTTTTATAAAATCTTTCATTTCATAAATGTTCATTTTTATAAAATCTTTCATTGTATAAATGTTCTTTTTTATAAAATCTTTCATTGTATAAATGTTCTCCTTTTAAAAAAACTATCATTGTATAAATGTTCTCCTTTTATAAAATCTGTTCATTTTATAAATGGTTCACTTTATAAAATCTGTTCATTTTATTAATGTTCTTTTTTTTACAATGTATATTTAATTTGTATAAATATTTTATTTTCCATCTACATTGTAAAAATTCTCTTTTTACATTCCAGTACTTCTTATGGTATTCAACATGCCATATAACAATGATCAACATCATTCTAACATACATAATCAACAAAAGGCTATATGTCACATCATGTATCACAATATATGAAAAACAGTAAAATAAATGTTGAGAAATCCAGTTGGATCCCTCCGACCTATTTTCCTGCATCCACGGATGTTACACAATATAATTCATATCAATTTCAGTTCAATATGTACTATTTTGATAAAAAAGAATCAAGTTTTGTTAACGATATGTGTGTGTATCGTTATCTATAAATTTCAACCAACAATCAACAATTCAACCAAACAATCATCACACATAAATTAATCATTATTTATCAGTACTAGATTATATTTATAAAAATATGATTTAAATAGAGTTAGTGAGTTTTACTCACATTGGGCGATTATCATTAAATAATGATATTTGATCGTCCGACTAGTTCAACCATTTTATTTCGCCATAAATTGTGACAATCTCCAAATCACTCCAAACCAGTTCCATTTGTAGCCCTCGTTCATACGATCCCAATGTGACCAGTTTCGCTGAATTTCGTTTCCGTATGACAAAGTTATGACATTTTAAACTTTAACATACATTTAAATTAAATTAAACATGGAAGTAATTTGTAAATGGGCTTTAACCTTCACATACCAGCCCAGTACCCCTACATCCCCGTTCCACTTGAACCCCCTTCTTCCCCAACGCTGAACACAGCGAACTCCACCCATTCATGGCCATTTTTCACCAACTTTCTCCGATCCAATCTCCCTCCACACTTCACCGAATCACAAACCATCACCACCATTCTCCTTCTCTTAAAAATCTCCATCTCCCCAACACCATAGATCGAAGCTCGAGCTCATGGGAAAAATTCGGTTTTCAGCCCTATGTCACACGATACAGTGTCCATCCCGACATTTTTTCCACCAAATCGCCTCAAAACTCCACACAACACTCCTCTTCACTCACTGAGATCAAAAACAAAACTAAAATCGAGCATCGATACTTCAACAATTGCACAAAAATTCCAAATCTAGCTATATGTTTCCACGCAGTACACAATTTTCACCAAATCAAAACGCAACCGAACCCAACAACACTTATATAGAATCGAAGAGCATTGGATGCTGATCACAAATATATAAAGTTTGTCTTTTTTAGTGGAGATTTGAATTTGATTTGAATTTTTGAAAATGGATTGGCTATGGTTTATTTTTATCCGGAGGAGGCGGCTGTGTTTTGACCATGGAGAAAGTGTTTTAGGGTTAGAGTGTTGAGATTATATATATGGTAAGTGAAATTATTTTTTTAATAATATTTTATATTTTTTTCTACTCAATTTACTCATTTATTTGTCTTCTAAAAATCCCTGTGATCGCATAAACTTTCCAAAAATCATGGAAATTGACATGCAGCTACAGTTTGACATTACGGACCCAACGAAACCTGTTTTGTCGAATTCCGACTCCATTTGCTCACACCGCGTATTTTTAATAGTCAAAACACCGACTATTCTTCATGTTAAAATCGTGCACGGCCACGTATTGATTCCAAAAATCACGAAACAGTAATTTAATATTATGGATCCAACAAAATTGGTTTTGTCGAATTTGGAGGTCGTTAGAAAAATGGCTATTTTCTAAGGCTCTAAATAGACTGTTTAAATATAAGTATATTTAAAAATAATCAAATTAAATATTAATAAATTAATATTATCGTATATCTTTACATATGATATCATACAGCTCCAAAATATACGTATTTGATTCTATACATCGATATTTAAAAATCTTAGTTTAATCGATATTCAATTTATATAAAACCATTTTATAATATAAATAAATCGTTATAAAATATAAATTAATTCCATAGCGACTATTTTAAAATTTGATTTGGACATAACTTACAATCTATATGACGAAATCTCGATTTTTTTGTTTCATTAGAAAAATACAGATCAACAGATCCGAGCGTTTCTTGTTTCACAGAAATCCTACTTAAAATGGATTCTGTATATTCAATTGAAGTTCAAATAGCCAAATAACGAACTACCGTGACATTACGGGCTTGATTATAATTAAATTATAATTTATATGTTCTAACGTCGATTAAATAATATATTCGCTATTCTAGTCCAATTCTAAACTGAATTATACCTTATATATGATCCAATTCACACTGTATTTTGAATTCAGCTATTTTTTACTATTTAGGAATTATAATATATTTTTATATTATAAATATTAATTAAATATTCAATATTATTTAATTAAATAACCATTTAAATTTATAAATCACTATTTAAATAATTAAATTAAGTAATTATTACACCGTAAAAATATGGGACATTACACCCGTGTAAGGTTTGTTATAAACTAAACAATTGAGAGATGTGTAAATATCATCCCAATACCCATGTGGGGTTAAACAATTGAGAAATGTGTTAATATCATTCCAATACCCGTATGGGGTTTACCGTAAACTAAACAATTGAGAGATGTGTCAATATTATCCCAATACCTATGTGGGGTTTTCTACACATTTAATGAACAGTAATTGGTAAATTACTTCATTAAGACCATTTAACATTCAAACAGTTTCTAATCAACACTGTTTGTTTTTTAGACGTCACATAACCAATTAAATACACATATATCAAGTAAAAATTATATTTTTATCATACTACTCAACATTTAATTTCATTATAAACTTGCATAATTAGCTAATAATCATTTAAGAACTCAAGTTTATTAACCAACAATAGCTAATTTCTAGCTAGCCCTTTATATAGGTTTTAGTTTCTCACTGTGAGCTCCGCCACGCCAATCTTTCACGCGAACGGACTTCGAAATCTCTCGCCCTCGACTATGACACTCCAAATATAGGACTTTTAAGCTTGCAACTAAACCAAGATTGCTCCTTTTTAACTCAAATCAACTACCTAATACTCTACACACACACATTCACTCACTTGTATACACTTAGCTACACAAAAAAAAGGAAATATGAGATTTTTAAAGAGGTTAAGGGCTTGGGGAGCATAGGGAGGCCACGGCCAGCAGGGGTAGGGGTGGCGTAGGTAGGTGGGGGCCAGGCATGGGGTCTAGGGGGTGTAGGAAGTGAAAGATGGTGGCTTTAAGGGTGTAAGTATAAATAGGTGATAAAATGTGATTTTTATGGGTTTAAGTAGGAGAGAGGATCACGACAAGGAGGAGGGGAGGGGGAGATGCTGCACAAACAGGTGAGGGTGGGGGAGGGCACGGAAATTATGTGGAGGAGCTTGGGGTGGGGGAGGTCATGGATTCAAGGAGGAAGGAGGAGTACTTAAGTGAAAAATCGGAAGAGAAAAGGAAAGAAAGGAAGAAAGGAATGGGTATTGTGTAAAGAGGGGGAGGCACATGGATTGCTCAGGTGTCGCGTGGAGATGGAAAGAAAAACACCTTGGGTGCTTGGATGGAAGACACATGGCATAAGTTGCTTTTGCTTTAAAGCTTAAGTTAAATGATGAAGTATTTTTATTAAACACCGCGTCTTTTTCTAACGTTAATTCCGCTTCTCACAAAATTTTGGATCCTAAAATAAAACATAATTTTGGATCCAAAGTAATAGGTCACGTCAAATTCTGAATTCGTTTGACTTTCTGTTTTATTTTTTATTATGTTCTCACATGTTTCGGACCGATTGATTGGGTACTCGTTTATTTCTCGCACGGCCACATATAAACTTCAAAAATTATGAAATTAGGATATTTTCCATTTTTCAACGTTCCAAATCCAATAAATTTGGTTTCGTCGAATTTGGGGATCGTTTGGAAAAAAAATTCTTTGTGTAGTTATGGAAACAACATTAAATCATTGAATCTTTAAAATTGGCCATAATTCTTACAAAACAGGTTTAGAAATCATTGTTGAACGGTTTTAGAGATCTTTGGTTGTATTCAGATACTTAACTCAAAATCTCAAAATTATAATTTCGGTGAATAGTGTTTTCTACCCAAAATTGTTCAAAACTGATAAGTTGGTAAAACTGATTTAAATAACTTATTTGACCATTATACTTTTTGAAATCGTATTTAAAAATTAGTGTATGTATCCAGAACGATGCGCGATTATTTTAATTTCTTAAAAACTCGCATTCTCAAAAATTTAAACTGGTTCCACAATTCATGTCGTTACATGTTTACTACAAGATTTTTTTTCTAAGATAGTGTGTAATAGAATAAATCCATTTTTAAGTCACCTCATAGCTGAAAATCACTACGCATTTATCCGGGGTCGTAATGTAGGTGATAACATCGTATTGGCACATGAACTATTCGTGACTTCAAGAAGAATGGAGTTTTAAAGTTTTGGTCAAGGTTGATTTGTAGAAGCCAAATAATATGGTTAACAGAGAATTTTATGCCACTTACTCTCTCGAATGGGGTTTCCAGTGCACTTCATTAACATAATTTATAAGTGTATTTCTACCGCTAGTTTCTCTATCCTTTTTTAGGGTATTCCTAAAGGAGTTATCTCTTCGAATCATGGTATTCATCATGGGGATCCATTATCACCATATTTGTTCATTGTGGTTATGCAATACTTTGATTGTGGAGGAGGTTGTCTCTGCCAAGATGTTCCACCCAGTTTTCAGCTTTGAGCCAGTTATAACACATCTGCTTTATGCAGATAATCCAATGGTATTTGGAAAGTCTACTCTGTTGAATGTTACTACATTATAATCAGTGTTCCAAAAACTCAGTAGCCATGCAAGGCTTATGGTCAATGTTGATTAAACTACAATTTTCTTCAGCCTAGCCAGTAGAAACACTCAACAAATTTCAGAAATACTATCCTATAAGGTAGGTCACTTACCTATCAAATATTTGGGCGTCCCTCTTTCATCTAGTTACCTTCATTACTTAGAGTGTAACTCCTTAATACATCAAGTACAAAGCAAAATAGAGGCATGGTAAGCAAAGATGTCGAGTTTAACTGGGAGGGATGAGCTTATACATTCAGTGATCACTCCAACTATACTTTGCTGGATTTTTGTCTACCAAATTCCTGAGTTAACCTTAGATAAATTCCAAACAATTTGTGCAGATTTTTTTGGGGAATAGTCTAAACATAAAGTAACTTGGAAGACATTATGTAGACCAAAAAAGGAAGGGGGATTGGCTAAAAGCTTCTTTCTGATTAATAGAAGACTACGTGTATAAGCGCTACTTTAGAATTATTTTACAAAAAATAACTTGTTGGAGAAAATGGTTGAAACATAGATACTTTCAAAATAAAGAGTTTTGGAGCATGCACATTGATAACAATGCTTCCTCGACATGGAAAGCATTTCTTCGGTTAAGGATATCTTCAAAAAAACTATTACAAGGTTATTACTGATGGAAGACATGCCTCATTAGCCATGGCTCAATTGCAAATGTTTAGTTGATATTCTTTCCACAGATTCCAAGCAATAGGGCATCTTCATGATATTGTCAGCTTGGTTGTTCGACATTCTACACTGGACTCATCTCTTCATCCAGCTACCAGAGAAACTGCATAAGAATTCCATACTATCACTATTTTCCCTGATAGAAATAATGATGAATTTGAATGATGTGATGGTGGAAAGTTCACATTTCATGTTGTTTGGGATATGGTCAGAAATAAAGGTGTTGCCAAGCCAATTTACAATGTAATTTGGCACTCAAAAAATAGCAAACGAATGGCTTTCGTTGCTTATTTAGCGACATTGAATAGGCTCAACACTAAATCAAGACTGCATCGATTTGGTATTTTACCAGATATATTATGCTATTTATGTGATCAACAAGCGGAAAATACTCAACACCTTTTCTTTACATGCGATTATTCCCAATTCATTTGGGTTTCTTTGAAGCTTAAATTAAATTTGCTGCCTTCAGTTTTATTATGTATTGAATATGAGGCTAATATTCTTTTATCCAGTTTCAGGCATAATGATCAACTTCATGACGTAGTTTCTGGAGCTTTTACATAAGCTATTTACTTCATTTGGTACAAGAGAAATGCTCGTGTTTTCAATCAATGTTCAATGCATTTCAATGTGAAATTGGCTCAAATAGAAAAGGAAATTCATTACCTGGTTCGTGGCAATGGTAATCGATCTTCTAGAATGGACTATAATGTCAGATTGCTTTAGGGGGATTGAGTTGCACTATTCAGGGTAATAGGATTTGTGTTGAGAAGACGAATTTGAAGTGGTGTGGAGACAGGTCGTGGGCCTACTGAGTTTTATTTACTTTATTCATAATTGTGTCGTAATTATTTGATTAGTTGTATAAATTCTATACAATATGTATTGTTAATACGTGGACCTTATATGTACTCTTTTCCCTTGTAAATTACCCAGTAGGGAGTTACAAGGTTTTGGTGAGACATACAAGCAAAGCATATGATTGATTTTTTAATAAAGCATGCTAATTTTCAAAAAAAAATCAAATACGCACATCCGTATTGTTTGTGTAAGCTATAAAACGTAAATTACAAAAAAAGCTATAATAATAATTTTAATTGATATTTTATGTATTTCACATCAAAATTTACAACATAATTCATAATAAATTTCTAATTTTAAAATTAAAATTATAAACACTATACTTAATAATATTGTCGTGTGCAACGCATGTGTTACACACCAGTCACAAAAGAATGGATAAGAAAAGGCTTTTGAATCCATTTTACCACATTATATTGTAGGTTTTGTTATGCTTTTTTACTTTTTTTGTTTGAAAATTAGTTAGATTCAAATACTGCGTAATCGCCTCAAAATTTCAAATCTAGTTGTGCATTGGGTTATTTATTTCATGTATATCACGGACATGGCTGTTGTGTATTGTATTATTTATTTCACACGTGTTAAACAACATGTTTTTTAAATGTATTTTTTTTCATTTATTCATGTTGAAATGCCAAATTCAACCCAATCTCTGCTAAAATTTGTATTTCTCACACTATCACTTTGACTTCCTAAAAAAATTGAAATTTTCATCTTTCATACCATCTTTTCCAATAACCGTGAATTCCATATAACAAAATTCCAAAGTTAATGGAACAAAAATCTAGCCACTGTATAATTTTTTGGTGAAAATTAGGGTGAAGTGCATTTTATTTCAGGGTAATAAGTTTTAAGAACGAGTCCTTTGAATAATTAGTTTCAAGGACAATTTATAAGAAAAAAGTTAGATTCTTTTATATTTTTATGTTAAACAAAAAAATGAATTTTTTTACCATTATTTATATATAATTATAATAAATTATTTTATCTTTTTCTCGTAAAATGTCCTTAAAACTAAATTTTAGAAGTGTTGTCCTTAAAATTTATTACTTCGAACAAATAAATCCTTTAAATGAAAATCTCCTTATTTTTCCACCATCAACTAGGACAAGGCTCCGGTTGAAAGGTTACAACGGAGAACTTCCACACCCAGCCCTTTTTACCTTATCGATCCCTGAATTCATGTTTTTCCGTGCAAATTTGCAAATATTTTAACTATGCTTAAAGTCCGTATTTATATTGATTTCACTCATTTACTTCTACAGTTTATGTAAATTCAATACAAAATTAGATATGCTGCTTAGATAAGTTAAAAAAGATTGCATAAATTGATTTAAAAGTAGTCGAAGGCAGTTAATTGTTAGTGTTAAGCCAAACCAGATGCACAAAGGAAGGTCCAGTATAACTTATACAGGTGAAAATTTGTTCATAATTCAGAACCGAAGCAGGCCCTTAGAGAAACATGATGATTTTAACAAATACGTCTTTAAAATTGAATTTACTGGAATCAGCCGATTCATAAGGTATGTGAAACTGTGTTATGGTTTAACTTTTCAACATTATGCCCTTGACGTAGAAGCAAATGGAATAAACATTTTTCCCTTGGCATGTGATAAATGTAGACAAAGGTTTATCTAATGGATTTTTTAGTCTTAGTTTTACATTTTATTATAGATTTAGACCTATTTTTTGAAATATATCAAATATACTTCAATTTTGGCCAACTCAGCGCTGAGTTGGACAGAATGAACTGACGCAATCCGGAATTGTGCCGGAACACATGTACACTGGCGCAATCTCAAATTGCGCCAGTTCATTTTTATTAAAAAAAACAAAGAAGCTACGGGACGTAATCTCAGGTAGTTCCAGGAGAGCGCAATCTGAGATTGCACCCCGTAGCTTTATACAGCATGTTCCTACCTTCCTTCTCATTCTTAAACTCTTCGAATTAAAAGCCATAACCCCAAGATCCAAAAAAAAACCAATCTGAGATTAATTCAGCAAGTTTTAACTTTGAATTAAAAAATGGCAAGCTCTTCTCACATAAACAAGCTACAGGTATCAACTCCTATTATTAAACCTAGTTTTTCCAAAGTTAGGCTTTTGGTTTATTTTTGGGGATTATGTAGATTGGTGTTTGATTGCTAGATAATGTTGATTTGTAGTTGTTTAATCTTTATATTAGTTGACTACATGAGATTTTGTTGAGGTTAGAAACATTATTCATTTGGTTTGGCTAATTTTTATTGTGGCCGAAAACATAAGTTAACGGTATGTAATGTATACTCAGATATTTTTGATTCAACATATTTAGCTATTTTTTTGAAGCAAACATATTTAACTATTTTTTGTTGAGGTTGAAGATGGGGTGTAAATTTTACCTAATATTTTTGGTTAAGAAATGCCATTTTGGGTTTGGACAATGTTGATTTATGTAGATTAACATATATGTTCCAAATTGAATTATAAAGTGAAATAAATCTTTGTATAACATTGATGGTTAGTAATTGTGGAGTTGTTTTGAAAATATACAATATCGAATTTGTAATTTTTGAATATTTGCAGAGTATGCGGAGATGTTACCCGGACCAATAAATGGGAGCGTCTTATATATGCAACCACATCATCGGTCGAGCAACATGGATTTGATGGCAGTAATTAAAATTATACTCTAAAAACAAATAAGAATTTATGTTAATCATTCGCATCTACTGCAGTTGCAAGTAGTAAGATACCTATGTATTTACTGTATAAATGTGTGTCTTCGATGCAAAGCAAAGGTCGATAATGTACAAATCCTTCGATGCAAGGTCCAACTGCCAGAATGTTCTTCCAAATGCACCACACTAATCTGTTATTACATGCCCAGTGCTTCCTGGATTAGTTTTGGTCATTTCGTCAAAATACTGTCGTAGGATGGAGCACGACTCCGCCCAATCACCATATATACGTTCAATTGTTTCGCAGAATGCCCTCCACACTTTAATGTAACCAATTTTTATAAATAGTTGTTCTCCATTAAGGCCTGCATTGTCCTAGTGGTAACGCTTAAATTCGCTTTCACAAAAGACATGATCTTCGAAACAAAAAACGTAGACGCTTCTTAACTGTGGTTGGAGTTAACTGTTGGATTTACGCAATCATATTTTGCTGGATATTTTTTAGTGAAATAAGGGACACATCCCTAAAAAGTTTCATAACTGAAACGGCATCCTCCCCAAAGATTTAATATAAAGCGGGTCCCTATTTTGGGACTTACATGTTTTCAACCCAAAAAAATGCGCTACAACATAAAAAAATCAAAAAATCGCAAATATTTCGAGAAGCAACCTAAAAAATTGAAAACATCTCTGCATTAATACTCAATATATGCATACATGTATGCATATATTCGTCCATGGTTTATATTGAAAATCTGGATGAATATATGCATACATATATGCTTATATTGGTAATAGTTGTAGTGATGTATGCATATAAAGATGAACTAATCTGCATGAGCTACGAATTGTTGCAGAAATGTATGCATTTTTTCCGCATAAGTGCATAAATATATGCAACAAAGTTAAAACGGACGAAAGCTTATGAATATGTGTAGAAATGTATGCATTTATTACTTATAAATGCAGAAATATATGCAACAATGTTTAGAAACTGTATATGCTTGAAAAACATGCTAGGATTGAATTAATGCATCAAACGATGCATTTATTGTAGTATTAGCGCATACGTTTCTGCATTTATACTTTAGTTTGATGCATAACTGGAATATATGTAGAAATGTGTGCAACTACTACAAAGTGCATTGTTTGATGCATAATATTGGTGATTTGCTGTTCATTTGTTATTTTGGTTTTGAGTTGTTTTTTGGTGGTTTTAACGCCGAATTTGATGACGATTAGTTGTTGTACTTAATTATGAATTTACGTGATTTTTTTATTTTTTTGCTGATTTATTTATCATTTTTTGAAAAATAGGGTCCTAATTTATAAAAATTTAAAGGAGGGGTGTGAGCCTAATTTCGAAACTTAACAGGTACCTGAGACAAACTATGCTAATACAATAACCCACCAACCTATTTGGGATTTTTTGGAATCTATGCCATTTATTCTCCATTGGTAGTTGGGATCGAGGTTGCAAATAGCAGTGTATTTTTTTAATTAGATCGGATCAGCTTAAATGAAACTCCATATAAAATTGACCATTCAGTTGTTGAACGAGCTTACTTTTGCTCTCAAACATCATATTGACTTTGAAACCATTTTGAACACATGATGATGAGAAAATTTCATTATTGAATTGCAAATTAGCAACAACGGATCTAGCCAATAGTAGTGCAGTACACAAATCATCGTCTAACAGTATCTCTATGTATAGCTTCAGATCGTCACTATCTTTGAGAGCATTATCTTCACTTCCAAAATAACAATATAAAGAAGCATTGTTTACTTGCATTACATCAACCCACGTAGTATCATTCTCGGGCATGCTAACCACGGTCATGCTATCAAGTGAAGAAGCGTGAGTTAACTCCCCAGTGTCAGGTTCTTCTATATCTATATCGACATCGGATTGATTTGGTTTCATGTTCGATCTTGTTTCGGTAGCATGTATCGGATAACTGCGGTAAGCAAGAGGAAAATTTTGAGTAAACCTTTATATGTAACATAATTCTTTATCTATAGAAGATGTAACTTACTGTTGGCTTATGTGATAAAATTCAGAGGGCGTTGGCTGTATGGGGGAAGACCGATATCATGTTGATGGTCCATCAGTATTTTGGATCGGGAAGTAATGTAAAACACAACTGAAAAATACAATTTTTTTTTACTATCAGCAACAAAACAATGGTAATATTATTCAATAGGAGAAGTTTGAAGTTTGAATTACCCTTGACTAATATTTGCAGCAGTATCCTACGTCAGATATGGATAGATGGGTTGTGATGCTTATTGAAAATTCATAAACGGATTATCCCCCAAAAACATTTGTTGTTGCCCATAATTCGGTATGTTCATAGGAGGATATGGATGGTTGGCTGCAGAAGCCGCTGAGGAAGGTGTTACGTGTTGTACTGACAACAATATTCTTTCTTTCAAAACAAATAATTCAATAGATTTCGACATAGCAAGAAACATCAGTTCAACGTCGTCTTCATCCACAATTTTTATTGCCTTAAAGCCGGAATCGGTTGGCCAATTGCAAACCAATTCTATGTCAAACTCATCCGATTTAATCCTAGTAGCTTTATAAGTAGCCTATTTTACTTGATCGAAGTTTGACCCTTTTATAACTTTTCCGATTTGCTAGATTCACCGTTCAATATACCACATTTATGTTCATCAATAACCAATCTCCATCATGGTAGCATGTAGTAGCAATGTAATTTGGGGTCATTCTATGTTGAACACAAAATATAAGTACTTAGATTGCTAAATGGAAAACAGAAAACATACCCTTGACAATCTAATACAAGCTAAATATGTTGATCTACAGGTATATCTATAAAAATTGATGCTTGTTTTAATGAATAGCTATGTTGGAAGTGAATTTTTTTATCTTAGGTTTTGGATTCTTTTTTTGGGAGTTAAAAGTTAAAGAATGAGAAGAAAAAAGGAAACCCCAACCTAACATAAAAGATCTAGGGTCAATTGAAAAAGCTTCGTCTCTAGGTGGGAAATCTTAAATGGCGACAAAGTCTTCTTCTTTCAACCTTTTCTTTTCTTCCCGAACCCTAACCTCCTCTTAATCGCTTCTCTCATCTCTTCTCTATACACATCTCTCGTTTTCTTTCCCTCTTTGTTTTCACTATGCGTTATTTCTCCATCAATTTTCATTTTGTCACTTTCAGATCTGAAGCTTACCCTCGGGGTATTATCCACTTGAAGCTTCATTTGTGTTGTAGCTGTTGCCCCACCATTTATACTTCTTGTCACTTCCAGATCTAAGCTCCTTCATGAAATCAGATCTGAACATTGTTTACCTATATTAACTTCATCCTTATCCTCACAAACCGGTTGACATCGCTGTTGTAGGGAGCCTAGAACCAACGTGGAACTTCATCGTTAACAACAACTCCCTCTAGTATGATTAGTTTATGCGTCTCGGTTATTTTGTAATGGGACTTCTCTACTCGTATGGGTATTCAATGTTTACCTTGGTTTGTCTAGTTGGTAGTTCGTTGTTTGTTGGTTCTGTTTAATTTGGATAAAGTAGTTTGTTTGGGTGTTTGGTATTTTTTCCTTGGTTCTCTGGTGTTCAGTTTTATTCATGTTAGCCACTGTCCGCATTGGCATTGATTTGTTTGGTGTTTACAAGGACGGGTCTTCTACTGTGAATTAGGCTATATATGAGATGCATTTTGCACTAACCTTAGCTTGGTTCATAGGTGAAAATCTGACTGTCTGAGTAAATACAACACAATCATGTTTTGTTGCAGTCCAGTATGTTATACGTTGGTGTGAATATGAGTTAACTTGAGAATGGTGTTCTTCATGAGTCCATCTTGGTGAGATGCCCCCTTCCTTCTCTAGATTAATTCTATTTCGGCCAACTCATTTGCTTCATACTTTTCTGGCATGGAGTTCATGTAATACTGAAGAAGCTGCATGGTCTTGCCTACTTTATGTGCTTCTGGAGTCTCAATGTAAAGGATGTGTTGACCTTTCACTGTGGTTTTGACATGTATGTGTTGTATACTTTGGGATTAATTCAACCGGACTCGTGCTGTTTTCTTTTGTATACAGATGTAATTCACTACTTCTTATAGTATGAAATGTAATATCACTCTTCCTGCGTGGAGAGTTAGGAAATTTGAAAATGTAACTATAGTAGTCTAGTATATTACTGTTGGAGAATGGAGTTTTGATGACAACAACCATATTTCAATTATCATTACTAATTGATTATAAAATATATAATAACATCTTTATCTAGAATATATATATACATATGTAGGAATTGTATACATGACTTAAATATTGAAGACTGTACAGTTTTAGAGTTCCAAGAGATTCAGAATTCAGAGAAGTTTCAAGACTCATGAGTAATCAAGTTATCAAGAGTTCAATAGTTCAAGACAAATAAAGTAATAAAATCTAGTTTATATGTAAGACTCTGAATAACACTCCAGTTTCAAAATTTATTTTTCAAAATTTATTTTTCAAATTCTATTTTTCAAATTCTGATTTTCAAATTTCAAATTCTAATTTCAAATTGTTTTTCTATCTTACTTATGATTTAAAATATAAATTTTAAGTTTAATATATATGTTCATATAGTTATATAGTTTTAAATCGTATAATTTTATAAATATGTTTAAAAATATATTATTATAATTTTATATGATTTTACACTTTTGATTATTCATTTATATCACTAAGTTTTGGTCCAAGAATTTCCAGAATAATATATATGATTAAACACTTGAAAAATAGTTTTAAAAATATTTTTAACATACATATGTCGACATACATAGGAGGCTACATCGACATACAACTGTCAGAAATTCAATTTTCAAAGGAAGTGTCTTTTTACTATTTGTAACGTTCCAGAAGCGTTGCAACCTTTCAAATCTTATAAATAGGGGCTGATTTCAAATTTTTTCATATATCTTCTTCTCCATCTTCACCCCTCTTCATCCCACCATTAATATTTCATATTTTATTGATTTCTACACTTCAACTTTGCCGATTTCTACTCTAATTACATTCTTTTCTCATTCTCTATCCACTACTCTCTGAATTGAAATGATATTGAAGAGTTATAGGGTTGTTGTAATCATTTGGGAAGTGTTTGGGAGAGGGTGTGTTTCTTGTAGCCCTGAAATTAAGGAAAGGGAGCGGTGTTAACCTTATAGCCATAGAATCAAGGGTGTTTGGAGCGGTACTAACCTTGCAGCTGTGAAATAAAGTGGATTGTACTTCGACACTGGTAATAATAAAACTCTGCGCAATCCACAGTTGCGTTGGACTGGACGTAGGAGTAATACGAACCAGTATAAAATTCGGTGTGTTCTTTATTTTTCTGCATTTTATATTTATCTGTTTCTGTGTTTGTATTTGATTATGCGTGAAACGACCCGAACTTCCCCATAAAGGAAAGCCCGGATTGAGTTGAGAACATGACAGATTAGTACACAAACAAATGAACATTTCATTGCTTATTACAACAATTTACATCTGAGTACAAGAATATACAGAGTATGAATAATTAGTATAAATTTGATAAATATCAGAGATTTACAAATTACAATGCAGTGGAAAGTAATACAAACACAACTGAAAGAGATAAATGGATACAGAGCGTTCCGAATATAGCTCCAGCTGTAAATCAGGATCCTATGAATATAAATCTGCAAAACCAAAACTACTAGCTGCCCGTGTGGAAAATAGGGGCACCCAGAGTTTAGGTTAAAACAATAAACTCCAGGTCAGTCATGTGACTGGTGTGAGAACAAAAAACAGTTATTAAATCTTTACTTTAAAAATAATGTAAATCAAGGGACCACGCCATATAATACGGACCGGGTTTCCTCCCAAGAATACTATTGCATAGATTAGACAATGCAATGCTATATGGAAAAATGAAGCTATTATAAGACCCAGGTCCCATCACACAATGCAACGTAAGCCGGAGGATAGGGTTTTCCCTTATAATAGCCAAATAATGCTTGATATGTGCAATTTCATATTTTATTATTACTATAAGTGTATAGTGTCAAAAACAATTCAAATATAAATGTATCAATCATAACAAGCATGGGTACCATATATCTTGTTGCCATACTAGGCTCTATAATCAAAACCGAAATGTCACGTATTGGAATTTGGATTTCCGTCATGAGTCTAGGCAAGGGATGTACTCCTAACCGCTTCGAGACACTCTAGCAAATGTCTCGGGACTGCACACTCTGGGCAACCCTTGGATCCTCCAAGGCTAGTCCACACTTACGTTAGTGGATTGGCAATTACTGAACATACGTTTTTCGGTCCTATAGGACCTATCCATCGGCTCCGTAGTAACTGATATATCCGAGGTGCCTCGCATTCCAAAAACCACATAGGTAAAAATATAGAAATGTCAGAGCTTGCAAAACCCCGACACCACCCATAGCTAGAAAGAAACCTCATGTTCTCCTTGGGTCCCTTATCCCGTTTTTGAGTCATACCGAGGTGTGAGGCCCGCGAATTAATGCTATACACAAAGCAGAGCTATATTAAAGCTTTGCTTTGATCATCAACCACAAGACTCTTCTTTTCAACAGAAACCTTGATCATCTGCATCTCAGCATGCCACATAGGCAATTCACGCCATGCGAATGATGTCTATCGATATATAACCTCTGAGCTTGTACGTCTCAGAGAAGGGCGTTAAGAAAGAGAATAAATTCTCCGCCGCGAAACAGATATATATTTAATAGAAATCAATCAACGCAATAAAATCCAATGTCAGACACACATCCATTTACAAGTTCGTTCTGGGTCTAAACGAAACCGGAGGCACCTTATTCCTCGTCCCACATGTCCAATACAGGAGAGAGGTCCTCGCATATCCGGTTGATCTCCAAGTACATCTGGACGATCACCACTTATTACCTCGTCTTGGGTGTACAGCCCAATCATGACATCAGTAATCATCCAAACGATGTGAAGACCTCTGGTCTTCAACCACCGTCTTCATCGTCGACTTATCGTCGAATCAGTTATTCAGAATGGGTATAAACCCGGCCTTTCCGAATAACTCACGTATATAATAAACAAGCGTTATAAAAACACAACATACGACTCATTCCAATTCTGAATATTTTTTTATTTAAGTATTCATATCCTTTGGGAAAGGTTCCCATTAATTTTACCAAAGATAAATTCTTTAAAATTTATTCTTTAATCTTCCTTTGGATCTCATTCAAACCATATTAAGGTTTTCCAAACTAGTCGGGATTAGCGATCCTTACCGAAGTAAACATTTATTTTATTTCCCAATCCCAACCTATTCCTCTCATGGAGCAAAACTGGTCGTACTCCATTCTTGATCATTTCCCAAATTTGATAATTTAAATTATCAATTCCCATTTCAGTCTAATTAGAGATTCATTAAAACTCTACTTAGTTTTAATCTTCCCAAAAATCAATACTAATGATTATTTAACTTTGGAACCACATACATGTCGCATCGACAATCTACACCGCACTATTGACTTTTGCCAATATATAACCTCGAAGCTTGTACATCTTAGAGATAGGTGTTAAGCAAGAGAATAAATTCTCCGCCACCAAACAGATATATATTTTGTAGAGATCAACCATATAGTTCGAAATACAATGTTAGACATGTAATCTTGTCTTTAACTGGGTTAAAGAACTAATGTAATTTAAAAACACTGTTCACAATAAACCCAAATCACATTCCGTTAATTACGGAATCTTCACGCAAAAACAAATCAATATATAATCGATATCAATTTCCGTATCTGGCTAATAATATAAATGGAATAACGGCAAAGCCTTTTAAATTCCATATGTATTAACAGTCTTCCTTCATAGAAGCTCATTTCGATTATTATCAAAACGAATTCCATTCAATTCCAATTTAATGTATTAAATTGGAAAAGTTTACCTTGGAGAATTCCCATTAAATCTTAGTTAAAAGATTTATAAACTCCAAATCCCTTTTCACTGTAAATCGGGTTAAAGAATGAATGTCCTTGAAAACACAGCTCAAAACCCAATTCACATTCCATTTTATTCCCATTAAACGTTAATTAACTGGAAACACCAATAATGTTAATTAAAAGATTTACTCTTTTCACACACGGTTCAAGAACAGTGTTATTTAAGACACCATTCACGACAAACCCAACATCCAATTTGATATCAAATATAAGGCTCTGAATAGAAATTATACCAGCTTATATTCAATATCAAATTCTAAAACCAACAAATATCGTTTTTGAGATAACGATATAAAATATATCTTCCAAATTTCCATAACAATATCCATAGAATTCCGAATCCAACATCGAAATATTCCGATGATAATTTTGATTCAAATCCATTCCAATTCGTATATTGGAAATTCTGGTTATTTTTAAAACCATTTCAAATCCAATTTATTTATTTAAAAAATATTGGATTTATAATTCTAGTTCATAATTAGTTCATTTAAATAAAAATATATTTTTATCTTTACAAATGTGGAATTTTTCATCCCAATTATTTCCAAATCATTTATTATGATTTTACACTGATTATTGAGCTTTTTAATAATTTTATCAAGGCCGCTATAGTCGATTTCCATAAACGGACATCGAACTGCACTTAGAACGACCTTTTCCAAATTTGATTTGGACATAATTCCAAATCCAACCGTTATATTTCAAATCTCTTGTATTCGTTGGAAAGCTCTTTTCGATACGAACCCAACGGTTCCGGTTTTAGGAGAATCCGACGGTCGGATCTCCCGATGTCCGTTCGAAGTCAACGGTCGAAATACGCAAACTATCGTAGCGTTCACGTTCTATTTAGACCATTAAATATATATATTATATATATTTCGTTGATTTCCATTTAAATCGTATTTATAAATCGTTTTAAATTCGTTTTCAAAACGATTTCAACTTCATATTCAATTTCAAATCAAAATTGAATATTCCATATCATTAATATATAAGTGATAATATTTTCAGACATTAGATTTTGAAATCACTTCCATTTCAATATTCATTATAAAAATGAATAAAATTGATATAAATATCGTTCACATCTAAATGGCGTTAAATTAATCAACACGGCTATATATATTTTAATATTTTCGTGTCCATCCTAAATCGGACATCAAAATCACATTTTGATCCATTTTTGAATATTATTTTAAAATATTAGTTATTTTAAAATATCCATTACTCGTCATTTTAAAATATTTGTTAATTTAAAATATTCGTTCTTTCCAATTTGGAATCAGACACAGTCAATTACCATATAATTTTATTTATATGGGTTTCATACAACACATGTATGCAACAACAATCAAATACAGTCAACCATCATCCAGAGTGCATTTCACAACTGTGTAAGCATTAAATATAAATAATCAATGCTTACAACAGATTTTCAACCAATCGATCAACATACAACTAATTAATTGGGATTAATGTACGTCAAATATCATCCCAATACCTGTGTGGGGTTTTCAAACAAAAAACACAGATTTATTTGTGCAGTTGGGCGATGTGTAAAATATATCTTCCCAATCCATATCAGTCAAATGTGTGTACAAATACAAATTGTCCAATTCGTAAATGAACACATTAAAAATTATATTTTTAACTATAAAATATTTATTTCAATACATGAATATTTTTAATTTCCAATACACATTAAAAATGATATCTTTAATGATAATATATTTTATTCAACACATGAGTTTTTATTTCGCATCATAATCAACAGTCAATTTCCACAACACAATACAATCCAATCAAACAGGTCATCCATGGTCTGTGAACGACGGTGTCGGGTGTTGTTAATCACCGTCTGCATCCTAGTATATATTTTAACTAAAAATTAAAATTTTAAGAGAGCAGTTCTCACCTTTGGGATCCACTCCTCCAGTTCTATTTCTGAATCGTTTGGATTTGTCTGAAATTCTAACGCAGTCCTTTCCATGCTGTTCATAATAAAAATCACATTTTTATTTCAACGCTACATATATAAAAATCATATTTTTATAACAATATTAATAGTATAAAAATCATATTATTACATTCGCTACTTCATTATAAAAATTATACTTTTATATTCTCTACTTCATTATAAAAATCAAAAAATTTATATTCGCTACTTCATTATAAAAATCAAAATTTTATATTCGCTACTTCATTATAGAAAATCAAATTTTTATATTTGCTACTTCATTATAAAAATCAAATTTTTATATCGCTACTTCATTATAAAAATCTAATCATTTTCAATATAAAAATCTAATCTTTTTCAATATAAAAATCTAATCTTTTCTATATTAAAAAACGAATATTTTCTATATTGAAAATCTAATATTTTTCAACATAAAAATCTAATCTTTTTCAATATGAAAATCTAATATTCTATAAATTAAAAATCACTTCTTTTCTATATTGTTGTTCACATAAATAAAGATCCAATCTTTATATGTTAAAAATAAAAATAAAAATCATATTTTTATTTATAAAAATCCCTTTTTTATTTGTAAATGTCGCCTTTCTATTTACATAAATAATCAAAACAAAGATAAAAACTTACTGTGTAAAAAAAAGGGGGGAATTTCCTTCTGCGCGGTGAACTGGAGTAGAGCGCGCCTTCCAATCTCGCTCTAGCAGTCTTCGTCGGAGGCGGGGATGAGCTCGGAGGGGGATGGCGATGGACGGCTGGGTGGTGCGGTGGCTCGATAGGGCGATTTTAGGTTTTGCGGGAATGGGGGTTTCGAATTGGGGTGGAGAGGAGAAGGGGGGACGGCGGAGGAGGATCGGAGGGGTGTTAGGGCGCAACCGGACGTGGGGGATTGTGGCAGCGCAGGCGCGGTGGCGCGTGGAGGAGCGGTTTCATCAGTTGCAGGTTTTTTTTTATTTGGAAAAACTGACCGGGGGGGGGGGGGGGGATGTATGGTGTAACAACCCGAAAATCTGGGCCAGTTTAAATTTTTTATTTTGGCTATTTTAGCGAATTTTGAACATTTAAAATGAATAATTTTAAATAATAACGACGAGAAATTTAATTTGAATAGAATTCGAACGTATATATTATATACGTCGTCGTTAGAATATTAATAATTATATATAATTATCAAAGGAATTGAAAATGGCGTGGTAGTTCGATAATTCGATTTCAAACTTCAATTGAATGTACCGGGTGCAAAACAATCCGGATTTTAGTGAAACCAAAAACATTAGGATCTAATTGAGAATATCTTTCCAACGAATCCGAAAAATCGAAATTTCATAGCGAGAAGCAAAAGATATGTCTAGTTGAAAATTCTGAATAGTCGCTATGAAATTCAGGCCCTTAAAAATGGAAATTTTGCAAATGACTTCGGATTTCTACGAAACCACTTTTGTTGGGTCCGTGATGTGAAATTATTTCTAGGTTTCAAATTTCATAATTTTTCGAATCAATATGTGAGCGTGGCAAAGGAAAATGCGTTTGACCAGTTTCAGTTGATTTTAATCGACTGGAAAATGGCCATTTTTCCAACAGTCTCAGAATTCGACGAAACTAGTTTTGTTAGGACCGTATCGTCAATACGAAGCTAGAAAATATTTTTCTGGGATTTATCGAGTTAGTATGTGACCCCGGTAATATGAAATGTACATTTAAAATTCAATATAGTGATTTAAATGTAAATTTGACGGAAACTGATTTTAACGATCGAATCAGCCTATGATATATATCCCATTGTGTTCGGAATGGGGGTAATTAGCTATGGACGACAGGCGGTGGGTCTCGTTTCGAGGTCGAAAATAAAAGTTGCTTTTTGAAATTAAATAATTAAATAAATTAAAAATTAAAATCTCTTTCCTCTCCCCTATTACCTCTCAGCCACCCCCGGTAGAAATCATTTCCAAATTAAAAAAAAAAGGCGACGGGGGGGGGGGGGGGGTGTGAACCACCGTTGCCGCCGCTTCCATCGCAGCCCCCCAGGCGGCGCGCCGCCACCGTCAACCACCCCCTCCTGTTGCTGCCGCTGCTTCTTCTTCTTCCTCCTTCTTCAAAAACTGCACCCCCTCAGCCCCAAACCCCGACCCTCCCTCCAACCGACGACGTGCACCACCGAGCTCAGCCTCCCCGCGCCCTCTTCTCCTACCTCTCCTCCAACTGATCGAGCCCGCAACCCAAAGCAGTCACCAGTGAGCAAGAAAACCCCCCCCCCTCCGCTCCTCCTTAAAGCAATGTAAGCCCTTTCATTTATTTTGTTTTGTTTAATTAATTTTTGCAATTAAAAATCTGAATTTTTATATTGTAGAAGGATAAAAATATAATCTTTTATATTATAGAGAGTTCAAAATACAATTTTTATTATATGTAGAAGTTAAAAATATATTTTTTATCACATGTAAAGGTTGAAAATATAATTTTCATATTATATAGATAATAAAAATGTGATCTTTATATGGTAGGATATAAAAAGACGATATTTTTATGTAGTGAAAGACGACATTTTTAAAGTAGGAAAAGGCGAAATCTTTTTATAAAGAATAGCGTGATAAAAATATAATTTTTATCTATATAACAACGTTGTAAAAATGGAATTTTTATCTATATAGCAGCGATGTAAAAATAGAATTTTTATCTATATAGGAGCGATGTAAAAATAGAATTTTTATCTATATAGTAGCGATGTAAAAATAGAATTTTTATCTATATAGTAGCGATGTAAAAATAGAATTTTTATCCATATGGAGTGATTATAAAAATATGATTTTTATATACATAGCAACAATATAAAAATGTGATTTATATATATGTAGTGGCTACGGGCAACGAAAGTGACAAAAGGCGAGAACGACGAAGATTTCTATAAATGAAGTGTCGTGGAGTTGGAATAGCTTTGGTGAGAACTTCTCACTCTAAATTCTCTTATATATATATATATATTAGGATGCAGACGGTGCTTAGCAGCACCCGACACCCGTCATCCACAGACCATGGATGGCTTGTTTGTTTGATTGATGTGTTGTGAAAATTGTCTGTGATGTTGATGTGAAATCGATAATAAAATGTAGATGGTTGAAATAAATCAATTATCGTTAAAAATATAATTTTTAACGTGAAAGTGAATAAATAAATATTTATAAACAAATCGGCCGATTTGTTTATATGCACTGATTTGACTGATATTGATTGGGTCGATAAATTTTACACATCGCCCAACTGCACAAATAAAAATCTGTGTTTGTTGATTTGAAACCCCACACGGGTGTTGGGATGAAATTTGGCGTACACTAATCCCAATTATTTAATTGTATGTCGATCGATTGGTCGACAGGCTGTGTAAGCGTTAATTATTTATATTTGATGCTTATGCAGTTGTGTGGTGCACTTTGGATGATGGTTGATTGTTTATCGTTGCTATTATATACATGTGTTGTATGGAATCCATATAATTAACGTTATATGGTAATTGATTGGGCCTCATTCCAATCGGGAAAATAATGAATATTATAAAAGAAAATTCATGTGTTGAATACAAAAATAGTCATGTGTTGACGATGTTCATGTGTTGAAACTATTCATGTGTTGAGTAAAATATTTTAAATAATAAAAATTACATCTTTATCATATTTAAAATTAGAACTACTTCACGGTGGAGTCTAATTGAAAATCAAACGATAGATACCCTAATTTTATTAAATATTATACATAACAAAAATAGACGTGTGTTGAAAGAAATAAAGATTCATGTGTTGAATGGGATATATATTCATGTGTTGAATAGAATAAATATTCATTTGTTGAATAGAATGAAGAAGTTTTTGAAAAATATAAAGCCGTGTTGATTAGAGATCCGTTATTTTGACTCGAACGATATTTATATTGATTTTATTCGTTTTATAATGAATATTGGAAAGTGATTTCAAAATTTAATATTTTGAAATGAAATTCAAACTAAATTAGATTAAAATTCAAATTGAAATTTTATTAAATCAATTTGAAATGAATTCGAATCGAATAGAAAATGAATTCGATTCGAATTGAATAGTAAGTGAATTTGAATTCGAAATGAATTCAAGTTGAATTAAATTGAAATTGAATTAAAAACGAATTGAAATCATTTTGAATGAAATTTAAAATGAACTGAAATTGAATTGAAATCAATTTGAAATGAATTCGAATTGAATTAAATAGAAGGTAAATTCAAATTGAATTGAATTGAAACGAATTAGAATTTGAATTGAATGGAAACGAATTTGAATTCGAATTAAAATAAATTTGAAATGAATTCGAATTGAATTGAAATCAAATCGTTTTGAAATTGAAGATGAAGTTGAAATTGTTTTTGAAACGAATTTAAAACTATTTATAAAATTCGTTTTAAAAAGGAAATCGACGAAATATATATAATATATATATATAAATATATTATATATATAATGGCCTGAATAGAACGCGCCGCGCCGCGGCAGTTCGTGAATTTCGACCATTGACTTCGAATTGACATTACGGGAGATCCGACCATCGGATTCTCCTAAAACCGGAACCGTTGGGTTCGTATCGAAAAGAGATTTCCAATGAATAATAGAAATTTGAAATCTAACGGTTGGATTTGGAATTATGTCCAAATCAAATTTGGAAAAGGTCGCTGTAAGTATAGTTCGATGGCCGTTGGTGGAAATCGACTGTACGGGCCTTGATAAAATTATTAAAAATATCCATAATTTGTGTAAAATCATAAGAAATTATTTGGGGGAAATTGGGCTGAAAAATTCCATATTTGAAACGATAAAAATAGATTTTTATCGAAATGAACTAGTTTTGAACTAGAATAAAAATCAATTTATTTTTGAAATAAATAAATTGAATTTGAAAGTGATTTTAAAAATAATCAATATTCCCAATACGCAGATTGGACTGGAGTTGAATCGAAATTATCTTCGGAATATTTCGATGTTGGATTTCGTGACTATACAGATATTGTTATGGGAATTTGAAAGATATATTTTATATCGTTATTTCTAATACGATATTTGTTGGTTTCAGAATTTGATATTGAATATAAGCCGTTATATTTTCTATTCAGAGCCTTGTATTTAATATCAAATGTGATTTGGGTTTATCGTGAATCGTGTTTTAGATGACATTGGTTCTTTAACCCAGTTAAAGGCAAGATGTTGATTTTTGAGAAGATTAAAACTAAGTGGAGTTTTAATGAATCTTTAATTAGATTAAAATGTGAATTGATAATTTAAATTATCAAATTTGAAAGGTGATCGAGAATGGAGTACCACCAGTTTGGCTCCAAAGCGATAGTTAAATCTTTAATTAGTTTTGAACGTGAAATGGTAATTAACTTTACCGATAATACTGTGGTGTTAGATATGGAGTATTACCAGTTTTCTCCAGGGGATGAATAGGTTGGGATTGGGAAATAAAATAAATAAATAATTACTTCGGTGTGGTTCGCTAATCTCGACTAGTTTGAAATGACATCCGAAGGAGGTTTAAAGAATAAATTTAGAAGAATTTATCTTGAATAAAATTAATGGGAACCTTTCCCTAAGAATGTGATTTTGTGAATAAAAGAATATGCTGAATTGGAATGAGGCATTTGTTGTGTTTGTGTAACATTTGTTTATCATATACGTGGGTTATTCAGAAAGGCCAGGTTATACCCATTCTGAATAACCGATTCGACGAGATGTCGAAGATGAAGACGGTGGTTGAAGACCGGAAGTCTTCACATCGTTTGGGTGATTACTGATGATCTTGATTGGGCTGTACACCCTAGATGAGGGAATCAGTTGGTGATCGTCCAGACATACTTGGAGATGGATGGATATGCGAGGAAAGTGCCTCTGGTTTCGTTCAGACCCAGAACGAACTTGTAAATGGATTGTGTGTCTGACATTGGATTTTATTCTGTGTTGATTGATCTCTATTAAATATACATCTGTTTGGCGGCGGAGAATTTATTCTCTTGCTTAACGCCCTTCTCTGAGACGTACGAGCTCAGAGGTTGTATATCGATGGACATCAGTCGCATGGAGTGAATTGCCAGTATGGCACGCGTAAGTGGCAATTGATCAAGGCTTCTGTTGAAAAGCAAAGTCTTGTGGTTGATGATCAAAGCACGGCCTGTGTGGCACAGCTTTGTGTATAACGTGAATTCGCGAGCCTCACACCTCGGTATGAGTCAAAAACGGGATACAGACCCAAGGAGTGCACGAAGTTTCTTTCTAGCTATGGTGGTGTCAGTGACCTACCAGCCCTGACATTTATATACTTTTCACCTGTGTGGTTGTTGGATACGAGGCGCCTCGGATATAGGTCTGTTAGGATCGGGAAACGTGTGTTCAGGAATTGCCAATCCTCAAAAGTAAGAGAGGACCGGCCTTGGAGGTTCAAAAGGATCATAGTGGGGTCCTGAGGCATTTGCTAGAGTGTCTCGAACGCGGAGAGGAGCTTGCCGCTTGCCTCGGCTCATGACGGAATCCAATTTCCAATACGTGATATTGCGGTTTTAATTGTAGAACTAGTATGGCGACATGATAGATGGTACCCATGCCTCCTATGATTGATATTTATGATTGAAAATTGTTTTGACACTATACACTTATAATAGTATCAGATGATTTGTTTTGACGTACCAAGCATGTTTGGCTATTATAAAAGAAAACCCTATCCTCTGGCTTGCGTTGCATTGTGTGATGGGACCTGGGTCTTATAATAGCTTCATTTTTCCAAAGAGCATTGCGTTGTTTTGTTATTTGCACTAGTATTCTTGGGAGGAAACCCGTTCTGTATTATACGGCGTGGTCCCTTGAATTACTCTCTTTTAAAGTAAAGTTTTGAATAACTGTTTTAGTTCTCACACCAGTCACATGACTGACCTGGAGTTTATTGTTTTAACCTAAACTCTGGGTGCCCCTATTTTCCACACGGGCAGCTAGTAGTTTTGGTTTTGCAGATTTATATTCACAGGATCCTGATTTACAGCTGGAACGATGCTCGGAAAGCTTTGTATCCGTGCATTACTTCTAGTTGTGCTTTTGTATTATTTTCCGCTGCGATGTATTTAAATGTAATTTAAATCTCTGATATTTATCGAATGTAATTATTTCATTCATACTCTGTATATTCTTGTATCTGATGGAATTGTTGTAATAACAATGAAATGTTCTTCTGTCTGCGCTCTACTGTGTGTTGTTCTCAAAGTATCCGCTCTTTCCTTCACGGGGAAGTTACGGGTTCTTACATATGGGAAGAGGGAGAATAAGGGTGAGGATTTTTATTTATTATTATTTTAATTTATAAAGGTGAATTTTTGTCCGAACTCCAATTCACACCCAACGACTGTCGCCCCTAGCTAATTACCCACATTTTGAATACAATGGGATATGCATCGTAAGCTAGTTCGGCTGTTTCGATCAGTTTTCATTAAATTTAAAATATAAATCATTATATTTTAATTCAACCGCACATTTTAATTTACCGGGGCCACATACGGACTCCAAAAATTCCAGAAAAATAAATCTGGCTATGTTTTGATGATACGGTCCTAACAAAACTAATTTCGTAGAATTTGGAGACCGTTAAAAAAACGGTCATTTTCCAGTCGATTAATTCAAACTGAAATTACCGAACATGTTTAAATTCACCACGCTCACATATTGGTTTCAAAAATTATGAAAATTGGAATCAAGCAATAATTTGACATTCCGAATCCAACAAAAGTGGTCTCGTCGAAAATGGAGGTCATTTGCAAAATTGCTAATTTTAAGGGCTATATTTCCAAAGTGACTATTCTGAATTTGCAATTGGGCAAAACTTTTTATTCCTGTTATGAAATTTGGATTTTTCAGATTCGTTAGAAATATATTTTCAAACAAATTCAAATATATCTGGTTTTACCAAAATCTGGTTTATTTTGAATCCTGTACATTCATTTGAAATTTGAAATCGAAATTTCAAACTACCGCGCCATTTCCAATTCCTTTTATAATTAAAATAAATATTTATATTCTAATTTCGATTTATATAAATATATATGTTCTAATTCCGTTCAAAACAAATTTCTAGTCATTATTATTTAAAATAAATCATTTTAAATATCCAAAATTCATTAAAATTGCCAAAATAAAAAATTTAAATTGGTTCTGATTTTTTGGGTTGTTACAATCTCCCCCGCTTAATAACTTTTCGTCCTCGAAAAGGAACGGAGTTGAAAGTTGTTTAACTAATCAACTCAACTTTCATTCTAGCTTACATTCTTCAACTTTTCAGTTTCTAAGAATTTCTATTTTTTCAAAAATTTGGCTAACACCCTAAATTTTCGAAAAATTCCGCCATAATCTCCTTTGTACAGGGAGTACATGGAAAATTCCCAAACCTCCACACAGGACCACTCTCTCAAAAAGAAAAGAAAAAGAAAAAGCCAAGCGGCTTGCCAATCGGCTCATAAACCATCCAAACCGAATAAATTAGTAAACATATACCTATTTGTCTGGCATACAATTTTATTCCTCTTCTCTAGCCTCCTTGCTATGACATGTTCATTGTATATACATGTATATGCATGCAATTTCCATCAATTTTAAATTCAGTTCAATATTTGACTCAATTTGGCCTAATGGTTCAAAATTTCAACCAATAATCAAACAACAAATCCAGCAATCAATTAGTTGATTATCGTTTCAAACCCATAACTTATATGTATATATATCCATTTTTTGATGCAAGTCACAACAATAGACCGTTCTTGTTTTGGTTCTCACACCATTCAATTGGAATCATATAGATATCCCACTTTCGAAACCCGAATATAAATCCTGATGATGCTGCAGCGACCATCAGAATCATATTCGGGCGACTAGAGTGTGATTCTATACCCATCCAGTATATTAAAACTTCGAATACACGTTTGGAAGGCATATATGCAAAATCTTTATATACTTGATTGTCCAAATTCAATATAAAAATAATATTCAAATATGTAAAAAATGGTTTAAATTTTCAAAACAAAATTCATTTTCATTTTTATTTTAAAAACACTACTCTACACACTCGTTCTAGGATCCTACTGATCCTATCTCTAACGAGTCATTCTTATTGGATATTCCCAATCCAATCTCTGATGAGTTCTTTCGCTCGGTTCTAAATTACCTTGTTCTCGAGCTCTGTAAACCAAAAGCTCTGATACCAACTGAAACGACTAGAACATCCCCGTAAAGGAAAGCCCGGATTGAGTTGAGAACACGACAGATCAGAACACAAACAGAGGAACATTTCATTGATTATTACAAATTTTTACAATAAAGTACAAGAATATATAGAGTATGAATAATTTGATAAATATCAGAGATTTACAAATTACAATGCAACGGAAAGTAATACAAAGCACAACTGAAAGAGATAAACGGATACAGAGCGTTCCGAATATAGCTCCAACTATAAACCAGGATCCTATGAATATAAATCTACAAAACCAAAACTACTAGCTGCCCATGTGGAAAATAGGGGCACCCAGAGTTTAGGTTAAAACAATAAACTCCAGGTCAGTCATGTGCCTGGTGTGAGAACTAAAAACAGTTATTAAATCTTTACTTTAAAAATAAAATAAATCAAGGGACCATGCCGTATAACACGAAATGGGTTTCCTCTAAATAATACTAGTGCATAGAATAAACAACGCAATGATTTTTGGAAAAATGAACTATTATAAGACCCAGGTCCCATCACACAATGCAACGCAAGCCGGAGGATAGAGTTTTCCCTTATAATAGCAGAATAATACTTGATACATGAAATTTTATATTTTATTATTACTATAAGTGTATAGTATCAAAAACAACTTCAATTATTAATATATCAGTCATAGACGGCATGGTACCATATATCATGTCGCCATACTAGGCTCTACAATCAAAACCGAAATGTCATGTATTGGAAATTGGATTACCGTCATGAGTCTAGGCAAGGGATTTATTCTTAACCGCTTTGAGACACTCTAGCAAATGTCTCGGGACTGCACATTCTGCGCAACCCCTGGATCCTCCAAGACCTGTCCACACTTACGTTAGTAGATTGGCAATTCCTGAACACACGTTTCCCGGTCCTATAGGACCTATCCATCGGCTCCGTAGTAACTGATATATCCGTTGCTCCTCGCATTCCAACAACCACATAGGTAAAAGTATAAAAATGTCAGGGCTTGCAAAACCCCGACACCACCCATAGCTAGAAAGAAATGTCATGTTCTCCTTGGGTCCCTAGTCCCTTTTTGACTCATATCGAGGTGTGAGGCCCGCGAATTAACGCTATACACAAAGCGGCGCTATATTAAAGCTATGCTTTGATCATCAACCACAAGACTCTGCTTTTCAACAGAAGCCTTGATCATCTGCATCTCAGCATGCCATATAGGCAATTCACGCCATGCGACTGATGACTATCGATATATAACCTCTGAGCTCGCACGTCTCAAAGAAAGGCGTTAAGAAAGAGAATAAATTCTTCGCCACCAAACAGATATATATTTAATAGAATTCAATCAACACAGAATAAAATCCAATGTCAAACACACATCCATTTACAAATTCATTCTGGGTCTGAACGAAACCGGAGGCACCTTATTCTTCATCCCATATGTCCAATACAGAAGAGAGGTCTTGGCATATCCAGTTGATCTCCAAGTACGTCTGGATGATCACCACTAATTACCTCGTCTTGGGTGTACAGCCCAATCAAGACATCAGTAATCATCCAAACGATGTGAAGACCTACGGTCTTCAACCACTATCTTCATCGTCGAATTATCACCGAATCAATTATTCAGAATGGGTATAAACCCGGCCTTTCTGAATAACTCACGTATATAATAAACAAGTGTTATAAAAACACAACATACGGCTCATTCCAATTCTGAATATTCTTTTATTTAAATATTCATATCCTTTAGGAAAGGTTCCCATTAATTTTATCAAAGATAAATTCTTTAAAATTGATTCTTTAATCTTCCTTCGGATCTCATTCAAACCATATTAAGGTTTTCCAAACTAGACGGGACTAGTGATCCTTACCGAAGTAATCGTTTATTTTATTTTCCAATCCCAACCTATTCATCCCATGCAACAAAAGTGGTCGTACTCAATATCTAAAACCACGATGTTATCGGTAAATTTAATTACCATTTCACGTTCAAATCTAATTAAAGATTTAACTATCGCTAGGACCAAACTGGTGATACTCCATTCTTGATCATTTCCCAAATTTGATAATTTAAATTTTCAATTCCCATTTCAATCTAATTAAAGATTCTTTAAAAATATACTTAGTTTTAATCTTCCCAAAAATCAATATTAATGATTATTTAACTTTGGAAACACAAACATGCCGCATCGACAATTTACACCGTACTATTAATTTCTGCCGATATATAACCCCTAAGCTCGTACGTCTTACAGAAGGGTGTTAAGCAAGAGAATAAATTCTCCGCCACCACACAGATATATCTTTAGCAGAGATCAACCATACATTTCAAAATACAATGTTACACTTGTAATCCTGTCTTTAACTGGGTTAAAGAACAAATGTCATTTAAAAACACAGTTCACAATAAACCCAAATCGCATTCCATTAATTATGGAATCTTCATGGAAAAACAAATCAATATATAATCGATATCAATTTCCGTATCCGACTAATAAAATAAATGGAGTTACGACAAAGTCTTTTAAATTCCATATGTTTTAACAGTCTTCCTCCACAGAAGCTCATTTCGATTACTATCAAATCGAATTCCATTCAATTCCAATTTAATATATTAAATTGGAAAACTTTACCTTGGAGAATTCCCATTAAATCTTAATAAAAAGATTTATAAATTCTAAATCTCATTTCACTGTAAATCGGGTTAAAGAACGAATGTCCTTGAAAACACAGCTCACGATAAACCCAACTCACATTCCATTTTATTCCCATTAAATGTTAATTAACTGGAAACACCAATAATCTTAGTTAAAAGATATATTCTTTTCACACGGGGTTCAAGAACAGTGTTATTTAAGACACCATTCACAACAAACCCAAAATCCAATTTGATATCAAATATAAGGCTCTGCATAGAAATTATTCCAGCTTATATTCAATATCAAATTCTGAAACCAACAAATATCGTTTTTGGAAGTAACGATATAAAATATATCTTCCAAATTTCCATAACAATATCCGTAGAACCCCGAATCCAACATCGAAATATTCCGATGATAATTTTGATTCAAATCCATTCCAATTCATATATTGGAAATTCTGGTTATTTTTAAAACCATTTTAAATCCAATTTATTTATTTAAAAAAAATATTGGATTTATAATTCTAGTTCATAACTAGTTCATTTTGATAAAAATATATTTGTATCTTTACAAACGTGGAATTTTTCATCCCAATTATATCCAAATCATTTATTATGATTTTACACTAATTATTGATATTTTTAATAATTTTATCAAGGCCCGTACAGTCGATTTCCATAAACGGTCATCGAACTACACTTACAGCGACCTTTTTCAAATTCGATTTGGACATAATTACAAATTCAACCGTTAGATTTCAAATCTCTTGTATTTTTTGGAAAGCTCTTTTCGATACAAACCCAAAGGTTTTGATTTTAGGAGAATCCAATGGTCGGATCTCTCGTAATGTCCGTTCGAAGTCAATGGTCGAAATTCTCGAACTGCCACGGTGCGGCGCGCTCTATTCAGACCATTAAATATATATAATATATATATTATATATATTTTGTCGATTTCCATTTAAAACGTATTTTATAAATCGTTTTAAATTCGTTTTCAAAATGATTTCAATTTCAAATCAAAATTGAATATTCCATATCATTAATATATAAATGATAATATTTTCAAACATTAGATTTTGAAATCACTTCCATTTTGATATTCATTATAAAAATGAATAAAATCGATATAAATATCGTTCATGTCTAATGGCGTTAATTTAATCAACACGGTTTTATATATTTAAATATTTTCGTGTCCATCCTGAATTGGACATCAAAATCACATTTTGATCCATTTCTGAATATTATTTTAAAATATTAGTTATTTTAAAATATTCATTACTCATTATTTTAAAATATTTGTTAATTTAAAATATCCGTTCTTTCCGAATTGGAATCAAACGCAGTCAATTACCATATAATTTTATTTATATGGGTTTCATACAACACATGTATGCAACAACAATCAAATACAGTCAACCATCATCTAGAGTGCATTACACAACTGCATAAGCATTAAATATAAATAATCAATGCTTACAATAGCTTGCCAACCAATCGATCAACATACAACTAAATAATTGGGATTAGTGTACATCAAATATCATCCCAATACCAGTGTGGGGTTTTCAAACAACAAACACAAATTTATTTGTACAATTGGGCGATGTGTAAAATATATCATCCCAATCGATATCAATCAAATGTGTGTACAAATTCAAATCGTACAATTTGTAAATGAATATTTATTGTAATGTCCCGTATTTTTTGACCATTTATTTGAAATATTTTATTTATTTAAAATATTTATTTGAGTTTAAATAATGAAATTTAACCATTTAAATATATTTTATTTTGGGATCATTTATATATTATAACGATTCATTTAATTTTAAACAAAATGATTTCTAATATTTTGAATACCATGCAATTTGGATTTTAGCTTATAAATGATTTCGTTTTAGGCCACTTTGTATTGTTTTAACAGAAACACAACTAGAGTATGTATACGAAATCCTTGTCAAAAATATCCGAATATCATAGTCTATAACTATGATACCACCAATACCAATTGTTTAATTTAAATACATATGTGAATATGTGAATACCGTGTTGTCCTTGGATATGTGAATATGTTTCGTTTGCTCCTCATATGCATAACTCATATAAATCCATGATAGTAATCAAAACGGCTTATTATCGGTAAACCCCTGTATGTGTAGTTATATCCATCGATGATATATGAAATTTTCGATACCGTGAATGGAGCAAGTATATATCATCGGTAAACTCCTGTATATGTAAGGTGTAGGGTTTAAAGACTAGGATTTCATATAAAGGATTTCATATATTACTAGTTTCTATTGGTAAACCCCTATATTTTTGGTCATAGCTGCAAACATATTTATATATTCTTACTTGAACCAAAGCAAATCAAATGGACCAAAACAAGAAAAATAGCAATGAAAGAAAAAAAGAAGAAAAAAAGAAGAAAAAAAAACAGTAAAGCAACAGTAGAACAACAAAAAGAAACGTACATCAACAGCAAAGAGAAAAGAAAATATATAAAAGATACATGGGTACAGCAGTTAATGTACAGTTATGAAACAAGGAAGAAAATAAGAATTTGAACAGTTAATTTACATATTTTCTTCGGGCAATACAGTCTAGTTTGAATTCAAGCAAACATATCATTGTTCACATCTGAAAAAAATAATAATAGACCACACAATAACTTCTGCATAAAGTTCGATCAGGGGTTTCTTCAATGGGGTGAACAATTTGATAGCACATGAAAATCTGAAACAAAATTTCCCCACAGTGTTGTGTCTTCCATCACCATTGCTACACTCGGTCATAGCTGAAATGAAAAGAAAAGTCCTATAAGAAATAGGTACAGCTAAAATCTTTGCAAATCTGCTAATGGAAAACTAATATATGTATATGTTATATACATCAACAGACAATCAAACAACTAGTACAATTTATTTATCTAAGGAAATTCTGCAACATATCTAAAAAGTGGAACAGAAAATCCATATTTATAAATTTCAAATCTCTGAATTGAAAATTCATGATCACAGTTTCAAATCTTGGTCGCAGAAAAATCTGAACAGTAAATTACACAATACAGTATGAATAGACAACACAAATAGCTATACCTAATCTACATAGGGACAAATCGATTTTTGGCACATATTGGAGCAGAAATAGGACTGGAAATCCAAAATAAAGTCACCACAATTCACCGTTAAATCTCGCACAAACCAAGTTCTATCGTGAACAGTTTGATCTCACAGCAAAGCTGAAATGAAAGATCAAACACCTAAGAAACTATAAACTGAAAAACCTAACCTAACCTATGAATTTACAAGCTGATATTGATGTCGTTCTTATCCTGAGCGAACGCAAGTATACATACACGGTGAACAAAACCCAAACCAACTCAGTATCGAATAGAAAAAAAAACCGCAAATAAAAATTTTGAAAAAAATACTTATCTGTTCTTGAGAGGTTTTCGTGGGTTATGAGTCGAGGCCGAAGGCACTAGGATCGGCCAAGCTTCCACGAAAGGGTTGATAGTGTTGGGACAACCTTCATCTTGAATCTTTGGGCTCGAAGGTGCTTCGTGGGTGTAGAACAACCGAAGGGGAGTCGAAGAGGGGGACGGAAGTGCGGGAGCGTGCGGCTTTCACCAGAAAGACAACGGTGGAGGAGATCTGGGTTTTCGGTCTTTGATGGAAGGAGGGTTTCTACTTCTTTTGTTATGGCGGCTACGGATTGTAAATGAATAGAGGGAGCCGATGTTAGGGTATAGGAGGGGGAACGGGCCTATTCATGGGCTGGATGAGCTAAGGTATGGCCCGATTATTATATAGGTTAGTTTAGTTTAGAATTTAATGAAGGCTTAATTTAGTATTAGTTGTGTAATTAAGGAATTCGAATCAAAGTAAATTAATCTAATTGATGGAAATTAAAACCATCTCATATCATTACTTGGCGGGTCAAATTGGCTGTGTTATTTTTGTTAACCAATTTCAAAAACGTAATTAGTTGTTAACAAATGTGATTAGTGTTTATCGTTTTAATTAACGTAATTAATTTAATTAAGAATATAGGGATTAAAGAGAATTAATTAGGGTATGTATAATGAGATATTTAGTTTAATTAAATAGGATTTATTTATTTATTTTTCTTAATAAGGGTTAAATTAATTTAATTAAGGCGATAATATTCAAACGTTCATCTATGGACAGAAATGGGGCAGAACGACTCGTGTTACAACCAGAACAAAATTCGGGACAAGGCTGAAGACAGTAAGAATCAAAGGTGAGTTAAACTCACTCAGTTATTTCCCGCTTATATTTTATAAGTTGGGTTTTTATTTCGTGTGCAATGGTTGCTAGTGATTGACTGATTGCTGATAGATATTTATATATTATTGAACTGATGAAATTAAACGTTGTTTAATTTCAGTGAAACCCATATCGTTATTTTAACAACGGGTCACAGTTAAGGTAATTCACCTTACTGACCACATTTATAAAATAAACGTGATTTCATGGATTGTTTGAACTGTCATGGATGTGTGAAATAAATTTGGTATTGACCGTTATGAGACCATTATTTATTTTGAATTGTTTGATTGGATGGTTCGTCTAGTTATTGAATATTAACCTGAAATCCAATATTTGTTTGGTTTTGACCAATGGGTACGATTGGTTGAGCGATTGGAAGTGCATGGCCTATGGATTAACCGTTCATAAATATCGTTATACCGACAAGTAAATCGACAAATTAAAGTTATAAAATATATTTTTATAACTGAAGACAGATTTTAAACCTGTATTTTTGAATAAAAGTTGTAAAAAGAAATTAATATTTATTATTTATGAATTGAGTTATAATTGGTTTTTAAAATGATTTCATAAAAGAGCTTTCTGATATTTATCAGATTTATAAGGGTATGAGCAGAAATTTATTTAATATTATAGATTTGAATAATCGTTTTTGGAGAGATAAATAAAGGGAATTCGAAGTAAATGCGAGAGCTTAAACTAAGTAAAAAGGAAAGTGATTATGTTGAACCATGATTTATAAATGAAGTTATAGAAAGGAAATGAGATATAAATAAATGTTACTTAATGAGGAATTAAGTAAAGTTATGAAATAAGACTCTAAGCGAAAGATTCAAGGGTGAATGTGGTAAGTGATGGGATTTTAACAAAAATCCAAGTGGAAAAAGGTATTGTTTAGAGAAGTAAAAGATGTAATATTTTGTAAATGATTTTCTTAATCAATGGATTAAGAATGATGATTATACTTGAGATGGAAGATTCGAAAGATAAGAAGTTGTTATAAAAAGATAAAATGGCAAAATGAGGTATATTGATATAGAAATAAGTTCGGTCTTTGAGATACAACTAATGTCTATCTAAAGATAAGACTGTGGTTGATCAAGGTCTGAGAGGTAAACAAATACCCCAACTTGAACGACCTCGGAATTTTCTAAGGATGATCTTAGTTTGTAGTGTAAAAGGAGAGAAATAATTTGTTATTTTCATATGGAAATAATAACGGGATGTAAAGGGAAGGGTCGAGAGCTTATAATGAATTTTCCAAGTGACGGAAGTGGAAGAGTTTGGCATTATTACAAAATGTCCGAGAGGTAGTGCAAAGTTAAAATGGTACTTCCATGGTGAAAGGAAATTGGAAAGTGAAGTTGGGAAATAGACTCGTTCTACAGGAATGAGTATGGATTAACGTATGTGAGTAATGAAACCCAATAGATTTAAACTTATAAATGATGAGTCGGGAGGGTTTTCCAACATAAGAAACAAGTAATAGTGAATGGGTTTGAAACGATCATAAATTAAAGAATTGAATATGATAAAGTGAAATAGTTTGAATAATAACCTTATATCAAACAAGTTATATCGAAATATTGAAATATTTAAGGATTTAAGATTTACTATTGATAATCGTTTAATTTAAAAAGGGTCATGTAGTGTTGGTACTGAACTGGTAAACCCATGTATTCTCACACTTATTTATTTGATAGTGAAATCACCGACTATCAAACCTGACCCATACGATCGTTGGTACGGAAAGACCGAGATCGAATTCAGATTCGAAAACCATTCCGACCAGCGTATACGTGAAAGAAGATCATTAAAGATAGAGCAGTTGAAGACCGTTGATCTTCATGAGCGGAGGAACTACTGATTGGATTTCTCTGGTTTAGCGGCCGGAGACATTTCAACAGTGATTCTGTCGCTATTGGAATCTACGGATTGCAAGGACTTCTCGTTATTGATCTGTAGGGTGATTCCTGGGATGCAGTAGGAGAGTACCTTCAGTTTATCCTGTTCCTGGATGACTTGTATGGACGAGTGTATGACAGAGTATTTCCTTAGAATCACGTACATTGATTTTTACAAACATACTTCTGTTAGCTGCAGAATATTTTTGTGGACGTCAATTAGTGATTTGACGGATCTGACGATGTGGCATTCAAAGTAAATGATGGCCAGATGTTCGAAGAGATGAATTCTAGCTTCAAGCCTCATCAACCGGGAGATGACAAAAATCGGGCAGGCAGCATGGCTATGTGGGTCGCTCCCATTAGGGTGTATGATTACCTATCTTGAGAAAATCCAATTTGCTTCTTTAATCTGATATCGATGCTGTCCCTTTTCGGGAGGCGGTTGCTGATCCCAACCGTCGGTGATATACATTCGATACACTCAAGCGAAATGAGTGGTCGGTCATGTGAGGGCCGGGTTGCAAGACGTTCTTGTTGAACCCATGTGTATTCGCCTCTAGAGATACATCATCGGCAGGTGGTCCCATACCTTGTCAGAGTTGGAATCCAATTCCCAATAAGCGCCTGCGGTTTTGATTGTATACTATATATGTGGAGCGTGAGATGCAAGCATTCCACTAGATTGATATTTACTTGTATTTAGACATTATTATAATATCAGAGAAGATATTGTTTTCAAAACTGTTTTGGGTTATTGTAAGGTAAAAACCGTCCGTGTTTATGTGTGGATTCGGTCTTACGATTATCTTTTGCTTTTGAAAGGATTTCGAAATTTAAAATCATGATTGGATGATTCACCTTTAATACTGTGCGAGTTTAGCTCACTCTGGTTCACCAGACTGACCCGGTAATTTGTAAATGCTCGGGTTAGCCCGGAATGTACAGGTTCAGGTTATCGAAGACTGTGAGGAGACGGGCTGAAAGAGTTCAGACGTATGATATTATTCCGCTGTGTTGTATATAAGGGCAGATTATTATAACTGTCCAGTGTCGTTGATGTACTCTGATGATTGTAAGTTTTATTCAAAGCTCTCAATAAAGATTTATTTCTATATTATATTTTGTTCCGCTGCGATGTGAGACTCTGTGTTGTGTTCTTCTTCTTCTTCTATTCTTATATTTCTTTCTTTCTTATCTCACCATCTAAATTCTTTCATTAACAATCCGGGGTTCTCAGTGTTTGAAAGGTCGGCATGAGATACGGTAAAGGTATTTATGTCGATTTTCGGGGCCGAAAACCCTGGGTCGTTACAGTGGTATCAGAGCTATTGGTTTAGTGATAACCTTGTCTCTGTGACGTAACTCGATAGAGATGGAGTAGTAACACGCTAGATTGAGTTTGAGTGTATATATATGAGAGCGTAATTGTAAATCTTATATACAAATGTTTTGTATTGTGTTGTTTGATCGGTTCAAGTGTTGAAAAGCGTTGAACTGGTAATCAATACAATATTGTTTTGAAAGGACGGTAAATGAAAAAAAATTACCCGAAATTTATTTTTATATAGAAAAGGAATAATTTTATGAAATTATTGGGATATTGTGTGTTGATTGATTTGAATGAAATCCAAATATTTGAATGGAATTCAAAATTTTGTTAAAATTTTGAATTGGAACTTAACTGGGTTAAGTAAATCGAATTAAATCATTTATAATGATATTGAAAATAAATTAAGAAATGGTGTTGATTTGAATTTGGAAGTTTAATGAATAATAATTAAATGGAAATCAATTGAATATTAATTGGTTGATATTTGAATATGTTGAATTAAATAGTAATATTGAATGTGAATTTAGTTGAGTTGATTGAGTTTGTTATGCCTTGATTGTTGATTGATTATTGTTTGCTTGTTAGAGTGGTTGAATATAGTTCATCCATGGATTAATAAAGAGTTAAACAAACTAAAACCCAGAGAAATGAAGTGTTAATTAAATATTTCATATATCTGTTACTTATATGACGAGCTGAGTTAAGTACAAGGGCCAGAGAACGATGAAGATTGAGTTTGATGCGTAGATTGCACGTAAAATTTAGTAGTAGACTCAATAGGGCTCGAGAAGGTACGCCTACGCGAAGATAAAAAATTTAGGGTTTTAATTTCTGTTTTCCGACAATTTTTGAAAATTCAAAGTGTTAGAATTTTTTCGATAATTTTTGAAAGTTTTGTTTTACCATAAAAAAAATTGGTTTTGCTTTCGAATAAAATATATTCTAAAATTAATGGGATTTACCACACTTTTCTTACCTTGGCAATTTCGAGGACGAAATTATTTTAAGGGGGGAAGAATGTAATGTCCCGTATTTTTTGACCATTTATTTGAAATATTTTATTTATTTAAAATATTTATTTGAGTTTAAATAATGAAATTTGACCATTTAAATATATTTTATTTTGGGATCATTTATGTATTATAACGATTCATTTAATTTAAAACAAAATGATTTCTAATATTTTGAATACCATGCAATTTGGATTTTTGCATATAAATGATTTCGTTTTAGGCCACTTTGTATTGTTTTAACAGAAACGCAACTAGAGTATGTATATGAAGTCCTTGTCAAAAGTATCTGAATATCATAGTCTATAACTATGATACCACCAATACCAATTGTTTAATTTAAATACATATGTGAATATGTGAATACCGTGTTGTCCTTGGATATGTGAATATGTTTCGTTTGCTCCACATATGCATAACTCATATAAATCCATGATAGTAATAAAAAAGGCTTATCATCGGTAAACCCCTGTATGTGTAGTTATATCCATCGATGATATATGAAATTTCTGATACCGTGAATGGAGCAAGTATATATCATCGGTAAACTCCTGTATATGTAAGGTGTAGGGTTTAAAGACTAGGATTTCATATAAAGGATTTCATATATTACTAGTTTCGATTGGTAAACACCTATATATTTTGTCATAGCTGCAAACATATTTATATATTCTTACTTGTACCAAAGCAAACCAAATGGACCAAAACAAGAAAATAGCAATGAAAGAAAAAAAGAATAAAAAAAGAAAAAAAAAATAGTAAAGCAACAGTAGAACAGCAAAAAGAAACGTACATCAACAGTAAAGAGAAAAGAAAATATATAAAAGATACATGAGTACAGCAGTTAATGTACAGTTATGAAACAAGGAAGAAAATAAGAATTTGAACAGTTAATTTACATATTTTCTTCGGCCAATACAGTCCAGTTTGAATTCAAGCAAACATATCATTGTTCACATCTGAAAAAAAATAATAATAGACCACACAATAGCTTTTGCATAAAGTTCGATTAGGGGTTTCTTCAATGGGGTGAACAATTTGATAGCACATGAAAATCTGAAACAAAATCTCCCCACAGTGTTGTGTCTTCCATCACCATTGCTACAGTTGGTCATAGCTGAAATGAAAAGAAAAGTCCTATAAGAAATAGGTACAGCTAAAATCTTTGCAAATCTGCTATGGGAAAACTAATATCTGTATATGTTATATACATCAACAGACAATCAAACAGCTAGTACAATTTATTTATCCGAGGAAATTCTGCAACATATCTAAAAAGTGGAACAGAAAATCCATATTTATAAATTTCAAATCTCTGAATTGAAAATTCATGATCACAGTTTCAAATCTTGGTCGCAGGAAAATCTGAACAGCAAATTACACAATACAGTATGAATAGACAACACAAATAGCTATACCTAATCTACGTAGGGACAGATCAATTTTTGGTACATATTGGAGCAGAAATAGGACTGGAAATCCAACATAAAGTCACCACAATTCACCGTTAAATCTCGCACAAACCAAGTTCTATCGTGAACAGTTTGATCTCACAGCAAATCTGAAATGAAAGATCAAACACCTAAGAAACTATAAACTGCAAAACCTAACCTAACCTATGAATTTACAAGCTGATATTGATGTCGTTCTTATCCTGAGCGAACGCAAGTATAAATACACGGTGAAACAAAACCCAAACCAACTCAGTATCGAATAGAAAAAAAACCGCAAATAAAAATTTTGAAAAAAAATACTTATATGTTCTTGAGAGGTTTTCGTGGGTTATGGGTCGAGGCCGAAGGCACTAGGATCGGTCAAGCTTCCACGAAAGGGTTGATAGTGTTGGGACAACCTTCATCTTGAATCTTTGGGCTCGAAGGTGCTTCGTGGGTGTAGAACAACCGAAGGGGAGTCGAAGAGGGGGACGGAAGTGTGGGAGCGTGCGGCTTTCACCAGAAAGACAACGGTGGAGGGGATCTGAGTTTTCGGTCTTTGATGGAAGGAGGGTTTCTGCTTCTTTTGTTGTGGCGGCTACGGATTGTAAATGAATAGAGGGAGCCGATGTTAAGGTATAGGAGGGGGAACAGGCCTGTTCATGGGCTGGATGAGCTAAGGTATGGCCCGATTATTATATATGTTAGTTTAGTTTAGAATTTAATGAAGGCTTAATTTAGTATTAGTTGTGTAATTAAGGAATTTGAATCAAAGTAAATTAATCTAATTGATGGAAATTAAAACCATATCATATCATTACTTGGCGGGTCAAATTGGCTGTGTTATTTTTGTTAACCAATTTCAAAAACGTAATTAGTTGTAAACAAATGTGATTAGTGTTTATCGTTTTAATTAACGTAATTAATTTAATTAAGAATATAGGGATTAAAGAGAATTAATTAGGGTATGTATAACAATATATTTAGTTTAATTAAATAGGATTAATTAATATATTTATTTTTCTTAATAAGGGTAAAATTAATTTAATTAAGGCGATAATATTCAAACGTTCATCTATGGACAGAAATGGGGCAGAACGACTCGTGTTACAACCAGAACAAAAATCGGGACAAGGTTGAAGATAGTAAGAATCAAAGGTGAGTTAAACTCACTCAGTTATTTCCCGCTTATATTTTATAAGTTGGGTTTTTATTTCGTGTGCTATGGTTGCTAGTGATTGACTGATTGCTGATAGATATTTATATATTGTTGAACTGATGAAATTAAACGTTGTTTAATTTCAGTGAAACCCATATCGTTATTTTAACGACGGGTCACAGTTAAGGTAATTCACCTTACTGACCACGTTTATAAAATAAACGTGATTTCATGGATTGTTTGAACTGTCATGGATGTGTGAAATAAATTTGGTATTGACCGTTATGAGACCATTATTTATTTTGAATTGTTTGATTGGATGGTTCGTCTAGTTATTGAATATTAACCTGAAATCCAATATTTGTTTGGTTTTGACCAATGGGTACGATTGGTTGAGCGATTGGAAGTGCATGGCCTATGGATTAACCGTTCATAAATATCGTTATACCGTCAAGTAAATTGACAAATTAAAGTTATAAAATATATTTTTATAACTGAAGACAGATTTTAAACCTGTATTTTTGAATAAAAGTTGTAAAAAGAAATAAATATTTATTGTTTATGAATTGATTTATAATTGGTTTTTAAAATGATTTCATAAAAGAGCTTTCTGATATTTATCAGATTTATAAGGGTATGAGCAGAAATTTATTTAATATTATAAATTTGAATAATCGTTTTTGGAGAGATAAATAAAGGGAATTCGAAGTAAATGCGAGAGCTTAAACTAAGTAAAAAGGAAAGTGATTATGTTGAACCATGATTTATAAATGAAGTTATAGAAAGGAAATGAGATATAAATAAATGTTACTTAATGAGGAATTAAGTAAAGTTATGAAATATGACTCTAAGCGAAAGATTCAAGGGTGAATGTGGTAAGTGATGGGATTTTAACAAAAATCCAAGTGGAAAAAGTATCGTTTAGAGAAGTAAAAGAAGATGTAATATTTTGTAAATGATTTTCTTAATTAATGGATTAAGAATGATGATTATACTTGAGATGGAAGATTCGAAAGATAAGAAGTTGTTATAAATATATAAAATGGCAAAATGAGGTATATTGATATAGAAATAAGTTCGGTCTTTGAGATACAACTAATGTCTATCTAAAGATAAGACTGTGGTTGATCAAGGTCTGAGAGGTAAATAAATACCCCAACTTGAACGACCTCGGAATTTTCTAAGGATGATCTTAGTTTGTAGTGTAAAAGGAGAGAAATAATTTGTTATTTTCATATGGAAATAATAACGGGATGTAAAGGGAAGGGTCGAGAGCTTATAATGAATTTTCCAAGTGACGGAAGTGGAAGAGTTTGGCATTATTACAAAATGTCCGAGAGGTAGTGCAAAGTTAAAATGGTACTTCCATGGTGAACGGAAATTGGAAAGTGAAGTTGGGAAATAGACTCGTTCTACAGGAATGAGTACGGATTAACGTATGTAAGTAATGAAACCCAATAGATTTAAACTTATAAATGATGAGTCGAGAGGGTTTTCCAACATAAGAAACAAGTAATAGTGAATGGGTTCGAAACGATCGTAAATTAAAGAATTAAATATGATAAAGTGAAATAGTTTGAATAATAACCTTATATCGAACAAGTTATATCGAAATATTGAAATATTTAAGGATTTAAGATTTACTATTGATAATCGTTTAATTTAAAAAGGGTCATGTAGTGCTGGTACTGAACTGGTAAACCCATGTATTCTCACACTTATTTATTTGATAGTGAAATCACCGACTATCAAACCTGACCCATACGATCGTTGGTACGGAAAGACCGGGATCGAATTCAGATTCGAAAACCATTCCGACCAGCGTATATGTGAAAGAAGATCATTAAAGATAGAGCAGTTGAAGACCGTTGATCTTCATGAGCGAAGGAACTACTGATTGGATTTATCTGGTTTAGCGACCAGAGATATTTCAACAGTGATTCTGTCGTGATTAGAATCTACGGATTGCAAGGACTTCTCGATACTGATCTGTAGGGTGATTCCTGGGATGCAGTAGGAGAGTACCTTCGGTTTATCCTGTTCCTGGATGACTTGTATGGACGAGTGTCTGACAGAGTATTTCCTAAGAATCTCGTGCATTGATTTTTACAAACATACTTCTGTTAGCTGCAGAATATTTTTGTGGACATCAATTAGTGATTTGACGGATCTGACGATGTGGCATTCAAAGTAAATGATGGCCAGATGTTCGAAGAGATGAATTCTAGCTTCAAGCCTCATCAACCGGGAGATGACCAAAATCGGGTAGGCAGCATGGCTATGTGGGTCGCTCCCATTAGGGTGTATGATCACCTATCTAGAGAAATTCCAATTTGCTTCTTTAATCTGATATCGATGCTGTCCCTTTTCGGGAGGCGGTTGCTGATCCCAACCGTCGGTGATATACATTCGATACACTCAAGCGAAATGAGTGATCGGTCATGTGAGGGCCGGGTTGCAAGACGTTCTTGTTGAACCCAGGTGTATTCGCCTCTAGAGATACATCATCGGTAGGTGGTCCCATACCTTGTCAGAGTTGGAATAATAAGCGCCTGCGGTTTTGATTGTATACTATATATGTGGAGCGTGAGATGCAAGCGTTCCACTAGATTGATATTTACTTGTATTTAGACATTATTATAATATCAGAGAAGATATTGTTTTCAAAACTGTTTTGGGTTATCGTAAGGTAAAAACCGTCCGTGTTTATGTGTGGATTCGGTCTTATGATTATCTTTTGCTTTTGAAAGGATTTAGAACTTTAAAATCATGATTGGATGATTCACCTTTAATACTGTGCGAGTTTATCTCACTCTGGTTCACCAGACTGACCCGGTATTTTGTAAATGCTCGGGTTAGCCCGGAATGTACAGGTTCAGGTTATCGAAGACTGTGAGGAGACGGGCTGAAAGAGTTTAGACGTATGATATTATTCTGCTGTGTTGTATATAAGGGCAGATTATTATAACTGTCCAGTGTCGTTGATGTACTCTGATGATTGTAAGTTTTATTCAAAGCTCTCAATAAAGATTTATTTCTATATTTTATTTTTGTTCCGCTGCGATGTGAGACTCTGTGTTGTGTTCTTCTTCTTCTTCTATTCTTATATTTCTTTCTTTCTTATCTCACCCTCTAAATTCTTTCATTAACAATCCGGTGTTCTCGGTGTTTGAAAGGTCGGCATGAGATACGGTAAAGGTATTTATGTCGATTATCGGGGCCGAAAACCCTGGGTCATTACATTTATTTTATTCATATACACATTAAAAATTATATTTTTAACTATAAAATATTTATTTCAACACATGAATATTTTTAATTTCCATTACACATTATAATGATTATATAATTTATTCAACACATGAATTTTTATTTCGCATCACAATCAACAGTCAATTTCCACAACACAATACAATCCAATCAAACACGGCGTCCATGGTCTGTGGACGACGGTGTCGGGTGCTGCTAAGCACCGTCTGCACCTTAGTATATATTTTAAATAAAAAATAAAATTTTAAATGAGAAGTTCTCACCTTTGGGATCTACTCCAATTCTATTTCTGGATTTCTGAATCGTTTGGATTTGTCTGAAATTCTAACGCAGTCCTTTCCACGTTGTTCATAATAAAAATCACATTTTTATTTTAATGCTACATATATAAAAATCATATTTTTATAACGATATTAATAGTATAAAAATCATATTTTTACATTCGCTACTTCATTATAAAAGTTATATTTTTATATTCGCTACTTCATTATAAAAATCAAAATTTTATATTTGCTACTAGATTATAAAAATCAAAATTTTATATTCGCTACTTCATTATAAAAAATCAAATTTTTATATTCGCTACTTCATTATAAAAATCAAATTTTTATATCGCTACTTCGTTATAAAAATCAAATCTTTTTCAATATAAAAATCTAATCTTTTTCAATATAAAAATCTAATCATTTTCAATATAAAAATCTAATCTTTTCTATATTAAAAATCTAATCATTTTCAATATAAAAACTAATCTTTTTCAACATAAAAATCTGATCTTTTTCAATATAAAAATCTAATCTTTTCTATATTAAAAATCCCTTCTTTTTTATATTGTTGTTCACATAAATAAAGATCCAATCTTTATATGTTAAAAATATAAATAAAAATCATATTTTTATTTGTAAAAATCCCTTTTTTATTTGTAAACATCACCTTTCTATATACATAAATAATCAAAACAAAGATAAAAACTCACTGTGTAAAAAAAGGAGGGGGAATTTCCTGCTGCGCGCTGAACTGGAGTTGAGCGCGCCCTCCAATCTCGCACTCGCAGTCTTCGTCGGAGGCGGGGATGAGCTCGAAGGGGGATGGCGGTGTACGGCTTGGTGGTGCAGTGGCTCGATAGGGCAGTTTTAGGGTTTGGGGGAATGGGGGTTTCGAATTGGGGTGGAGAGGAGAAGGGGGGACAGCGGAGGAGGACCGGAGGGGTGCTGGGGCGCGACCGGACGTGGGGGAAGGTGGCAATGCCGGTGCGGTGGCAGCGCCGGCGCAGTGGCGCGTGGAGAAGCGGTAATGTCAGTTGCAGGTTTTTTTTATTTTGATTTGGAAAAACTGACCGGGGGGATGTTTGGGAAGAGGGAGAATAAGGGTGAGGATTTTTATTTAATTTATTTATTATTATTTTAATTTATAAAGGTGAATTTTTGTTCGAACTCCAATTTACTTCCAACGACTATCGCCCTAGCTAATTACCCTCATTCCGAACACAATGGGATATGCATCGTAAGCCAGTTTGGCTGTTTCAATCTATTTTCATAAAATTTAAAATACAAATCATTATATTTTAAATTCAACCGCACATTTTAATTTACATGGACCACATACGGACTCCAAAAATTCCAAAAAAAAAATCTGGCTATGTTTTGATGATATGGTCCTAACAAAACTAATTTCAACGAATTTGGAGACCGTTTGAAAAACGGTCATTTTCCAATCGATTAAATTCAAACTGAAATTACCGAACACGTTTAAATTCACCACGCTCACATGTTGATTCCAAAACTTATGAAAATTGGAATCAAGTAATAATTTGACATTCCGGATCCAACAAAAGTGGTATTGTCGAAACGGAGGTCGTTTGCAAAATCGCTATTCTTAAGGGCTACATTTCCATAGCGACTATTCTTAAGGGCTACATTTCCATAGTGACATTCCGGATCCATTTTTTGATGCCAAGTCACAACAATAGACCATATCTAGTTTTGGTTCTCACACCAGTTAATTGGAATCATATAGATATCCCACTTTCGAAACTCGAAAATAAATACTAAAGATGCTGCAGCGATCATCAGAATCATGTTCGGGCAACTAGAGTGTTATTCTATATCAATCCAGTATATTAAAACTTCGAATACACATTTGCAAGGCATACATGCAAAATCTGTATATACTTGATTGTCCAAATTCAATATAAAAATAATATTCAAATATGTATAAAATGGTTTAAATTTTCAAAACAAAATTCGTTTTCATTTTTATTTTAAAAACACTAATCTTTACACTCGTTCTAGGATCCTACTGATCCTATCTATAATGGGTCATTCGTATTGGATATTCCTAGTCCAATCTCTGATGAGTTCTTTCGTTTGATTCTAATACGCCTTGTTCTCGAGCTTTGTAAACCAAAGCTCTGATACTAACTGAAACGACCCGAACTTCCCCGTAAAGGAAAGCCCGGATTGAGTTGAGAACATGACAGATCAGAACACAAACAAAGGAACATTTCATTGCTTATTACAAATTTTTACATCAAAGTACAAGAATATACAGAGTATGAATAATTAGTATACATTTGATAAATATCAGAGATTTACAAATTACAATGCAACGGAAAGTAATACAAAACACAACTGAAAGAGATAAACGGATACAGAGCGTTCGGAATATAGCTCTAGTTGTAAACCAAGATCCTGTGAATATAAATCTGCAAAACCAAAACTACTAGCTGCCCATGTGGAAAATAGGGGCACCTAGAGTTTAGGTTAATGTAACGACCCGGATTTTTGGTTGATTAATTTTAAATATTTAATATCGTTTTAAATATTGAGTTGATAATATAAATGAATTTTTATATTAATTTATCGATTTAAAAATTGATTTCTATTTAATATTGAATATATTTAATTATTGTAATACGAAATATAATTGAAATCGAAGTAAAAACTGAATCAAAACAATTCAGATGATCAATATATATTCTATTTGAATATAGACGATGGTAATAATAATTTATGTTCAAAGAATTTATTTGTTTTGAATTTAAATTATACCAATTTAATACGGTTATTTTATATATACGTTCGAATTGAATTTTATAGTCTATTCTGTCGAGTCCAGAATAGTGTAATTACATTGGAACGACGGTCGGTACGCTAAAATAGCGGTTCACGATTTTTAATTGTGAACCCCGAGATATTTATAATGGATAAGAACGAAATCGAATCAAAAATCAAATCGATATCTATTTAAAAAGAATAAAAATCCCTTTGTGTCTAATCGCATTAAATAGAAGTCAAATCGTATTAATTTTATAGTCAAATCAAAAATTTACTTAATGGTGAAGTACCCACCTTTATAAAACCACGTCACTTCCTCTTTATTCATTCCTTTCGATCTTCTGCCAATACTAGAATAAAAACAGAAAGCTTCAGAAACAAGCAAAATTTGCCGCACCTCAACATATATATTCGAATCCAATATCCACTTTTTATCTTACTCTCAAACACAAAATCGAAGAATCTAAGGTCGAGTACGATAGTGTGGAGAGCAGTATGAGTCACGATCTCTGTTTGGGGGTTCAACAGTTTTTCGCTCATGCCTAGGGCATGGTTGGGTGAAGTCGACGCTTAGTTTATGCTTGCCGATGGGTTCGGGATTTATGGAGCGCAAGTGTCGGTGGCACTAGGAGGACCTTCGAGGGTCTGAAGCGGAAAGTATTATGGTCTGCGATGGACGCAGTGAGGATTAGTGTTCGCCAGTGGAGTTGTGAATCGAAGTTGCGATGGAGCAATTAAAGGAGCGCGAGTTCACCTGTACCAACGTGAAGTCTGAGGTCGCGATGTCATTGGAGGATTTGTAAACCGGAGACACCTTTAACCTATTATTGTCGAGAGAGGAAAAAAAACGATTTTTGTCATTTTTATGGGGGTATTGAAGAGAATATGCTGATGGTCTTAATGGTGGGGCTTGTTCGTTATGGGTTAGTGACTGTCGAGGTTAGTAGAAAAGGAGAGGCTGAAGGAAGAAGGGCTACGAATGCTGCAGGCCATGGTAGTACCAATGAGGCAGAAGAGTGAAGAGCAATTAAGGTATTCCATTAATTTAAGATAGATAATTAACCTAAGTATTTTTATTAGTGTGAAATAAGTTTAAATTAAATACATGGAAATTAGTTAATAAAGAAATAAAATGTGTAAACTAATCGTTCGAGAAATATTAAGCTTTAATTCCGAATTTGTTTACATGTGGGTAATTAATTAAATTTGTATACTTCGGTAATTGAAATTTTATTTGTTTTACATTGAAAAACAGTGAAATGGAGGAACCACTGTACAATCTACATAATAGACTTCATTGGGTATTCAGCGCAAATAAAAACCCCGGTGAGTAAATCTCACTCAAATTTACAGTTTATAATTTTTTTATCGTTAAAAATAATTGTTGGTTGCTTGGATGCATTCAAATATTTTGTGGCTACTATATATTAGTTATTTAGGCTTGGTTGTGGCTATTATATATATATTGGTGGTTGGATTTCCTGCAGTATCATTAGCAGATGCCCGTGGTACCATTAGCAGATGATTACCCTATACGCCCCACGCTATGATAGTGGATGACCTTATATACCGCGATATCCTGCCTCGAAGCAGGATGGGTATTATTTCTGTTGACTAACGTCTGTGGATGCAGGAAAAATAGGTTGGAGGGATCCAACTGGATTCCTCAAAAATATATTATCTGTTTGTTTATTTGTTTGCACATATACTATCCTATATGATGTGTTTGAAAACCTGAAATAAATAATTGGTTGTGTGATGTTTAAATATCACGGGGCTTAAATGTTGATATTTTAAAAATATCGAAAAAGGAAATTTCCAGAGTTAAAAGGGGAAATTCTATTTGTCTAAAATAGAATTTGAAATTTGAATAGAATAGAAATATTAACTTGTTTTAAAAGAATAAAAACAAATAGTTCTTTTGTAAATGAAGTTTATAAATCTAGTGCCCGACAAAAAGATACACGTTTAAATTCCATATGAGGTTTTATGCGCTGTATCGGCAAGCCGCTTGGCTTTTTCTTTTTCTTTTTGATTGGAGACGCCTGTGTGCGGTTTGGGGATTTTCCTGATGCTCCCAGTACAAAGGAGGTTATGGCGAAATTTTCCAGAAATTTATGGAGTTAGAATATTTTTTAAGAAAATTTGATAGTTAGAAATCAATGTATAGATATATATAGAATTCGATAAGTAAATGAATTTAAAAATATAATATTATAAACAAAAAGGAAATCGATAATCTGGTAATAGAAAGAGAAACATATATACATTTAAAAATGAATAATTGGTTTGTATGGTGTTTATTTTTCGAGAATAATGGTTTTGTCTGTTTTGAAGTTAAAGATGTTTTCAGTCAAGGTCTGAGAGGTAATTTTACCCTAACTCGATAGTTTTCATTACTAACTGATAGATAGCAAGATTCAATCTCGATAATCAATATTTGAATAAGATTTAGTTGAATACAGTATTTTGGGTTGTAACGATGTTTTACACCACATTGCTTTTTACCCAAATAAGTAGAATTTTGGAAATATAACAATAAATATTTCCTAAGTATATAGGTGAATAGTTGGGAAAGAAATAAGTAATTAGAATGTTCTCCAATTATAAATAGAAAATATTTTCTAAGTGTAGAAAATAAAAGAAGGCGAGATATGGAAATTTTTTCCAAATGGGTAAGAGGCCAAGATGATAACTGAAAATATTTAGTTAATTAATATTGATAAAGGAAGTGGAGAAGTGATTTAATTAATGAAATATAAATTAAAAGGCCTAGTGATTATTTGATGTTTTGCATGGATGTTTGTTTTTCTACGATAGTTAAATAACTGACTATCAAAGTATTTGCCAATATCGTTGTCAATATGGAGAGGCCGGTTGGATTATTATCCGAGAACCACTCCGTATTGGCAGTAGCGTTGCGAATCAGATTATATGAAGATAATCGAAGACGAAGTGAAGTGCAAGGACTTTTTTCTATTAATAGAAATTGTGCCTTCGGTTTCGTTCAATCCCAGAACGAACGTATAAGGACAAATGTCTGACAAAGTATTTCCAATGATCGAATATGTTGATCTGTACAAATATATATGGTGGCAACGAATTTATTCCCTTAGCATAATAGCTAGAGTATTTATGCAAATCAATTATTGATTAACAGATCTGACAATGTGGCATTCAAAGTGATTGTGCTATCAATGAATGGAAAATAATCGTAGCCTCAGGCCTCAACAACCGGGAAATGACAAAAATCGGGCAGGCAACATGGCTATGTGGGCCGCTCCCATTAGGGTGTATAATCACCTATCTAGAGATTCATTTAATTCCTTATTCTATTCGATGCTGTCCCTTTTCGGGAAACGGTTGTTGATCCCAACCATTGGTGATATACATTCGATACACTCAAGCGAAATGAGTGGTCGGTCATGTGTGGGCCGGGTTATAAGATGTTCTTGTTGAACCCAGTGTATTCCTCTCTAGAGATACACTATCGGAAGGTGGTTCCATACCTTGTCATGTTGGAAATCCAATCTCCAATAAGCGCCCTACAATTTTTGACTTTATATTATATATGGAGCGTGATATGCAAGCATTTGCTAGATTGTTATTTACTTGATTTAGACACTATTATAATATCACTGGATTTTCGTATCAAAATGTTTTGGGTTATAGTAAGGTAAAAATCGTCCATGTTTATGTGTGGGTTGGTCTTACTTATATCTTTTCTTTCGAAAGGATTTTTGAAAGTTAAACAAATGGTTAGAGTTTACTCACACCAGTCCCATGACTAACCCAAAGTTTATTTTCCCTAAACTCTTGGGTGCCCAAATTTGTATGGGCAGTCAAGTAGTCGGGATTTTTCAGATTCACTTGGAAAAGCTGGAAGTAGGAGGCTTCACCAGTTAGCTATAGACTATCATATTTCCTCTATGTACTATGTTGTATCTGGAAACAGGTGTTTATAACTGTTCCAGGAATAACTGTTGCGCTCTGATGATGGTATGTATATAAAGTTACTGATTTTTATTTCAAAAGTTATGTTATATAATATATTTTATTCGTTCCGCTGTGAGTTTGTGATTTTCGTTTTCTTCTATTCTAATATTTCTTTCTATTTCTCATGATCTAACTTCTTTCTAATAATGATTCGTATTTCTGTACGATTTGGGTTGGACGTGTGGTGTTATTAGTCAACTCAGATAGTACGGATTTGCGGGCTGTTACAGTTGGTATCAAAGCTTAGGTTGAGCGAATAGCTAGGCTTTTGGGGTTGTGCTCATTAGAGATAGGGTCAGTAGTACCCTAGAATGAGTTGAGTGTATATATATGAGAGAGCGTATTTGTTAATTGATATTAAAAATTGTTTTTTATTGTGTTGTCTAGTCTGTTGGGTGGTTTATGAATTCTGATCGAATCGTGGGACGCCACGAAGTCATAAGAATTTCTAAACACTTGAATGGAAAATTCGACATGGTATTGTTTTTAAGTGGGTAAATGAAATAATTTTACCCAAAATTCTATTTTGATAAAAAAGGAATAATTTTCTAAAGTTATTATAATATATGGATGTGTTGGTTGTTCTTATAATCCAATGAGATTATAGAATTGAAATGGTTATGTATAACCAAGTAAAACTTGTATATGAATGAAATACATACAAATGAGATGAATTAAAACTAGATTCAAACCAGAATTTGGAATTTAAATCCTGGGAAATTAGAAAATATTTTCTGAAGTATATTAGAATAATATAGCTTTGTTTTAAATGGATTTTGAGTAGAAATCATTTCAGATGGATTTTGAAAGTAATAAAGCACAGAACTCACTTCAGTCGCTGGGAAATAATTCTGATGATGACTGCAGCATCGCTAGTATTCATTTTTGAGTTTCTAAGTGATGAGTTGCTATCTGAGAAAAGTTTTTTGAAGGAAATTTGTTTGAAGAAAAACAAATTGGTTTGAAAATTCAAATCTTTTGAATTTGAGATGGAAATAAATATGTATATATTTATATATGATTTCATAAAGATTTGAAATGGAAACCCGGGAATTTGAATTATGGAATTTAAATTTAACTTAAGCAAGTTAAATGGATCGAAGTAAATGAATTGACTAGAATCAATTTGAATAGATTTGAATGAAATATGAATTGGATTTGAGGATATCGAATCACTCAAATTAAATGAATGTAAGCCTATATGATGTGGAATATGAATGAAAACAAAAGTTTTGTAAGAATTAAACTTGGTTGAAATATGAAGAGTTGAGTTTCAACATAAGTGGATTTTGAAAAGATAATGGGCTGTAGCATTTTTTTCTACCATAGCAATTTCGGGGACGAAATTCTTTTAAGGGGGGAAGAACCTTTTCGATTTTGAATATAAATTTCCAAATCGAATTCACTTATTCAAAGCCCAATATCAATTCAAAATCTCATTAACTAATTATTATTTAAATTAGTTAATTCTATTCAATAATCAAAAATCTGATTTCTGTTTCAAAAATCAATCCATTTCTCCAATTGAGTTCACATATAATTCACAACTCAAAATTTGAAATTTTCTAAATAGAAATTCGGATTTTATCCGCTTAAAATCCTCTTATAAAATTAAATAAACCGTTATGGTTTTTAAATGGTTATGGCCTTGTTTTTCTGAAAATTTGATTTTGACATAATTCAAAATATATATTGTGTTAGCTAGTTTGTTGAGTGGTTTATGAATTTTGGTCGAATCATGGGACGCCACGACGTCGATAATAGTTTGTAAATACTTGGATAGAAGATTGAACACGATATTGTTTTTAAGTGGGTAGATGAAATAATTTTACCCAAAATTCTATTTTCGATAGAAAAAAAACGATTCTCTGGAATTATTATAATATATGGATGTGTTGGATGTTAATATTATAATCAAATTAGATTATAAAAATTGGAATGGTTATATATAACCAAATAGATTTGTATATGAATAAAATATACAAATGAGATGAACTGGAATTGGATTTAAGTCGGAATTTGGAATTTAAATCCTGGGAAGTTGGAAAATATTTCCAAAGTATATTAAAATAAAATAGTTTTATTTTAAAACGATTTTTTTTAATAGAATTCATTTTGAATGGATTTTGTAAAGTGATAAAGCACTGAACTCACTTCAGTGACTGGGAAATAATTCGGATGATGGTCGCGACATCATCAGTGTTCATTCTCGGGTTTCTAAGTGATGGATTGCTACCTTAGAAAAGTTTTTGATGGAAAAAATTGTTTGAAAAAAAAAACAAGTTATTTTGGAAAGTTCAGATATTTTGAATTTGAAATAATTATACAATATTTGTATTTATTTATGTGATTTCAAAAGGATTCGAAATAAAAACCCGGGAATGTGAATTCTGGAATAAAATTTAACTTAGACAAATTAAAAGGATCGAAGTGAATAAAATGATCAAATTCAATTTGAATGAATTTGAATTGGATGGAAATATGTTGATTGAAAATCATTCAAATGAATGAAAAAAAACAAAAAGTTTTGGTAGGGCTTAGAAATATATAAAGAGTTGAGTTTCAGCATAAGTATGTTTTGAAAAGTACATAGGTTTGTAGCATTTTTCTTACCTTAGTAATTTCGGGGACAAAGTTATTTTAAGGGGGAAAGAATGTAACGACCCGGATTTCTTATCGATTTATTTTTAATATGTAATATGGATTTAAATATCGAATTGGTAATATAAATTAATTTTTATATTGAGTTATCGATTTAATAATCGAATATAATTTAATTTAGAATATATCGAATTATTGTAATTCGAAATATAATTGAAATCGAAGTTAAAAACTGAATCAAAATGATTCAGATGAAAAGTAGGAATTTTATTTGATATATACGATAAGAAATAACAATTTAATATCAAAGAATTTGTGGTTTTCAAATTTAAATTTTATTATATTAATTTAATATTATATATATGTTTAAATTTAATTTCAGAATATATTCTGTTAAGCTCAGAACACCGTTATTACATTGGAACGATGGTCGGTACGCTAAAATAGCGGTTCACGATTTTTAATTGTGAAACCCGAGATATTTGATTGTGGATAGGATCAAAATCAAATCAGTATCTGTTTAAAAAGAATAAAAATCTTTTTAAATCAAATTGCATTAATTAGAAATCAAAACGTATTAAAATTCATGTACTTCAACTACTACCCTACCTTGTACCCGCATGCAGACATTTCTTCTTTATGAAGTCTATTTTCTCCTATTTAACAACGCGAGATCCCCCTTCCTCTTCTATTCCTTTCTTTCCGTTAATTTCATACAGAACAAAATAAATCGAGGTCCTCTTTTCTGGTTTGAATCCTTCAACAAAGCAATTTGATTTCTCAATGAAATCACTTCATTTCGAATTCGCTTAGCTCGTTCAACGATAGGCTTCACTTCGGTATATACTTTAGTTGGCTCGATCTTATCCTGGAACTCGACAACATAGCCAAGTATTCACGATTTTTGGGAAATCGATTGTCGATTCGGTTGTGGGACGCTTAGGCGAGTTTGCCATGGCCAAGGGTATGCTCGGTGGTCAATAAGGAAAGGTGCGACACATGTTGGTGATGCTCAAGATTAGGGCAACGGTTAGGGCTTTATGGTTTTGGAGTGGCGACGATGTTGGGAGGGATGCGGGGTTCTTCTAGGGATAGACGAGGAGGAGATTCATGAAGGAACAAGGAACAGTGATTGTATATGGGCTTGGCTGAGGAAGTTCGGCCATTTTTCCTGCATATGGTTCTTTTCTTGAAGAAGGATTTGTCGAGACAATAGGGTTGAAGGCTGATGGTCGTAGCAGCAATTTCAGTGGATTTTGGGAAGTTTTCTTTTCAGAAAGGTGCGAATTCAGTCGAGAAGATTCATAGCCGATGATTTGGAAAATAAACAGGATATTCGACAACTGCAATTTCGGTGAGTAAATCTCACTCACCTTTTATTTAAAATTATTTTTATCAGTTAAAAATAATTGTTTGTTGCTTGTTTGATAGCATTCAATATTTTGGTGCATCTTAAATATATTAGTTATTTAGGCTTGGTGGTTGCTATTATATATATATATATATATATTGGTGGTTGGATTTCCCGCAGTATCATTAGCGGATGCCCGCGGTACCATTAGCTGATGATTACCCTATACGCCCCACGCTATGATAGTGGATGACCTTCTATACCGTGATATCCTGCCTCGAAGCAGGATGGGTATTATTTATGCTGACTAACGTCTGTGAATGCAGGAAAAACAGGTTGGAGAGATCCAACTGGATTCCTCAAAAATATATTATCTGTTTGTTTGCTTGTTTGCACCTATACTGTCATATATGATGTGTTAGAAAAATAAATAATGGGTTGTTTGGTGTTTAAATATCACTGGGCCTAAATGTTGATATTTTAAAATATCATGAAAAAGGAATTTTTCAGATTTAAAAAGGAAATTCTATTTTTCTAAAATAGAATTTGAAATTTGGATAGAATAAAAATATTAACTTGTTTTAAAAGAATAAAAACAAATAGTTCTTTTATAAACGAAGCTTATAAATGAAGTGAAAAGAATTATCATTGGATAATTCAGAAATAAAAAACAAGTGTGAAATTGAAAAGGGAAATCTATTTTTCAAAAGTAGAAATATCGATTTCAAAAGAAATTGAAATCGAGACTTGTTTAAGAATGAATAAAGAAAATTCTAATAGAAACTTAATATAAATTCAAATGGTATTCAAATATAGAATTTGAATATAGATAATATAAAGGAAATTTAAATATATAATTTGTATATAGGAAGTGAAATGGAATTTGAATAAAGAAAATTTAAATATAGAATTTGAATATAGAAATTCAAATGGAGTTTGAATATAGAGAATTTGAAATAGAATTGAAATAGAATTTCAATATAGAATTCAAATAGAGTTGAAATGGAAATTGAATATATGAAATTCAAATAGAGTTGAAAGGGGAATTTGAATATAGAATTCAAATAAAGTTGAAATGGAAACTGAATATAGGAAATTTAAATAAGAATTGAAATGGAATTTGAATATAGAAGATCGAAGTATAAATAAATATATTACCGAGTAAGGAAAAATTGACAATTATAGATAATCGAAAATATTAGGTTGGATTGGGAAACTGATTTGATATATATATTAAAAATATATTAGAATGGAGTTAGAATTTATATATAAACGAAGTTCAAACGTTTATATATATAAATATAATTAAAACGAACTCGCCGCAGCGCGGTAGTTCGTAAATTGGCATTTCGAACTTCAATTGAGTATACTTAACTCAATTGAAGTCGGAATTCTTTGAAACATAAAACGTTAGGACCGATTTGATGATAGTTTTTTAATGGAGAAGAAAAATCTAGGTTTCATCGAATAGATTTTGACTTATGTCAAAATCAAATTTTCAGAAAAACAGCGCTAGAACCATTATAAAACCATAACGGTTTATTTAAATAAATAAAATGATTTTGAGCAAATAAAATCCGAATTTCATTTAGGAAAAATCCAGATTTGAGTTATAAATAATATCTGAACTCGAGTCAAGTAATGAAATGATTTTTGAAACAAAATCAAACCAGATGTATAATTGTTGAGTAGAATTAACTAATGTAAGGAAAAATTAGTTAATGGAATTTCAAATCGAAATTGGACTTTGGATCAAAAAAAAGGTTTGTAAATTCATATTCGAAATCGAATATGAAACTTGAATTAGAAATGGCATTCGATTGTTTGAAAATAAATTAATTTATATTTGAATGTGATATGTTCGAATAACAAGTGAAATATAAGAAGCTAATTAAAGAATAAATGGGCGAAACTTAATTCAAACGAATGGATTGGGTTGAATTGAATTGAAAACAGGTGAACATGTGTTCGACAGGTATGGAATGAAGTATATGAAGATTTTAATTTTTGGGCCCAACAAAAAGGTACATATTTAAATTCCATATGAGGTTTTATGCGCCGTGTAGGCAAGCTGCTTGGCTTTTTCTTTTTCTTTTTTATTGGAGAGGCCTGTGTGGCGGTTTGGGGATTTTCCCGATGCTCCCGGTACAAAGGAGGTTATGGCGAAATTTTCGGGAAATTTAGGGAGTTAGAATATTTTTAAGAAATTTTGATAGTTAGAAATAAATGTATCGATACATATAGAATTCCATAAGGAAACGAACTAAAAATAGTATATTATTAACAAAAAGAAAATCTGTGAATTTAAATCGAGTAAGGATAGAAAGAGGAAAGTATATATGTTGTAGAAATGGAAAACTGATTTAATATAGTGTTGATTATTCGAATTAGCAGTCTTGTCTGTTTTGAAGTTAATAATATTTTCAGTCAAGGTCTGAGAGGTAATAATACCCCAACTCGATTGGTTTCATTATTAGCTGATAAATAGCAAGGTTCAGTATCAAAGAGAAATATTTAAAGAGATTTAGTCGAATGCAGTATTTTGGGTTGTTGTAACAATGTTTTACATAACATTTGTTTTAACCCAAAATAAGTAGAATTTTGGAAATATAATAATAAACATTTCCTAAGTCTAAAAATGAACTGGCGTGAAAGAGATAAGTAAGTGGAATGTTCTCCAATTTTAAATAGAAGATACTTTCTAAATATAAAAAATAAAAGAAGTTGATATTTGGTAATGTTTTTCAAACAGCGTAAGAGACCAAGATGATTATTGAAAATATTTGGCTAACAAATATTGATAAGGAAATACAGTAGTGATTTAATTAATGAATGAAATATTTATTAAAGGCCTAGTGATTGTTTGATGTTTTGAATGGATGTTAGTTTTCTTCGATAGTTAAATAACCGACTATCGAAGTTTTTGCCAATATCGTTGTCAATACGGAGAGACCGGTTGGATTATTATCCGGGAACCGCTCTGTATTGGTAGTAACGTTGCGAATCAGATTATATAAAGATAATCAGAGATGGAGAAAAGTGCAAGGACTTTTCTATTAACAGAAATTGTGCCTTCGGTTTCGTTCAGTCCCAAAACGAATGTATATGGACGAATGTCTGACAAAGTATTTCCAATGATCGAATATGATTGTTTTGTACAAATATACATGGTGGAAACGGATTTATTCGCTTAGCATAATATCCAGAATATTTGTGCAAATCAATTAGTGATTAAGAGATCTGACAATGTGGCATTCAAAGTGATTGTGCTATCAATGAATGGAAAGTAATCGTAGCCTCAAGCCTCAACAACTGGGAAATGACAAAAATCGGGCAGGCAACATGGCTATGTGGGTCACTCTCATTAGGGTGTATTATCACCTATCTAGAGATTCATTTAATTCCTTATTCTATTCGATGTTGTCCCATTCGGGAAACGGTTGCAGATCCCGACTGTTGGTGATATACATTCGATACACTCAAGCGAAATGAGTGGTCGGTCATGTGTGGGCCGGGTTGTAAGACGTTCTTGTTGAACCCAGTGTATTCCTCTCTAGAGATACACTATTGGAAGGTGGTTCCATACCTTGTCATGTTGGAAATCCAACCTCCAATAAATTTCTGCTGTGTACTATGTTGTATCTGGAAACAGGTGTTTATAACTGTTCCAGGAATAACTGTTGTGCTCTGATGATGGTATGTATATAAAGTTACTGAGTTTTATTTCAAAAATTATGTTATAAAATATATTTCATTCGTTCCGCTGTGAGTTGTGATCTTCGTTTTCTTCTATTCTAATATTTCTTTCTTTCTATTTCTCATCCTCCTAACTTCTTTCTAATAATGATTCGTATTTCTGTGCAATTTGGGTTGGACGTGTGGTGTTATTAGTCAACATAGATAGTATAAACGAAATATTTAATATTTAATTTTAAATATTTAATATCATTTTAAATATTGAGTTGATAATATAAATGAATTTTTATATTAATTTATCGATTTAAAAATCGATTTCTATTTAATATTGAATATATTTAATTATTGTAATACGAAATATAATTGAAATCGAAGTTAAAACTGAATCAAAACAATTCAGATGATCAATCTATATTCTATTTGAATACAGACAACGGTAATAATAATTTATGTTCAAAGAATTTATTTGTTTTGAATTTAAATTATATCAATTTAATATGGTTATTTTATATATACATTCGAATTGAATTTTATAGTTTATTCTGTTGAGTCCAGAATAGTGTAATTACATTGGAACGACGGTCGGTACGCTAAAATAGCGGTTCACGATTTTTAATTGTGAACCCCGAGATATTTATAATGGATAAGATCGAAATCGAATCAAAAATCAAATCGATATCTATTTAAAAAGAATAAAAAATCCTTTGTGTCTAATCGCATTAAATAGAAATCAAATCGTATTAATTTTATAGTCAAATCAAAAATTTACTTAATGGTGAAGTATCCACCTTTATAAAACCACGTCACTTCCTCTTTATTCATTACTTTCGATCTTCTGCCAATACTAAAATGAAAACAGAAAGCTTCAGAAACACTCAAAATTTGTCGCACCTCAATATATATATTCAAATCCAATATCCACTTTTTATCTTGCTCTCAAACACAAAATAGAAGAATCTAAGGTCGAGTACGATAGTGTGGAGAGCAGTATGAGTCGCGATCTCTGTTAGGGGGTTCAACAGTTTTTCACTCATGCCTAGGGCATGGTTGGGTGAAGTCGACGCTTAGTTTATGGTTGTCGATGGGTTCGGGATTTATGGAGCGCAAGTGTCGATGGCACTAGGAGGACCTTCGAGGGTCTGAAGCGGAAAGTATGATGGTCTGCGATGGACGCAGTGAGGATTAGGGTTCGCCAGTGGAGTTGTGAATCAAAGTCGCGATGGAGCAATTAAAGTAGCGCGAGTTCACCTGTAGCAACGTGAAGTCTGGGGTCGTGATGTCATTGGAGGATTTGTAAACCAGAGACACCTTTCACCTATGACTGTTGAGAGGGGAAAAAACGATTTTTGTCATTTTTATGGGGGTATTGAAGAGAATATGCTGATGGTCTTAACTGTGGGGCTTGTTCATTATGGGTTAGTGACTGTGGAGGTTAGTAGAAAAGGAGAAGCTGAAGGAAGAAGGGCTGCAAATGCTGCAGGTCACGGCAGTATCAATAAGGCAGAAGAGTGAAGAGCAATTATGGTATTCCATTAATTTAAGATAGATAATTAACCTAAGTATTTTTATTAGTGTGAACTAAGTTTAAATTAAATACATGGAAATTAGTTAATAAAGAAATAAAATGTGTAAACTAATCATTCGAGAAATATTAATCTTTAATTCCGAATTTGTTTACATGTGGGTAATTAATTAAATTTGTATACTTCGGTAATTGAAATTTTATTTGTTTTACATTGAAAAACAGTGAAACGGAGGAACCACTGTACAATCTACATAATAGACTTCATCGGGTATTCTGCGCAAATAAAAACCCGGGTGAGTAAATCTCACTCAAATTTATTGTTTATAGTTATTTTTATCGTTAAAAATAATTGTTGGTTGCTTGGATGCGTTTAAATATTTTTGTGGTTACTATATATTAGTTATTTAGGCATGGTTGTGGCTATTATATATATATATATATATATATATATATATATATTGGTGGTTGGATTTCCCGCAGTATCATTAGCGGATGCCCGCGGTACAATTAGCGGATGATTACCTTATATGCCCCACGCTATGATAGTGGATGACCTTCTATACCACGATATCCTACCTCGAAGCAGGATGGGTATTATTTCTGTTGACTAACGTCTGTGGATGCAGAAAAAACAGGTTGGAGGGATCCAACTGGATTCCTCAAAAATATATTATCTATTTTTTTATTTTTTTGCACATATACTGTCATATATGATGTGTTAGAAAACCTGAAATAAATAATTGGTTATGTGATGTTTAAATATCACTGGGCTTAAACGTTGATATTTTAAAAATATCGAAAAAGAAAATTTCCAGAGTTAAAAGGAGAAATTCTATTTTTCTAAAATAGAATTTGAAATTTGAATAGAATAAAAATATTAACTTGTTTTAAAAGAATAAAAACAAATAGTTCTTCTATAAATGAAGTTTATAAATTTAGTGCCCGACAAAAAGGTACAAGTTTAAATTCCATATGAGGTTTTATGCACCGTATCGGCAAGATGCTTGGCTTTTCCTTTTTCTTTTTGATTGGAGAGGCCTGTGTGGAGGTTTAGGGATTTTCCCGATGCTCCCGGTACAAAGGAGGTTATGGCGAAATTTTCCGGAAATTTAAGGAGTTAGAATATTTTTAAGAGAATTTGATAGTTAGAAATCAATGTATCGATATATATAGAATTCGATAAATAAATGAATTTAAGAATAGAATATTATAAACAAAGAGGAAATCGATAATCTAGTAATAGAGAGAGAAACATATATACGTTTAAAAATGAATGATTGGTTTGTATGGTGTTGATTTTTCGGGAATAATGGTTTTGTCTGTTTTGAAGCTAAAGATGTTTTCAGTCAAGGTCTAAGAGGTAATTCTACCCCAACTCGATTGTTTTCATTACTAACTGATAAATAGCAAGATTCAATCTCGATAATCAATATTTGAATAAGATTTAGTTGAATACAGTATTTCGGGTTGTAACAATGTTTTACACCACATTCCTTTTTACCCAAATAAGTAGAATTTTGGAAATATAACAACAAATATTTCCTAAGTATATAGGTGAATAATCGGGAAAGAAAGAAGTAATTGGAATGTTCTCCAATTATAAATAGAAAATATTTTCTAAGTGTAGAAAACAAAAGAAGGCGAGATATGGAAATGTTTTCCAAATGGGTAAGAGGCCAAGATGATAACTGAAAATATTTAGTTAATTAATATTGATAAAGGAAGTGGAGAAGTGATTTAATTAATGAAATATAAATTAAAAGGCCCAGTGATTGTTTGATGTTTTGAATGGATGTTTGTTTTTCTTCGATAGTTAAATAACCGACTATCGAAGTATTTGCCAATATCGTTGTCAATATGGAGAGACCGGTAGGATTATTATCCGATAACCACTCCGTATTGGCAGTAGTGTTGCAAATCAGATTATATGAAGATAATCGAAGACGAGTGAAGTGCAAGGACTTTTTTCTGTTAATAGAAATTGTGCCTTCGGTTTCGTTCAATCCCAGGATGAACGTATATGGACGAATGTCTGACAAAGTATTTCCAATGATCGAATATGTTGATCTATACAAATATGGTGGCAACGGATTTATTCCCTTAGCATAATAGCCAGAATATTTGTGCAAATCAATTATTGATTAACGGATCTGACAATGTGGCATTCAAAGTGATTGTGCTATCAATGAATGGAAAATAATCGTGGCCTCAAGCCTCAACAACCGGGAAATGACAAAAATCGGCCAGGCACCATGGCTATGTGGGTCGCTCCCATTAGGGTGTATAATCACCTATCTATAGATTCATTTAATTCCTTATTCTATTCGATGTTGTCCCTTTTCGGGAAACGGTTGTTGATCCTAACCGTTGGTGATATACATTCGATACACTCAAGCGAAATGAGTGGTCGTTCATGTGTGGGCCGGGTTGCAAGATGCTCTTGTTGAACCCAGTGTATTCCTCTCTAGAGATACACTATCGGAAGGTGGTTCCATACCTTGTGATGTTGGAAATCCAATCTCCAATAAGCGCCCTGCGATTTTTGATTTTATATTATATATGGAGCGTGACATGCAAGAGTTCCGCTAGATTGTTATTTATTTGATTTAGACACTATTATAATATCACTGGATTTTCATATCAAAGTGTTTTGGGTTATAGTAAGGTAAAAACCGTCCATGTTTATGTGTGGGTTAGTCTTACTATTAACTTTTCTTTCGAAAGGATTTTTGAAAGTTAAACAAATGGTTGGAGTTTACTCACACCAGTCCCATGACTGACCCAGAGTTTATTTTGTTTGTCTTTCCTAAACTCTTGGGTGCCCAAATTTGTACGGGCAGTCAAGTAGTCGGTATTTTTCAGATTCACTTGGAAGAGCTGGAAGCAGGAGGCTTCACCAGTTAGCTATAGACTATCATATTTCCGCTGTGTACTATGTTGTATCTGGAAACAAGTGTTTATAACTATTCCGGGAATAACTGTTGTGCTCTGATGATGGTATGTATATAAAGTTACTGATTTGTATTTCAAAAGTTATGTTATATAATATATTTTATTCGTTCCACTGTGAGTTTGTGATTTTCGTTTTCTTCTATTCTAATATTTCTTTCTTTCTATTTCTCATGCTCTAACTTCTTTCTAATAATGATTCATATTTCTGTGCAATTTGGGTTGGACGTGTGGTGTTATTAGTCAACTCAGATAGTACGGATTTGCGAGCCGTTACAGTTAAAACAATAAACTCCAGGTCAGTCATGTGACTGGTGTGAGAACTAAAAACAGTTATTAAATCTTTACTTTAAAAATAAAGTAAATTAAGGGACCACGCCGTATAATACGAAACGGGTTTCCTCCCAAGAGTACTAGTGCATAGAATAAACAACGCAATGCTTTTTGGAAAAATGAAGCTATTATAGGACCCAGGTCCCATCACACAATGCAACGCAAGCAGGAGGATAGGGTTTTCCCTTTTAATAGCCAAATAATGCTTGATACATGAAATTTCATGATTTATTATTACTATAAGTGTATAGTGTCAAAAACAACTTCAAATATAAATGTATCAATCATAGACGGCATGGGTACCATATATCATGTCGCCATACTAGGCTCTACAATCAAAACTAAAATGTCACGTATTGGAAATTGGATTTCCGTCCTGAGTCTAGGCAAGGGATGTACTCCTAACCGCTTCGAGACACTCTAGCAAATGTCTTAGGACTGCACACTCTGGGCGATCCCTGGATCCTCCAAGGCAGGTCCACACATACGTAAGTGGATTGGCAATTCCTCAACACACGTTTCCCGATCCTATAAGACCTATCCAGCGGCTCCGTATTAACCGATATATCTGAGGCGCCTTGCGTTCCAACAACCACATGGGTAAAAATATAAAAAATTCAGGGCTTGCAAAACCCCGACACCAACCATAGCTAGAAAGAAACGTCATGTTCTCCTTGGGTCCCTTATCCCGTTTTTGACTCATACCAAGGTGTGAAGCCCATGAATTAATGCTATACACAAAGCGGCGCTATATTAAAGCTATGCTTTGATCATCAACCGCAAGACTCTCCTTTTCAACAAAAGCCTTGATCATCTGCATCTCAACATGCCATGCAGGCAATTCACGCCATGCGACTGATGTCTATCGATATATAACCTCTGAGCTCGTACATCTCAGAGAAGGGCGTTAAGCAAGAGAATAAATTCTCCGCCGCCAAACAGATATATATTTAATAGAAATCAATCAACATAGAATAAAATCCAATGTCAGACACACATCCATTTACAAGTTCATTCTGGTTCTGAACGAAACCGGAGGCACCTTATTCCTCGTCCTATATGTCCAATACAGGAGAGAGGTCCTCGCATATCCGATCGATCTCCAAGTACGTCTAGATGATCACCACTTATTACCGCGTCTTGGGTATACAGCCCAACCAAGACATCAGTAATCATCCAAACGATGTGAAGACCCCCGGTCTTTTACCACCGTCTTCATCGTCGACTTATCGTCGAATCAGTTATTCAGAATGGGTATAAACCCGGCCTTTCCGAATAACTCATGTATATAATAAACAAGTCTTGTAAAAACACAACATACGCCTCATTCCAATTCTGAATATTCTTTTATTTAAATATTCATATCCTTTAGGAAAGGTTCCCATTAATTTTATCAAAGATAAATTCTTTAAAATTTATCCTTTAATCTTCCTTCGGATCTCATTCAAACCATATTAAGGTTTTCCAAACTAGTCGAGATTAGCGAACCTTACCGAAGTAATCATTAATTTTATTTCCCAATCCCAACCTATACATCCCATGGAGCAAAACTGGTCGTACTCCATATTTAACACCACGGTGTTATCGGTAAATTTAATTACCATTTCACGTTCAAATCTAATTAAATATTTAACTATCGCTAGGAGCAAAACTGGTGATACTCTATTCTTGATCATTTCCCAAATTTGATAATTTAAATTATCAATTCCCATTTTAATCTAATTAGAGGTTCATTAAAACTCTACTTAGTTTTAATCTTCCCAAAAATCAATATTAATGATTATTTAACTTTGGAAACACAAACATGCCGCAACGACATTCTACGCCGTACTATTGATTTCTGCCGATATATAACCTCTAAGCTCGTACGTCTTAGAGAAGGGTGTAAAGCAAGAGAATAAATTCTCCACCACCAAACTGATATATATTTAGCAGAGATCAACCATACAGTTCGAAATACAATGTTAGACATGTAATCCTGTCTTTAACTGGGTTAAAGAACTAATGTCATTTAAAAAAAACAGTTCACAATAAACCCAAATCGCATTCCATTAATTATGGAATCTTCACAGAAAAACAAATCAATATATAATCGATATCAATTTTCGTATCCGACTAATAATATAAATGGAATAACGGCAAAGCCTTTTAAATTCCATATGTATTAACAGTCTTCCTCCATATAAGCTCATTTCGATTATTATCAAACGAATTCCATTCAATTCCAATTTAATATATTAAATTGGAAAACTTTACCTTGGAGAATTCCCGTTAAATCTTAATAAAAAGATATATAAATTCCAAATCCCATTTCACTGTAAATCGGGTTAAAGAACGAATATCCTTGAAAACACAGCTCACGATAAACCCAATTCACATTCCATTTTATTCCCATTAAATGTTAACTAACTGAAAACACTAATAATCTTAATTAAAAGATTTATTCTTTTCACACGGGGTTCAAGAACAGTGTTATTTAAGACACCATTCACGACAAACCCAAAATCCAATTTGATATCAAATATAAGGCTCTAAATAGAAATTATACCAGCTTATATTCAATATTAAATTCGGAACCCAACAAATATCATTTTTGGAAATAACGATATAAAATATATCTTCCAAATTTCCATAACAATATCCATAGAACCCAGAATCCAACATCGAAATATTCCGATGATAATTTTGATTCAAATCCATTCCAATTCATATATTGGAAATTCTGGTTATTTTTAAAACCATTTCAAATCCAATTTATTTATTTAAAAAAATATTGGATTTATAATTCTAGTTCATAACTAGTTCATTTTGATAAAAATATATTTTTATCTTTACAAACGAGGAGTTTTTCGTCCCAATTAATTTCAAATCATTTATAATGATTTTACACTAATTATTGATATTTTTAATAATTTTAATCAAGGCCCGTACAGTCGATTTCCATAAACAGCCATCCTAAATCGGACATCAAAATCACATTTTGATCCATTTTTGATTATTATTTTAAAATATTAGTTATTTTAAAATATTCATTACTCGTCATTTTTTAATATTTGTTAATTTAAAATATTCGTTCTTTCCGAACTGGAATCAGACACAGTCAATTACCATATAATTTTATTTATATGGGTTTCATACAACACATGTATGCAACAACAATCAAATACAGTCAACCATCATCCAGAGTGCATTACACAACTGCATAAGCATTAAATATTAATAATCAACGCTTACAACAGCTTGTCAACCAATCGATAGACATACAACTAAATAATTGGGATTAATGTACATCAAATTTCATCCCAATACCCATGTGGGGTTTTCAAACAACAAACATAGATTTATTTGTGTAGTTGGGCGATGTGTAAAATATGTCGTCCCAATCCATATCAGTCAAATGTGTGTACAAATACAACTCGTCCGATTTGTAAATGAATATTTATTTTATTCATATACACGTTAAAAATTATATTTTTAACTATAATATATTTATTTCAACACATGAATATTTTTAATTTCCATTACACATTAAAATGATATTTTTAATGATTAAATATTTTATTCAACACATGAATTTTTATTTCGTATCACAATCAATAGTCAATTTCCACAACTCAATACAATCCAATCAAACAAGTCGTCTGTTGTCCATGGACGACGATGTCGGGTGCTGCTAAGCACCGTCTACATTCTAGTGCATATTTTAACTAAAAAATAAAATTTTAAGTGAGAAGTTCTCACCTTTGGCCACTCCTCCAGTTCTATTTCTGAATCGTTTGTATTTGTCCGAAATTCTAACGAAGTCCTTTCCACATTGTTCATAATAAAAATCACATTTTTATTTCAACGCTACATATATAAAAATCATATTTTTATAACGATGTTATTAGTATAAAAATCATATTTTTACATTCGCTACTTCATTATAAAAATTATATTTTTAGATTCGCTACTTTATTATAAAAATCAAATTTTTATATTCGCTACTTCATTATAAAAATAAAAATTTTATATTCGCTAGTTCATTATAAAAATCAAATTTTTATATTCGCTACTTCATTATAAAAATCAAATTTTTATATCGCTACTTCATTATAAAAATCAAATCTTTTTCGATATAAAAATCTAATCTTTTTCAATATAAAAATCTAAACTTTTCTATATTAAAAATCTAATCTTTTTCAATATAAAAATCAAATCTTTTTCAATATAAAATCTAATCTTTTCTATATTAAAAATCACTTCTTTTCTATATCGTTGTTCACATAAATAAAGATTAAATCTTTATATGTTAAAAATATAAATAAAAATCATATTTTAATTTGTAAAAATCCCTTTTTAATTGTAAACATCACCTTTCTATATACATAAATAATCAAAACAAAGATAAAAACTCACTGTGTAAAAAAAGGGGGGGATTTCCTGCTGCACGGTGAACTGGAGTTGAGCGCGCCCTCCAATCTCACGCTCGCAGTCTTCGTCAGAGGCGGGGATGAGCTCGGAGGGGGATGACGGTGGACGGCTGGGTGGTGCGGTGGCTCGATAGGGCGGTTTTAAGGTTTGGGGGAATGGGGGTTTCAAATTGGGGTGGAGAGGAGAAGGGGGGACGGCGGAGGAGGATCGGAAGGGTGTTGGGGCGCGGCCGGACGTGAGGGAGGGTGGCAGCGCCGGCGCGGGGGCGTGTGGAGGAGCGGTTTCGTCAGTTGCGGTTTTTTTTATTTGTAAAAACTAACGAGGGGGGATGTTTGGGAAGAGGAATAATAAGGGTGAGGATTTTTATTTAAATTATTTATTATTATTATTATTTATAAAGGTAAATTTTTGTCCAAACTCCAATTCACATCCGATGATTGTTGTCCCTAGCTAATTACCCCCATTCCGAATACAATGGGATATGCATCGTAAGCCAGTTCGGCTATCTCGATCAGTTTTTATTAAATTTAAAATATAAATCATTATATTTTAAATTCAACCGCACATTTTAATTTACCGGAGCCACATATGGACTCCATAAATTCAAAAACAAATATGGCTATGTTTTGACGATATGGTCCTAACAAAACTAATTTCGTCGAATTTGGAGACCATTTGAAAAACGGTCATTTCCCAGTCGATTAAATTCAAACTGAAATTACCTAACACGTTTAAATTCACCGCGCTCATATATTGATTCCAAAAATTATGAAAATTGGAATCAAGCAATAATTTGACATTCCGGATCCAACAAAAGTAGTCTCATCGGAAACGGAGGTCGTTTGCAAAATCGCTATTTTTAAGGGCTATATTTCCATGACGACTATTCTGAATTTTCAATTGGGCATAACTTTTTATTCCCGCTATGAAATATGGATTTTTCAGATTCGTTGGAAAGATATTTTCAAACAAATTCAAATATTTCTGGTTTTACCTCCGGTTTATTTTGAATCATGTACATTCATTTGAAATTTGAAATTTGAAATTGAAATTTAAAACTACTGCGCCATTTCTAATTCCTTTTATAATTAAAATAAATATTTATATTCTAATTTTGATTTATATAAATATATACGTTCTAATTCTGTTCAAAATAAATTTCTAGTCATTATTATTTAACATAAATCATTTTAAGTATCCAAAATTCATTAAAATTGCCAAAATAAAAATTTTAAATTGGTTCTGATTTTCCGAGTTGTTACAATGTATCTATGATCATCTCTGTTGTGGGTGACTCATATAATTGATCATTTAAGTTTAAGATTTTCGTAAATTCCTTATAAACACTATTCACCCCTACCTTCTAGTGTTGGTCTTACCTTGAGAACCGCGCATTCCACGTTACCTTACAATTGGTATCAGAGCATAGGTTTTGAAAAAGTTCATAATCTGATTTTTGAAAATACTAAAGGGCAGCCATCACTAGTAGAGGGTTAGTCCACTGTTAGACCACCATTGTTTAATGATAGTGATTATTCATATTAGGCATGTAGAATGAAAATATATTTACAATCAGTAGGTTTTGACACATGGAATAATACACAGACTGAGTATGTTGAACCCACAACTAATTTTGCACAATGGACTATTGAACAAAAGGCTGCTGCACAAAGCAATTCTAAAGCCAGGAATACGTTGTTATGTTCATTAGATAAAAATGAATTTAATAGTGTTAGTTTGTAAATCTTCTTATGAAATATGAATAATATTACAAGTTACTCATGAAGAAACCAATAAAGTTAAACAGACAAAGATATCAGTGCTAATTAATCAGTTTGAGTTATTCAAAATGAACGAGAATGAATCTATCTCTGATATGTATTGTAGATTCCAAGAGATAGTGCATTCATTAATAACATTGGGAAAGACTTATTCAGAAGAAAACCAAGTAAGAAAAATATTTAGTTTATTGACTCCAGAATAGGATCGGAAAACATTGGAATTGAAGAAGCCAATAATGTCAGTGAAATGAAGATTGAGGAGTTAGTTGGGAATTTGATGTCGTTTGAAGTCCAATTACAGAAAAGAAAGGAAAATAAGCCCACTGAAAAGAAATCTATTGCATTCAAAGCAATAACAAATGGTTCCGACTTAAGTAGTGAAGACGATGAAGAAATTTCCTTAATGACAAGAAATTTTAGAAAATTTCCGAGATACAACAAAGAAATAATTTTCAGAAAATAACTTCGCTTAGGAGTGCCCTATTGCTCTTTAGTATCGAATCTCTTCCTTCCCTACGTAATGGAACTCCTAACTTTGGACAGAGAGTGATTGCCGACTTTAGGTGTTGGTACCGACTCTGTTGACTTCACAGCTTGTTCTCTTTTTAGAGTCACTCACACTCATTTATTGAAGACTCCTACCTATAAGGCGAGAGAGTGACTAGGCCGCAAAGGTGGAGCAAGGGAGTACTTATGAACGAAGAACTGGTAACTAACCTCTTGACTAACAGCTTGCCTTCGTTAGAAGGAAAGAAAGCTTATCCGCGCAATCCATTTAATCAAGAAGGTTCAGGAAGACATGATTATCGATGTTATAACTGCAACAAACCAGATCATATTAAGAGAATGTGTCAATATCCAGATAAAACAACTCGACAAGCAGACAATACTGATTCGTCAAAGAAAAGAAAGAGGGCTTACGCAGCAACTTTAGATGATTTAGATCATCATCAAGTGATGAAGAGCTAGAAACCGTAAATTCAAATATGTGCTTCACAGTGATTCAGAATTCAGAAAATATCGAAGAAATGGATCTAAAAACCAGGTACACCTTAATTAATTTTTTGGTTGAATGGATGTTTTGTTTGCTTGCTTTGTTTTGAATTTGAAATTTAAACTTGAAAATTCAAAACTGAAATTTAAAATTCAAATTTAAAATTTGAACTTTGAAATTTAAAATAATGATAATAAAATAATAAATATATTAATAAAATAAATTTTCGATGTTTGTTAAGATTAATATTAATTCAGTAAATAATAAAACCTGAAATATAAATCGGTAATATAATAAAACCAAAAGTCAAAATAACATGTCCTTTGAAAATTCTGCATGTATGTCGAAATACATAAATGGCCATGTCGATATAAAGACCAGAAAATGAAATTCAAATTTTGAATTTCAAAAGTTTAGACTTTCAAACTTCCCTCCAACTTTTCTCCAACTCCCAAGGTCTGAAAATGTGTCATTGATTTCAGAAAAGTTGTGCATATATATATATATATATATATTCAATCTTATTCTCTCTACTTTCACTCAAAATTCAAACAACTCTCTTCATATCTATACTCTTCAAAAACTTTCTAATGGCTTCCTCTAGCACTCCTCAAACAATGAGATTATCCAAAACCATCAAAGGATATCTCTACAATGATAGAGAAGCAATCAACACCTATGTTGACTACGTAGCAAATACAAAAGTCAATACGGGAGCTTCCTCCTCTTTGGAGATTTTCCATCTTACGATCTTCCTTTTCTTTTCAATCATAATGAAGCCTTAAGCTTGGTTGACGCTCGGGATAACAATGAAGTATGTTACCCGAAACATGTCAAAATGTTCTATGCAAATCTTAATTGTGGCTTTTACGAAGGAGATGAAAATCAAATATAGAGTAGCGTAAAAGGCACTCAAATCGTTCTAGATTGTGAAATTTTGGGTAATATCTCGAATTGCAAGAGCACGGGCATAGATTTTTCAAAATTCAAAATCAAAGAAATGGATTTGGAAACCTTTCATCACATATTTGAAACCGATGCTCACTTGGAATTCAAAAATAGCTTTTCCCGCCCAAAAACAAGAATTGTAAACCTCCTCCTTTAACATACCATCACTCCACGTTCCAGAAATTTCAACAACCCAACTTTCAAAGTCCAAAAAGCTCTCTTTGTTATTATTGGTGGTTATGTCATCAATTGGGCCGATATGATCTTAAAAGAATTTAAGCCCAAAGAAATGTCAACTAGAGAAAACATTCTTTATTATGAAGTTTACCTTACTCGAATTTTCAAATATTTCGGAGTTGATCTCAAGGGAGAAGAATTTGTACCAGGAAAGGTGTTTGACTCCACAAATATACACCTTATGCAAATTCCACTCACCTTCAAGCCTTATGAGACCTTCGAAGATAAACAAGCTTGAATGCAATAAGAACAAGAACCTACGAATATCGAAGAAGAAGAAGAAACTTCTTTGAAAAGTGTAGAGTGTCCACTCAACAGTAGAACCATTTCCAAAAAGATATTTGTTCAAAATCAAGTAAGACTAGCCAAGAACCAAAAAAAAAGCTCATAAAGATGCTTACTCATATGTCTAAGTTCATTGGCAAAATAGGAAGAAAACTTGGAATTTCATCTTCCTCCTCATCATCCGCTGGATTCTAAGCTTATCTAGTTTATATTACCTTTCATATTTGCTTGTATTTACTTTCGAATCTCATATTTAGTGTCTCGTAATTAGTTGGATGTATTTACTTTCAAGTTGAAATGAATGGTGGTTTATTTATGTTAAAACTATTTTTAAGTTACTGTAAAAACATTAGAATTAAAGAAATTAAAATAGTATATTAAGAATTAACAAAAATTGAATTTTTTCAAATTTTTTATAATATATATCGACATACATATATCCCTATGTCGACATATAACTGCCAAGTTTTCATATTTGTTCTAAATTTAAAATTCATATAACTAACTCATGTCCATTCAAATCCAACGAAATCCAGACCCTACATAAACCTATTTCCTCCAGAAATTTTTATTCTATCGTTTCTCCTTCTTCTCTAATCATTTCTTATCTAAAACTATCAAATTATGGCAAATCCAATACATAATTTGAGTGAGAATCTTGAAGAAACCTTGAATTATTTCAAGAACATCCTATGCATAATACTACGGAATTAGCGCCATCTCGAATTGAGTCAAAAAAAAATGGTAGAACAACAAGAGAATAACTTACTTTGATGCCATCCGCTCGCTAATATCTTCTCTTTTCAGAGATGAAGACAACAATCCCGCTAAGGTACCACCTACGAAAAAAGATGAAGATTGGGAGGTCATCAAGAAAGATCGAATATTTGGAGGAGACAAATGGGTAGAAGTTCCAAGAGACGTTTGATTTGAAATTGCTTTGGTATGCTTTGTGTGATTGGTTTGATCTAAATTTGTTTGAACATTGTTTGTAAATATTGCTTGGATAGGATTGCTTAGATTTAAAACTTGTATGTACATAGATTGATACACTTGTAAATATTAACACTTGAATTGATTATTTATTCTGTTTTTTATAGTCATGAATTTAGGGGGAGTATTATAATCATAGGATATTTATAGATAGATATAGGATTTAGGGGGAGTATATTTAGAATTTTTTTTTGTTAATGACAAAGGGGGAGAAATTATAAAATACGGTTTAGTTAGCCTTAGTTTAAGGGGGAGTATGTAGAATTCATGATGATAGGGGGAGTATTAGAAAGATCAGAATCAACATGTATAAACAAGTATAAATATTTTATAAACTAAGGTTGTCATCATCAAAAAGGGAGAGATTGTTGGAGAATGGAGTTTTGATGACAACTATCTTATTTCAATTATCATTATTAATTGATTATAAAATATATACTAACAACTCTAACTAGAATATATATATATATACACACACACATGCAGGATTTGTATATAGGACTTCAATATTGAAGACTGTACAGTTTTAGAGTTCCAAGAGATACAGAATTCAGATAAGATTCAAGACTCATCAGTAATCAACTTACCAAGATATCAAGAGTTAAAGAGTTAAGACAAATAAAGTAATAAAGTCTAGTTTGCATGTAAGACTCGGAATAGCACTCCAGGTTCAAATTCTGATTTTCAAATTTCAAATTGTTTTTCTATCTTGCTTATGATTTCAAATATAAGTTTTAAGTATAATATATAAGTTTATATAGTTATATAGTTTTATAATTTTATAGTTATATAGTTTCAAACCTTATAATTTTAGAAATATGTTTATAAATATATTATTATAACTTCGTATGATTTTACACTTTAGAATATTCATTTATATTACTAAGTTTTGGTTTAAGAATTTCCAGAATAATATATATGATTAAACACTTGAAAAATAGTTTTAAAAATATTTGTAACATACATATGTCGACATACATAGAAGGCTATGTTGACATACAACTGTCAGAAATTCAATTTTCAAAGAAGTGTTTTTTTCACTATTTGTAACGTTCTAGAAGCGTTTTCAAATCTTATCAATAGGGGCTGATGTCGAATTTTTTTATATATCTTCTTCTCCATTTTCACTCTTCTTCATCCCACCATTAATATTTCATATTTTATTGATTTCTACAATTCTACTTTGCCGATTTCTACTCTAATTACATAAAACTTCTTCTTTTCTCATTCTCTATCCACTACTCTCTGAATTGAAGTGCTATTGAAAAGTTATAGGGCTGTTGCAACTATTTGGGGAGAGTTTGGAAAAGGATGTATTCCTTGTAGCCCTGAAATTAAGGTAAGAGAGCGGTGTTAACCTCGTAACCGTAGAATCAAGGGAGTTTGGAGCGAAGTTAACCTTGTAGCCGTGAATCCAACGATGTGTGGGATTAGACGTAGAAATAATCCGAACCGGTATAAAATCCGGTGTGTTATTTTCTTTTCTGCATTTTATATTTATCTGTTTCTACGTTTGTGTTTGATTTTGTGTCTGCGATCATCTCTGTTGTGTGTGATTCATATAATTGATCATTTGAGCTTAAGATCTGCATTCTACGTTCCCCAACAATTACTAACTCATGTGCTGTAATCTTGTATAAATAGTGTGGACGGCCCACAATAAATGTCGTAGGGATTGTACGGTTCACCTTAGAAACTGATTTGCAGATTGTCAACCACAATCACCAGTGTTATACTGTATTTTTATTATTGGTTATAATAAAAGGTGTTTGCGGTCACCTTAAAAACCGGTCGGCCTTACCAAAAAAAGGAAACCCCTAGCTGTATAAAGCTACAGGACGCAATCCCGGATTGCGCCCCACTAGTGCAATTTGGGATTATGCCCCAAGTTGTTTTAGGGGGATTGTTAAAGGGACTCCAACTTTTGTGAAGGGGAGGATAAATTTAAGGGGACTCCATCTTATTTTTTATTTGTTAAAGAGGGGTTTGGAATTTTAAAAATAAAATAAAATATAGAGTAAAGTACACCGATTTCGTCATCCCTTAAGCCCTGTTAATCAAAACTCAACCTCAGTTTGATCCAAATACACGGCAAGGTAAAAAAATTCAAACTTTGATAAATCTGCTTTCTGAAATTTTAGACTTTGTTGAAAAAAATGAATACAATTTGCAGAAAGCGGATCAATTTCGTTCATTTGCGCGAATGATGACAGTTCGTCATGGAAAGTTTGGATTTTGATCGAGGGTGAATATAGTGTGTTACGGTTTAGATCTTACATTTGATAAGAAAAACAACCTCGTTGTGAGATGATTTGTCAAAAGTAATTACATTAAAACAGTGTTTATACTCCAACATTAAAACAAATATTTGCTAAGTGAATTTATGCTTATGTTCATGCCGTGTTAAGTATATGTGTATGTTGTTACTCTTTTTTTTTTCATTTGTGGCTTGCGTGTTTTGTATGTGTTTTCATGTTGTTATTGTGTTACATGCTTACTTTGATAGTGAAAACTAGAGAAAACAATGTTTGAATATGTTATTTTCATATGTGCAGAACATTTATGTATCATGTATTATTATTTTTCTATGTGCAGAATTAAATTAGAGTTTATGTTTTAAGGTTGAATTAATGAAGAGTACGGGGTTAGTATTGGAAATTTTGTTAATATGTTTAAGGGAAGGCTAATTTATTTTAAACCCCCTTAACAATTAAAAAAAAAACTAAAAATGATACTCCCATTAACCAAAAGTGAAGTACGTTTAACAATCCCTTTTTTCAATAAAAATGAATTGGCGTAGTCTGTGATTGCGCTGGTATTCTGTGAATGCGCCAGTGTGTATATGTACCGAGGCAATCTCATATTGCACCAGTTCAATTTGCCCAACTCAGCGACGAGTTTGTCTATAATTGACTATATTTGATATATTTCAAAAAATAGGGCTAAATTTGCAATAAAATGTATAAATGAGGCTAAATTGAAGAAAAAAAAAAATCCTTATCCAAGGGTTATGACCGTATATAATATATAGCAATATAAATATATTGTACGATTTATACGGTAGTCTATATGTAAATATCAGGTAATTATTACATTCACCAGTTTATCAAGTGGTACCATCTTTATATATAGCATGGCACAGTGTGATAATGAAAATATCAGACTGTCATGATACGGAAATGCCAAGTTAAAATTTTTGTTTCATACCACATAATTAATAGTGAAAATATTAACGGGAGCGCCTATTGAGACACATAATTTGACATAAATTGAAAAACAAAAAAAATGAATTGTTCAATTAATTAATCTTTATATGAAGGGTGGAAATAAGAGGGTAATTTAATGTTGTAGATTCATTGTATTACCATTTGCGTTCATATAGACTATTCCAATATCAAATTACCATTATGCTAATAAACTAAACCAGTAGTTATACACAAGTGAAATCATACACTAAAATCTATATTTTAAAAAAAGGAGCTTCGCCTCCACTTGTGTTGCTCTAAAATATTTCGATTAGGGTTTTTGATTCTCTCCACTTGTGTTGCGCTTCCAACTCCAAATCGGATTAGCGTTTATCATCTCGCCCACCTCTCCCTCGTTCCAACCCCTCCGCTAAGTACAAAGTTGCACTGAGATTGAAATTTTCTAGGTGACCATTTCAGTGGTAGGATCGAAGCTAATTTGATGGATGATAATGTTGAAACTGCTAGGACTGTATTCATAAAAAATACATTGAAATTTGTTTTGAAACTTATTATGTATGTTAATGGCAGTGTATAACTCTCGGTATTTTAAATTTGTTATGTGCAAGTTTAAATTTGATATGATCTACACATAAAAAAAGGGTGATTTGAGATTTTAAAGTGGTAAAAAACCATAAACCTCAACTACTATTCCAACTACACGTAAAGGCGTTACATAATAAGTTTCAAAACAAACTTCAACGTAATTTTTCTAAATTCAGTCTTAGCAGTTTCAACATACATATCATACATCAAATTAACTTCAGTCTTACCACTGAAGTGGTCACCCAGAAAGTTTCAACCTTAATGCAGCTTTGTACTTGGCGTAGGGGTGTTGGAACAAGGGGGGAGGAGATGATAAACGCAGAACCGATTTAGAGCTGGAAGTGCAACACAATCGAAAACCCTAATCGAAAATTTTAAGCGCAACACAAGTGGAGGCAAAATCCAAAAATATTAGATTTTAGTGTATGATTTCACTTGTGTATAACTACTGGATTTTATTTCAGTTTATTAGCATAACAGTAACATGATATTGGGATAGTCTATGTGAACACAAAAAGTAGACACAAATGGTGATGTAATGAATCTCCACCATTAAATAACTCTTTTATTTCCTCCGTTCATATAAAAACAAATTGATCCAACAACTCAGATTTTATGTTTTTCAATTTATGTCAAATTATGTGTCCCAATAGTCACTCCCACTGATATTTTCACAATTAATTGTACGATATGGAACGAAAATTTTAACTTGACATTTCTGTATCATGACAGTTTGATATTTTCATTATCACACTATGACATACTTAAGCCATGCCATATATAACGATGGTACCACTTGATAAACTTGTTATGTTTGCTATTTTATATTTGGTATGTTCTGCACACAAAATAATAAATAACAACAACAACAAGAATAATAATAATACGGTAACTTGAGATTTTAAAGTGATAAAAAAACCATAAACCTCAACCACTAATCCAGCTTCACGTGAAGGCCTTACAATATAAAATTTAAAATGAATTAATTTGAGTTATCAAACACATCAAACTTATTTTCACCCAAAATACGCTTTCATTGAAGTTCTAGTAGCATGGTTCAAAACGAATAAATGGAAGGGTTTGAGGAAAAGTCAATTTTAAAATTTCGAATTCCAAACATGGCATTTTTGTAAATGAGGTAAAGTTGTAAACAGATGAAGACTAAGAGTTCTTAAACCGGTTAACGGTATGAGATAAACTGAGATAAATGCAACAATGAGTTCAGTTAATAGTGTTTTGTTTTCTTTTAAAAAGACCGAAAAATAAGCCGTATTCAACGATCAATTCGCATGAAGTAGCTAAACTTTAATTGATTCACTAAATATGGGTCGATATCGATCGGTTAACCTGAAGTGTCGCTAAATTGTTAAGACTTGTTAAACTGTATAATTGGATGCATGCTCACACCTTGTCGGCTAGTTGCACAAAGGCTTCTTTATGCCTAAGCATATATAGGCTTTATATAATAAGAAAGGCACCTTACATGTTTGATTCTCTCCCTAGAGAAGTAATCAGAAGCAATCATCTATCCTAGTAGGGATAAACATTTATCGACTTAATTCGTCGAGCCAAAATAACCAAAAAGTTTAATAGTTAATATACTGTAGGATTAACCAAATGACATTAACCAACATTAATCATGTTGGCTAACATTAACATTTGTAAGTGAACCGATTAACCAAATGACATTAAGCAACATTAACCAAATGACATTAACCAACATTAATCATGTTGGCTAACATTAACATTAATCCTAAGCAGTCATTCCACACAAACAAAAATGCCATAATCTAGAAATCAAAATTTCAAAATCCACTGAACTTCGGACTCTCACATCAATTTAAGCAAACCAACGAATATTAAGCAATACTGATCAGATAGGTAACTGATGAACGTTTGTATCTAATCAGGTCAACCATAATTCAATTTAATTTTGCAAACTTATAAAGAAAAATGAAAAACACATTAAGCCGAACTCACAACTGCATTGCACATGTACCATTCACCAATTCAATAATTCTCAATTTCCATTTTTTAACGTTACACCACCGATAAAAACCCCTAAATTTGAAAATGAAAATTTCAAAATTGACAGAACCTAATACTCAGTCTCAAACCAACCTAAGCTAGCTGATTTTGTCGTGACTATATCGATTGCTACCGTGCAACGCTTCCTTTACTTCTACAGAGTAGAACTGTTGTAAATGCGAAAAAGAAAGAGAACGTGAATCAACATTTATTGAGTTAATATTATACCTCATCTAAGTATTCAGGTTTTCATGATGCAATTTTTCTTTAATAGAGCTATACATTCCCCACCAGTTGAGAATGTTTGTACGGATTTTTTGTGTTTGGAGTTATTATGCTTCCATGTGACCCAATTAATATTTAAGTAGTTGTTCTAGTATGGGATAATAATGTTGAGTTATAATGCTGAGATAGTGGTTCTAATATTAGAGTGATTTAACTAATTAAAATCAACCAGTTCGATTTTTATCCACACGACTACTAACCAAATATTGACTAACCAGACAACCATACAATTAAACAAGAATATTATTGGACCGGGTTGCGCTCACCCTTAGTTACCTATTACAGGCTACAAGTCAGATTAAGGGGCCGTTCGCAAGCTTTGGGCTTGCCACATCCAGTCGTGGCTGCATCCGACGCGTCGGACGCAAGTCCGTTGGATGGGACGCTCAAAGGCTCGCTCGCTGAATGCTCAAAATAGTTACGTTCAGATGTTGAACGGGGATGCTTAAGGGGACTAGGGCTGGTTAGTGGGGTAAACCAGTTCATTTCGTGTGTATGCACGCTGGCGACCTCGTGGCCCAAGAACTCATCTTTCAAAATTTTAGTATATATGTGTACATATCAAGCTTTATGTTTATTTTAGTCCATTTGATTTCATTTCAATTGTGTATATAATTTGCATGCTTATATATATACCAAGCTATTCATATTATTTTGGCAATGTGGGACTAATATTCACAATGTTTTCATTAACATAACACACATAAATTAAAATTAAACACATAATTAATTCAAAATAATTAATTTAACAATTAAATACCCCGTTCAAATACCACGCTCAAATACCTCGTTCGTAGCTAAAAATGCATTTCCCCCTTCGCTACAGTACCACGCTCAAATTCGTTAAGAACGCACCCTAAGCAGCATTTATATCTTTAACACGCTCCACTTGCATTCATGTCTTTTAAGATTTTAACACCCTCCATTTGAAAATAAAGCTACTTATCAAGGTAGAAAGCATATGTATAAGCTCTTCATAATCTTTGTCCCAGTTAAGAATAAAAAGAACTGTTGAAAATTTAGAGACATACAGAGGAACATAATTCTTGAATTGTAACAAAAATGAAAGTTTTAAAACAAAGGAATGGAAATAAATGCATCATTAAGCAACTTAGAAGCATGAGAAGAGCCTCAGATTAGCATTTTGGCACATTAATCCATGCCATCAACAACTTAGGCAAATTGTAAGCCTTACGCACAAAATGTTGTAATGGCTCATGTGCAATAAATGCTATCATCACCAACTGGCAAGTAAAATGAAAAACAATAAAATCGTGCATGCAAATAAATCCACGATAACAAGTTCTGAGTTTTAACACGCTATGTACCTATCCGAAATGTCTGGATAATAATAAGCCGATATTGACTTAGAATATACAGGCAATCTAACCCATCTTTCAAATAGAATAAAAAAATCTTCAAATGTAAACAAAGAAAAAAATGTAGACGGATTTACCTCAACATCGTATGATGATAAATAAACATAATGAAATCATGTGTTCGATTAGCATTTCAACACATTTGTCTCCGCTAGAAACAACTCAGATGACATAGCCTTGCCTACAGCGTTGTGTGGCTCATGCGTTATAGTACCTCAACGACATATAATCACGATAAATCGAAGGGCTGCAACAAGGAGACAATAGCGATTGAGTGTAAAATTAATCGAAAATTTAATTGACTGGAAAATGGAGGTAAATCCAAAATTAAATTCGAGGACTGCAACAAGAGTGAATAGCGATTAAGTTAATAAAAAGTTGTTTTTTTGTGTTAAACATGTTTTGCAAAACGACCATTTTTCACGATATGCGTGCATCGTTCATACGTTTATATATACAAAAATCCAAAATTAAAAAATATAAACCAACAACCTTAAAGTTTCTAGAGGTTATTCATCAATAGCTGTTTTGTTATCTTTGCAACAAAAACAAAACACTATGAACTAAAGGGGTAAAAAAGTAAAATGAACAAAGCGAAGCCAAGCCTTTGCCAAAACATGGCAAACTGTGTGACAACCCAAAAATTATAATTAAAAGTATATCATGGCATTATACTGCTGCAATAGTAATGGAATAGATAATCTATGACGCCTCATTCGGAAATGAAGAAATACACAAGGCATCATTAAACTGCAATTTATTAACGACATCTTCGTGGTGTCCTTGTGACGACCTAGCGATGGTGGCAAATTGATGACGCTACACCAATGCCAAGCCACTATTGTAACAACCCGAATTTTTACAACGTGTTGAGACAAGAATCAAGGCAGAATTAAATTTTAAATTTTGAGTCAAGGGAAACGGGCTGTGCCATTGCGTTCGTCTCGGAAAAATACGCGAAATAGAGTCCGAGTTTTTGAAAATCGGAGCCCGTATGACCAAGTTATGGCCCGACGAAGTTTTCAGAAAATTCAAAGTTCAAATTCGAGTTCGAATTTCAAATCTGGAGCAAACCAGAAGAGGCGGGAAAATTTCCCGCCCTGGCACAAGTCGACACCCGTGTCGACACACCCCAGGTGGTGTCGACTGCCCAGTCGACACCCCTGTCGACACGGGTGGCCGAGCCATTTTGGCTTGGTGCACCTGCACTTGTCTCTGGTCTTGTTCTGGAAGCTTCTGACGTGGTTTGATGGCTCAGATCTATCCTAGGGTTAATCTAAGGGCCTAAACTAGTCCTAATCTCTATAAAAAGACCCTAAGACCTAGCCTAAATCCTCATTAATCATTCCTACAACTAAACAAAATGTTCCTTGATCATGGCCTCCATCTTCATATCATGGCCTCCATCCTCTTCATGAAAGTTTGAGTGTCCTAAGCTAGTAAAAGAGCCAGCTTTCTTAATCAAAACAAGGATCTTTCTTCATACAAATCAAAGGAGCTTCTTGTTTCTCAAGACAACTTGGAGCTTGTATTCATTTGGGGTTTTTAGAGTTGCTAGTGGCTTCGTCTCAATCTTATTTTATTTTATAAGTCTTCATAGCATTGTAAGCCCCCTCCTACTCTTAGATATTAACTATGAAGTTAAATGTTTATGTTGCAAGTTTTGGGTTTGAACTTGAGTAGGTTACATGCTTAGAAACTATCATGTTATGTGTAGATTTATCCTATGCATATTCGTAAAGTCATCACCTTGATGTTGTGGGCTAGAAGCTATAAGCTTTATGTTGAAATGTTGCATTATGCAACATAAGAACTCTCTTATCCCTTAAGTTAACTTGCATAGAATGCTATATGCGAACTTCTAGCCATTTTTCTATGTCATCTATCATCATGATTCGCCTATGTGCTAAGTTTGGGGTTATACATGTTTTTGAGGCTTAATAATGTAACATGCAAGTTAATGAACACATTTATGCCTCATATGCCACCATGATTAACTTGTGGCCTTATACCCTTTTTGTCATGCCTTTGCCAAGTTCCTTCTTAAATCCATTATGCGTTGTTGCGAATGTATATGCGAGTTTAAAAGCGTTGGGGTTACATTATGGGTAAACTTTAATGACATAAAACACGACTTGGGGTAAATTGGTATAACATGACAACATGCAATTTTGGCTATGAACATGGAACTTGAAAACTTGACATGTATGGGTTGTAAGTGTAATAAGACACTAGACCAAATATAAAAGTGGCCAACTCGAGGTTGGGTTGAGTTTGTAGCATAAATCTACCCGGACCCGCCCGGCTTAACTAGTGGCTACAAACAATAGGACCCAATGTGAGTAGTTGGTCACATAGCACTTAAAACCCGAGGTTAGACTAGGTTGTGGTGTAAATCTACCCGGACCCGCCCGGCTTAACTAGTAACCACAACAAAGTCTAATGTGAGAGGTTGGGGTGCATTAATCTAATTAATGCCACATGAAAAGGTTAAGTAATTTTGACTAATGACACTTAACCGATATTACACGAATGGGTAGGTTAAGAGAAACCGGACTTGGTTTCTTAATGACACTTAACCATATAAGACAATTAGGGGATGGGGTTAAGTAATTTACACTTAACTAATCCGACTTGGTAATTAGATGGGGTTAAGTAACTTAGACTCAACTAATATAAACACGGTAATTAGATGGGGTTAAGTAACCTACACTTAACTAATCTAAACACGGTAATTCGATGGGGTTAAGTTAAACACTTAACCAATCTAAACTTGGTAATTCAATGAGGTTAAGTAACCAATACTTAACCAACTTAACATGATAATTTAATGGGGTTAAGTAACTTATACTCAACCAATTATACATGATGATTTGATGAGGTTAAGTAACCTATACTTAACTAATCTAATATGAGAACTTGATAGGGTTAAGTCACATGACCGTTTAAATATACTTAACCATTGTAATACGATTAGTGGATGGGTTCGAGCTAACCCACACTTAACCAATCCGACTCGATAATCTAATGGGGTTAAGATAATCTATGCTTAACCAATCTAACACGATAATCTGATAGGGTTAAGATAAACAAATACTTAACCAATTTGACTTGATGATTGAATAAGGTTAAGTCATGAGCTTCTTGGTATACTTAACCAACTTGTAGGGCTAGGTCTTGGACTTGAATACTTAGCCAAATCTTGACATGATTCGTAGGCAGGTTAAGTCATGAACTTAAATGACAATACTTAACCCATTAGACAAAACCCTAGTCCAGGGGACTATGGGGAAAAAGGGATTAACAAGGAGACTAAGTGGTAAACCTTAGTTTGGGGAACTAAGTAATAATTCTTAGTCGAGGGATTTGGACCAGTTCACAGATAGATGAGTAACCCGATACGGTAGGTCATCGCTTAGAATACGAGGTGGAGCAATATCTGATTTAGATAAAGGCTCCAACGAACTGGGTGACGAAGCGGTAGCTTCGGGGAACGTGAGGATACTCTGGGTATCCCTCTGTGAGGTTGCGGATGGTCCATGAAACCTGGCCTCACAGAGGTTAAGGTCTGCGGTAGAAGAGCCAAGGGTATGCCTTGGTTGCTGTGCGAGCAACCTAAAGACTGGGGTGGATTAGCGTGGGGTCGGCGATATTTTCACGGTAGCCCTAGATAGCACATTCGTCGGCCACCTACCATCTTTAGTCAATCGTGTACGTACGGAAAGGCAGAGAACACCCAACAAACCATACTTGCTATCTAGGTATGGGTGAGGTTAGCCGTCCGGAAAGAGGGCATCGATGGCTGTAGCATAGTTCTCATACATGACTTTTCTTGTTTTGCCTTTCAGTAGTTGAGGGAGGGGTCACGTGGGACCATAGCCACGGATACAAAAACAGACCTTGATATCTGCACCGGTAGATGACTTAAAACTCCCGACCGAGTTCCGTATTTCTTGATTTGCCCTGGCACGTAACTCGGATGGCACATTTGAGATACATGTGCATCTAGACATGAAAAACGATTCACGATTCATACGTGGGATAAAAGGGCGCGGTTTACGGGTAGCATAATCCCTAGTAGTCCTAGGTGGCTAAAACCCAAACCGAGATGTGGAAACGTTCATTAGGTAGCATCATCCCTAGCGGTCCTAAGTGGCATAAACCCTAGGTGAACATGCGATAATTCATGGTAAGAAAACATAACTAGGTCAAGGGTAGCAGTCCAAAACAACTTCAAGGATAAAACGGTACTTCGTTGAAGTGGTATAGATTTACATAAGGAAGCCCGAACGGCCTATGGCAAAGGACTGAACTTGTGAGAATCATACGAATCAGGAAACCTACATATACGATATATTAGGATGACATGGACCATTACATGACATGGGGCAAGGGACATTCATAGTTAACACATAACGCGGGTTGGGATACTAGTACGAGAGGTGCAGAGCAAATATACATGATAAATACCTTGGGATGTTATACATGATAGATACCTTGGAATAGTATACTTGATAGAAACCTGACGATGTGATACCTTGATTTATCTTGACACCGTAGTTTATCATGACACACTCGTTTATCTTGGTACAGTAGTTCATCCTGTTATTTTGGTTTAGCTTATCTATCTTGTCATCATACTTATGTTCATCTCAGTTCCTCATGCCAGTTAACTTTACTAGTTTATATACTGATAGTAGATAGGGCTTACCAGTCTTTATGACTGACCCCGTTTTGTTTCGCCTCTTTGTCTTCCGTTTCCCCCCCAGGTTACAGGGAGGAAATGCTATTGTTAGTTCGGACTTCTTCTGTTTGAAGGTCATCATGTATGGCTTGGACTTTTCTTGGCTATGGCTACTTTACTGTTTTACTTGGGGAATAATTTATGAAAAGGTTTTTATGCTCCTTTACTATTGCAAGACAGGTTTCCATGTAAGAAACTCTCTGATGTAAAAGGCTTTAGACCTTATTTATTAATGATATGAAAGTTGGTTTTACTTCCGCTATTTTATATGTTCTGTCTTGTAATATTTCTGTACATGTTTACCAATAATACCCCTCTAAAGCTAGTGCATTCCTTTGCGAGTGACCCTAGCGGAGGTGGGGAGTTACATTTGGTATCAGAGCAGAAGGTTACCAGACTGGGCAAAAGTTTTTAAAACCTTCTGAAAACTATTTGAAAAACCGTTTACAAAGAAGCATTTTTTAAGAAAAGTTTTTAAAGGCTATTCCCCAAAAGCCATTAGCACTATCCTTTGTTTCCTTGATTGAGTCTCTTTTCCTTTCTTTTTGTCCATCTGTAGTCACAGTAGTTTTAACTGCGACTAATCCTTGTCTAACTACGTGAGTGTTTTCCCCGTGCGATGGAGAAAGTTCTCGAGAGACCTGTTACCGAAGTTATAAGAAGGGATAATAAGAGCAAGGATAAAGGACACGAGCTTAAGAATAAGCAACTTGTTGGTATGGCTTGATCCACAAAGGAAGATAAGGACAAGATCAGCGAGAGGGCAATTGTATGCTCTCATTTCTAGCGTACCTAAGAGAAATGGTACCATTTCTTTTAAAGGCTTAGCCTTTCTTTTCTATCATCCCGTCCAGACTTTGTATTGATCATCGCATCATTTAAGTCTGCCTCGATAGTTAAGTCTCTGCACCTTAGTACTAGCATGGTAGAAGATCCCATTTTTGGCCCAAAAATCTGGTTGGAGAGTCGGTCCATTTATTCATGACTTGTTTGGAATTGAGAACGTTTATGCCAAGTGTTGAGGTTAGAAGCAATGCTTCTATTGTTGAGCTATGGATGGATTCTAGGGATGAAGTGGTTATCCAGTAAGGGATGTCATTCTCGGTCTTGAAAGGAGGGTAGTAAAACTCTTAACTTGCCTTGGTAATACCCTCGAAGTCTCGTGTAACCTTATGAGTTATGTCATGGTTAGTTACCTAGAATCTCTTGATGCATTTATCGGAAATCTCTGATCCGATCGAGTAACGTTCGCCAATAAGGCGGATGGTTCATCCCGCTTAAGCATGGGTTATAGGAATCACCCTAGTAAGTGCACGTGGTAACATGGATTGGCATCGGTAAACGAGATCCAGAATTCACTAGTGAATTGTTGGAAAGCTTGCATGAAACCATGAGTACGCAGTTATGGTCGAGCCAAGGATTCTAGAAAATAACAAGTGAAAAGGGAACGAGAAGCGACAGTGAAATGAGTTCCAACTCATATCTTGGGAATAGGAATCAAGGAGCTACAAAATCTGGGAGTTAAAAGATGGTCGAGGCACAAAGGAAATTAAGCTCAAGGAAATGCGACTTCAAAAGTTGAAGACTAGACGCGCGCATCAATATCTCTTTTTAAGAGTATATCCTGGATCCCTGTTTTCTGTAGAGCTTACTTGTATGCCATCTGTTAGGAATATCCTCTCGGTCCTGTTTCTGTTGCAAACCCCATAAGGAGTTTGGCTTGCTTATGTAACACCCCACACCCGCTATGGTCACTCACAAAGGGAATGCCATAGCATCGGTGGAGTATTTTAGTGAATATAGAACAGAAAAATTACACCAAGACAGATATAAATAGTACTTAAAATTTTAAAACATCATCTCATAACAGCGGAAATAAACATGTCTGGTTACATCATAAAGCCCTGATAAAAGTCAAGTACAATATCCGTCAAAATAAAGAAGTACATAATCCCACTCTCTCATACAATAGCCATAACAAAAGAAAAGATAACTGGATAACTGGAGCTTTACATCTACCCAAGCTCCCAAAGGCTGGAACAGCAATCCGATCAAGCTCTACTACCGCTAGGATCCACCATAGGACCTGAGGGTTGGGAAAAAAGATAAAAACAACGGGGTCAGACATAAGTCTGAGTGAGCCCTATAACCTTAACAATACAATTATTAAAGTAATTAGGGTATGACATGAACTCGGTACGGTACCTTTGGGGATAATAACTACACTAAGTAGCCAACAACATAGGATGAACTAAGATAACCGTCAGGACGCATCTACCCACCCAAGGATAATTACTAACTGCACCACACCAGTCATTCCTACTTAAAGGTTGATCCCTTCCAAGGACTTAGAAAATTTCCCCAATAATTTCATGTACTCCTAGCTCACTACATAGGTGCCGTCTGCCCCTATCTCCACTAGGTGTACTCAGTAATTCTTACCCAGTAGTTTCGTGTACCCCTACATAGGTGCCGTCTGCCCCTATCTTCACTAGGTGTACCCACTACTCCCCATCGATCGGCTCCCTACCGTAGATACCCGTGCTGGTCCCACAGTGGGGTGTATCACTCCCCTAAAGTGGCTACCCAATACTAACGGTGCACGGCTTTATATCTACACGATGCAACAACGGCTTATCTACCAGCCCGGGCCCACACACGCATATGAAGCCCGTTGGACTTGCGTTGCCACCGCTAACCCGTTTTGGCCTCTTATAATCAAGCCCAATATGCGTGTCCCGTCACTCGACATGGGTCGAGCCCACAAAGATACGTTTGGGGATATTGGTTGAAATGGGCCCCCACAAGCTACCCACTTAAGCTTGTCATATATCTAGTGTATCCCACTTAACCCTTTAATCATGTTTAGTTACATGTTTCCACTTGGTTAAGTATTCTAATCGTATTTTCTATTGCCACCCAAGGCAACCCACTAGATTCCACATGCCACCCAAGGCAACCACAAAATTTCCTCATGCCACCCAAGGCACCCACTTAACCCCTCATGTCCCACTACATGCTATTATGGTTAAGTGTTTCTTAATTAATTAAGACCGTGATCTCCCATAAAGACCTCCCACATTAGACTGGCTGTTATGACCGCCTGGTTAAGCCGGTAGAATCCGGGCAGTCTTACGTCATAACAGAGTCTAACCTCGTGTCTTTACCTTAATCACGTATTTAATTTATGGCTAAGACCTCTCACATTGGGCTGACATTTGTAGCAACTGGTTAAGCCGGTCGGGTCCGGGCAGTTTTACACTACAAATGAGTCCAACCTCGTGTCTTAGTCGATTAATTACACCTAATTAATCACCCCCCATATTAATTATCCCTAATTAATATCAAGTTTACCATAACATGGGTAGACCTAACTCAATAGGTAAATTCCCATGGGGTAGACCTAACTCAATAGGTAAATTCCCACTTATGGTAATTTATTTTTACGGTATGCTTAATCATACCCAACCATTCATTTATTAACATATTTACCCACCCCATCGTTCCCCACGTAAATCGTTCTCATTTCATAACATAATAAAAGGGGAAGATCCATCACACATATCATGGGTTTAGCATATAACTTTGTCATGGGTTAAGAGGATGTCAACTTGCATATATGAACACATATTAACCCAACTTGCTCTTAAGCATCTACATAACTTGCATAATTATTCACATGACCTCATAAGCATGCATAACATGGTAATCTTGCATTTGAGCATACACTTAACTTGCATATTTATTCACATAACTTCATATGCATGCATAACATATTAATCTTGCATTTAAACATACACATAACTTGCATCATCATTCACATAACTTCATATGCATGCATAACATGTTAATCTTGCATTTAAACATACACATAACTTGCATCATCATTCACATAACTTCATATGCATGCATAACATGTTAATCTTGCATTTGAGCATACACATAACTTCATAAGCATGCTTAACATGTTGCATAATAGATCAATGTCCAACTTAGTGTTTTGCATCATAATCATCATGAAACATAGCACCAAACTTGCATAAAGATATAACATTAAACTTGCATAAAAATGTCATGAACACATACACTAAACTTGCATGACATAGAGCATATAACTTGCAAAACACATGACATATACAATATTAAGCTTGCATAAACACATTGATCCACAAACATAACCATACATCATCATATCCTATCTTAATCAATTTAACAATTGATTATTAAGGGGATAGAAGCTCACCAAAACACAATTAGCAAGCTAATGAAGAAGATTAAGATACTTAGAATGGATTAGAGAATGATTTGAGAGGGATTTGCTTGCAACTCCTTCATAAACTAGTGGAGGCCATGCTCAAATTTCATTTTGCCATAGTTTAGTTACAAGACTTAATTATGAATGAATTAGGGTAGGGTTGGGGTCTTATTTATAGGATTAGGTGAGTGTTTTAGGCCCTTAGATTAACCCTAGATTAGGTTAGGACCCTTAGATTTAGGAAATCTCTAGAACCAGCCCTCCTAGCCAGCCTGAAACCCAACCTGGTGCAACCTGGTGCACCCAGGTTCACTGGGCGCCTGGACCCTGTCGACAGGCAAGTCGACAGGCATGTCGACACCCCTGTCGACAGGCCTGTCGACAGCCCTGTCGACATGGGCTGGGCGGGAAGCTTCCCGCCTGACCCCGCCTGGCCCATTCCAAATTTGAATATTTTGAATTTTTAAAATCTGTTTTAGATTTAAATTTTCTGCAAACTTCATCAGGCCATAACTGGGCCATACGGACTCCGATTTTCGAAAACTCGGACTCTATTTCGCGTATTTTTCCGAGACGAACGTAATGACGCTGCCCGTTTCCCCTAATTCCCACATCTGAGATTATTTATCCTGTAATTAGTGAATTTTAGTATTAACTAAAATTCGGGGTGTTACAGCTTATCTTCTCAATCCTATCTTGGGAACCTTAGGTAGAACCCTATGGATGTAAACATGTATTTGAAACAAGTTATGATTGATGTGGATGAAAATGGTTGCAAGTGGTTGCTCGTGGATGCGCGAATACACATTAGATACTAGATCGACCCAGTCACATTTTCATATTGCATATGCACGAGTATTTATACTTGTTTATGGATGAAATTGAATATGTTATCATATGGAATGTTGCATGTGGATGAATGTTTGTGCACACATATAATGTTTATATGACTAGGACTATTTGCATACATGTTGGATTCATGGCACTAAACATATTTTGCATTAGAAAGTTCATTCAGGCCTGATCATTAGCATTAGCTAAGGAACATATACACACACTTTCGGCATGTGATCATAAAGCATTAGAGATATTTTAAGGACCATGGTTGCCTGTGGATGATGTTTTGAATAGATGGATGATGGATGGTAGGATACGTTCTTCCTAACTTGGAGATTTCGGGGACGAAATCCTTAACGGAGGGGAGAATGTAACAACCCGAATTTTTACAACGTGTTGAGACAAGAATCAAGGAAGAATTAAATTTTAAAATTTGAATCAAGGGAAACGGGCTGTGCCATTGCGTTCGTCTCGAAAAAATACGCGAAATAGAGTCCGAGTTTTTGAAAATCGGAGCCCGTATGACCAAGTTATGGCCCGACGAAGTTTTTAGAAAATTCAAAGTTCAAATTCGAGTTCGAATTTCAAATCTGGAGCAAATCAGAAGAGGCGGGAAAATTTCCCACCCTGGCACAAGTCGACACCCGTGTCGACTTGGATGTCGACACACCCCAGGTGGTGTCGACTGCCCAGTCGACACCCCTGTCGACACGGGTGGCCGAGCCATTTTGGCTTGGTGCACCTGCACTTGTCTCTGGTCTTGTTCTGGAAGCTTCTGATGTGGTTTGATGGCTCAGATCTATCCTAGGGTTAATCTAAGGGCCTAAACTAGTCCTAATCTCTATAAAAAGACCCTAAGACCTAGCCTAAACCCTCCTTAATCATTCCTACAACTAAACAAAATGTTTCTTGATCATGGCCTCCATCTTCATATCATGGCCTCCATCCTCTTCATGAAAGTTTGAGTGTCCTAAGCTAGTAAAAGAGCCACCTTTCTTAATCAAAACAAGGATCTTTCTTCATACAAATCAAAGGAGCTTCTTGTTTCTCAAGACAACTTGGAGCTTGTATTCATTTGGGGTTTTTAGAGTTGCTAGTGGCTTCGTCTCAATCTTATTTTATTTTATAAGTCTTCATAGCATTGTAAGCCCCCTCCTACTCTTAGATATTAACTATGAAGTTAAATGTTCATGTTGCAAGTTTTGGGTTTGAACTTGAGTAGGTTACATGCTTAGAAACTATCATGTTATGTGTAGATTTATCCTATGCATATTCGTAAAGTCATCACCTTGATGTTGTGGGCTAGAAGCTATAAGCTTTATGTTGAAATGTTGCATTATGCAACATAAGAACTCTCTTATCCCTTAAGTTAACTTGCATAGAATGCTATATGCGAACTTCTAGCCATTTTTCTATGTCATCTATCATCATGATTCGCCTATGTGCTAAGTTTGGGGTTATACATGTTTTTGAGGCTTAATAATGTAACATGCAAGTTAATGAACACATTTATGCCTCGTATGCCACCATGATTAACTTGTGGCCTTATACCCTTTTTGTCATGCCTTTGCCAAGTTCCTTCTTAAATCCATTATGCGTTGTTGCGAATGTATATGCGAGTTTAAAAGCGTTGGGATTACATTATGGGTAAACTTTAATTACATAAAACACGACTTGGGGTAAATTGGTATAACATGACAACATGCAATTTTGGCTATGAACATGGAACTTGAAAACTTGACACGTATGGGTTGTAAGTGTAATAAGACACTAGACCAAATATGAAAGTGGCCAACGCGAGGTTGGGTTGAGTTTGTAGCATAAATCTACCCGGACCCGCCCGGCTTAACTAGTGGCTACAAACAATAGGACCCAATGTGAGAGTAGTTGGTCACATAGCACTTAAAACCCGAGGTTAGACTAGGTTGTGGTGTAAATCTACCCGGACCCGCCCGGCTTAACTAGTAACCACAACAAAGTCTAATGTGAGAGGTTGGGGTGCATTAATCTAATTAATGCCACATGAAAAGGTTAAGTAATTTTGACTAATGACACTTAACCGATATGACACGAATGGGTAGGTTAAGAGAAACCGGACTTGGTTTCTTAATGACACTTAACCATATAAGACAATTAGGGGATGGGGTTAAGTAATTTACACTTAACTAATCCGACTTGGTAATTAGATGGGGTTAAGTAACTTAGACTCAACTAATATAAACACGGTAATTAGATGGGGTTAAGTAACCTACACTTAACTAATCTAAACACGGTAATTCGATGGGGTTAAGTTAAACACTTAACCAATCTAAACTTGGTAATTCAATGAGGTTAAGTAACCAATACTTAACCAACTTAACATGATAATTTAATGGGGTTAAGTAACTTATACTCAACCAATTATACATGATGATTTGATGAGGTTAAGTAACCTATACTTAACCAATCTAATATGAGAACTTGATAGGGTTAAGTCACAAGACCGTTTAAATATACTTAACCATTGTAATACGATTAGTGGATGGGTTCGAGCTAACCCACATTTAACCAATCCGACTCGATAATCTAATGGGGTTAAGATAATCTATGCTTAACCAATCTAACACGATAATCTGATAGGGTTAAGATAAACAAATACTTAACCAATTTGACTTGATGATTGAATAAGGTTAAGTCATGAGCTTCTTGGTATACTTAACCAACTTGTAGGGCTAGGCCTTGGACTTGAATACTTAGCCAAATCTTGACATGATTCGTAGGCAGGTTAAGTCATGAACTTAAATGACAATACTTAACCCATTAGACAAAACCCTAGTCCAGGGGACTATGGGGAAAAAAGGGATTAACAAGGAGACTAAGTGGTAAACCTTAGTTTGGGGAACTAAGTAATAATTCTTAGTCGAGGGATTTGGACCAGTTCACAGATAGATGAGTAACCCGATACGGTAGGTCATCGCTTAGAATACGAGGTGGAGCAATATCTGATTTAGATAAAGGCTCCAACGAACTGGGTGACGAAGCGGTAGCTTCGGGGAACGTGAGGATACTCTGGGTATCCCTCTGTGAGGTTGCGGATGGTCCATGAAACCTGGCCTCACAGAGGTTAAGGTCTGCGGTAGAAGAGCCAAGGGTATGCCTTGGTTGCTGTGCGAGCAACCTAAAGACTGGGGTGGATTAGCGTGGGGTCGGCGATATTTTCACGGTAGCCCTAGATAGCACATTCGTCGGCCACCTACCATCTTTAGTCAATCGTGTACGTACGGAAATGCAGAGAACACCCAACAAACCATACTTGCTATCTAGGTATGGGTGAGGTTAGCCGTCCGGAAAGAGGGCATCGATGGTTGTAGCATAGTTCTCATACATGACTTTTCTTGTTTTGCCTTTCAGTAGTTGAGGGAGGGGTCACGTGGGACAATAGCCACGGATACAAAAACAGACCTTGATATCTGCACCGGCAGATGACTTAAAACTCCCGACCGAGTTCCGTATTTCTTGATTTGCCCTGGCACGGAACTCGGATGACACATTTGAGATACATGCGCGTCTAGACATGGAAAACGATTCACGATTCATACGTGGGATAAAAGGGCGCGGTTGACGGGTAGCATAATCCCTAGTAGCCCTAGGTGGCTAAAACCCAAACCGAGATATGGAAACGTTCATTAGGTAGCATCATCCCTAGCGGTCCTAAGTGGCATAAACCCTAGGTGAACACGCGATAATTCATGGTAAGAAAACATAACTAGGTCAAGGGTAGCAGTCCAAAACAACTTCAAGGATAAAACGGTACTTCGTTGAAGTGGTATAGATTTACATAAGGAAGCCCGAACGGCCTACGGCAAAGGACTGAACTTGTGAGAATCATACGAATCAGGAAACCTACATATACGATATATTAGGATGACATGGACCATTACATGACATGGGGCAAGGGACATTCATAGTTAACACATAACGCGGGTTGGGATACTAGTACGAGAGGTGCAGAGCAAATATACATGATAAATACCTTGGGATGTTATACATGATAGATACCTTGGAATAGTATACTTGATAGAAACCTGACGATGTGATACCTTGATTTATCTTGACACCGTAGTTTATCATGACACACTCGTTTATCTTGGTACAGTAGTTCATCATGTTATTTTGGTTTAGCTTATCTATCTTGTCATCATACTTATGTTCATCTCAGTTCCTCATGCCAGTTAACTTTACTAGTTTATATACTGATAGTAGATAGGGCTTACCAGTCTTTATGACTGACCCCGTTTTGTTTCGCCTCTTTGTCTTCCGTTTCCCCCCCAGGTTACAGGGAGGAAATGCTATTGTTAGTTCGGACTTCTTCTGTTTGAAGGTCATCATGTATGGCTTGGACTTTTCTTGGTTATGGCTACTTTACTGTTTTACTTGGGGAATAATTTATGAAAATGTTTTTATGCTCCTTTACTATTGCAAGACAGGTTTCCATGTAAGAAACTCTCTGATGTAAAAGGCTTTAGACCTTATTTATTAATGATATGAAAATTGGTTTTACTTCCGCTATTTTATATGTTTTGTCTTGTAATATTTCTGTACATATTTACCAATAATACCCCTTTAAAGCTAGTGCATTCCTTCGCGAGTGACCCTAGCGGAGGTGGGGTGTTACAACTATTGCTTTGTTACATTATGTCTGAAATCAACCCCCTCTAGTAGTGCGGTTCGAACGAATAAATGGGAGCGCTTGAGGATAAGTCAATTTCAAAATTTTGATTTCCAAATTAGAGCATTTTTGTAGATTAGGTAAGAATGGGAACAAATAAAGACTAGATGTTAATAAACGGATTAACGGTATGAGATAAATGTGACAACGGATTCAAGTTGAAAACATTTTCATTGTCTTTTAAAATGCCTGGAAAATAAGACTTGTTCACGACCAACTTACATAAAAATACTAACCATTAATGGACCCAATAAGCGTGGGTTGACATTGATTGGTTAACCTCAAGTGTCAACAAAATCGTTAAGGTTTGCTAAATTGGCTGAGTCGTCAACTGTCTGCGCTTATCCAGTTGAACAAAGTCTTCTTAATGCCTAAGTATACATAGGCTTTACGTAACAAGAAACTTGTACTTAACATTGTATATGATACTACCCTAGATGTTTGATTCTTTCCCTGAAGAAATAATTAGATGCAATCATGTGTCACAGTAGGGATAAATATTTGACTGACTTAACTGAATTGGCCGAAACAAAATTAGCCAAAACTAAAGTTTACCAACTCTACTATTAACCAAACAGCATTATCCAATACTAATCATGTTGGTTAAAGATTAACATTTGTAACAAAACTGATTAAGCATAATTCAATTGATTCACATTTCAATACATTTTGAAAAAAAAATGAAAATCGTATTAAGTGAATTCACCACTGTATTTATCTAGTGCCATTTACCTATTTAATCAGAATTCTCATACCATTAACCAATTTAATACTTCCAGTCTTTGATTTATTTCCAGTCTTACCCCATCAAAACCTGAAAATCAAAATTTTAAAATCCACTGAACTTCAAACTCTCACATTAATTTGAGCAAACCAACCGGCATTAAGCAACACTAATCAGGTAGGTTGCAGATTAACATTTGTATCTAAACTGGTTAAATAAGTATTCTTATGTCAATATTACGTTTCTTATGTCCCTAAACTGGTTAAATAAGTATTCTTATGTCATGATTAACATTTGTATCTAAACTAGTTAAAAAAATATTCTTATGTCAAGATTAAAACTGATTAAAACAAATATTCTTATCTCCTTCACTTCCATTCATGTCTCTAGCACTCTCCAGTTGAAAATACAGCTATTTGTCAATGCAGAAAGCAACCTAAATGAAAACTTTAAATTGATAAAAATATAGAAACATACAGAGAATGAAAAGCAATCTTAATTTGTAATCGAAACGAAAACTTTGAAGTAAAGGAATCAAAATAAATGCACCATTTAGCAACTTAGTGGTATGAGCAGGGCCTCAGATTAGCATTTTGGCACATTAATCCATGCCATCAACAACTTAGGCAAATTGAAAGCCTTACGCACAAATGTTGTGATGGCTCATGTGCAGTAAATGCTATCATCACCGGCTGGCAAGTAAAATTAAAAAAAAAAAAAAAAAAAAAAAAAAAAAAAAAAAAAAAAAAAAACACACACACACAAATCGATGATAACAGAGGTTTTGAGTTTAACACGCTAAGTGCCAATCCAAAATGTCTGGAAAATGATATGCCTATATTGACTTACAATATACAAGCAGTCTAACCCATCTTTCAAATACAATAAAACAATCTTCAGATGTGAACAAGAAAAGAACCGTAGACGAATATTACCTCAACGTCGTATGATGATAAATAAACATAAAATGAAATCGTGCATTCGATTAGAATTTTGGCACATAATTAGTCTCTGCCAAAAATAAATCAGACAACATATCCTTATGGGCAGCCTTGTGTGGATCATTGATTATCCTATCGCCATGGGCGAATAATCGTAATAGATCGGAGGGATAACTACAAGAGACAACATTGATCGAATGTAAAAATTGTCGAAAGTAGAATTGACTTAAATTGGAGGACGGCGGAACCAGTACGGATTAGGGTTTGTGAAGATGCCGATTGAATCTGGCAGCGAGTTCTCTATTTAATGGCTAAGAATTGGCAGTTTGGGCGAGTCATGTATGGCCCGGTTCAATTGAAATAGAAATTTAGTCACATTTGATGGGCTTATCCGGCCTACTATTTCCAGCAATACATGTAGACCATTTACAATTTTGTTTGCTCGTAAGTATCTTTAGTAAAGTTCACAAACCAACCTTACCAACGTCAAGACACATTAACAAGTCACCACAAAAAAATTATAAAAACTAGCATTCAGGACTAAAACTCCAAATACTTCACTTATTAGTGCTCACCATTAAAACTATGAATTTCCAATTTTAATCAACAAACGTTTTCTCCTTGGGACGAAGTAAAAATATCTGATTCTCGTATTATCAAATGGTACGTGTTGTTTATTTCGAGAATTAGAGAATTAGTTTTTGAAACTATTTTTTTAACGAAAATTTAATGGCGATACATAATTCATGACTATTATTAGTGATCTACCGACAAAAAGACTATTTAACAAATTTTTAATAATCCTAACAACCACAATAGAATTATGGTTCAGAAAACTTCGAAACGATATGTATATAGCCTTGAATGTTTGATGAGTTCAATGATTTGGTTTCTAATTTTTACATCAGCAAAAATATATAGAAATTGGTGTAGGAATATGGGTTTGTATTTATATGATGCCGACCATATGACACAAAACCATATGAATATTCAAATAATGCCGTAGTAGTTAAGGCGCAAATGTGCAAAAAGATGCAATGCCTGAGCCTTGAGCTTTTTTGAACCTTGGGCTTTTTTGTGCAACTTTTATAAAAGCATGGGCTTTTCTGCAAAAATATTGCATTACAAAATCCTATAAAAAATGATAAATTTAGTGATAAAAAAACATATATTAGTAGGTACGAAGTCACAAGTGCAATTTCTAAACTAAAACGATCTCAAATTCAATAAATTTAATTACTTAAAACATAACTCTTTAAACTCTGAAATTAAAACATAACTCAATAATATCTAAATTTTAATTTAAAATTTAAAACACAACTCACGAAATTAACTAAAACATTTAGTTAAAGTTTAAACTAACTGGAAAAAGATTAAAAAATTGCTGCTGATACTTGAAATACACACACACACACACACACACATACATATATATACCTGACGGCGGCGCCAGAGGAGGTGGCGACGTAGTGGCTTAAGGTGGTGGTAGTCTTTTTAGTGTTGAACGCACTAAAACAAAAGGGAAACCCTAAAAATTAAACAAAACTTTTCGAATTTGAGAGTTAAAAGTCGGATCAGGTCCAAACGAAAGTGGACTTCGTATAATCAATTATTTTTGGAGAAGCGCTTATTTGAGACTCAACGCCTTGAGAAAAGCGTCAAAGGCGCGCTTTATTTGCACCTCGGTTAGTCGGGTTGTCTCGAAGGCCAACGAACCGCAAAGCCTGCGTCTGAGCCTCAGACGCACCTAAGCGTGCGCCATAACAACTATGAATAATGCATTACCACTAAATTATTTGATTCGTATCATCATGCTAAAAGTGAAGCACAAAAAAAATAAGACGATAATGTGAAAATAAGAAAAACTAAAAATGGGAAGCTATAATGTAGTGAATATAAGGGTGGCATTTAAACCTGACCCGACAGACCCGGACCCCAGACCTGACTCGACGGGTCTCGGGTCTAGGCTGGCTGGGTTTTGTCGAATCTAAACTATGCATTTTCAAAATATGGACCCGACCCGAGTTTCGGTTCGGGTCGGCTCGGTCCGGGCTTGGTTGGGTCGTAACACTAAAAATACATATATTTCATTGTTTTCTGGTCAGGTCTTTCAGGTCGGGTTTTATTGGGTCTTTATTGGATTTTTCATCACCTAGACCCGGCCCAAGGCCCCTCGGGTTCGGTTCGAGTCCAGATCTTTTCGGGTTGGTTCAATTCGGTTTTTCAGTTCTCGGTTCTAATTGCCAGCCCTAAGACTAAGTGAATAGAGTTTCAAAATATCGTAAATGAGTTAACATGTATGGCAGAAAACAAATATTTGAATTTAAGAAAACAACAAGAAAGACTTTTTATTGCTTTGGAGGAAATGTGCAGAGAATGAACTAAGGTTTTCGAATGAATTAGAACTACTATATGTACAACTATTTATAAATACAAGAGTAACAGTCTGTAACTTTGAACTAGACCAAAGTACCCTTATAACCCTAGTATTAGTATATGCTCAGATTTGTTTTATTTCATTTCTCTGTTTGCCCCCTTGAAAAAATCTAGGGTTCTTGCTGTCATGGCTTCCTTTGTAAGTCTTCGCCAAATCTTCAAGTATTTCTTCGATTAAGCTTATGATTAGGCTCTCTTGAGTTAGATCAAGAAAAGTTGAGCTTCTATTTGACCTTGCTTCGACCTGGTATTGATATTCCTTCTTGAGCGTTGTGATGTTAAAGCACTTAGCGGTTCTATAGCGGCAGATGTGCAAAAGGTGTAGCGGGGATAAAAAGCGAGAATATAGCGGAGGCATAAAAAGGTTCATTAGATGTAAAACCAAATATTTGAAAATTAATTAATCATCTTTCTTACACTGTATGTGTACAAGAAACTAATATTAATTAATCTTATATAACAAGATCAAGGAATGTCAAAGTTATGCATGTTATATTTGATGGGTGTAATTGATTATTACCACATATTAGGCACTTATGCCTTAAACGTGGCCCTTTACGACAAATTTACTGATTTTTTTCAAAAGAGAACTAGTCAAATCAAGCTCTATATATTAATACTGCTAAAGCGGACGCTAAAAGGCTTTGATTTAGCGGATGTATCGGAAAACAGCGGGGCTAAATGCAGTTGTACTGTTTGTCAACGCTAAAATGAAATAGTGTAGCGGTTGAAGAGTGCTATTGGCTATAACTGGGATTTAAATGCATAGCTTGAGCATTAACACCTTGTCACTACTTGAGTCACCGATGAAATTTACCTTCATATCTTCTCGGAATTTGCTGAAATTTCCTGCAGAAAGTGCCTTTGTAGGTATATTTCCCTCTCTAAAAGGTTGCAAGCATATGGTTTATTAGTAAATTACCCTTGTTTACTTGTTCACGAATGAAGTACATGCTTAATTCCATGTGCTTCGTTCGTGTTTATAAGATAGGGTTTGCTGTTAGATTCACAGCACTTAAGTTGTCACACCAAATAGTGGGTTCATAGCAAGTGGTAATTTGTAGCGCACTAAGTAACGATTGTATCCACATTATTTCTGCTATTGCACTTGCTAAACTGCGATATTCTGATTCAATGCTTGATCTCGATATTGTTGGTTGCTTTTTAGAACACAATGACACTGGATTTTCTCCTAAGAATTTGTAATCACCTAGCTATAGTAGATTTCTTGTCATCGAGGTCCTAATCCTAATATGCATCTATAAATCCTATGATAGATAGATTTTTTTTCTAGCTTTTAGTATTATTCTGTGCTCTTGTGTTCCATTTAAGTACCTTCAAATTCTATTTAATGCTTTCCAATGTTGGTCTATTGGCTGATGCATGAATTAACACGTTTTGTTTACCATTTATGTGAATTTTTGTGTCAGTAATTCTATTTACTTCAATTCCGAGAAAATATCTTAGCTTTCCCAAATCTTTGATTGAGAATTTTCTATCAAGATATTTCATCACCCTGTTAATCTCTTCTTCATTTTCAACAGTGATTATGATATCATCTACATAAGTCAATATACAAGTTGTCTCTTTATTCTTGAGTTTTGTGAACAGTGAGCTGACTGATATCCCATATTGAATATAGTTTTCTTTAGCTTGTCAAATCATACCCTTGGTGTTTGTTAGAGACCATAAATTGCTTCTTCTAGATTACATACCATGTTTTGCTTTCATGTTTGTTGAAAACCAAGTGGTTGTTGCATATATACATCTTTTTGTAGTTCACCATTTAAGAATGCACTGTTTACATCCAATTGTCTAATATTCCATTTCTTGTGTAAGGCTATAGATGGGATTATTCTTTTAGATGTTGGTTTGATTACTGGTGGGAATGTTTCATTGAAGTCAAAATGAGGTTGTTGTGTATAACCTTTTGCCACAAGTCTGACCTTATATCTTTATTTGCTTCCATCTGGATTTTCTTTCACCTTGTATGTCCATCTGCACTCTATAACACTTTTTTTCTGTGGAGCTTGAGTCAAAGTCCATGTTTTGCTCTTTAGTAATCCATTATATTCTTCATGCATTGCTTGTACCCATCTCTTATCTCTGGTTGCTTGTTCATATGTTACTTGTCCCCTTGTGTTGATGTTTGCAATATACAACTTATGCTTGAATATACCACTCTTAGTTCTAATTATTGTATGATGACCATTTGATGGTTGTTGATGCTGTGATGTTTGAGTTGACTCTGATTGTTGATTTCAATCCTCGTTGTTAGTATGTTGTGGAGTTTGAGATTTAGAAGTAGATGTTTGTGAGGGGCTGTGATGAGATGGATCAGCGGTTTCTTGACCTGATCTGATGCTGGATGATCTAGTATCAAATAATGTGTGTTGAGCATACTGACTGTCTTAACTCCCTTCACTTTCAACCTTACTTCTTATGTCTGTGTAAATTGGTATTGAAGGACATGAGTCTGCTGGGTTGTAGATCTTTCGAGTATACTTTATTTCCTTTGTCTGAAACGGGTACACTTATTCATTGAATACCATATGTCTTGAGATGAAAAAATTTCAATTTCTGTCAAGACACTTATATCCTTTCTGGTTTGCTGCATATCCTATGAATGTACATGAGGAAGACCTGAAATTTAACTTATGTGAGTCGCCCAGTTTTAAGTTAGGAAAAATGGATATCTAATAATCTTTAACCATTTTTAATCTGGTTTACTCCAAATAATTCCACTATTGGAGTTTTGTACTGTATAGCTTTTGTTGTAATCTATTTATTATATATACAACCATTGAGAAAGCTTCAAGCCAAAACTTCATTTGTAGTGATGCATGTGCAAGTAGACTACGACCAGTTTCTACAATATGTCTATGTTTTCTCTCTACCAATCCATTTTATTCAAATGTTTGAGGGTAAATTATTCTATGAACTATACCCGTTTCATGCAAAAAGTTCTTAAAAGGTTTGAATTCAGTACCTTCATCTGTTAGCAGTATTTTAACCTGATGACTTGTTTGTCTTTCAACCTGTCTTATAAAATGAATAACTGCATTGCATGCACCAGGTTTAAATTTTAGGAAATAAATCCATGTATGCCTGGAATAGGCATCAATAAAGGATATATAATACTTGTATCCATAATCTGAGTTAATAGGTGCATGACCCAATAAGTCAGATGCAATAAGCTGCAGTGGCTTGGTATACTCAGTTTTTGGTGTGGGAATTGGTAGCTTATGACTATTCCCTAACTGGCAGTGGGTGCAAATATAAGAAGCAAATATACTACCAACTTTGATAGTATTATTATTTATTACTTCCTTTACAATTTTCAAAGTAGGATGTCTCAACTTACAATGCCATATGTCAAACATGTTCCTGTTTATTTCAAATAAATTACATTCAGTCACATGGCGGGATTTTCTTGAATACTTAGTGGTCTTCACAGTATTGAATCTGTATAGCCCATTATATGTTTCACCCTGCACTAATGTTTATTTTGTTTGAATATCCTTTACTAGACAATACTGTGGATAAAATTCAAAAAACGCATTCTTATCTTGGGCAAATTGGAACGCACTGATTAGGTTTTTCCTGTTTTCTGATACCCTAAATTAGTTATTTAAATAAAGCATTCTTTTGCCAGGAATTTGTGCTTGACCAGGATGTGTTATTTTTATGTTTGTGTCATTACCCATACTAATAGTTTGTGCGCCTTTGTAATCCTTATTGCCTAAGTTAAGTTTGCTAGATTGCTTTTGATGATGTGTTGCTCCAAAATTTGTATACCAACATTCATTATGAATGCTTTCGTTCCTTGCTCTCTCACATGAATTCAGGTCACGTACTCCTTGCTCTTCTATATTCTTTGACTCTGGTTGCATACTTGCTAGGTTTGCATTCACGCTTGCACTTCTTTAATCGTTTTGTAGGACACTGTAGTTCGAATTGAACCTGAAGTAGCACCTACTAGCTGTACTCCCCGTCTTTTCATAGATATGGCAATTGGGTCTTGATGTATTATTCCATCTTCCTCCTCCGCCTTTAAACCTTCCATCTTGATTTCTGATAAGATTTTGATCATTTCTCGAGTTGTCTCATTTTTCTTGCTTTTTGTTTCTTGAGTCTGTAGTAAATCTGATTGAATATTCTGGATCCACTTCTCTTCTCTATTCGATCCTGCCTTCTTGGGCCATCAAGGTAGTGTAAACATACTGTAGTTATGGTGTTTCTTCTTTAGTAGTAAGAATTGCAACAATTGCTTCATATTCACTGTCTAAACCATTCATGATGAATAACACATGTTCATTATTTAACACTTTATGTCCTGTTGCTTCTATTAAATCACACAGATTCTTCACCTTACTCAAGTATTCTCTCATAGGCATGTTATCCTTTTTGAGGTTTTGCAATTTCTTCCTATAATGCATTATATTGGCTGATGGGCGAGAACTGAGAAAATGTTGTATTATGGTCCAAATTTCATTAGATGTTTGACTACCTATGAGTTGTGGTAGGAGATCGGTGGTGATAGATGATAGTACCAAGAAATTAAAAGATAGTATTGCCTTTGATAATTGACATATTCTTTATTGATGATCATTGTTCCATCCTTATCTATTGTGAATTTTGATGGTATACCAGCAGTGCCTAATACATGTCCTTCAAGGCCATATCCATTGGTGGCATTTTCAACTTGAAATCTCCACAGCAAATAATTATTGTAGGATCTAAATTAACCCTAGAGGGGGTGAATAGGGCTTATCGCAGACTTTTGCAGAATAATTAAATAATAACAACACAGATAATAATCAGAATAAATGCGGAAAATAAATAACACATAGATATACCCAGCTTCGGCAAAACTCTGCATACTGCTACATTCCCCAAGGTTTCTACTAGGAGTTAAAACAATCTCTACACTTACAATCCCCTGTAAATTCGTGACACTCGCTCCCAGCTGTTCTTAACCCTACGCTCAAAACCCTGCACTGGTTTCTATCCCCGAAACCAGATTTCCCCGAATTACAAATCCCGTAATTCGTCTCCCTAGTTTTAGAGACAAACTAGAAAACTCTAAATCTTGATTACAATTTGAAACAAATAAAAAACAATTAAAAAACACTTAGAGAACCCTATTTAATTTAATTAGCACTTTAAATCCTTTTAGGCCTTATTCTTTTATAACTTGGCCGGCCATATTCTTATTTGCTTCACCCATTTTTACTTGAGCTCGATCTCCTCTTTATCTCTGGAAATGGAGATGGCGATTTAAAAAGTAGGTTTTCTTCTAGCTTTTGGAAATAAGTATGGCGATGGCGATCTAGGGTTTCTTCCTCCTTGGATTTGAAGCCGCCGCTTTCTCTCAAGTGCTTTCTCTCACGTGATGCTCTTCAATTTGCAGATGCACTCGATTCTGATCCAAGTAGATTTGGTTATTTGGTATGATTTTATAATTTGAATTTCTCTTTGATTTGTTCGAACTTGGATGATTAAAGCCGATGAGGATGTGGGTGTTAAGTAGGATTTAAAATCCGAATTTGCTCTGATTTCGTTAATAGATTTGGTCTGATATTTGAGTAATTTTTGGGCTTGAAATCTTCGATTTTGAACTGGTCTTGAACTTCCGATTTCTCTGGAAATTTCCTTTCTATTTGTTTGGTATTTTGAAATCTTTTGCCTTGAATTTTTTGAGCTTGAAATCTTCATAGCTTCTAGAATTGCTTCTGGATATTTCTTCGATTTAAATATAACTAAAGTTGAGTATTTCCAACTTGCGTAAGATTGTCAAAAATAAATGTCGTGCTTTTGAATTTGTCCATATCAAAAATAAATGCCGTGAATGCTTCTTGTGATTTGATTTCTGTACCAAGATTTCATATATGTATGCCTTGAGTAAACTTCCATTTGTGCTTGTAATTTTATTCACGGTGCATATTTGAAAATGTTGTTCACATAAGCTTTTCTCCTGAACTCCTATGATTGGTTTTGAAGTTGTATACTGCCCGTCATGTTTGCTCATACACCACGCTGAGATGAATTTGTGAACTGTAAAAGCTTGTTTTGAGCTTGAGCTGTTGCGCCACCATGCATGTGACTTGTGCCGAACCATTTCTGGTATATGTATTGCACAACATCCTTGCTGTGTGTATGTGACTTGACCATTTAGCTGCTTTTACTACACTTTGCACCCTTGAACATGTTGTAACTGCCCCAGTTTTGCTTCACTGCCATGTTTCTTGTAGTTGAGTTTGATTGGCTCGACCATTCTCACCACTTAAAAATGTTATGAACACGCTGAGCTATGCATAAATATACAACTTTTTACACTTGTTCGCATCATCATCACTTGCTGGCACCATACTAATTTGAGTAGTATATGTCATGACATTGCAGTGTTACACATGTAGCTTGAACGAAACTTACACATGTTGATTACTGATGCATCCCTATGCGTGAGCTGACCTGATATTTGCCTTGGTCCATGTCACCCTGTCTTGCATTCATTAGTGTACTCATCGTTGCACCATATTCATTTTGTATTTGTTGTTGCCATGAGCCTTGCGTGCACCATTTATCATTTGTTTGCTCACCCATGTGTTTAAACTATTTTTGTACATGCTGCTCCATATGAAACTTGTACATGATTTAGAGTTTCTCTTCTGTCCATCCATGGCTTTGATACATCATGTACATGTTATATTCTATTTGGCACTTATATTTCTTTGTTGATCTAAACCTTGAGCTTTGCATGTCCATATGATAAGAAGTGGAAGACTATGATTGAGAGACAAACTGAAAGGAAGGTAAAGAAGCTTCGAACTGATAATGGGATGGAGTTTTGTTCAGATGAATTTAATTCATTTTGCAAGGCTGAAGGCATTGTTAGGCACTACACCATACCTCACACTCCTCAGCAAAACGCGGTTGCCGAGCGTATGAACAGGACTATCATTTCTATGGCTCGCTGCATGTTGTCAAACGCAGGTTTGGATAGACGTTTTTGGGCTGAAGCTGCTTCCACAGCCTGTTATCTCATCAACCGCTCTCCCTCTGTTGCTATTGGTAAGAAAACTCCGATTGAGGTATGGTCTGGTTCTCCAGCAAATTATTCTGAATTGAAAGTTTTTGGATGCATTGCTTATGCTCATGTTGATAATGGAAAGCTAGAGCCAAGAGCTGTTAAATGCATTTTTCTTGGTTATAAGTCTGGTGTTAAAGGCTATAAATTATGGAATCCTGAAACAAGTAAGGTTATAATTAGCAGAAATGTTGTGTTTAATGAATCTGCTATGTCACATGATATTCCATCTACTAATGATCTTGTTGAGAGTAAGCAGAAATGAAATGTCCAGGTGGAGCATATTATTGATTCAGATGCTACATCAAAAGCAGAAATTGAGGGACAGGATGAAGCAACCATTGTTGAGGATCCTCCAGCAGTTATGCAACCACCGCAGCAATCTATTGCAACAAGCAGACCTAGAAGGAATCCAAAACCAGTAAGAAGGTTTATTGAGGAAGCAAATGTTGTTGCTTATGCGTGTGCTGTAGCAGAAGAAATAGAAGGTATTGGCGAGCCTTCTTCATATTCTGAGGCTGTTATCTCTAGTGATTCTGATAAGTGGATGGCTGCTATGCATGATGAGATGAAGTCACTTGCAAGAAATGACACTTGGGACTTAATCAAATTGCCTAAAGAGAAGAAACCTATTCATTGAAAATGGGTTTCCAAGAGAAAAGAAGGTGTTTCTCCAAACGATAAGACAAGGTACAAAGCAAGATTAGTTGCAAAAGGTTACAGTCAGATTCCAGGTATTGACTATAATGAAGTTTTTTCCTCTATTGTGAAACATAGCTCAATTCGCATTTTACTCAGTATTGTTGCTATGCATGATTATGAGCTTCAACAGTTAGATGTAAAAACTGCATTTTTACATGGAGAATTAGAAGAGGATATTTATATGCATCAACCTGAGGGTTTTATCATCCCTAGAAAAGAAAATCTTGTCTGTAAATTAAAGAAATCTCTTTATGGATTGAAACAGTCACCTAGGCAGTGGTATAAAAGATTTGACACTTTTATGCTATCTCAAGGTTTTAAAAGGTCCAATTATGATAGTTGTTGTGTCTATTTGAAAATTACTACGCATTCAGCCGTTTATTTGCTACTTTATGTCGATGATATGTTGATTGCTTCAAAAGACAAGGCAGAAATTGAAAATTTGAAAAGGCAGTTGAGTAGAGAGTTTGAAATGAAAGATTTGGGGGATGCTAAGAAGATTCTTGGCATGGAGATATCAAGAGATAGAACTTCTGGAAAATTATACCTAAGTCAGAGTGGGTATGTTAGAAAAGTGCTTCGCCGTTTTAATATGCTTGATGTCAAACCTGTAAGTACTCCTCTTGCTGCACATTTCAAATTGTCATCAGCCATGTGTCCACAATCAGATGAGGATATTGAGTACATGTCTAGAGTTCCCTATTCTAGTGCAGTTGGTTCACTTATGTATGCCATGGTTTGTTCGCGTCCTGATTTATCACATGCTTTGAGTGTTGTCAATAGATTCATGGCCAATCCGGGAAGAGAGCATTGGAAAGCAGTTCAATGGATTTTCAGATATCTTCATGGCACTGCAAATGCTTGTTTGCAGTTTGGTAAATCTAAAGATGAACTTGTTGGTTATGTGGATTCTGACTTTGCTGGTGATTTGGATAAAAGAAGATCATTAACAGGTTATGTTTTCACCATTGGTGGTTGTGCTGTGAGTTGGAAAGCAACCTTGCAAACTACCGTAGCATTATCTACTACTGAGGCCGAGTATATGGCTATTTCTGAAGCATGTAAAGAAGCTACTTGGCTGAGAGGTTTATATTTTGAGCTATGTGGAGATACATCTTGCATTACTATATTTTCTGATAGCCAGAGTGCTATATGCCTTACAAAGGATCAAATGTTTCATGAGAGAACTAAACATATAGATGTTAGGTATCACTACATTCGAGATGTTATTGCTAAAGGTGGTGTTAAAGTTTGCAAGATAAGTACTCATGACAATCCCGTTGACATGATGACAAAGCCAGTTCCAATTACTAAGTTTGAGCTTTGCTCAAGCTTGGTTGGTGTTACAGTATAGTCTTTAGGGACTATTGGAGTAAGGCAGATATTTATTTGTTGAAGGAGTTCGTTTTTTGTAGTTCATCTTTCTACTTCAAGATGAGAATTCGTCTCAAGGTGGAGATTGTTAATTTGTGATCCGAAATTCTCATTAAAATTGGTCCAGCTGATGTCACCTAAAGGATCTTATCTATATCCTTAATTTATTCTCTTGATTGAGATATTTTTAGCAACCTCATTTAAAGGATAAAGGAGATCTTTAATTTATTCTCTTGATTGAGATATTTTCAGCAACCTCATTTAAAGGATAAAGGAGATCTTTATTTTATTCTTTCTCTCCTTATTTGGCTGCATGAAAGTAGAATATAAATTCATTGCTATGGTTTGTAATGAAAATAAGCTTGTAAAACTCCGTCAATTAATTAATAAAGTTTGTCTTTCTCCCGTGGTTTTTTTCCCGAAAAGGGTTTTTCCACGTTAAATCTTGTGTGATTCTATTCTTTGCTTGCTTCTTTGATCATTTATTTATTAACATTCTTGATAGCGAGACACAGTCTTCAAATGTGATACAGAAGAAATACTAAACGATAATGCACTGATCTTACCATGAACTCAGGTGATGAATTCCTAGCTTCGATGAGTGCACAATCGGTATACTGAAAATGACAGAAAATCTTCTTAACCTTTGTTGCAGGGCCTTCTCAAGTGATGAAAGCTTTCTGATGAGAAGAGAAGAATCAACACCATGCAGCCAGATGTGGATTCAGAAGATGAAGGTTACTCTGATAAATATGACGACGAGGTACAGATATGCAGATTGGTGATGCTATGATATGAAGTTAAGAAAACAACAAGAAAGACTTTTTCTTGCTTTGGAGGAAATGTATAGAGAATGAAATAATGTTTTCGAATGAATTAGAACTACTGTATGTACAACTATTTATAGATACAACAGTAACAGTTTTTGATTTTGAACTGGACCAAAGTACCCTTATGGTTTTATTTTATTTCTCTGTTTTTTTGATGATACACCTAAAGAATCGCAGCACAAAAAATAAAATTATATTTTATATCAATTCGTTATGGTCATTTAGCATCTACTTTGTCAGATAGCATAAATAATTTCTAAATCACTCCAAAATTTGACGTGATGGATTTCACTGATATAATATGCTAACTTTTGAGCATAACCTTCTCAATGCATTTTATTTTGTTCATTTAATTGTTGTTTGTTTGTAATTTGTTGAGGTGTACACGAAATTGCATGTATGAGAGCAATAGTTGGTTCAGCCATAAGCAGTTTAGTTTGCTACCATGCTTAATAGATTAGTAACATGTTTAAAAGGCATTTAGAAATTAATATTGTCCCATAAATAATTGTACTAAACTGGTATAAATATCAAATGTATCTAGATGTTGGGTTATAAGAAATGCACTCATTGTCTTTTGTACAAAAAGTGGAAACGACTATGAAACAATCGGTAAATAATTTTTCAAAGGTACATACTAATACTAGATGTGTATTCACAGTAGGAATGCACAATGTTTTATATAGTTGCAGTACATGAATTTTCTTTAAGGAATAGCAATTGAAGTACTGACTTGTAAAAAAAATACAACAAAACTGAGAAAAATATTACATATTGAAAAAGAAATGTAACATGCATTTTGTAGATATACATAAATATTAAAGACGTTTGTGTCTTAGAATATTTGAATGCAAATGATTGCCAATTTCCTATTCTCCTACTGTTATACAAAGTTGTTGGAATTCAAACATAAGCACATCGAAATGCTTGTTAATATTGAAAAAAGTGAATAAAAAGTTACAACCAACAAATGAAACTGAGCTCATAAATATCACAGTAAAATAGTAATTACCTATAGTTGTAGTAACTTATTTCATTAATATCATAGCAGAATCTCAGTCATCATTTTGCATATACTACGCCATAGATGGCTTATTTCAACGAAAATCCAAGGTGTTGCCAGCTAAAATGTTGCCACAGTTATGCTGATTTTTGTATACTGCAAAGCACTATTCAATTTATTAGCATAGATACCAAATTGTGTTGTAATAGCTATAGTTATAAACTTATAAGTTTAGTTTGTCACGTGATTAATCTGCATCTATAAAAACACACATATTTATCCGTCAACTTACCTTTTAAAGACAACATTTGTAGTTGACACCTCACTAATCCTTTAAAATCTTACACCACCAATAGGAAATCAACTTACGTTACTCATTCCATTCCTTTTTCTCAACTTCTCAGATCTGTTCATTCTCACCCCCAAATTTCCAATTCCAATCCCTAATTTTCATTCATCTACTTCTTCCACTCCAACCTTCTCTGCATCCTCCACTTCTTCAGCTAGTCCTCGACTCCAACTCCAAACCCACCCACTTATTCCCTTCCCCGTCATCAAATGACAGTCAATCCAAGAAGAAATGTGCTAGCTTTTTATTCTGTATTTCTCATGTACATTTCTGTTGGTTTTTTATCATTGCTGTTAATTAGCCCATTGAGAAACAAAAATTATTACCACCATGAGTATAAATGGTGCTTGGTGATTAACAATTATTGCCTGTTATTTGTCAATGAATCCACACTTTTTTCAGTTTGAAGTTGTATACTAATGAAACTAGACCAATAAATGGTGTTATTTTCAGTGACTTCATAGTTCATATATTATACTAGAAGAACAAGTACATCATTTTGTTTGGTTGGTGGTGCTATTTTGTGGTTCTTTTGTATGTTGATTCACTGAAATATTCTTTTAGCAGCTATTGGGTTTTTAATTATTTTAATAACACATAATTTTAGTTCCTAGTGAAGTGTGGTTGTGAACAATTAGACCATCCACCTTATATGAGCTGCATGCTCTAAACAACTGTTCAGGTTTCCCAGGTTGCTGTTGCATGTGATGATTGAGACATGATAATGCTAGCTTTTTTTAATAAGCTTATGAAAATGATTTCATAAGGATGCTTACTATACATGATAGTATTCATTTCTTAAGTATTTTCATGTTTGTCATATGCATGATTTTTCATCTAGTTCCCAATCAGATAAGATCTGTATACATAGTTAGAAATTATATGCAAATTCACTTCATCTATGAATATTTACACATGTTGTACATTGATGTGTGCATCATTATTGACATCATTACATGTTAGTTAATCAAGCATGAAATACAAATACTACAAGAAAGAACTGCCACCACAAGATCCCAGCGAAGATAAGGACTGTGAAGGTAGGATCGAATGTCGAAAAGAAGTTTTTTAGTTGCTCCATGTGGTTGGTAAGTATAAATTTGGTTTTTTTGTTTCTATGTCGATTATCATATTTTTCAATGATGTTTTAGTTGAGAATTTAAGATATATGCAGAATGCCGATTGTGGGTATTCTATGTGGCATGACGAAGTGTATGAAATCAATAACAATGCTGAATTGGATGATAGTACTGAAGCAAAAGCCGCTGAAGCAAAAGCCGCTGAAGCAAAAGCAAAATAGGGAAAAGCCGAAGAATTTGTGGCAGATATAAAGAAAGAGTTGGCCCTAATGCGCGTTGAATGTGGAAAACACGAGAAAGGAGAAAAATTCTTTGCAACAGCTTTAGTTTTGTCATGTATCATGTTTGGAATTCTTTTGGGTTGTTACGGCAATGTAGTGCAGTGAAGTAACATGAAATAACATGCATGGACAGTTTTCAGGTATAACTTTAAGTTTTGTCATAGAATTTTTCCCTGATATAGGACATCCAGAATTTGTGCCATATTTAGTAATTAAGGCATTTACTCAGTATACACTTGTATCAGACTGAAGCAAGTGTCAGTTTGTAATTGAAGCAATGGTTGAGTTTGTACTTGAACGAGTCGTGACATAATTATACTATGACATAGATTTGCATCTGAGGCAGTGCCTCGTTATACTATGCCATACTATTGCATTCACTACAACAAAAACTGATTTTGCAGCGGTGTAATACGTTGGTAACCCGTCGCTATATAGGGCTTAGCGACGCAATATCGACGGATCACGGTGGTCGGCAAATTTCAAGATGCTATTTGTGTGAAAATTTTGCGACGAATTTTAGCGTGACTTCCCCGACCATTTTCCGTCATTTTTCTCAAAATAAAATTTTAATTTTGATTTATTGTAAAATTTATTTACCGATGTTTTAGTGACCGGTATGTGTTTGTTATTATTATTTATAAATAACAATCGGTAAAGCCTTGCGAATTAATAAGGATCAGCAACGAATACATATTTTTAGAAATTATTATTTATAAATAATCTTCGGTGAACCCTTGCAATTAGCAAGAGATTAGCGACGATTATCAATTTTTTGTCAAAAGATTTTCTGTAGGCAATATGTCATTAAGCCCATACACTTTTATCCCAAATATTGTCATAAAATTGATGAAATAAACAAAATTCATTGACTCAAATATTATGTTCATTTTACATGTGATATTTAAATAATGATCCTACAATGCTCACATTATCACATCCATTTCACTTGGAACAATAACTCCATTTCACATCAAATAAGAAAAATGATACTTTTAACCTAAGACTATGGACGTTACACTCAGCAAGATATAAAAGTTAATATACAAGCTCCCTAGAAAGAAAATGTTGATTTTGCATCCAGTAAGTGTGATGTCGCTCCCTAGACAGAAAATTTCCTAAAACACGGATTGTCAATGTACATTTGAAAACGTACTAAAACATAGGATCGTTATCGTACATCTCCTCATATTGTTGGTGAATCTTTTTTATTCTTAGACGTTCTTGATCATTTTCCATGTGCATATGTAATATCCTAGAATATAAAACTGAAATTATATACATTAGCACAGTTGTAAGAATATAGATTTATCTCCATTTTGGATATAAACATGCAAATACTAATTCAAATGTAGGTGAATTAAACCTGAAATGTGATGTGTGGTATTACTTCAATAGCTTCCTTCTCTTGTGTTACATCTAATTAACATTTTAACAAACTAACGAAAAGGATAATGAATGCTTGCGTTGAATAAAAAGAACTAGAAATGGGCTTCTATCCATATTTTTTCCCCGATAGTCATTACAATATTTTGCTGATGTCATAAGTGTCATCTTTGAATCCCGAAATTTCCTGTTTGTTATATAACAAAATATTTATGCCATGTATAAGAAATGCTATTTAACTTAGAAAGATGCATCTAAAGTTGTTTTTTCCATAGAAAAGATAGCTACGGAAAAAAAAATTGGATTATCAAAGCTTATTAAAACTAAACCATGCATACAAAGGTCAGATATTTCAGTAAACCTCATGCACAGGACCAGTAGCCCAAGAACGAAGGCTACTGCTAAATTGTAGAACTAAAACAAGAATACACGTAAAAATTAATCAGTGACACACTTGAAGAAAGAAACACTTTCAAAAACTGATTCATGCAAGCCCATGCTAAATTGCAGTACTAAACCTTATGTGTGGATTCTCAAATATCTTTGAAACACGCTGCTCCGCATCATCTGGAATCTCCCTACTTGGCACATCAATTTTCACCAGACTAACATATTCTTTGGCTGTAAAAAATACTCATGTTCCATAATAAAAGCAAGCAGAGCCTCAAATGGTAGATTTAAGAGCTCATAGTATGTCCGTGCATGATCTAATCTCTGTTGTACAGCTTCATTGTCTATTGAAGGAGTGGCTGCTAGTGCCTATTCCAATGCTATGAAATTTCTACATATTTGTTGCACCCTTAGTAGGTTAATAGATTTCATCTTAGCAAGAACCTTAATTGATGTGTTAGTAGCAACACTACATATCCTAGCAAAGATGTAGTTCCTTTTCAGATCTGGGATATATGGTGCCATCTCTTCATCTCTACACATTATCTCCGTAGTAAGTGAAATAACAAAATCATCAAGCTACTCTGCATCTTGATCTTCCACGTATTCCCTACTGGCCATTTCTTGCATGTGAAAAATGGTTTCCAACTGCATCTCTAAATGTAGAACTTTTAAACAATCAGTTGCCAACTTTCTGTAATCTTCAAAAAGAGTGGAAATATTTTAGTAAGTGTACTCATGGTTCATTTATGTTGATGTCCTGGCTAATAACTCTTGTCGTCTTGATGTGTATGTGTCCTTACCAGGGACTCTCCAAGCCTTTCGATTGAGTCTGCCAAATAGTCTAAAGAATCGCTCAGAGATGCCAACAAAATAAGTTTGTGATCATCTCAAATTAAATGCTCATGATTAATTGGACGTAGGCTCAGCAATTAATCACTCATTTCTATCTCTGCTTCCATGCTTTCTGTGTCTGGAATACTTTTCAAGATAGGATGAATTTTGTAAACAAACATTGGCTAGATCAAGTCGCATCAAGCTTTCAATGTCACTTCTTTCGATGAGCATATAACTCTGATTTTCAAGAACAATCTCTGTAAATGATGTTCGACATTTTTCATAAGCACGCTCCAAAAACGTTTGCACATGCTAAACTAGTTCAGTAGTGTATTTTGGCGTCAACTGTGCCCAAGCAAGCACCTCTTTAACTAATGTATCTGTGGATAGAAGACCTTGGAGATTAGGTCATCCCTTCTCCAACAATGAGGTATATGTTGAGGAATGGGCTCGGGGCCTGAACGCTGATGGACCTGAGATAGCTTGTTGCACGCATTTGCGATAGTCCACAAACATTGTTGGCAGAATATGATCTTTCACAAAGTTCTCTATAAATGCTAATAAACCATCATTTCCAAGTGGTGAATACTTTTTAGGAAGCATTGAGGCAACTTGGTCAGTAAACTAAAGGACAGGTTGATAGACTGAAGCTGCAAGATAAATTCCAAGTTCTGGAAGAACAGCTGCAGTTCCATAACCCTCTTGCTGTGCATTTGACCCCTTATTCCATCCTTGGCAAACTCCTTGATTGGGAGTAGATAACATTGTACTGTAAAGAGAAATGAAATAATAAAGGCCTTCCGATCCATCCCTCTTTTCATTAACAGAAGCCTTGTTTGCAAACCTAGCGGTTTAGACGGCAGCATTAGTGGTTGCTACTTCTGGAGTCGCCCTTAGAATTTCACATATAAGTTATTGGAACTCACTCTACACATTAACATTACAAATCTACATGAAAACTCCTCCTAGGGTAGTAACAACTTGCCATCAATACTATATGACCGTCAAAGAAAAACTTACACTAAAACCTCCAGTAATTTGAGAAGAATCAGCATAAAGGTTCCAATTTATGTCACCATTGATTGATTTGGGTGTGTTTTTGATGTCCCCTTGTTGAGATGATTACGATTCTAGAAGTTCCCCAACGACAATATGATTTTCAAGAACGCGAATGAAAAATTCAAGCACTGAACTAATAAGTTCACTAGATGTTGTCTGTGTAGTTCCTATGGGTGCCAATGCTGGTTGGACCGGGCTAACAGCTAACTGAGTTGCATATTGTAGCACCAACAGCAGCAACTTTACCAAGCATGCATATACATTCAACCAACGTCTGTAGATATTTTGCACTGTGGGGTACATCACTCTTTTTGATTGATTCTGTAAATTCATCAGGTGTTGCATGTGAAAGCCATATTAGAAGTTGGCAAGAAGCACTTCTAAAATCTTTGATATATCCGTCACCAACATGATTTTTACCATTATCTGCTAAATCAAGACTGCTCTCATCATGAGGACCATCAAAAGAAGAGATTTCATCTATTGAATCTGGACTAGAAGATCCATCACCAAATGATGAGTTGCCAAAGTAATTGTCGCCTTTAATTGATCTAGTTCTCCTAGAAAGACATTGTGAACTGCTTGTTGAGAAGGCACTAGGAGCATTTGGCATTTCATCTTCTTTTTCAGGTAATATACTAGGTGAGTTTAATACTCCTTTGTTGTATAGATGGCTATCCAATTCTTCAAAAACTTTATAGAATAACACACCTCTTAGTTTTGATAACTCTGATTTAACATCTTGAAGTGCACCAACCACTTGAAGGCCCTCCGTCTCGGGTACCAATGAAGATTGGACATGCAATTGAACTGCAACATATAATTGTCCGTCTTCAAATAGCTTTTCAATCCGAATAGGAACCTTTGCTACAGATTCGATTTTATCCAATAGAGAGAGCACATGTCGGAGTGTTAGTGATCTATACCACAACTGACGCAGTTGTTTGTTGTGAGAACCTAAAAGTCTTTTGCCTCTTCTATGTCAAATTTTAGTATAGAGATGCTTTCAGCTGATTCACTAAATAAACGAAGTATTTGAGAATAATTTTGGATTGATTTATTGAAACCATGATGATAAGCATGAACAACTTCATCCACCACATCTTCAATAAGATCACTCTACTCCTTTAAGTGTTGCACTTCACCTGAATGGTCTTTAGATGTTAGGATATGGACAACATGGGGAAGTGAGTCAAATCGGGCAGCTGCCCAACTTTCATCAACTCTTATGAGGTCCTCTTTTAAGTATTCTTTATCTAGAGGAATCAGAAGCTCGTCAAAAATCCCTTTACTCGTAGCTCCTCCACTAATTCAATTTCACCTAAATTCAACCATAAAATATTGTGCTCAATCCAAAAGCTATGGTTTCAGGAACCAAAATCATGGGAGACTTGGCTTAAACAACAGGATAAAACTAGTCAATTGTAGAATTTAATAGTAGAGTTCGTCGGTTGGCTAAAGATAAACTCCTGTGAGATCTACAACTAACTATCTGATCAACGAAATGCGTTAGTCTCTACAGTCGTAACAAAGGAGAATTGTCGTCTTGAAAATTCAGGTGTTAAAACACAATGAAACAGGAAAATATCTGATCTAGCATGGATTCAGAGCTACTTAAGAAATCAATTTCAAGTGAACATGTAGTTAACAAGAAGAATTCAACCTCCTCAATGGACCTCGATAATGTATATATCAAATCATGCTGCAAATCCAATTCAGTAATTTTAACAAACACTTCATCTACATATTCGCAAATCCCAAGTAACTCAATATACTGAAAAGGTTCCACCATATGGCAAGATTTTTTTTTACTTGTGGAACTATAAATTAGATCGCCATAATAATATAAAAAATCAAATATAATGAATCAAACAATTAAGAAAACTAAGATATGAAACTTTAAATGAAAATCACTTAACCTTGCCATGATGATTAAGCGGCCGTGAGTTACTCATCAGTAGTGAGTTCACTGTCTAGGAGCATGCTGGATTAGCAAGTAAAACTAGTTTTAGCATAATTTTTTTGCTGGATGAAATTGGGTATGCCAAAACTTTTATGCGAAAATCTACTTTTAGCCGTTGAGAATTGATGCCTGATTTGTAGAGTTTGAGAATTGAAGTCTGCAAGTTTTGAGTTTGGGAGGGGAAGCCAAGACTAGTTTTGAAGGGGTTGTGTGAGTTTGTGGAAGAAGAAGGAAAGGGGAAAGCTGATACTGGACCTGCAGTGTTAGTTTTGAGCGTGGAGGCCGAAACTGTTTCGTTTCCTAGAGCCTATTATTTTGGCACTGTCCAAAAGTTTCACCTTGGAGCCAAAAGTTACAACTTCAGCAAATAAGATTTAAACTATAAATGATTATGTGTGATTTACTAACTATTCATAACTAACCACAATAAAACATTAAATTTAAATTTAGTTACTGGTTATAAACAAAAAATATGAATTTAAATTATTTATCTATAATCATTTATTATAAACTATGGATAATTATTCCTTCTAAGTTTTCAACTATAAATTATTAATTACCATTTATAAATTATTTAATTGTATATTTAATATTTGTTATTAACTATAAATTATCTATTACAATGATATTTTAAGAAATAATAAATATATTTGATATTTTTTTACCATAAACCTATGTATAAAGTAAAATTACTTCTAAACAATTCATTGTAACTTAATATTTAGTTGGAACCAATGTTTTTTTATGACCTTTTGAATAGCTATTAAAAGGTTAATAGAAAATTATTAGGAACAAATGTTGTCAAAACTTGCCGCTTTACCGTGTTATATGAAAATGTTATAAAAGTTTATATTTTACAACGTTTCTAAACAAAATGTTCTAAAAACATAAGTTTTTAAAATATTTCTTTCAAAACGTTGTAAAATAACATCTTTTTTTTTATTTTTCAGGAGAGAAACCGACCGCAGTAGTAAAACCCTCCCTAGTGCACCTAGCCTGTTCCGCAAGCACCACATAAGTGGCTGATCTGAGCATATGCACATGGTAAGCTCCAATGTAACCAGTTAAATCGGGACTTATATTACTGCAAAATAACTTTACATTAATTGAAGACTAAACGAATAATAATTTACAATAATCAAAACTTATGTTTATGTTCTATATGTTTTAGATGTCGTTGGAAGGTCCAAAATAGTTCATTTTCCCATTTATAAAAAAATGAGTCGTTCGAATCCGTTCTTATGGACGCCAGCTTCTTTTCTACCATCTGCACAGGGAATACACCATGTGAACCAAACAAACACATAATTTTATTATTTTAATATTAAATTAAATATTGATTTTAATATTAATAATCAGTTGTAAAAAAATGTTTATTTCAACTGGTAACAAAACGTAGTTCGTTAAAAGTTTGTTTATTGCAACTAGCAGAGAATAACTATTGTTAAAAATGTGTTTGTTGCAACTTTATATTTATTTCAAAATTATGAAAACTTCAACAGTTTATATTTATTTTAGAAAATCCGAAATTTTTAATTTTTTGAATTAATACATATTAAACATAATTATCAATTATAATTATTGGATTTTATATATTAGGTAATAAATTTTACTCCTTAATTATTAAAAATTACCTATTAATCATTGATTATTAAAGAAGTCTTACTAATCTATATTATTAATTATTATTACCTCTTAATTATTTAATAATTATTAATTAATCAATTCTAACTAGTGAACTCTATTTACTATTAATACTAATTATTTATTTTTCTTTATTTGTATACTATTATTCATAATAATTACTTAAAATTTAATTTTACTTATCAATTACTTAGTAAAAACATAAAAGTAAAATATTTTACGAGGAATAAGAATACCAATCTCTTACAAATCCCTTGGAAACCTGCTGCAAAATTACTTCAAAATATACATGATGGTAAACCATCTCAAATTACGACGGAATTCAACGACAAAAAATGATGATGTTAAACCGTTGCAATTTGCTATGGTTTAGCGACGGAAAAAAGAACTCGACTGTAACGGTTTAAAATAAGTTAAAATAAAAATTCCTAAATAACGTCCCTTGCAGATTCCACGAGAATCCATTGCTAATTTACAACGGAAATTTCCGCTGCTAAAATTTGATGCTTTTATTGAAGTGATTCCTTGATATCATTTGTGCTTTGAACAAATTGAGTCATTGCATCAATTTGCAACTGAGGCATGTAGGCCATAAATTGAGGTACGCAACCGAAATGCAACTGAAATGTATTTGTGCTGAAATGCAACTCAGTTATGCAAATGAAAGTCAGTTATGCAACTTAGTAATACTATGGCCATAGTTTGTGCTGAAATGCAACTGAGTAATGCATACCTCCCATTTTGTGTTGAAATGTAAATGAGGATTGCCTCAATTTATAACCGAGGCATGCATGACTTTGGTTGTGCTGAAATAGTTTATTCACTATTAAAACATTAGTTGTACTAAAGGCACTGCTGAAATGCATGACTTTTGAAACTGCTTTAATTTGCAGGTGAAGGAGGCAGTGATGAAGTTGTTTAAGAACTTGTTACTAAAGGCACTAGAGGTACTGGAGGCAGTAGAGTCATTGGACGCACTGGAGGCTCGCGCTTTATTTTGAAACTGTTTTAGTTTGATGTAAACATGAATTTAATATTGGCTGTGTTTATAAATACTATATGTAAAACTGAATTTAGTGGCCATGTTTTGTTATTTTGTAGTTAACTAAGTAGTACTTGTATTGCTGATTAATTTGAAATGAAAATTTCTTTGTTAATTTCAGTGTGTGATGATAATTGCTATTATGTTGCAGTATGTTATGTAATGTTATCGTAGCTATGATATAATGTTGCAGTATGTGATGTTAAATGTTGTCATAGCTATGATATAGTGTTGCCGCTGAATGATAAAAGTGTTGTCATAGATTAATGAACGTGGGCCCCACAACAGGATTCCATAAACTCTGGCTACAGATTTTAATGGGCCCCACATATTAGGGCCTGGATTGTGGGGCCCACTTTTTAGTAAATTTAGTACATGTGGCAACAACTGTACCGATGTTGCCATAGGGCCGCAAAGGTGTTGCCTTTGACTCTATGGCAACGCGGCGAAATGCAACACTGGGAAAGTGTTGTTACAGATCATTTTTTGCCTATAACAACATTTTTTGGCACTTTCTGCATCACTTCTCTGGTGTTGCAGTATGCAATCTATGGCGTAGTGATATATGCTAATCAAATATATGGCTTATGATATTCTGCAAAACATGCTTAGTAGACCCATGAACATAATGTGGCTTACCATGGATGTAAAATTATGTTAACAGTAACCAGTCTAAATTATTTCGATTGTTACAAAAACAAAAATTCAAGAAAATGGAATGATATATTTTACCTTCAATGGGTAGACTGTGAAATAAGTGGTGAAAAGTTGCACTAAATAAGCCAACAATGGCTGATTTCCTAATTGCAACTCTTTTTCGAAGGTCTGTGTATACATCAAACCAGCATAGCTTTTGGGTGAAGTGTAGTGCCAGGTAATTTGTATTTGTCCACAACTGAAACTACAAATTATAGGAATAGTTAAGATTAACAAGTATTATTTTCAGAAAACAGAAGCAAAAATTGAACGAATAAGTAAATAACCAAAAATGGAACTGAAGCAAAGATAAATATATGACGATTTCTATTACCACCCCAGTATTTGCCATCAACCACCCATAGATTATTTTGCATTCTCAACAATAAGGCAAATAGGCTAAAATAACGAGGAGGAAAGGAAATAAAGTGGGGTGCAATGATTTAATTTTGATAAACGGGGTGTGTAAGGAGGAAACCGGGGGGAGAATAAAAATAATCTAAATATATAGACAAGTATAAGAGGAAGGAGTAATCTTAATTCATAATACCTGCTTTTACTTCGATCAGATTATGGTTTAAACACCGAAGGCATTACAGGTCAACGCAAGATTAAGAAAACTATCTGAGTTGTTGTCATGGCCACAAGAACAACGAACTGGAGGACAAAATCGAAGATGGGTTTAACGTATCCATATGGAACTGAGATGAGATGCGTCTGGATGATGGTTTGTAGCACACCGAAGAGTGTTTTCTGAAATAGGATGAAGTAATTTGGGACAAAACTTAGGTACTGTTTGTTTGGAGGAAATGATCATTTGTTTAACCACTTATTGCCGGATAAGAACCAAAGTATTGTTTGTTTTGAATAAGTGTTCAAATCTAAAATACTTATTAAGTGGAAAAGTGTTGAACACTTCAATAGTGCTTTTTTTTATTTGAGTGCTTATTGACAATTCTTCTATATATACCCTCAGTTATATTTTTTTACATTATCTTAAACACATATTGAATGTTCAAAAAATTAAAATTAAAAATTTTGAAAATTTATTTTACCTAAGATTTCGAACATTTTAAATTATAAAATTTGAATTAAGATTCATTTTCAGAACTAAAAAATACAAAAACAAAGTCAACTAATATTTAAATTTTTGAAAGAAGATCCAAAAATACAAATTTCTTAATTACGTAATTTTAATAATAAATTTTAAATTGGACTTTTTTAAACTTAATTCATAATTTTTTTTGAAATTGAAACCTTGAAACTAACAAAAAGAATTTTAAATCATTCAAAATGAAATATTTCCAAATAACTACCCAATATTAAAGTTTCCACAAAACTCAAGTATTTCAAGATTAAAAATTGTAAATGTCAACCTATTAAAAGATAAATTTACGGTTCAAATTTTTCATTTTGATATACACTGCATGGGTTGGTAGACACGTAACATTAGAGATTCATTTTGTTACAAGGGTGTGTATGTCAATTCATATGTGCGTGTTTTATGTGGAAAGAAGGGGGCTTTGTTTCGACTTTCGTTACATAACAATGTTATTAGAGCCGAAGGTTGCAGATTGGACTACGCAGGCAAGGCAGTGTTTTTAAAAGATACTCATATGATGCAAGTTAAGGGAGAGACTATTAAGATTATCTCGTATGTTGTTAAGCTAGAAATGTCAGTTTGAATAAATAGTCTTACATCACGTAATAAACTGAAAAAATGGAGTACAAATATGAATTGATAAGCAGCATCAGTGATTCCTTTTGTTACAAGGGTTTGTGTGCCAACTCATATTCGTGCACCGTATGTGGAAGGAAGGGAGGCTTTGTTCCGACTGTAACGACCTGGATTTTTAGCCGGTTAATTTTTGACAATTAAATTGGTTAAATGTTGTGTTGGAAATATAAAAGAATTTTATAAGAAATCTATCTAATTAAAATGAATTTTTAATGTATAATTTATAATATAATATAAATCGAGCTCATAACATCACGGTTGTTCGTAATTTAATGTTTTAAACTTCAATTGGAAATACAGAATCCAATATAAGTCGGAATTCTTTGAAACAAGAAACGTCTGAATCTATTGGATAATAATTTTCTAATGAAAGAGAAAAATCACGATTTCATATTGTAGATTTTTCTTTATATCCAAATGAAATTTTCAAATAGTCGCTATGGAATTCGTTATTAAAAATATAACAATTTATTATATAAAATAAATGGAGATATTAATGTATTGAATATCTATTTGGTTTGAAACTCAACCCGAAGTATTTTATGTTGATACTTTATAAAATTCTGCCTGAGTATGTCCGATTGCAATATCTTATTATTGTTATATTGAGGTATTTTAAAATTGATTTATTTTAATTTTAACTGGACTCTTAAAAAGGGCTATTATTCAAACGACCTCCGTTTTCGACGAAACCAGTACCATCGTGTCTGGAATATTTAATTATTGTATGATTTCAGGTTTCAAGTCAATCAAAGTTGTTATTTGGGCGAGCGAAAATTAAAAGTGAATTAATTGACTAAATTAATATATAAAAACATGTTGTTTTTCCATATGGGCTCGGGTTTTGACGAAGCAAGTTTGATTGAGACTGCAATGTCAATATATAGTAGAGTGTCCATTTTCATCGCAAATGGAGTTATGATGTGATCAAACGAATAGAAAATGCCCGTCGATAAATAGCGTTAGAATATACTAGGAATATTCTTAACCCTCCTATATATTAGCCTATTAATCCCTTAATCCTCATTCACCCACTTCACCGATCAATAGTAATTAGAGCCGCCATCTCCTCATAATAGGAAAAAGGGAAATTCACAACTTCTAAATTAGAGTAAAAATCCAATTCAAAACGAAATTTCATGATTCCAATCTCATTGATTTTCTTTTCTAGGATTCTTCACTCTAGTATATTTTTCCCTTGGTTTGGTCAAGTTCCTGAAACTCGAGTTTTGAGTGTCAAAATTAGGGTTCGTAGTTTTGGGGTTTCTGATATTTGGTTTTCGATTCGGAAATTGTAGTAGTACCTGTTGTAGGATTTTGACACCTGTGTAACATTTTGGGAGGATTTACTTCGGAAAAAAAATCGTTTTTTGTTGTTGGGTTGAATGTTTTCATGTCGACAGCGAGGAGGGAATGAGGATGTCGAGTTGGGGATTGTGGTGTACAACGCGAAGGGTTCGCGAGGGGGTGGTGTGTGATGAAGTCAGGGTTGGATATAGGGTTTCTGGTGATTAATACAGGAAGCAATGACGAAGGGTTTAAGGATGAGTCTGTGTACTGGGTTCGGAGTAGCAGGAATGAAGAAGATAGGTGAGTTAGTACTAAAAACGTGATTAACGCTAGTGGGTTTCTGTTCAAAGGAAGGAAGCTGGTGCGTTCATTTGCCTGGGAACGAAGTGGTCAGGAGATTAGTGATTCTTATTTCTTAATCACGGGTTTATAGAGTTAATTGTGATTTGTGACAAAGTAATTAATGTGGAAAAAGAGGGATTTTAAGTTGGGTTTAGGGGGAAGAAAGGCAATGGTCTGTGTACTGTTGTTAGTGTGAGGATTGATGTTGTGATGAATATTTTGTTCATGATTCAAATATTGGGAATGGTAGTTGAACGAAGGGAGGACCAGTGTTGTTTCATGGTTGCTGGTGGAGTTTGTGGGTTTGTGGTTGATGTAATTGTAACAGTTTTGTGGTGATGGGTTTGAATAAGTACTAGAGTTGCGTTTAGAAAGGGAAGAAGAATCAATGCTTGGCAAAAGCCTGAGAAAGGAGTCACCAACATTTGCCATGGTTTCAAATGCAACTTGCTCAGTTCATTCCCTTTTTGCTCGATTGATTGCAAGATTGTTGGCACATCCGAAGGTTTCGAAAAAGAATATAAGCATGAACAAGGAGATGAGTTTTTGAAATGGCATAACAGAAGCTCATGCGTCATTAATAGTGCTCAAATAGTCTTTCTAAACAAGCATCTTTAGAATTATCAGTTGCGGTAATCAAGGATAGGATTAATAATATTATTAATTAAAAAGTTAATGAAGCCTTAATTATTTATAAATGTATACAAGATTATAACCATCATATATTGTTTACGCGTTAACAGAATCCGACGAAGCTGGTCACATTGGAATTGTAGCGACGAATCTACGTTATGGAACTAATGTGGTTGAGAATAGAGCTATTGGAGTTTCGTGATAAAATCAAACGTTGGTTTGATTATAAACGGAACAAAAAGCAGAATCATCAACTGCAAAACTATGTGAGTAACTCACTAACTCTGGCTCATTTATATTTTTATATAAACGAGTTTTAAATTTATTATAGTAATTTTATACTGTGTGATGGTTGTTAGGATGAATGGTTGGTAAAATTGGTTTAAATGGTTGATATAGTTATATATAAACCATTGATCGATTATTAATCTATCTACTATGATTTTCATATTGATGTGAAAATTAATATTATTAATGTTGATTAACATCTGTGGATGTAGGGAAACAGGTGGGAGGGGTCCAACTGGATTCCTCAACATTTATATTATTGTGTTTGCATCGATTGTGACATATGTTGTGATATATTAACTGTAATTGATCTTGTTGTGTTTAAATATACTGGCCCTAGGATTTTGGCATTTAAATATTGTAAAACATTTTCGAATAGAAAATGAAATTTGAGATTTAAAACGGCAATATATTATTCCAAAAATTTAAGTGTAATTTCGAATAGAGTTAAAAAGCAGAAACTTGTTTTATTAAAACAAGAAGCTGATTTTAAGGAAGTTTATAAATTAAATGAATTATTTATCATTGGTTAAATTGAAATATATATTCAAATTTGAATTTATATGGAAAAATGGAAATCGGATTAGAAACCAATATTTGAGATGAGATTTGAACTTAGCAAATTATAAAGGAAATCACAAAAGAGATTTTAAATTATTGGAATAAAATTAGATTTGCTTGAAAATTTCTAAATAGAAGTTATAAAAAGAATTTGGGTTTAAGAGAATATTTATAAGTATGAAACCAAATGATTGTATATAAAAGAAATATATTTAGGATTAAAGTGGATAATGGTTTAAAATGAATATTGAGCAAATGGAATATCTACAGAGGGAATTTAGATTTGAAATGTGAATACAAATTAGAATTTGAGTGAGAAAGGGAAGTGGTAATCGTTCTAAAGGAAGCGATGAGTTTTATTCCATAGTTCGAAATATAAATTACATTGAGATAAGTCCAATATATTTATAAGTGGGAATTCAGCTATGTCGAATTCTATACAAATGATTCATTTCCCAAAAGGGTATTTAAATTTTATTTAACATGAAACTGTAATTTGATTTAATACATTAAGAGGTTAATATTTCAACAAATTCTATGTTTTGCAATAATATATAAAAAGGGGTTTATATAATTCCAATTAAGTAATTTCGGAAGTTATAGAATATATAGCTTGTAAATACATTCGAAGGGGAACTTGAATTGTTTAAAATAAATGGGAAAGTATTAATTGAGTAACACTTTTATAAACAGAGTTTATAATTGAAACATAATATGATGTGGTTTTAAAAAGTGACTCGATAACTCGAAGTTGAGCAGTAATGATATTTACAAATAAAAATCAAGTTGATATGGATAAACGAGTCTAGATTCCTATTTGAAAATGAATAACAGTTTGGAAGAAAATGTTTATGAATGGAAATAAATATTAAGGTCATTTGAGTTAAACTGAAATGGTATATTATTCTGAAGTTCAGAATATTAATCGAAGGTGGATTATTCGAAATAGAATTATTTATTAAAATTCGATTATATAGAATTCAGAGAAGTATTCTTCACTTTCCGTGTTAATAAAGATTTAATTATTTAATTTATTAGTTATTTATATATTTAGTTTAATGAATAAAAGCGATATTTTAAAATTTATATCTCAGAAACAAGAATTTATAACGCCATCGTTATAATCGTTGTTTTCCGTAAAAAGAAGAAGTGGATTTTCAAAATAAATCCAAGTATGCATAAACAATGTTTTGTTGGAATTTGAAGTGTGAGCCTTGCCTATTTCGACGTTGAGAATGTTGTTTAGTTAAGGTCTGAGACGTAATTGTACCCCAACTTGATTGACTTCATGATTGACTGAGAAACGACTAAGATTGGGTAGCGAGGGTTGGTTAGTGATACGACTAGTTAATAAAAGATTAATGGATTGGATTATAATAACAATGTTTTAAGTTAGATCCAGATAAATGGAATTTGGAATCGTCTTCCCAAATAACATTAGATATATTTTCTAAGTATAGAAAATTAAATGATGTGGTTAATGGGAAGTTTAAAAATGGAATTTGGAAATGCTTTCCAATGTTAATAATGTATATCTTCTAATATAGAAGAACAGAAATGTGAGGAGATGGAAATGTTTTTGCCGACATCAATAGCGTATATTTTTTAGAATATGGAAAAATAGAATGTATAATATTTAAAAATGTTTCCAAGAAATTGTGAAAGGGCGAGGTGGGTTTTGAAAAATATATCGAGGTAAATATATTGAAAGAAATTGGGAAATGGTAATTTAATATGAAATTAAATGAAAAGGGGCCAGTGTTTCTTGATGATTGATCAATAGAATTACCATTTGGAAATAGGACCATTGATTGTATGGATGTTCCTTTGATAGTTAAATCACCAGCTATCAAAGTTTTAGTTTATTATATACCCCCGTTGTCAATACGGAGAGACCGGGATCAGATTTATATCTGAGAACCACTCCGTATTGGCATAAGCGTTACGAATCAACTTGGGATGAAGATAATTGAAGACAAAGAAAAATGCAAGGGCTGTTCTATTAATCCTATGTAGAAATTACCCAAGATAGATTAATAGAATGGTGCTTTCGTTAGCCCAGTCCCAGGACAACGCATATGGATGAATTTCCGACGACGTGACATTCAAAGTAAACGGTGGCAAGATGTTCTAAAAGGAAATCGTGAACTCAAGCCTCGTCACCTAAGAAATGACAGAAATCGAGCAGGTAGTATGGCCAAGTGGGTCGTTCCCATTAGGGGTATTATCACCTGACCTAGAGAAATTACATTTGCTTCTTATTCTATTCGCTGCCAAATACTTTCAGTAACGGTTGCTGATCACAATTGTTGGTGATAATATGCTCGGTACACTCAAGTTAAATGAGTGGCCAACAATTTATGGACCAGGTTGCAAGACGTTCTTGTTGAATCCAGTGTATTCACCTCTAGAGATACACTATCCGAAGGTGGTTCCATACGTTGTCATAGTCGGAATCCAATCTCCAATAAGCGCCCTGTGGTTTTTAATTTAATATTTTATATGGAGCATGAGATGCAAGTGTTCTACTAGATTTCTATTTATTTGATTTAGACACTATTGTAATATCACTGAATTTGATATCAAAAATATTTTTGGTTATCGTGAGGTAAAAACATTCCGTGTTTATGTGTGGATCGGTCTTACGACTATCATTTCTTTCGAGAGGATTTTTGAAATTTAAACAAATGGTTGGAGTTTACTAACACTAGTCCCATGACTGACCCAGAGTTTAGTTTGTTTTACCCTAAACTCTTAGGTGCCCAAATTTGTATAGGCAGTCAAGTAGTTGGGATATTAATGATTCACTTGGAGGAGCTTGAAGCAGGAGGCTTCACCAGTTAGCTATAGACTATCATATTTTCCGTTGTGTATTATGTTGTATCTAGAAACAGGTGTTTATAACTGTTCTGGGAATAACTGTTGTGCTCTGATGATGATATGTACATACAAAACAAATTTGTATTTTAAAGAGTTATGTTATATAATATATTTTATTCGTTCGGCTGTGAGATTTGTGTTCTTCATTTTCTTCTATTCTAACTTTTCTTTCTATTTCTCATCCTCTAATTTCTTTCTATTAATGATTCGTATTTCTGTGCAAATTGGGTTGGACATGTGGTGTAATTAGTCAACTCAAAGTGTATGGAAATTCGGGCCATTACATTTGGTATCAGAGCTGAAGGTTGAGTGATAACCTTGGCTCTGTGGCATAAACTCAATAGAGATAGGGTCAATAATACCCTAGATCAAGTTTGAGTGTATATATATGAGCACATATTTGTAGATTTGATATTTTTTTTATATTGTGTTGACTAGTTTGTTGAGTGGTTTATGAATTCTGGTCAATATAGAATGTACAACTGTATCGATATGTGTTTCTAAACTCTCGAACAAAGCAGTTTGATACAGTATTGTTTAAAATGGGTAAATGAAATAATTTTGACCAAAAACTATTTTCAATGTAAAAGGAATAATTTTCTAAAATTATCGATTTGGCTGGTTGTTATTATAATCAAATGGCATTATAATATTGAATTGGTTAAATAAAACCAAATTGAATTTATATGAGAGTAGCATATATATAGGTTGAACTACAATTGGATTCAGATTAGAATTTGGAATTTAAAACCTGGTTGTTTAGAAATATTTTCTGAAGTATTATAAAGTAATATACCATTACATGGAGGTATTGTTGAATAAGAATCGTTTTAAAATGGATTTTGAATTAGATTGAGCACTAAAATAACTTTAGTGGCGAGAAAATAATTTTGATAGTGGATCGCGACATTATCGCTATTCACTTTCAAGTTTCTAAGTGACGGATTACTGCCAAAACAATTCGTTAATGGAAAACTTATTTGAAAAGAACAAGTGGTTTTCAAAAAATTCAAATGTTTTGAATTTGCAGATGATTATAAATTTATGTGTATAATTATATGATTTCAAACTGATTTGAAATAAGCCAGGAATTTGAATTCTGAATTTTAATTTATCTTGTGTATGTTAAATAAATCGGAATGGTAATTAAATCAAATAGAGTGAAAATTTGACTTGGTTAAGCTAAAAAGAATTATATTGAATTTGAAATTAAATTGAGTAACTTATAAATTGAAAGTGAATAAATTTATTTAAAATCAATTTGGATGATATGGATGTATATGCATATGGATGGTGAATTAAATATAAGGATATTGATAAAAAATCATTCCAAACTGAACAAAATGGTGTGTTAATCCATTGAAATGAAATTTGGGTGCAAATAAGTGAAAAACTTGGCCAAATAACTTTATGAAACGATCCATGAGTAAATGATGTGAACTATGTTGCCATTTCATATAAACCGAAGTAAATAAATAAATCTAAACCCAAGTTGTAATGAATATGGATTCAATGCAAAGGCGTTGATGGGAAATTGTGTGCTTGTCTGGACTAAAGAATTGAATGATTACTTAAGTATCAATTATTGAAACTCACTTGTTGAATTGAGTGAGTACATGTGCATGGAACCATTGGCTTGATCTTGGCTGCGTAAACAGCATATGAATTAAGCAAGTTTGATTTGTAATGCTTATACAAGGTACGCCAACGCAAAAATACAAAAAATTGGGTTTTGAATTTTTTTCTTCGACTGTGTGGGTCGATGTATATATATTTTTTGTTTCTGAGATATCGCAGTAGTCCCTCCATACATGGCAGATTCTGCCGAAATTTTTCGAAAATTTAAGGTATTTAAAATTTTTAAGAATTTTTGAAAATTTTCGTGAGCAAAAATGAATTAATGTTTTAATTGAAATTAGTTGATTCAGTCAAAACTGAATTTAAGAAGTAAAACTAAATGATTTTTATCTAGATTAATAGGGTATGTAACATTTTTCCTACCTTAGTAATTTCAAGGACAAAATTCTTTTAAGGAGGGAGTAATGTAACGACCCGGATTTTTAGCCGGTTAATTTTTAACATTTAAATTGGTTAAATGTTATGTTGGAAATATAAAAGAATTTTTATAAGAAATCTATCAATGTATAATTTATAATATAATTTAAATTGAGCTCGTAACGTCACGATAGTTCATAATTTAATGTTTTGACCTTCAATTGGAAATACAGAATCCAATATAATTCGGAATTCTTCGAAACAAGAAACATCTGAATCTATTAGATAAAAAATTTCTAATGAAAGAGAAAATTCAAGATTTCATATTATAGATTTTTTTATACCCAAATCAAATTTTCAAATATTCACTGTAGAATTCGTTATTAAAAATATAACGATTTATTATATAAAATAAAAGGGGATTTAATATATTGAATACCGATTTGGTTTGAAACTCAACCCAAAGTATTTTATGTTGATACTGTATAAAATCCGGCTCGAGTATGTCCAATTGCAATATTTTATTATTGTTACATTGAGGTATTTTAAAATTGATGTATTTTAATTTAAATTGGACTCTTAAAAAGGGCTATTATTCAAATGACCTCCATTTTCGATGAGACCATTTCCATCGTATCCGGAATATTTATTTGTTGTATGATTTTAGGTTTCAAGCCAATCAGAGTTGTTATCTGAGCGTGCGAAAATTAAACGTGAATCAATTGACAAAATTAATATATAAAAATACGTTGTTTTCCATATGGACTCAGATTTTGACGAAGCAAGTTTCATTGAGACTGCAATGTCAAAATATAGCAGAGTGTCCATTTTCATCGCAAATGGAGTTCTGATGTGATCAAACAAATAGAAAACGCCCATCGGTAAACAACGTTAGAATATACTAGGAATATTCTTAACCTTCCTATATATTATCCTATTAATCCCTTAACCCTCATTCACCCGCTTCACCGGTCAATACCACTTCGAGCCGCCATTTCCTGATGATAGGAAAAAGGGAAATTCGCAACTTCTAAATTAGAGGAAAATTCCAATTCAAAATGAAAATTCATGATTCCAATTTCATTGATTTTCTTTTCTCCGATTCTTCACTGCAGTATATTCCTTTGGTTCAGTTAAGTTCCTAAAACTCAAGTTTTGAGCATCAAAATTAGGGTTCGTAGTTTTGGGGTTTCTGATATTTATTTTTCGATTTAGAAACTGTTGTAGTACCTGTTGTAGGATTTTGACACCTGCGTAACATTTTGGGAGGATTTACTTTGGAAAAAATTGATATTTGTTGTTAGGTTGAATGTTTTCATTTCGACAGCGAGGAGGGAATGAGGATGTCGAGTTGGGGATTGTGGTGTTTGACGTGAAGGGTTCGCGAGGGGGTGGTGTGTGATGAAGTCAGGGTTCGATATAGAGTTTCTGGTGATCGATACAAGAAGCGGTAACAAAGGGTTTAAGGGGAGTCTGTGTATTGGGCTTAGAGTAGCAGGAATGAAGAAGATGGGTGAGTTAGTGTTAAAAAAGTGATTAACGGTAGTGGGTATCTGTTCAAAGGAGGGGAGCAGATGCTTTCATTTGCCTAGGAACAAAGTGGTTATGAGATTAGTGATTCTTATTTCTTAATCACAGGTTTATAGAGTTAACTGTGATTTGTGACTTAGTAATTAACGTGGAAAAAGTGGGATTTTAAGTTGGGTTTAGGGGGAAGAAAGGCAATGGTCTATGTACTATTGTTAGTGTGAGGATTGATGTTGTGATGAATAATTTGTTCGTGATTCAAATATTGGGAATGGTAGTTGAACGAAGGGAGGACCAGTGATGTTTCATGGTTGCTTGTAGAGTTTGTGGGTTTGTGGTTGATGTAATTGTAACAGTTCAATGGGGATGGGTTCAAATAAGTACTAGAGTTGTGTTTAGATCAGGAAGAAGAATCCGACGAAGCCGGTCACATTGGAATCATAGCGACGAATCTACGTTATGGAACTGATGTGGTTGAGAATAGAGCTATTGGAGTTTCGTGATAAAATCAAACGCTGGTTTGATCGTAAACAGAACAAACAACAATATCATTGACTGTAAAACTATGTTAGTAACTCGCTAACTTTGGCACATTTATATTTTTATATAAATGAGTTTTAAATTTATTTATAGTAATTTTATACTGTGTGATGACTGTTTGGATGAATGGTTGGTAAAATTGGTTTAAATGGTTGATATAATTATATATAAACTGTTGATCGATTATTAATCCTGTCTACTATGATTTTTATCTTGATGTGAAAATTAATATTATTGATGTTGATTAACATCCATGGATGCAGGGAAACATGTGGGAGGGATCCAACTGGATTCCTCAACATTTATATTATTGTGTTTGCATTGATTGTGACATATGCTGTGATATATTAATTGTGATTGATCTTGTTGTGTTTAAATATCACTAGCCCTAGGATTTTGGCATTTAAATATCGTAAAATATTTTCGAATAGAAAATGAAATTTGAGATTTAAAGCAGAAATATATTTTTCCAATAATTTAAGTGTAATTTCGAATGGAGTTAAAAAGTAAAAACTTGTTTTATTAAAACAAGAAGCTGATTTTAAGGGAGTTTATAAATTAAATGAATTATTTATCGTTGGATAAATTGAAATATAAATTTGAATTTGAATTTATATGGAAAAGTGGAAATCAGATTAGAAACAAATATTTGAGATGAGATTTGAACTTAGCAAATTATAAAGGAAATCACAAAAAAGATTTTAAACGACTGGAATAAAATTAGATTTGTTATAAAATTTCTGAATAGAAGTTATAAATAGAATTTGGGTTTAAGAGAATATTTATAAGTACGAAACCAAATGATTGTATATAAAAGAAATATATCTAGGATTAAAGTGAATAACGGTTTAAAGTGAATATTTAGCAAATGAAATATCTATATGGCGAATTTAGATTTGAAATGTGAATCCAAATTAGAATTTGAGCGAGAAAGGGAAGTGGTAATCGTTCAAAAGGAAACAATGAGTTTTACTCCATAATTCAGAATATAAAATACATTGAGATAAGTCCCACAGATTTATAAGTGGGAATTCGGCTATGTCGAATTCTATACAAATGATTCATTTCCCAAAAGGGTATTTAAATTTTATTTAATAGGAAACTGTAATTTAATTTAAATACGTTAAGAGGTTAATATTTCAACAAATTCTATGGTTTGCAATAATATATAAAAAGGGGTTTATAGAATTTCAATTAAGTAATTTTGGAAGTTACAGAATTTATAGTTTGTAAATACATTCAAAAGAGAACTTCAATTTTTTAAAATAAATGGGAAAGTATTAATTGAGTAACAATTTTATAAATAGAGTTTATATATGAAACATAATATGATGTGGATTTAAAAAGTGACTCGATAACTCGAAGTTGAGCAGTAATGATATTTACAAATAAAAATCAAGTTGATTTGGATAAACGAGTCTTGATTCCTATTAAGGAATGAAATTCATATTTGAAAATGAATAACAGTTTGGAAGAAAATGTTTATGAATGGAAATAAATATTAAGGTCATTTGAGTTAAACCGAAATGGTAGATTATTCTGATGTTCAGAATATTAATCGAAGGTGGATTATTCGAAAGAGAAATTATTTATTAAAATTCAATTATATCGAATTCAGGGAAGTATTGTTCACTTTCCGTGTTAATAAATATTTAATTAATCAATTCATTATTTAGTTATTTATATATTTAGTTTAATGAATAAAAGTGATATTTTAAAATTTATATCTCAGAAATAGGAATTTATAACGCCAACGTTATAATCGTTGTTTTCCGTAAAAAGAAGAAGAAGTGGATTCTCAAAATAAATCCGAGAATCCATAAATAATGTTTTGTTGGAATTTGAAGTGGGAGCCTTGCCTATTTCGACGTTGGGAATGTTGTTCAGTTAAGGTCTGAGAGGTAATTATACCCCAACTTGATTGACTTCATGATTGACTGAGAAATGGCTAAGATTGTGTAGCGAGGGTTGGTTAGTGATACGGCTAGTTAATGAAAGATTAATGGGTTGAATTATAATAACAATGTTTTCAGTTAGATCCAGATAAACGGAATTTGGGATCGTCTTCCCAAATAAAATTAGAGATATTTTCTAAAAATGATGTGGTTAATGGGAAATTTAAAAATGGAAATTGGAAATGTTTTCCAATGTCAATTATGTATATTTTCTAATATAGAAGAATAGAAATGTGAGGAGATGGAAATATTTTTGCCGACATCAATAGCGTATATTTTCTAGAATATGAAAAATAGAATGTATAATATTTGAAAATGTTTCCAAGAAATTGTGGAAGGGCTATGTGGGTTTTGAAAAAAAATATCGAGGTAAAGATATTGAAAGGAATTGGGAAATGGTAATTTAATATGAAATTAAATGAAAAGGGGCTGGTGTTGCTTGAGATTCATTGATAGAATTTCCATTTGGAAGTTGGACCGTTGATTGTATGGATGTTCCTTTGATAGTTAAATCACCCGTTATTAAAGTTTTAGTTTATTTTGTACCCCCGCTGTCAATACGGAGAGATCGGGATCAGATTTATATCTGAAAACTACTCTGTATTGGCATAAGCATTACGAATCAACTTGTGCTGAGATAATTGAAGACGGAGAAAAATGCAAGGGCTGTTCAGTTAATCCTAGGTAGAATTTTCCCAAGATGGATTTTTCATTTGTCCAGTCCTAGGACAACGTATATGGACGAATGTCTGACGATGTGACATTCAAAGTGAACAGTGGCAAGATGTTCTAAAAGGAAATCGTGACCTCAAGCCTCATCACCTGGGAAATGACAGAAATCGGGGAGGCAACATGGCCAAGTGGGCCATTCCCATTAGGGGTATAATCACCTGATCTAGAGAAATTACATTTGTTTCTTATTCTATTCGCTGTTGTATACTTTCGGTAACGGTTGATGATCACAACCGTTGGTGATAATATGCTCGACACACTCAAGCTAAATGAGTGGCCATCCATGTGTGGGCCAAGTTGCAAGACGTTCTTGTTGAACCCAATGTATTCCCCTCTAGAGATACATTATCGGAAGGTGGTTCCATACCTTGTTATAGACGGAATCCAATCTCCAATAAGCTCCCTGTGGTTTTTGATTTAATATTTTATATGGAGTGTGAGATGCAAGCGTTCCACTAGATTTCAATTTATTTGGTTTAGACACTATCGTAATATCACTGAATTTGATATCAAAAATATTTTTGGTTATCGTTAGATAAAAGCCATCCGTGTATATCTGTGGATTGGTTTTACGATTATCATTTCTTTCGGAAGGGTTTTTGAAAGTTAAACAAATGGTTTGAGTTTACTCACACCAGTCCCATGACTGACCCAAAGTTTATTTTGTTTTGTTTTACCCTAAACTCTTAGGTGCCTAAATTTGTATGGGCAGTCAAGTAGTCGGGATTTTACAGATTCACTTGAAGGAGCTTGAAGCAGGAGGCTTCATCAGTTAGCTGTAGACTATCATATTTTCCGTTGCATATTATGTTGTATCTGGAAATAGGTGTTTATAACTGTTACATGAATAACTGTTGTGCTTTGATGATGATATGTATATACAAAACAAAATTGAATTTTAAAGAGTTATGTTATATAATATATTTTATTCGTTCCGCTGTGGGATTTGTGTTCTTCGTTTTCTTCAATTATAACTTTTCTTTCTATTTCTCATCCTCTAACTTCTTTCTATTAATGATTAGTGTTTCTGTGCAAATTGGGTTGGACTTATGGTGTGATTATTCAACTCAAAGTGTAAGGGAATCCGGGCCATTACACCGACCATCGTTACATAACACAAAATGCTTCAAAATTGTGTAACAATATTTGATGAGGGATGATAGTGGTGAATAAATAGGCAATGTTTTTCTTTTCAGTTAAAAATTTAGGGTGGAGAAAATGAGAAACAAAATAGGAGAATAGTTATGGGTATTCCACCAATCAAAGGAGAACAGTTTTGGAAAGAAGAAGTGTAACGACCCGCATTTTTAGTCGTTGAATTCTGAATATTCAAATTTATTTAAATATTTTATTTGAATTATAAATGGAAGTTTATAAGGAAGGTATTTAATAAATGATATTTAAACGTATAATTTATAATATAATTGAAAACGAGCTCGTAACGTCGCGATAGTTCGTAATATTATGTTTTGAACTTTAATTGAATATACAGGATTCATTATAAGTCAGATTTCTTTGAAATAAGAAACATTCAGATCTATTTGATTATATTTGTCTAATAAAAGTGAAAAAGTGAGATTTGTCTTATAGATTATGAGTTATGTCCAAATCAAATTTTCAAATAATCTCTATGGAATAATTTATAAACCATATGATTTATATAATAAAATAATGGATTTTAAATAGATCGTTTACCGTTTTAACTTAAAAATGGAAATATTGAGCTTAAATCCAAATTAGTTTTTTTTGAACATATTTTTATTTTAATATATATGATAATAATATTTTTATTATTAATATATGTGTTCATTTGCATACGTTTAACAGTAAATGTAAATCTCCATACTCTCGCAAAACTAATACAACTGACCCATGCAATATAATTACTCAACTATGCTAAGCATATTCCACTATATCTCATATGACATACCTTTGAGTAATTAACGTATGATCTAAGAAAATCGTACTCATGCACATACAGACCCTTTTAAAAATAAAAACCATATATAAGTCAAATTAGCAAACTATTGATGATTAAAGTTTGTTGAAGCTTATTCCATCTTGTATTTTCCACATTGAACAATTTTCCATTCAACTATGTGTATACATAAAATAACATAAAGAGTGTTATCAACAAAATGAAACACATCTAGAGTGTGTTTGGCGCAAGCAGAAGCGGAGAATTTGAGCGAAGAATTTAAGCGGAGATTTGTGGTTAGCGGAGAATGTGTTTGGCGCGTTAAGCGGAGAATTTGAATGGAGCATTTAAGCGGATCATTTTATTTTTATTTTGTAATTCAATTAACTAATGGTTAATTAATTTATTATTTGTTTTTAATAAATAATACGTATCAATAATTTACACAAAAAAATAAAAAATTATAAGTTGCTCCAATTCAGCTCAAACCAACTCCATTACGTAGAGCATTTCGATACGATCTTAATGCAAACAACCGCGTCTCAAACGGATCATTTTTGCACAAGTTATTAATTTCTGAAATTTATAGAAAGTTAAATATATTAAATAAATAAATAAACATATTTGTGTACCCAACGACTCAAAATTGGGCTGTTGGACCCGACGCGTCCAATGCGTCGGGCGCGTCGAGGCCCAACAGCTCGATTTTGAGCCATTGGGCAACCGGCCCATAATAGACCATTATCAAACGGACGCGTCCGTTTGATAACTGATTCATTATGGACCAAAGAACGGGGACCTAGTCATTCAACATCATGAAAGCACGTAACTGTAAACACTATAAGGCCAATCGTGCACATGCGCTAAAAATCCGTTCGTTTAAAGGGTATACAAAAGCACATGCCACGGGAACCTTATCATACCAAAACATTTAAATCCTTGATGTTCACAACGATGCTAGTCAAACATTACGGCTTACTATTCTTGTCTCTGTTCACATTGTAAACCAGTTTCTTCGTTCATTATACACGCAAACGATTTTCACCTACTATTTTATTTCTATTCGAACCCACCATTTCAACAAAAGAAAAACTACTGTTTCCTTTTCTTCATAAAACGAGGCTGGCATAAATCGAAGAAAAATAATTGTAAATGAAATCAATTTCACAACAGTAAAATTCCAAAACCTTCTCCTTAGAATTTGCATGGGAGTCCTCTTCAAACCCGTACCTATGTCTGCCGGGAAAGACTTCAACTTTCACCGAGCCTAAGGCTGTAGATTATTGGCGATAAGAGCATTGATATAGGGAGGTGTCTGAAGGTCGTAAGAAGAAGAGGAGGTGGCGCAGCTAGGGGCAGTGGTCCGGTTCTAACGCCAATCTGATTGATGGTGGAGGGAATTTACTACGTCATTTGAAGAGGAAGGCCAGGATTTGAAATGGTCGGAGTGGGGAAAGGCTCGGCGGTTTCAGTCGTTGCTGGCAATTGATCAAAGCAGTTAGAACAGTATTATAGCATCTCCAGCAGTGTTACGAATTGTAACCTTATGATCCATAACGTTCAGGGGAATATCTTTGATATTCCCTAGCAGCGACGACCCGATTTTATCGGCTCGCAAGCTCGCGAGCCAATAAAATCAGCTCTCAACTTCCCGCGCCTATAAAGGAATGGCGCAGAAGGCTAAATCTCCATCCCCTTTCCAAATCCTCTTTTTATTTTATTTTTATTCGGTACGACACCGAAATGCCGCCACGCGTAACAAAGATGGGGAGACGGACAATTCCACGTATGCCAGACGACACATCTGGTCAAGCTCACCTTCCTCCACCAGCGGGAACGACGATTGAGGACTTACGGATCCTCTGCGAGCTGCCATAGGGATTCACTCATTGAACTTTTACCACGCTGGCTACCGTTCCGGTATGAATTTTAAATTTTTTAACGTTTAAAGTTAATGAACTGTTAAACAGTATGCCCTGTTGGTTCTACGTTATAGTTTAGTGCATGTATGTTATACGTTTTGATAGTGGTTTTATAGTCATTTAACTGTTATAATTTTAATAGACAGAGTACGTCTACCTTCGCGGGAGTTGGGCGAAGTTTATTTCACATGCCATTGACATATTACCGTTACATATTCGAAAGAGGATACTAGCTAGTCCGTTCGGACTCTTTTTATGTATTATACCTCCCCAGTCCTTCGATCGGCCATTGGTAGAGGCCTTATTAGTGAGATGGTGGCCTACGACACACACGTTTCACTTTCCGGATTTTGAGCTAGGTATCACCCCAACCAATTTTTACATGCTTACGGGGATTGAGATTGGCCTTCCAGATTGATTCACTTGTCCATTTGATGCCTCTTTTGAGTCACCCGATTCCTACCTACAGTATTTGCCAGATTTGTCAGCAGCTCATATAACTAATGGTGCCATTTTCGTCATATATTTACTTCAGTATATTATAGTGCATCTCGATATGGTAGATTTCTATGACATAGTATACAGGGCTATCATTTTATACATCCTTGGTTCGGCATTCTTTTCGAACCAACGGAGTATGGTTAGGCTGGGCAACCTAGCAGCACTAGTCGAGTCAGAGCAGCTGCATATGATTGACTACCATATTGGGTTATCTATACGCCGCTTTGGACTCTTATGCTTTTGGAGAGGTTCGCCAGATGTTCGGTTTTTGGTACATGTTGTCGTGCTGGTACTATGAGTACACGGCCAACATGCATCCACGCATATAGCCCACTTCCAATCATGCTGCCGAGACCTTTCTCCCACGCATGCGTAGATGCAAGAGTACTCACGGAGTTCGGCGTGCTCCTGCTGGTATGAGACATGACTTGATGGAGGGTCGTGCTCTGTTAGACATGAGGGAGAGGGGGAACATATTACGAGCACCTTGGACTTCTTATTGGATGTTACTTTCAGCGGATGGCCCACTACCTGATGCCCATCCATTAGCCATTGCATGTCGCTTATCTATTCGACGTGTCCTCTTGTTCCCACTGGCCCACCTTCCTATTTAGTACTTGGGAGATCGATGTTATTACCAGGGTCCCGGTCAGTTGCGCGTACCTAGACATCCACCTCTGTCACTTGATATGTTCAGGCCGCAGCGTTCTACAGGGAGATAGTATGTGGATAGTCTGAGACAGGTAGGATGGGTTGATACGACCAATTTTCACTTACCCGACGTAGAGTTTGGTCCTTATTGGGTTCAGATAGCTCCTAGACGGTACTTGCTGCCGAATTATATGTGGGGTGTGAACTCCGATCACATTGGTCCTCGATTGGTTAGTGGTAGAGTTCATCCTCCACCGTTTACTTTTGACCCGACCCATTCACAGATCTCCGACCCACCTATGGTTTTCGCTCTAGCCGATACATTTCAGACATTTGATCTTAGCGGTGCACAGATATTCCTGCCTATTATTTACCCACCTGCGCACATGGTGCACGGTGTCCTTACTGCTGGATTATATCCGCCACACGAGGTAAAATTTGCACTTCTGAATTTGCGTTGTATGTTATACGCTGTAGAAACTGATTTTATATGTTCTATATATGCAGTATGCACCCTGGTTAGACTAGCATAGGATACATATTGCAGCTATTCAGGAGATGGCCCTGCTACATTCCCAGTCCTTATATTAGGAGCACCAGGCGATAGTTCAGGGATTGCAGGAGCAGATTGCTGACTTATAGGCCAGATTAGCGGCAGTAGGGGGTGGTGATACAGCAGCATCAAGTGCCGCTGTAGGGTCATGTACTGGTGGAGGTTCAGGAGGCGGACTTGGAGGGGGTGACGGATTAGGTGATGATGGGGGACTAGGAGGGGGTGATGGACTAGAAGGGGGTGACGGATTAGGTGGTGATGGGGGACTAGAAGGGGGTGATGGACTAGGAGGAGGTGACGGATTAGGTAGTGATGGGGGACTAGGAGGGGGTGACGAATTAGGTGGTGGTGGCAGATTGGGAGGTGGTAGTGATGATGACGATATTCCGTATTATGACCCTTCTGATAGCGGGGATGACGTGTCTTTGGATGGTGCTGATGATGATGCCGCATTTATCACGATGTATATATGTGTATGTCGCGATGTATATATATGTATGGCTCGACGTTTATATGTGTATGTCTCGTTGTTTAGGACTTTATGTTATTTTATATTGTGTTCTGTGTAATGTTTGTTTGTTTATTATGTTCTATGTAATGTTTGCTCGTTTTATATGTTCTATGTAATGTTTACTCGTTTATTATGTTCTGTGTAATGTTTGCTCGTCTCATATGTTCGGTGTAATGTTATTTTTTCAAAAGTTTTGTGCAAAGTTTGCTCGTTTCATATGTATGGCTCGATATATAAGTTAAAGGATTTTTATAAAATAAAAGGGGGATGACCCTCCTTTTTAACTCCTTAGTGTGCTAAAATGTTTAAATTATACACCTAAGTGGGCGACCCTAGTTTTTTAACTCTATTTAAACGATGTTTGCACTATTTAATAATAAAACGATTTGAGAAACAATCCTGGTTTATAATTAATTATAAAATGAACTGCTGCTGCGCTGCAGTTCGTTTTATTACGTTCTGAACTTCAATTGGTTGTACGAGATCCAATCTAAGTCGGATTTCCTCACAACAAGACAAGTTTGCATCTAATCGACAATAATTTTTTAGTGGAAGATAAAAAAGGGGTTTTCATGTTGTAGATTTTGTTTTACGTCTAAATCAAAATTTCGAAAAGTCGCCATGGAAATGGTTTATAAAATATATTGTTTACATGTATAAGTTAAAGGATTTTTATAAAATAAAAGGGGGACGACCCTCCTTTTTAACTCCTTCGTGTGCTGAAATGTTTAAATTATACAAGTAAGTGGACGACCCTAGTTTTTTAACTCTATTTATACGATGTTTGCACTATTTAATAATAAAAGGATTTGAGAAAGAATCCTAGTTTATAATTTAATTATAAAATGAACTACAGCGGCGCTGCAGTTCATTTTATAACGTTCCGAACTTCAATTAGTTGTACGAGATCCAATCTAAGTCGGATTTCCTCACAACAAGACACGTTCGCATCTAATCAACAATAATTTTCTAGTGGAAGAGAAAAAGGGGTGTTCATGTTGTAGATTTTGTTTTACATCCAAATCAAAATTTCAAAAAGTTGTTGTGGAAATGGTTTATAAAATATATTGTTTACATGTATAAGTTAAAGGATTTTTATAAAATAAAAGGGGGACGACCCTCCTTTTTAACTCCTTCGTGTGCTGAAATGTTTAAATTATACGGTAAGTGGACGACCCTAGTTTTTTAACTCTATTTAAACGATGTTTGCACTATTTAATAATAAAACGATTTGGTAAACAATCCTGGTTTATAATTTAATTATAAAATGAACTGCAGCGGCGCTATAGTTCATTTTATAACGTTCTAAACTTCAATTGGTTGTACGAGATCCAATCTAAGTCGGATTTCCTCACAACAAGACACGTCCGAATCTAATCGACAATAATTTTCTAGTGGAAGAGAAAAAAGGGGTTTTCATGTTGTAGATTTTGTTTTACGTCCAAATCGAAATTTCAAAAAGTCGCCGTAGAAATGGTTTATAAAATATATTGTTTACATGTATAAGTTAAAGGATTTTTATAAAATAAAAGGGGGACGACCCTCCTTTTTAACTCCTTCGTGCACTGAAATGTTTAAATTATACGGGTAAGTGGACGACCCTAGTTATTTAACTCTGTTTAAACGATGTTTGCACTATTTAATAATAAAATGATTTGAGAAACAATCCTGGTTTATAATTTAATTATAAAACAAATTGCAGTTCGTTTTATAACGTTCTGAACTTCAATTGGTTGTACGAGATCCAATCTAAGTCGGATTTCCTCACAACAAGACACATTCGTATCTAATCGAAAATAATTTTCTAGTAGAAGAGAAAAAGGGGTTTTCATGTTGTAGATTTTATTTTGCGTCCAAATCAAAATTACAAAAAGTCGTCGTGGAAATGGTTTATAAAATATATTGTTTACATGTATAAGTTAAAGGATTTTTATAAAATAAAAGGGAGACGACCCTCCTTTTTAACTCCTTCGTGTGCTGAAATGTTTAAATTATACGGGTAAGTGGACGACCCTAGTTTTTAACTCTTTTTAAACTATGTTTGCACTATTTAATAATAAACGATTTGAGAAACAATCCTGGTTTATAATTTAATTATAAAACGAACTACAGCGGCGCTGCAGTTCGTTTTATAACGTTCTGAACTTCAATATGTTTAAATAATACGGGTAAGTGGACGACCCCGGACCCACACTCTGGTTTTCCCTATATATAACAGTTTCTCTGAAACCCTTAATCACAATTTATTTTCTTCCAACCGCCACCTCCTTCTTCTTTCCCCAAAGCAGCCAAATTGTTAAGAAAATAGTATAGTTCCCTTTTTAGAGTATGTCGGAACAGGGAAAAGAAAGTGTAGCCTCCAACATGGACAAATGGGAAAATGACGATGAGGGGGTAGCAAATCAAAGACCTGGAAAAGAAATGGTAGTTGAAGGACGTGTTCTCATGCCAGTACGTCTGGGTGGATCTAACCCTGCGTGCCGTTGTGGAGAAGAATCGGTCGTCGTTGTTTCGAAGACCAAAAAAATGTTGGATGCCGACTTTTTGGTTGTGCAGCCTACTTGGACCATAACCTTTTTCCTGATGAAATTGAGTGTTGTTACTTTAAGCAGTGGATTGACCCTTCGATGTATGACCATGGAGTTCAATATGCATTGGAAGCGCAAGCCGAAATACGACGTTTGAATAAGAATGTTGCTAAGATAGCTAGAGCTGGATTTTACCACGTTCATGCTAGGTGTGAGTGGAAACTATCTTATTGTACTTTAAATTTGATGTTTATGTGTTCATTTGTTGTAGTTCCTTCAATTGTACTTTGGCACTCATTCATGTTGTAACTGTCATTGTTGCAAGCTTCAAAGTTATGTAATGCAAAGTCCAACGTTCTAAACATGTGTGATGGAGAAACTTCACTATGCCCTAGTCACTGTTCACTGGAGCCATGACAGAGAATCTACACTGTGCACTATTTACTGTCCCTCGTACCAATAAAAGAGGGATATGTCCAATAAAGGTGAACTCCATCCAATAAAGGAACACTCTTTCCAATAAAGGAGCACTCTATCCAATAAAGGAATACTCTATCCAATAAAGGAGCACTTTGTCCAATAAAGGAACACTCTGTCCAATAAAGGAACACTCTATCCAATAAAGGAGCACTTTGTCCAATAAAGGAACACTCTTTCCAATAAAGGAGCACTTTATCCAATAAAGGATAACACTCCACCTAATAAAGCTACCCACTTACCAATACCTCATACCTTATATATAACAGCAACATTGCAATTCATATCTCAAATCAAAACTTTTTCACAAATATAAATGGATTCCAATTTTATGAAATGTGTGCTGGCTTTTGATAGAGATTCGGAGGAAGATGAAATCCTTCAAGAGGAAGCGGAAGAAATACAAGAAATATGGGACCTATACCGTGAAGCAACGGTTCATCATCCACAAATAGAGGGGGATCAGTTGCTGGAAGGAGGTTTATACACCGAAATCATGCTAAATACCATAAGTCTTTGATGCAATATTACTTCGATGGCGATTGCACTTACGAGCCTGATATGTTACGTAGAAGATACAGGATGTGGAGAAATCTATTTCTTCGGATATTAGCTGGTATTTAAGGTAACAATGATTACTTTAAGTACAAACAAAATGCATCGAAGACACAGGGGTTGTCCGGTGAACAGAAAATGACGGCTGCTATGAGAATGTTAGCTTATGCCACTCCAGCCGATGCTCTGGATGATGCATACCGCATAGCAGAGAGCATGGCACTTGAAACACTTGAAAATTTCTATCAAGCAGTGGTGGACATCCATGGAGAAGAATACTTACGGTCTCCGAACGAAGCAGGTGTAGTGCGAATCAGAGAAACGCACGAAAGCAGGGGTTGGCCGGGAATGTTAGGAAGTCTAGACTGTATGCATTGGGAATGGAAAAACTGTCCTAAGGGATTACAAGGTGCGTACAAAGGCAAGGAAAGGCGACCAGCCATCATTTTGGAAGTTGTGGCATCGTACGATCTATGGATATAGCATGCTTTCTTCAGAATCCCTGGTTCGAATAACGACTTAAATGTTATAGAAAGATCACATCTGTTTAATGATCTTGCTCAAGACCAGGTACCTCCTTTAACATTTACCCTCGGTCAAAATACTTACGAGAATGGTTATCACCTAGGTAATGGCATATACCCGAAATGGAGCACCATTGTTAAAATATGTCCAAATCCATTGGCTCCTAAACAAGTAAAATTCGCGGCGATGCAGGAGGGACAAAGGAAAGATGTAGAACGTGCTTTCAGTGTTTTACAATCTAGATTTGCAATGGTAAGTAATCCATGTCGGTTGTGGTCTAGGAACAAGATGTCTAAAATCATGTTTGCTTGCATCGTTCTTCACAATATGATTATAGAAGATGAAAGAGATATGGATGAAGAGCAACATCGCTGCGATTACGAGGGTGCTTCGCAACCACCGCAAGTATTCCGACAAAACCGACCACTATTAAAGGAGGACTTCAAATTCATTTGATCCGTTAGGTTATGTTTAGAGATGCAGAACTCCATAAATGGCTGCAGAAGGATCTTATGGATCATTTATGGAACCACTATGGCGATACCTAGTTATGAGGAACCCTTATTCGAATTCGTGTTTTATTTTATGCTTGTCCGAACTTATCGATCATGTATGCAGTAATGATGTTGTTCTTTTCTATTGTAGTGACGTGTTCTCTTGTATTCATAAGGGTTATTAATCATCTATTATTATGTTCCAAATTAGTTTATTCTACAAAAATAATAACGATTTTATTTTGCCATATTAGAAAATAAGGTAGGACAGGCGGAAAAAAAATTTAAACTCTTAACTAGTCACGCGCCGACTTATCGGCTCGTGAAGTCGTGAGCCGATTTTTCCGGCGCGCGCCGAAAAAATCGGCTCGTGACTTCATGAGTCGATAAAGTCGGCGTGCGAACCCAATTCAGAAATCTGAATTGAGCCCGTAACATTTACCTGAATGTTACACAACGTTACATTTGTTGGGGACCATTTTTGCCCCAATTCAAGATACGTAACAAGAATTCTCCCTTTGTTGGAGATGCTCTTAGGAAGAAGGAGGGAGTGGGGTTCGAAAGTCCACTGGAGAAGATATATACAGGGATGTTTTTTTGTTTTTATAAAGAGGGGACAGAAGGGAATCGGCTGGTCTGTCTTTCTGATGTGGCATGGGTTGTTTAAATTAAAGAAGAAGCTATACTGTGTCGAAGTAGAGAAGTAAGGAACGGTGAAGTCGAAGTCTGTCTTTATTTTTCTAAAGGGAAAATCATGTTTTCAACAGGAGACGGGTTTAAATTGTGCTTCATTTTTTGTGGAGAACGTTGATGTGCAGGGAATATGGGTTTAACGTGTTTAACAAGGTGATTTCAATGTTGAAACTAACGAAGATTTAAGAAATAAGGCGAGGAGGATAAGAGCGGTGATATCAATAAGGGTGTTCGTTTGGTAGATGGTAGTGCATGGAGTTATCAAAGTATATATATGGGAAGAGATGGAACCGGGTTTTCCAATCGAAGAAGAAAAAGAAAATTTGTGGCATATGCGATTTTTAGTTTGGGTTATTAAGGCTAAATACATGGGTTAAGCAAGCGCTAATGAGGTATTAAAATTTTAATTACTTAATTAATAAGTTTTGGCTATTTAGCACAAATTAAACATTATAACATATATAACTCGTCTATACATTTACAGAATTTCACGAAATTGATTACGTTGGGATCGCAATGAAGAAACTAGCATTATAGAACTAATGTGGCTGAGAACAAAGCTATAGGAATTTCGTGATAAAATCAAACATCAATTTGATTTTAAATGCAATAAAATCAAAATCGTTGACTGCAGAACTAGATGAGTAAGCTCACTAACTCTGACTTTGTAACAGCCCGCACCTCCGTTCACACAAGATATTGTCCCCAACTTAGCCACCGTATAGGTACGGGGTTTTGTTCTTCAAAAGGCCTTGGCATTAGTAAGAGATGGGCTATACTATATAAGTACCCACTTCACACAGGCTTTCCACAATGTGGGACTTAGGGTTGTTACATTCTCCCCTCCTACAGAGCCCAACGTCCCCGTTGGCTCACAAACACCTCACCCATGCGCTGTGGTCCACATAGGAGCCACACATTCGGCTGGGTATTGGCTCTGATACCACTGTAACAATACACACCTCTGTTCACGTAAGATATTGTACCCAACTTTGCCACCGTATAAGTGCGGGGTTTTGTTCCTCAAGAGGCCTCGGCATAAGAAAGAGATGGGCTATACTATATAAGTACCCACTTCACACAAGCTTTCCACGATGTGGGACTTAGGGGTGTTACAGAGTCGTTTATATTTTTATATAAACGAGTTTTAAATTTATTTATAATAATTTTATACTACGTGATGGTTGTTTGGATGAATGGTTGATAAAATTGGTTGGTATGATTAATATAGTTATATCGTTGATCGATTATTAGTTTTGTTTAATATGATATTTCATACTGATGTGAATTTAATATTATTGATGTTGATTAACATTTGTGGATGCAGGGAAACAGGTTGGAGGGATCCAACTGGATTCCTCAATATTTATGTTACTGTTTTTCATCGATTGTGACATATGATGTGATATTAATATGTGATTAATTATGTTGTGTTTGAATTACAGTGGCCCTAGAAATTTGATATTTTAGTACCGTAAAATAATTTTCGAATATATATAAAAGGAATTTGAGATTTAAAAAGGGAATTTATTTTTCCAAAAATAGAATTTAATTTCAAATGGATTTAAAATAGGAGCTTGTTTTAATAAATAAAACAAGAAGTTAATTATAAACAACGTTTATAAATTTAGTAAAAGTATTTATCTTGGATTAAATTAAAATACAAATTCAGGTTTGAATATAGAAAATTAGAAATCAATTTTGAAACCGACATTTGTAATTGAATTTGAGCTTGATAATTATAAAGGAAATTATAAACAAGATAGTAAATGTTGAAATAAAAAAAATGAGCTTTTCTATGAAAAATTTTCAATAGACGATATAAATGAAAACTGGATTTGAGATGTCATTTACAAGTGTAAATCCAACGGATTTGGTTGTATATAAAAAAAATATTCATGATTAAAGTGAATAATGGTTTAAAGCAAATATTTTGCAAATGAAATATCTATAAAGGAAATTTAGATTTGAAATATGAATCAAAATTTGAACTTGAATAAGAAAGAGAAATGAATAATCGTTTTAGACAAAAAAGATTAGTTTTATTCAAAAGTTTGGAATATAAAATAAATTGAGATATTATAATGGATTTATAATTTTTATTCGACTATGTCGAATTTAGTATAATGGTTTATTTTATAGAAAGGATATTTCAATTCTGTTTAGTATAAAACTATAATTTAAACGGAATATAATATTTCAATATTAATAGCTATGGATATACAATTCCATGTTTTGAAAGAATTCACGATTTAATTAAATTAGAATTATTAAACGAGCCTAGATTTCCTACTAAGGAATGCTATTGATATTTGAAAAAGGGTATCGGTTTAAAAGCAAATGTTTTGCAAATGGAAATAATTATATGGCAAATCTGAGTTAACCTGAAATGGTTGTCATTACGAAGTTCAAAATATTAATTGAATATTCGAATGAGAGTTATTTATTGAAATTCGATTCTATCGAATTCAAGAAAGTACTTTTTACTTTCTATTTTAATAAAAATTTATTTATTTATTTATTCAAATTAATGAATTAAAATAATATTTTAAGATATTTCAGAAGCAAGGATTATAGCTTTATTGTTATAATTAACATTCTTCTTAAAAGAAGTGGATTCTTAAATTGAATCTGAAAGTTGTATAAGCAATGTTTTTATTGGAAATTGATGTTATGAGCTTTGACTATTTCGATGTTGAGAACGTTGTTCAGTTAAGGTCTGAGAGGTAATTATACCCCAACTTGATCGACTACACGATTGACAGAGGGATGGTTAAGCTTCGGTAGCAAGGATTTGTTAGTGAAATGGTTAGTTAATGAATGATTAATGAGTCAATTTACAATAACGATGTTCTATATAACATCGGTTTAATTTAAAAGGATGTTGGAAACGTTTTCCAAATATAATTAGAGTTGTTTTCTAAAAATAAATAATGAAATGATTTGGTTAATGAGAAGTTAAGAAATGGAAATTGGAAATGTTTTCCAATGTTATTAACATACATTTTCTAAATATAAAAAATAAGAGATGTGAAGAGTTGGAAATGTTTCCGACGTTAACGACGTATATTTGCTGGAGTACGAAAAATAAGGAGTTTGTAAAATTGGGAAATGATAATTTAATCAAAAATAAATTTAGGGGCTAGGATTATTTGATGCTTAATCGATAAAATTTCCATTGGAAATAGGATCATTGGTTGTATGGATGATTCCTTTGATAGTTAAATCACCAGCTATCAAAGTTTAGTTTATTTTATACCTCCGTTGTCAATACGGAGAGACCGGGATCAGGTTTAACATCTGAAAACCACTCCATATGGACATAAGCGTTACAAATCAACTTATGTTGATGATGATTGAAGACGGAATAAAGTGCATGGGCTGTTCTGTTAATCTTAGGTAGAAATTGCCCAAGATGGGTTAAACAAGACAACGTATATGGACGAATGTCTGACGAGGTGACATTCAAAGTAAATGGTGGTAAGATATTCTAAAAAGGATAATCGTGACCTCAAGCCTCATCACCTAGGAAATAACAGAAATCGGGCATGCAACATGGCCAAGTGGGTCATACCCATTAGGGGTATTATCACCTTATTTAGAGAAAATTCATTTGTTTCTTATTCTTTTCGCTGCTGTATGCTTTCGGTATCGGTTGATGATCACAACCGTTGGTGATAATATGTTCGGTACACTAAAGTTAAATGAGTGAACAGTCATGTGCGGCCGGGTTGCAAGATGTTCTTGTTGAATCCCAGTGTATCCCCTCTAGAGTACACTGATCAAAAGGTGGTTCCATACCTTGTCATAGTGGGAATCCAATCTCCAATAAGAGCCTTGCAGTTTTTGGTTTTATATTATATATGGAGCGTGAGATGCAAGCGTTCCGCTAGATTTCTATTTATTTGATGTAGACACTATAATATTACTGGATTTGATATCAAAAATATTTTTGGTTAACGTAAGGTAAAAAACATCCGTGTTTACGTGTGGATCGGTCTTAGGATTATCATTTCTTTCGAAAAGTTTTTTTGAAAGTTAAACAGTTGGTTGGAGTTTTCTCATACCATTCTCATAACTGACCCAAAGTTTATTTTGTTTTGTTTTACCCTAGACTCTTGGGTGCCCAAATTTATATGGGTAGTCAAGTAGTAGAGATTTTACAGATTCACTTGAAGGAGCTTGAAGCAGGAGGCTTCATCAGTTAGCTATAGACTATCAAATTTTCCGTTGTGTACTGTGTTGTCTCTTGAAATAGGTGTTTATAACTATTCCAGGAAAAAATGTTGTGCTTTGATGATGGTATGTATATATACAGTATTGATTTGTATTTAAAAAAGTTAAGTTGTATAATATATTTTATTCATTTCGCTGTGAGAATTGTGTTCTTCGTCTTCTTCTATTCTAATTTCTCTTTCTTTATAATTCTCATCCTCTAACTTCTTTCTAATAATGATTCGTATTTCTGTGCCATTTGAGTTTGACGTGTGGTGCATTTAGTCAACTCAAAAGGTATGGAAATTCGGACCATTACAAGAAGATAGTGTAAAGGTAGGGAGGAAAGAAGGAATAAGAACCAAGCTAGCATTTTGTATAAAATGAGTTTTGGGTTTTGAGTTTTCAAAATTAATTAAAAAACATTAAAGGTGTGAAAGGAGGATTGATAGAATGAAAAGAAGACGGAGGAGACTGCGTAGCAGATATAGCAATCATGGAAGGAAGAACTGCTCTTTGTATTTCTCTTGTTTCTCAAAATATGAAAAATATATAAAAGTTTTGAAAATGCGAACAATGTACACATCTACTTTTGTAATTACAACATACAAACTTCTTACTAATAACCTACAATCACCTTTGTAACCTATAATACTTAAAATTATATGACCTAATTTCAAAACTAAAAGTTAGGGTCTAGATTTTTATCTATTTCTTGTTGTACGTCGTGTTTGTCATTGTATGCTTTTTGGAATAATTCAAAAGAAAAATGAAGTTGATTTTGATTTTGTTTTCGTGGTGGCTGAAATGGGATTGGGGAAAATAACGAAGAGGGAGTAGATGAGAAAGAGTTCTCGGGTTTATGTGTAGCAGAAACTATTCGAATGCGAATTTTGGAAATCCGCCTATATACAAAGTTCCAAAATTCATCTTTGAATAGACCAAAACAGGTCTATATTTGTAATTAAAAGTAATAAAGGTCTAAACGTATTAATATAATCACAAACAGGCTTATGTATGAGATTTATCCAAAAATAAAAATATAAACCTTTAGCTGCAATAATTACAACATGATATTTTTTTTAGAATCTGTAACTCCAACGTTAAGTTGTATTACAGGATAAGAATAGTGAAACAGGTAGTCATAACATTAAAATGAGCACCCATGCCCATGCGGGTGCGCACCCACACACACGCTCACTCACTGTTGCAATAGATTTCAGTCCATTGAATCACATGTGTTTGTAGTTCAATGGTTGCATACTTCAAGGTAAAAAAAATTATCGTATCATAGTCTACTCTTTGAAGGTTAGTATATATTAATCCATTGAACTGTATATATATATATGAGTGTTCAGTGGCCACTTGCGATAGGTTTCAGTCGTATCATTGTAAAAGGCAAATAAAAGAAAAACTAGGGCTACACACAATCCATATCCAGTCCAACCCAACCCACCAACCCGACCTAACCCACATAATCCCAACCCATCCAACATCAAGTCGGATATGAGTTACAATTTGTAACCCATACTATATACGGGTTGGGTTTGATATTTCATTCAATCCAACCTTATTTCAACCCAAGCCAACCCTATATTAAAAAAATAATTTAGCATCAGCCCACTTAAATTTAGAATAGTGTAATCTTAAAATAATGTTCATGTATTTTATAGTAAATATACGAAAAACATATTTTATGTCAATCCAAACTAGATAGAATTTGCAAAATATATTTTAAGAAGCATTTTAATGTATTTTAAAATGAAACACTTGTTCTATTAATTAGTAAATTATTTTCATATGGCGTGTTTTACAATGAAATTTTGATAAAATGTATCTTATAATGAATCATTTATTTTAATTGCATTATGCCAACTAAAATCTGGTTTATTATATTGAATATTTTAATATTATTTTTTAAAAATTTCTCTCATATTCTCATCTTTTATTATATTCAAGCAACTCAGCTCAACCCTACCAAACCCGACCCAACTCATACTCCAACCCAACCCATATCCAATTTCGTATAGTGTCGGATACGGGTTGAACTATCTTAAACTCATACGTATGCAGGTCGGATGAAGTATTTGGTCTAACCCGACCCAACCCAACCCATACTTTGCGCAGCCCTAAGAAAAACTGTAAAACAGAAGTTTAGGCCACATAAAATAGTGATTATAGTTTGATAATTGCAAAGCATTTCCGGGTAGGTTTAATCAGTAGTGCTCACACATGCACATACGTTCAACCCACATAAAATTGTTAAGTGTGCAGTGTTCACGACCTAGTTTATTTTTAATATTTATTGCAAAACCCATTACATTACAACTTTGCATGCCAACTGTTGCAACAAATGAGTTATCAAGGCAGAAAGTAGTTGTTAACGGTATGCAGGGTACATATATATACATATATAATACATATATTTACACGGATTGTGTAATCCATTAACACACATACATCAATACATACACAGCTTGTGCATTATTAGAGCTACTTGATTGGTGCTTTCTTATTCTATACACAAAATAATAATGACATGTATGCTCTGATTAAAATTGGAGTAAAGGTTCCCTCAATAATTGCACTCGTGCATCAAAAAATGAAATAGCTAAAGGAAATTCTACAAGGAAATTTTCTATCAAAAAGAGTAAATTTTTATGTGATGGATTTCACTGATATGATATGCTAACTCTTGAGCATAAACTTTCTCAACACATTTCATTTTGTTCAATAAACTATAGGTTGACATTGTATTTTTTGTAGTTGTACACGAAATTGCATGTATGATAGCGATAACATTATATAATTTGGGTGTATGATGGAGAAGTACATTAGTCCCACATTGGAAGAATAAGATGAGAATAAATACTTATATAGTTGTGTCCAATATGATATTCAAATTGAGTAAAGCCCATAAGAACAAGTCCAACTAATTGGGTTTATACATACTAACATTTAAATAGTCATAGATGGGCATTTGGGGGCATCTTGGGCCTTGACATTCAATAGGCGCTCTATTTCGATTCAAATTGAACTGAAATTTGAATTCACAAACAGTTGTGTATGTTTTGAACAGATGTTACTTTTTGCCAACAGTCGCCTTCTTTTCTATGTATACGCCTTCTTCCAGACAACAACTTATCTTCTTCTCCCTCGTTCTTTCACTGTTCTCACAAACATTCTCGAGCCTTGTTGTATCCTGCGAACAAGTTTCACTGACTGTGGAAATATTATTCTTCGGATAGTGATAACATGCTTCAAGGCTTCTGTTCTGTTCCAGTTTCCTTTTGCTGTCACCTTACTACAGTTTAACAATCGAAGAACAATATTCAATGGAAACAGATTCAGACTCCAGCATATAACTGCATATTCAAGGAAAGGAAACCATCAAACTAGGTCGCTTTTATGGAACAAATTATACAAAATGGCAGGACTGGATGTCGTCGCTTCTTCTATCTATGAATCTTCATTATTTGCTGGATCCATCGTTGCAGCCACTTGCAGAACCAAAGCCTTCTGATTCTGATGAAGTTAAGAAGAAATTTGCAGAAAATAAAGTAAAGCGTGAGACGGATTAATTGCTATGCAGGGGCTACATTCTCAATTCACTCACCAACAGGCTGTACGATGTTTATAGAAATTATAAAACTCCAAAAGAGGTATGGTTTGCACTTGAGTTAAAGTACAAACACATGAAGGAAGGTACTGATCGTTTTCTCACTTTAAAGTATTTTGAATTTAAGTTTGCTGATGACATGCCAATCATGGATCAAATCCATGAATTGGAGATTCTAGTTTTCCAAATGAGTGAATTGCATATAAACATTCCGGATGCTATCCAAGTTAGAGCAATCCTCTCTAAACTTCCTCCTGCTTGGAATGATTATACGAGGAAAATTCTTCACTCAACTGATGGCATATCTATTGAGAAGTTCATTACTCATTTACAAATTGAAAGTGAGAATCGTGCCAGAGATGAGTCGATTTTACGATCAAAAATTCATCGCATATCTTCCAAAGAACTAGTTTCTGGAAATTCAACAACAGTTTGAAAGCCAAAAAGAAAGATTTCAAGAACAAAACTAAGAATCGTCCCTGCTTTTATTGTGTCATTAAAGGACATCTCATTAAAGATTGTCGATTTAAGGCCAAGGCTGAAAAGAATTCCAAAACTGGTTCTGTAAATAATAAAGCTAAAATTGTGGAAGATGCTAGCCAAGAATTCATTGCAATGATCACTGAACTTCATATGGTTTCTGTAATGAAATTTGCAGATTGGTGGCTTGATTCTAGTGCCATCATTCATGTGTGCAACAACGAAAATCTGTTCAAGTCCTGTAACAAATTGAAAGAGCCTGAAGAAGTTCTCATGGGCAACCATGCTTTGGCTAAAGTGATGGGCAAGGGAAGTGTGGAACTACAATTCACGTCTAGCCAAAAACTCATCCTTGCCAATGTGTTCCATGTTCCGGACTTGAGAAAGAATTTAGTTTCTGCTAATCTACTATGCAAGAAAGGATTTAAAGTTGTTCTAGAATCTGATAAAGTTATTGTATCTAAAAATGGAGTGTTCGTAGGAAAAGGATACTCCTGTGATGGAATGTTTAAACTATCAATTAATGAAATCACTACTATTGCTTATGTTGTCGATTCTCCTAGTTCATTATGGCATGCTAGATTGGGACATTTAAATTTTAATTGCTTACATCATATGTCAAAACATGGTTATATTAACTATTTTGTTAAAAATCATGAAAAATGTAAAATTTGTGTTGAAGCGAAAATGACAAAAAGGCCATTTTCTAAAGTTGAAAGGAATAGTGACTTGCTAGAACTTATGCATTCTAATATTTTGAATTAAATGGTCAACTAACAAGAGGAGGAAAGCGATATTTTATTACTTTTATTGACGACCATACTAGATACACTTATGTATACTTGTTGAGAACCAAGGACGAAGCATTTGAAAAATTCACAGAGTTTAAATCTGAAGTTGAAAATCAGAAAGAAAGAAAAATCAAAGTGCTTCGAAGTGATAGAAGGGGTGAATATTTTTCTGATGTCTTCAATCAATTTTTTGAAGATAATTGAATTATTTACAAGCGGACATCCCCATATACACCCCAACAAAATGGGGTGGCAGAAAGAAAAAAATAGATCCTTGGTCGATATGGTTAATTCAATGCTTATGAATGAAAAATTACCATTCTATTTATGGGGTGAAGCTTTGTTGATAGCATGTCATATCTATAATAAAGTGCCTTTTAAGAAATTTGGAGCTTCGCCTTATGAACTTTGGAATAATGGTAGAAAACCTAAGTATGGGAATGCTTAGCATTTGATAAAACTCAAGATCGCCATAAAAAAAAGTTAGGACCAAGAGGTATTAAAAGTGTATTTGTTGGTTATGCACAAAATTCAAAAGCATATAGATTGTTGGACTAACAATCTAATGTTATAATGGAACCCATACATATGGAATTTTTTGAAGATAAATTTCTACATAGCGTAGTTGAGCCTATAGTAGAGGAGCATCAACAAGAAACTTCAAAAAACATTGTTGCTGGAAAAAGAGAACAAAGTGAACCAAGAAGAAGTCAGCATGCTAGAAAAGAAAAACACTTGAGTTCAGATTTCATTTCCCCTGATTCAATTACATTTCTAGTTGAGGCTACTAGAACAAAAGTAATGGAAATTACACCTATAGTGCTAAGCATTGATAATGATCCAATTTTTTTTTAAAGAAACTATGGCTTCACGTGACTCTACTTTTTGGCAAGAAGCGATAAATGATGAAATGGATTCTATTCTATCAAACAAGATTTGAGTCTTAGTAGATCTCCCACTGGTTCTAAGGCGATCGGGGGCAAATGGGTATTTATAAAGAAATATAGAACTGATGGGTCTGTTCAAACTTACAAAGCAAGACTAGTAGCAAAAGTTTTTAGATAAAAAGAAGGAATAGACTATTTTGATACCTATGCACCAGTTGCAAGAACTACATCCATATGAGTTTTGTTTGCACTAGCATCTATATATAAAATGCATATTCATCAAATAGATGTAAAAACGGCTTTCTTAAATGGTGACTTAACCGAGGAGGTATATATGGACCAGCCTGAAGGTTTTGTCCTCCCAGGAAATGAACACAAAGTATGTAAATTAGTCAAGTCACTATATGGATTAAAGCAAGCTCCAGAGCAGTGGCATAAAAAGTTTGATTATGCAATTATAGCAAATGGTTTTGGACATAGCAATGCTGATAAATGCGTTTATTGTAAGAAAACCAATGATTATGTAGTGGTGTTATGCTTATATGTTGATGACATGATAATCACTAGCACAAACATGAAAGGAATTAATTATACCAAAAGGTATAACCTCAGTTTTTAAAATGAAAGACTTAAATGAGCTTGCTTTGACCTATTCCTATGGCATAACTGCATCCTACTTGCACGGGATGAGCACCACCCCGCATAGCACGATTTTGGGTTGTTTCCCCACTACTCTTCGAGATCTCCTCTGGGCGTGTGACACCCCACGTCCGTTAATGTTGCTCACTAAGGGAATGAATTAAGTTCCTTGTTTTCGAACAAATTATACAATTGTAAACAACTGTAAAATCCGTTCGGCTTTCCTAAACAACAAGAATTGTTGTAGAGGGTGTCGAACTCTGGGACCAAAAATATTTTAATTAACAAATCCAATCAAGTTATTCCAGGATTTTGATTGATTGAAAACACAGAAAGTAACAGAAAATAAATAAAAAGAGAGATTTATATAATAAGAGAAAACAATTAGAGGATAATGACATAGATTGGATTCACACTCATCAATAGCCAACAAATAAATATAGATCTAATTCATGTTTCTGTCACACACATGAATCAATGATAATTAGGTTCTTAGAAACAAATAAGTAAATAACGACAAGCATAGCCTATGCAGGAGCTGAGCTCTTAAACAACCATAGACTATCAGGGTAGATTCACTAATTAATTTCTAAAACCTTAAAATTAGATCTAAATCTGATAATTGTTAAATCGAACACGAATATACCCTGTGAAGGAGCATAGCTCTTAAACGACACAGAATATGAAGGTTCAGATCTAACCCTTGATTCAGATCCAGATCTACATGTATAAAGTCTTCATCTATTGGCTATGTGATTCATGTTGAATCCTATCTATTAGCGTCATCACCCCCTAATCAAAGGGGATTAGCTAGACATAGCTAAAGAAGAAGAGAAAAAGAAAATAACAGACATGAACATAAATAAAATAAAATAACAACTAAGAGAAAGGGAGAAAAGTTTTATTCCAAGAAGAGAATTACAGAATAAAACTAAGTGTGTTTTTTACATGAATAAGGTACAAGGTATTTATAGTTGTATTGGCCAAGGCTAAGAGGCTCATTCCACAATGTGGGACAAAATCCCTTTTTCAAAATAACCAAGTAGCTAAGTGTGAACGCATGTGAGTGGAATGACTTTCAAATGAGCCAATTGTGAACGCGAATGAATAGATTTGCCATTGTAGTAGCTTGCTGGCATCAAATGACATCAATATCAATTGTTTTGAGCATGAATAGGAACTCCATAACATCTACAACAAGCTATCTTTATGAAAAGACATTGGATTAACATATGCGACAGAAGGTGGTTGAACAACAACATTTCTTCAAGCTTTAATCTTACTCTCAAAATCAACACTCTTCATATACCAATTCTTCAAGCTTTTCAACAATTACGTGCATTAATCCATTCATCATAAATAATCTGAAAACACAACTATAAATACACAGTATCAATTATTTTAAATATAAAATAAGATAAATAAGCGAATAAAATATACACAATTACATTATATCAAATTCCCCCACACTTATCTTTTTATTCATCCTCGAATAAACTAAACTAAGATATGTCACACTTTCGTGGGAAACACGATTGCATTTAGCGTATGCAACAAGCCGTTAAACCTTTGGGTGTCCCCAGTAGGACGAGTGTTGTCTCATGAGGGTTTTCAGCGGATACTACCCACAAAATCCAAAGCGTCTTATGTACGCGGATTAATCAAACAATATATTTAAGGTATTTCACATTCCAAGGACTTTACCTAACTCCAATAATAACGGTTCAATCCCAAATTGTCCATCCCATTATTGGTGCAAAAATGAATAAAAAATTTCAAGCTGAATCGTAATTCCTTGATAACACTATAATTGTCTTGAAGGTTAGGAGCATGGTGTCAACCAAAGTTCTACACATCGACAATGTGCACCCAATCATTTATTCAACTTTTTTTTTGAATAATTTTGCACCAGTGTAACTGTAAATATTGGATGTGAGTTATGCATAGATGAAGGAGATTTTTATAAGTTCTAAAAATATTCTAGATAAGAGGGCAAGTGTATTAGTTGAACTTCAGGCTATAAAAGATAAAGTAATACTAAGGCACATATGAACATTTTTATTTCCTTTCATCTCCTCTACTACAATCCTCACTTCCAAATACGATATAATGGATGTGGATGGAATGGAACTGAATGCTTTATAGTTAAGAATGATGAATGACTATTTTATTCAGAGAGACTCTCTCTTTATTTCATTTTTTTTTCTATTCTTTTCTTCTTCTTCTTTTTTTCTTTTTTTTTGTGTGATGAATGATGAATGGAGATGGAATGATGACGTACATGATTTCATTTGATTCCTCCTCTACTAAACCAACACTTCATGAAAGGAAAGTTTTGTGCCCTAGTTACTCTACTTCTATAACCTTAATTCAACACACAAGTCTGGATTGATGTTATACAAAAAGCTGAAAGGAATGATAAGCAAAGTTTCATAAGATAGATAACCCATATAAAATAAGATGTGGTGTATGGTTATCCTACCTTAAAACAAGTACAGAGTGGGTAGTGTAATATTGGTATAAAAAGTGACATTTTTGACCTTTAAACAAAGGTTCTTGAGTATACCAATATAAGATAAACTTGTCGAAACATGGATGTAATTCGACTAAAAACTTGGGTTTGAATAATGTGGGGTATCGAAGAAGAATGTTACAATGAGTCATTTCTCCTTAAGTGGGCCAAGTGGATTTTAGAACTTACGATTTTGAAAATTTGAGTGGAAAAGAAAATATTATGCATGAAAACGAACTCAGAAAATCCAACAAATGTAAGTGCAAAATCAGTATTATTTGATTTTTTTTTCTTCTTTTTTTGATTATTTTTACTTGCACATTCTAAAATGTATAACAAGGGTCGACACGCTTACTCCAGAACACGACTAACGTCTGCACAATCTCAAGCTAGCATCTTAAAAAGACACATTACAACTCAATGAATAAATAATATTCATTCCCATCACCCAACAATTCAACTTATCAAACAAGAACCAAGGTGTTATTTATGAATTTAAGTTAATCCTTATTCAATGAATGACCTAGTTCATAAAATTTGATTACTGATGTAATGTAAATTTCCCCCCACACTTGAGTGTGACTGTGTCCTCACAGTCGTTAATCAGAAATATCTTAGTGAAAGGAAAAAAAAAAATAAGAGAATATTTACATATGTACAAAAGAGGGTTAGTGCGTCTTGCCAAATGTAATGTGGTTCATGGAGAACCATGAGCTCTTCCTCTTGGTTGGGTATTGGTTCCAAGTAAGGTTTACGGCGTTGACCATTGACCTTATAGGATGATCCATCAGTTGGATTCTCAATTTCTATCGCACCATATGGAAAAACGGTCCGTATAGTGTAAGGCCCTGTCCATCTAGATTTTAACTTACCCGGAAATAGATGCAATCTTGAGTCATACAAGAGAACTTTTTGACCTGGCATGAAAGTTTTACGTAAAATTGATTTATCATGAAAAACTTTTGTTCTGTCCTTGTAAATTCGTTCATTTTCATAGGCATCATTTCGAATTTCATCAAGTTCATTGAGTTGAAGCTTCCTATGTTTGCCTGCTTGCTCTAAATCAAGATTCAAAGTTTTTATTGCCCATAACGCCCTATGTTCTAGTTCAACTGGCAAGTGACATGGCTTACCAAAAATCAACCGATAAGGGGACATACCTAAGTTTGTTTTAAAAGCAATGCGGTAAGCCCAAAGAGCATCGGTTAACTTTTGGGACCAATCTTTACGATTTCGATTCACAGTTTTCTCAAGGATTTGTTTAATCTTCCTATTTGATACGTCAAATTGCCCATAAGTTTGAGGATGGTAAGGAGTGGATAACTTGTGGGTTATAGAATACTTTCTCATGAGGGCTTCAAAAGAACGATTACAGAATTTGTTGTCACTGATTATTGTGCGAGGTGTGCTAAACCTAGAAAAGATGTTTTCTTTCAAGAAGCGCACAACAGCCTTGTTATCGTTTGTTTTGCATGGAACAACTTCGACCCATTTGGAAACATAATCAACAGCTAAGAGAATGTAAAGGTTCCCAAAAGAATTAGGGAAGGGTCCCATGAAGTCTATACCCCAAACATCAAAAATTTCGACCTCTAGAATGGGGTTTAGAGGCATCATATTACGTTTAGAAATTTTCCCTAAGAATTGACATCGATCAAAAGTTTTGCAAAATTCGTACGCGTCTTTGAAAAGGTTGGGCCAGTAGAAACCCTATTGGAGAACCTTTTCGGCTGTCTTTTTGAGACCGAAGTGACCACCATAGGCTTGGTCATGATAGAAAGAAAGGACACTGTGAGTTTCAGTGTCGGGAACACACCTTCGAATGATTTGGTTGGGACAATACTTAAAAAGATAGGGGTCGTCCCAATAAAAATGTTTCACTTGGGAAAATAATTTGTGTTTATCCTGCTTAGACCAAAAAGAAGGGGTCTGCTTGGTGACTAAGTAGTTGACAATGTCAGCGAACCAAGGATCAGTGGATAGAGAAAATAGTTGTTCATCAGGGAAATTCTCGTTGATCGGAAGAGGAGAAGACGGGGCATTTGGAAGACGAGACAAGTGATCTGCAATAACATTGTCAGATCCCTTTTTGTCCTTAATGGTAAGGTCAAATTCTTGAAGTAAAAGGATCCAACGAATGAGATGAGCCTTAGCATCCTTTTTAGAGAAAAGGTACCTAAGTGCGGAATGATCGGTATGAATAGTGATGTGTGAGCCAACTAGATAAGGTCTGAATTTTTCTAAAGCGAAAACAACTGCTAAGAGTTCCTTTTCAGTGGTCATATAATTGATTTGGGCATCATTCAAAGTCTTACTCGCGTAGTAAATGACATGAAGAATTTTATCGATACGTTGTCCTAAGACCGCCAACAGCGAAATTCGAGGCATCACACATGATTTCAAAAGGCAGCTTCCAGTTGGGAAAGCAGATGATTGGAGCAGAGACAAGTTCATTTTTAAGATGCTCAAAAGATGAAATGCAATCAGAATTGAAGTCGAAAGGAACATCCTTACCAAGAAGATTGGTCTAAGGTCGAGTGATTTTGCTAAAATCCTTTATAAAGCGATGATAGAAGCCAGCATGACCTAAAAAGGATCGGGTGTCCTTAACAGATTTGGGAATGGGAAGATTCGAGATAACCTCAATTTTGGCTTTGTCTACTTCAATTCCATTGTTAGAGATGACATGTCCTAAAACAATGCCATGTTTGACCATGAAGTGACACTTTTCCCAATTAAGCGTTAAGTGTTTATCTTTGCAACAATTAAGGACAAGATCAAGATGATGTAAACACTCAGTGTACGAGTCCCCGAAGATGGAAAAATCATCCATGAACACTTCCAAAAATAGCTCGATCATATCAGAAAAAATGCTAATCATGCACCTTTGATAGGTTGCAGGTGCATTACAGAGACCAAAAGGCATACGTCGGTATGCAAATGTACCAAATGGACAAGTGAAAGTGGTTTTCTCTTGATCCTCAAGAGCGATAAGGATTTGATTATAGCCCGAGTACCCATCAAGGAAACAATAGTACTGGTGACCAGCTAATCATTCTAACATTTGATCGATAAACGACAGAGGGAAATGATCCTTACGTGTTGCAGCGTTAAATTTTCTATAGTCAATGCAAACACGCCAACTGGTCTGGGTGCGGGTTAGGATAAGCTCGTTAGCTTCATTTTGGATCATCGTAATCCCTGATTTCTTAGGTACGACATGAATCGGACTAACCCATTGACTATCAGAAATCGGGTAGATGATTCCATTGTCAAGGCATTTAAGGATTTCAGCACGAACTGCTTCTTTCATGATGGGGTTTAGTCGACGCTGGGGATCACGAGTGGGTTTGGCATCATCTATAAGGTGGATTCGATGTTGGACAATTGAAGGACTAATCCCCTTAATATCAGCCATGGACCAACCAAGTGCTTCCTTATTTTTCTTAAGGATGGGAAGGAGAAATTGTTCCTGCTCTAAACTAAGGTCAGAAGCGATAATGATAGGAAAAGTTTCATTGTCTCCTAAGTAAGCGTACTTAAGATGGCTGGGCAGCACTTTGAGTTCAGATTTTGGGGATGACTCAACTGAAGAAATTGGTTGAGAAATAGGCTCAATTGTGAGCGGCTCGATAGGAATCGAATCAGAGACATTTTTGGGAATATCTTGGAACAAGTTTTCGTAATTCGATTCAATTTCGTTATTCAGATGGTCGAGCTCAGATTCATTATTGTGGACAACATGTATTTCAGAAAACTGGTCCACATAAGAGTTAGGAGATTTTTTGGTTCTAAAGATGTTTAGCTCGACAGTCATGTTACCGAAAGAAAGTTTCATAGACCCATTACTACAGTTGATGAGAGCATTAGAGGTTGCTAAAAAGGGTCGTCCTAGAATCAAAGGGATCTGGTTTGCAGGATTGTTAACCTGTTGAGTTTCTAAGACAATGAAATCAACTGGAAAGATGAATCCGCCAATTTTGATTAACACATCCTCGATTTCTCCAACAGGTTTCTTAATTGATCGGTTAGCAAGCTGAAGGGTAACCTTGGTGGGTTTCAATTCTCCTAGCCTTAATTGGCGATAGACGGAATATGGAAGCAAGTTAACACTAGCACCTAAGTCTAGCAGGCATCTATCGATTTTCTTGTCCCCAATAGTTCATGATATTGTGGGGCAGCCAGGATCTTTGTATTTCACTGGCATTGATTGGGACAAGACTTCTCTTAAAGTTGCCGCTAGAAACACTTTCTTAGGTACATGTGTATGACGTTTTTGAGTGCACAAATCTTTTAGAAATTTCGCGTACTGTGGAACTTGTTGAATAATATCTAAAGGAGGAATGTTCACTTTAACTTTCTTAAATATTTCTAGGATCTTTTCTATTTGGTCCGTCTTTTTCCTAGGTTGGAGTCTACGAGGAAATGGAGCAGACAACTCAGTAGGTTGGGACACTTGAGTTTGAGGATGACCCGTGTCATAAATGGGCTCGATGTTTTGAACTTAGTTGGTTGTATTTTCGGTGGGGTTTGGAAGATCGTCCGGTAAGGCATTTGGGTTGACCACATGGTTGTCAATCTTTTTACCGGATCTAAGAGTAGTGACCTCATTCAAGTGACTAACGTTTGAATCTTTAATGATGTGAATTTGGTTGGAGTTAGGATTTTGACGGTTGGGGTTTGGGATGGGTTGACTCGGGAAAGTGCCTCTTTCCGATTCGCTTACGGAAGTGGCTAACTGACTCATTTGCATTTCAAGTTTAGCGATCGATTGACTCGTGTTTTGCATGTGCGAAGTCAATAAATTTTGAAGATTGCTATTTGATTGGAGATTTTGAGTCTTCGCTTTGGTCAATTCTTCGAGAGTTTTCTCAAGTGATGTCAATCGTTTATCGTGTTGGGGAACAAAAGATTGTTGCGCTTGATTTTGAGAAGGTGGCGCAGGATGTTGGAATTGAGTTTGTTGAAACGGAGGTTTCGAAGGATTATTCGAAAATGACTGAAAAGGCGGTCGAACCGCATTTGAATTTGCATTGTTTTGGGTCCAAGAGAAGTTAGGATGGTTTCTCCAACCTAGATTGTACGTTGGGGAGAATGGGTCGTTCCTAGCTTTGTTGAATGCGTTGAGTTGTTCCAATGAATGTGGGCATTGATCAGCTATGTGGTTAGGATCGTTACATTTGTAACATGAGGTCTGAGACGCTTGAGCTTGATTTATTTGAGTTGATGAAAGGACATTATCGAATTTGGATATTATCGCGTCTATTTTTGCTTCTAAGGCTACTGATGATCCTACCAAATGAGCGTTGGATCGGGAATAAATCGATTTCTCGTTAGGTCTTTTCCATTGAGCTGATTTTTCGGCCAAATTTTCGAGAAATTGCCAAGCGGCATTGTGATCTTGGGCTAGAAATTTTCCTTGGCATATTGATTCGAGCATGGTTCGCGAGTTATTTTCAAGTCCATCGTATAAAATTTGACAAAGAGTCCATTTTTCGAAATTGTGATGTGGACATTTGACTAGAAGTTCTTTAAATCTTTCAAAATATGTTGCAAAGGATTCACCCCCAAATTGATGAAAATTGACGATTTCGTTTCGAATTTTGGATGTTTTTTCCAGAGGGTAAAATTTCTTTAGAAAAATGTTCACAAATTCACCCCAAGTTCCAATCGTATTTGAAGGCAAGCTATACAACCATTTCTCAGCATAATCGGTAAGTGCAAATGGAATTAACCTAAGTTTGATTCCATCGTCACTTAATTGTTGAAATTTCATGGTTGCACAAACTTGTTCAAATTTGGTCAAGAAAATATAAGGATCATCACATTCTAGATTGCCGAACTTTGGAAGAGTATTTATGTGATTCGAATGAATTTCAAAGTGGTTACCCGTTGGGGCGGGCAATATGATGCAAGAAGGAATAGAAACCCGGTCGGGGAAGTATATATCCATAAGAGATCGAGGGGGGTTTTCTTTGGCCATGGTTAAAGGAATGTTTGTTCGAACTAAACGATTATCTGAAGGATCACGAGTCCAATTACGCATGCACTAGCGAGAAGAATAAGGGAAGACGAGAAAAAAAAACAAATTTGATAATCGAATAGAAATTCTTTTACAAAACGAGAATTGTTTTGAAATTCTTTTTTTTTTTAGAGAAAAAGAGTTAGACACAAAAGAAAATTGTTTTTTTTTTCAAAATGAACCTAATGCAAATTACTTATTTACAATTTCTAGAATTATATAATGACGGTTTGATTTATTTCAACCAAAGATTTCTCAGCCAGTTAACGGACATGAGTTATCGGCGCACCAGGAATTACCCTAGCAATGCAGCCAAAGGTTTAAGTACCTTTAGAGGAACAACTGATATAATATTTACGAATCACCATAATATTTATAAACGGTTATTACTCTGCCGTAGTCTAGACACCGAGAAATAATCCATTAGAACTTAAACCAGTTTGTCAAAATATAATGAAGTCCTTAGAAAATAAAAACAAAACTAAGATGAATGCGATTTTTTTTAATCAGTCACAGAATGAACAGTCTCAGAACAGTTGCAGAACAAGCAATTGCAGAAATAAATTTTTTTTACAAGCAAGCCGATGCCCTGCAGAAGATTTTTACAAGCACTGTCTATATATATATATATATATATATATATATATATGCAGCAGCAGTCCCTGTAGAGTTTTAAAAAAAAAATCACCTGGATTGGCAGTCCGTCCAGTGCAATTGAGCCGCGCTAGCGCGTTCACACACCACTTGGTGTGCAACCGCTCGAACACTTCAAATTCTGCTAAGTGCTTGTCTCTTGTATTTCCTGTTTTGCTACTTGAATTCTTTTTCGCTTTTGATTTGTTCGTTTTTTTTATTTGTGTTATGGTTTATCAGGGGAGCTCAGCCAAATTTGTTTGAGTGAAAATTTTGATGTCAGTGGAGTTGTATGAGAGGGTAAGGATGTTGAAAGTGTGGAGATTATGAGCGTGTATTGTTTATGGATGGAAATTGTGAATGAGGCAAGGATGACAGTGGAGATCAACCACAAAGCAGTAGATGAAGATGAAGGATTTTTGATGGATTGTGTGGTTATTTCTCTTTGTTGCTGGTCGGTCAAGGAGCAGTGAAGATGAATGGTTGTGCGGCTTGTAGTGTTTAGTAGAGATGATGCTCTGTTTGGAATGACAAAGTGTTGGAGCACTTTTGTTTGGAGGAGTTCAGTTGTTTTTGGTGGAGAAGGCCGTGAATATGTGAAGTATGGATGTGGTAGCGTGATTCACGTGAAGATGGTTGATTTGCTGGTGGGTATGATTTGTGAACGGTCTGTTTGTAGGTGTCCGATGAAATGAATAAAAGGAAAATGAGACTTTTTTTTATATTGCTGCAATAGTGGAGGCGTAAAAAGTTGGAAAGAAATTTGACAGTAAAAGAAAAGAGATCACGAAAACTAATTGAAAGAAATTGAAAATTTGGACAACTATATTTTTTTTTTCTCTTATTTAGAAGATTATGGTACCAATTTGCAATACCCAATCAACGAAACATGAATTTTTCTGCTAGTTATGAAAGAAAACAAAAGAGGAGGAGAAAAAAAAATTATGTGTTTTTTAATGAAAAAAATAAATAAAAATAAAAATAAAACCCGAAGTATTTACCAATAAAACTTATTTTGATCCCCGGCAACGGCGCCAAAATTTGTTTGCGAACAAATTATACAATTGTAAACAACTGTAAAATCCGTTCGGCTTTCCTAAACAACAAGGATTGTTATAGAGGGTGTTGAACTCTGGGACCAAAAATATTTTAATTAACAAATCCAATCAAGTTATTCCAGGACTTTGATTGATTGAAAACACAGAAAATAACAATAAATAAATAAAAAGAGAGATTTATATAATAAGAGAAAGCAATTAGAGGATAATGACATAGATTGGATTCACACTCTGCAATAGCCAACAAATAAATATAGATCTAATTCATGTTTCTGTCACACACATGAATCAACGATAATTAGGTTCTTAGAAACAAATAAGTAAATAACGACAAGCATGGCCTATGCAGAAGCTGAGCTCTTAAACAACCATAGACTATCAGGACAGATTCACTAATTAGCGTCATCATCCCCTAATCCTATCTATTAAACTGTTGAATCCTATCTATTAGCGTCATCACCCCCTAATCAAAGGGGATTGGCTAGACATAGCTAAAGAAGAAGAGAAAAAGAAAATAACAGACATGAACATAAATAAAATAAAATAACAACTAAGAGAAAGGGAGAAGAGTTTTATTCCAAGAAGAGAATTACAGAATAAAACTAAGTGTGTTTTTTACATGAATAAGGTACAAGGTATTTATAGTTGTATTGGCCAAGGCTAAGAGGCTCATTCCACAATGTGGGACAAAATCCCTTTTTCAAAATAACCAAGTAGCTAAGTATGAACGCATGTGAGTGGAAAACCTTTCAAATGAGCCAATTGTGAATGCGAATGAATAGATTTGCCATTGTAGTAGCTTGCTGGCATCAAATGACATCAATATCAATTGTTTTGAGCATGAATAGGAACTCCATAACATCTGCAACAAGCTATCTTTATGAAAAGACATTGGATTAACATATGCGGCAGAAGGTGGTTGAACAACAACATTTCTTCAAGCTTTAATTTACTCTCAAAATCAACACTCTTCATACACCAATTCTTCAATCTTTTCAACAGTTACGTGCATTAATCCATTCATCATAAATAATCTGAAAACACAACTATAAATACACAGTATATATTATTTTAAATATAAAATAAGATAAATAAGCGAATAAAATATACATAATTACATGTATATCATTCCTTGAAGCGTTATATGTCAATAAGAACATAATATCACAAGACATACATGTAAAATAGCAACGGAATTAAAAAAATTATTTAAATCAAAACATCATGGTCCCAAATACTGAGTTTACGTCATAAGTTTGAAGTAACCAATTACATAAATAATCTGTCTTGCCAAAAATATCGGATTACAAAAGCATAAAACCATATTTCCTACGTGAAGCCATAAGAGAGTTGACCAGAGGTCAAAGCGATACATCCAAAATCCAAGCTAAGCTGAATGAATCCAAATCAACTCTAAGCACTTCCACCCTGATAACGGGAGGGTGGGGGGGAGGGTGGGGAGGGGGAATGGAAGAGAGAGAAGAGGAAACAAAAAGGGTCAGACATAAAGTCTGGCGAATCCAGTTACTTTTAAATATAAATAAATAAAAGTATCATGGCAGGTATATAAAACTGGAAGAACAAGATAACAGTAACAATACCAAGTGTGAAACTGAGCAAGATAAGATAAACAGGATATACAACGCTTCTTAAATACATTTCTCTACACCGCACCGATACTAGTATATCAAAAAAGAATGATCCCTACCAATATCGTTCCATTTCATTTTCTTGATTATTTGGTTACTTGGGTTAGTAGAACTCAAGACTTATCCGTGCATCGTACCCATTACTTTCCCACGGATTCACCTAATACATTATATGTAGCTATATCTCAATATTGAGATACACCCCATGGTACCTCACTCGCACGGTCTCCACCGAAATGAACGCAGTCCCTCATCCTACGCCGGAGTGACGTACGGATCTATATATAACAATGTTTACATTCCACATATATCTGTCATTACTATGCTACGTAAGCGTACAGACTGCTACCATCGATCAAATAAGATTCCATGTCGGAATAATGCCTTTTAGTCTACGATACACCATCCAGAGTAGATATGCATGTATCTAGACTGTCCCACTATGTACTGTAATTGTAGCTCGTTGCCTCAATCACACGTCCTCTAATGTGCACCGAGTTCCATGGCAGGGCTAAACAAGAAACACGGAACTCGGCCGGGGGCTTTTCCATACCTGTACAGGCCCGACTTTAAGAGACTCCAAATATAGATTCTCCTCGGGTCTGTTTTCCATGGTGGCTATGGCCCCACCTCGGCCCCTCCCTCAACTAGTAAAGACTACAAGAGCTAAGCGACCGCCCCTAATAACAACCAATCTAAACATCCATGTGGCGTCTACCCTCAACCCTGTACCTCGATAGTGAAAGGTGAAATGATATCTTGGGTTTAGCTCTGGTCTTATCGCATCCCGCTGGCTGTCGATGATGGGTATCCGACGGTCTACTATCCTTATTGGTCGTGAGCCTCCACCTCCTCGTAAGGCAACCGCCGAACTACCCTTGTGTCACATGGTCACAACATTCTGACTGCATAGCTAAATCCGCAGTCAAGGCCCACCCACCTAGTTGTTACGTGCAGACCCAACCTCTGCGAGCACAACCAAAGACATCTGTCACCGCACAGAGGACTATTATGAGCACCTTACGTACCTCAGGAAGCCGCGTGCTTCCCCTTCCAGTCCTTTGGATCCGTCAAACAATCAGATGAATGTGCGCTCCCCTCGTGCCTTTTAACATCTCGATGATCTACCCCGTTGTGTTATTCACCCTCAACCGTACGGACTGGCCTAAGCACCTTACTTTAGCATGTTGTTAGACCCTATGTCTAAACATTCTTTTACGCGCTTGTCTCACCTCATTTGGTTTCCAGTTGACTTGGTTATTTCAATTCACATTGAGTTCTTAATCAAATTACTAAGCTTCTCTTGCTTATTAGTTTCAGACATACAACTTAATTCATTTAAGTTTATTAATAAGCTTACAACATGTTATTCTCTAGATTGTGGCCCAAGGTCTGTAATCCACAATCTATTTTATATTCTTGCTTAGTTACATCATTACAATAACATGTTCTTACTTAATGTGAAATTAAGTACGTCTCATTTTACATGTTTCCTTTTTTTAACATATCATTTACCTTTTATGATTAAACATAACTTATATCATTAGATTTCCTCATTCTTTCTCATTTAATCAGAATTCCACTTTACATTGTTAATACAACTTAGCGTTGTTTACTTGTTAACTTAGTTCTATTAACTAAGGCCCATTAGCAAGTTTCTCAACCCATTAATTATAACCTATGTTATAATTTCCTCTTGTCCCTAGAACAAGCCAAAACATGTTATTCACATCAACGAGTTCCAGACTTCTAGATTACTTAATTTATAATTAAGTACTTCTTATCTTATTACACAAGATGTCCCATTTCCTTACAAGTTATGCTTACCCTAAACGATGTCTTTTAATTACATAACTTTATTATTTCTACTGGTTACGTATACCACTAGGTGTTATTAATATATAACCTTATTGGGTTAAGTTTATGGGTCTATATGTAAATATTACCCGCCCCCTCCTATTATACTTAACCCGCCCACTATTCAACCAATTTTTACTTAACCCCATCTTTATTTTTTTCATACAATCCCTATGGACTCAACTGGTTAAGTATTCAAGATTTATTACCATATTTTCATTTATGGTTATAATATGCTAGACCTCCCACATTAAGCCTGCCATTTGTGGATGCTGGATATGCCGGTTGGGTCTGGGCAGACTTATTCCACAAATTGTGCTTAACCTCGTGTTTGAGCACATATCGTACTTGCGCACTTAGACCTCTCACATTAGGGTCAACATCAATGGCTACTGTATATGTTGGTCGGGTCCGGGCAGACTTACTAATGCAACCTAACCTCGGGTTTAAGCGTTAGTACGGTTCCATTGTTTTAGGTATATTCAAATAAATTTCCCTATTCCAAATATAGACTTTCATGCCCCTTTTCAATTCATATTTACAATTATCCTATTTCAATTATAGGTTTCCATGCCCTAAATCAATATTCACATATGTTCCAGTTTATGCCCCAAATTGACATTTACATATGTCACAATCTATGCCTAATTTCATAATTACATATGTTCCAATTTAAGCCTAAATCATATTTTACATAAATTATGCCAAATCATATTTTCCAATGTTTTCCTAAATTCATATTCGTGTTGTACAACATGATATGTGTCCCCAAATCCATATTTCCACATTTCATGCCAAAACTTTTATTCATATCTTTCCAATATCAATTACGCTCTAAATTATATCTTTCCCAATCATTCCCAATTTCGCACGTTCGCATTTTCAGTGTTAGGCCTAGGCTCGAAGGTAGCCTGGCTATATAAATATAAAAAGGGAAAAGAGGGAGAGAAGAGAATCAAGAATAGGCATAATAATGAATCAATAATAAACTGGTAGAAATAAACATAAACTGAATAGGCATATTATGACCAGATTTAAAATGGTGACGATATGAACATATAAAAGTAGATCTGATAATTATGTCATAATAGAACTGATTAGGCACCGATTTAAGATCCAAATTTTATATACATATCAGGGTTACTAATTAAATATTTATATCTAAAAATAACTTGAACTCACAGTGAATAGATCTAAGGAAATGGATCCAAATTACTGCGAAGAACTCATTGAATTTGTTGTTGTAGCAACTGTTGAATTTGTATAATGTTTGCCATAGATTAGGACATTCAATCTTTGTTGCAGCAGAGCTCCGCCATCGCCACCATTTTTAGATGAATAAAACCTCGGTCTAAGGTCCTTTATATAGCCTAGGGTTCATGAATTTAGCTCCAAAACAGTCCAGGTACAGAAAGAAGTTTCTAGTGCCACGGGTTGGTCGACAAGCGTTCAGGTGGGTCGACCCGTATGTCGACCCCCAACGGGCAAAATTCCCGCCCAAACTCCTACCTTGCGAATTTTGATTTTTGGACTGATTTTCGAATTTTTCTGGATATATTTATTTAATATATATATATATATACACACACACACACACATACAAGCTCCTTATATGTATACAAACTTCAAACCTAATAACTTCTTCATATGAAGTCCATTTTACGCAAACAGGTGTCTGTCTTGACTAGAATTTCGAGACGGATGCAATGGCGCAGTCTGTTTCCCTTGATTCTGAATATTGAATTAATTATTGTTTAATTCATCATCTTTAGTGTCTTTAAAATTTTAGGGTGTTACATTCTCCCCTACTCAAAGGATTTCATCCCCGAAATCTCTAAGTTAAGAAGAACGTATATCCTAACATCCAACAATCATACATCCATTTGGCAATCACAGGCTTCCATTGTCCTTAAGAAATTTCTAATGCTTTTATAAACATACACAATAGTGTGTGTGTGTATATATCCGTAAACTAATGCGAAATATCAGGCGGTCTACTGATTCAGTTGACCTCCTTAATGCAATGTATGTGTGTGCCATGCAACCAAGATGTATGGAAATCATCCTAATCCATGTAAGTTCTATATGTGTGCACAATCATCCATCCAAATGCAACATCAATATAACGATACACCCATTTCCATCCATAGAAATTTAAAATGTACACACATCAATATGCAATATGTAAGTGATTGAGTTGATCTAGTGCATATTGTGTGTGTATATGCATCCGCGAGCAATCACTAGCAACCACTTGCATTCATCAAACATAACATGTAGCAAACATATGTTTACACTCATTAGTTTTCTACCTAGAGACTCGATTGATAGGAGAGATTCAAATGATAGATACAAGTATTAATTCGAAGCTTGGAAAAAGAAGTTAATGATATATTCTCGAAAAGGAAAGGATATGAAGCGCGAATCTTGTCTTCATCCTCCTAAGTAGCGTTGTCGTGGTCCTCTCCCCATTTCACTCGTACTAGCTTCACTTCTTTGTTGCACAATTTCTTAACCTCCGATCCAAGTACGCAAGTCAAAACTCGTTCAGTCGTTGCTTCGTTCTCTACTTTTACTTCCTCTCGCAAGTTTGGCTCCACTACCTCGAACTCTATACATTTTGTTGCCTCTTGAATGAATAGTCATCTTAGAATGATGGGCTTCCTCAAGGAATGTCTTCAATAGGTTTCCCATCCCAATATAATTCACCTATCAAACCTCTTCTCAAGTAGCTCCCCTACTTGCTTACAAAGTTCCCATTTTTAATTTTAGGAGTCACAAGTTGCACAGGCAATGCAATTGGCTTTGCATTGTCCACCAATTATATGCGGAAACCAATCTCGTGCCTCGGGGTAAACCCCGAACCTCGTCAAGAGATCAGGATACTCACAACTATTGGTATAGATCGCAAATCATCGATAGATATATCAAGAGGTTTTAGGAGACTTAGCATGACAAACCCTTTTGGGGTCATAAGAAATCTCGAGAGTCTTTCCATGGCAAGTCAGAAGTCTAACAACCCTCCTCTCACAATCTAGAATGGCTCCATATATGGCTAACCCATCCATCCTAGACTCAAATCGTTTCTTATGAAATCAAGAACATATGTGTCGCAATTAATCTCGACACCTAACACAGAGATTCTTAGACCCTGATAAATCCTCGATAAATGAGTCGTACCTCCAATGGGGTTTGAGGCAATAATGGGATCCAAAACCATACTAGTATCTAGGTGTAGAGACTCAACTAATGGATTAGATATAAAAGAATGTGAAGCGCCAGAAAAAGAACTCTAATAGAATGATCAGAAATAGAAATCAATCCTTCGACGGAAACTTTCCTACCCCTATCCTATCCACCAGCTATGAGAACATTATCTTGCCCCCTAGAAGTTCCTGCCTTCTGGCCTTGTCCTTGTCTCTTTGGGCATTCCTTAATAAGGTTTCCTGCCTTACCCAAGTGGTAACAACGCCTTTCCTCTTTCTGCAGTCCTTTTTCAGATGACCCACCGTTCCGAAGTTAGGGTATTTCCTCTTTTCTTCTTTCATCTATAATCATTTCTTAAGCCACCATTTTCTTTCATCTTTTGGTTGTGCTCCTTAGCCCTAACTTGCTTATTCTCCTTTTTTGCCACATGCTAACTAGTCTCTTGAAAGTTGCCTCCATCACACGGAAATTCTTACAAGACTTGAAAGAAAATAAGCCGTAGGTGAAATTACTGTGGCTATAGATAGAGGTTGGGCACTTTGCCCTTTGACATGTACCGTAGTTTTGAAATGCCTATGGAACCATGCTGAAATAGGGATACCCTTTCGAGAAGAAGCGATTCCCCGAACAAAAAGGAAAGGAATCAAGCAGAGAGTCAAGAAGATATTTATGGCTTTGGAAATATGCTTTTCAAAAACAGGCTTTTTATTTTAAAATACTTTGTTTTTGAGACCTTTTTGAAAACCATTTTCAAAATATTTTATATGATCTTATAATCATATGCTCTGATAACAAATGTGACACCCCACGTCCATTAACGTCACTCATAAGGGAATGCATTAGGTTCTGTGAAGTGTTATAGGTAAATAAGAACATAATATCACAAGGCAGACATGTAAAATAGCAGCAGAATTAAAAACTTTATTTAAATCAAAACATAATGGTCCCAAATACTGAGTTTACATCATAATTTTGAAGTAACCAATTACATAAATAATCTTTCTTGCCAAAAAATATCAGAGTACAAAAGCATAAAACCATATTTCCCACATGAAGCTATAAGAGAGTTGACCAGAGGTCAAAGTGGTACATCAAAAATCCAAGCTAACCTGAAAGAATCCAAATCAACTCTAAGCACTTCCAACCTGAGAACCCGAGGGGGGGGGGGAGTAACGGAAGAGAAAGAAGAGGAAACAAAAAGGGTCAGACATTAAGTCTGGAGAGTCCAGTTACTTTTAAATATAAATAAATGTATCATGGCAGGTATATAAAACTGGAAGATCAAGATAACAGTAACAATACCAAGTGTGAAGCTGAGCAAGATAAGATGAACAAGATATACAACACTTCTTAAATACATTTCTCTACACCGCACCGATACTAGTATATCAAAAATAGAATGATCCCTACCAATATCTTTCCATTTCATTTTCTTAATTATTAGGTTACTTGGGTTAATAAAACTCAAGACTTATCTGCGCATCGTACCCATTTACTTTCCCATGGATTCACCTAATATAGTATATGTAGCTATCTCTCAATATTGAGATACACCCCATGGTACTCAACTCGCACGGTCTCCACCAAAATGAACGCAGTCCCTCATCCTACGCCGGAGAGACGTATGGATCTCTATATAACAATGTTTACGTTCTGCATATATCTTTCATTACTATGCTACGTAAGTGTGTATGGACTGCCACCAACGATCGAATCAGATTCCGTATCGGAATAATGACCTCTAGTCTACGATACACCATCTAGAGCAGATATGCATGTATCCAGACTATCCCACGTATGTAGTGTAATTGTTGCTCGATGCCTCAATGGCAGGGCTAAACAAGAAACATGGAACTCGTCCGGGAGCTTCTCCATACCGTACATGCCCACGTTTAAGAGCCTCCAAATACTGATATTCCTCGGTTCTGTTTTCCATGGTGGCTATGGCCCCACCTCGGCCCCTCCCTCAACTAGTAAAGACTACAAGAGCTAAGCGACCGCCCCTAATAACAACCAATCTAAACATCCATTAGGCGTCTACCCTCAACCCCGTACCTCGATAGTGAATGGTGAAATGGTATCTTGGGTTTACCTATGTTCTTTTCGCATCCCACTGGCTGCCAATGACGGGTATCCGACGGTCTATTATCCTTCTTGGTCGTGTCCCTCTGCCTCCTCGTGAGGCAACCGCCGAACTACCCTGGTATCACCTCGTCACAGCATTCTGACTGCATAACCACATCCGTAGTCAAGGCCCACCTACCTAGTAGTTACGCGCAGACCCAATCTCTGCGAGCACAGCCTAAGACAGCTGTCACCGCACAAAGGACTACTAGGAGCACCTTATGTACCTCAGGAAGCTGCGTGCTTCCTCTTCCAGTCCTTTGGAGCCATTAAACAATCAGATGAATGTGCGCTCCCCTCGTGCCTTATAACACCTTGGTGATCTACCCAGCTGGATTATTCACCCTTAACCGTATGGACATGCCTAAGCACCTTACTTTAGCATGTTGTTAGACCCTATGTCTAAACAGTCTTTTACGCGCTTATCTCACATCATCAGGTTTCCAATTGACTTGGTTATTTCAATTCACATTGAATTCTTATTCAAATTACTAAGCTTCTCTTGCTTATTAATTTCAATCATACAACTTAATTCATTTAAGTTTATTAATAAGCTTACAACATGTTATTCTCTAGATTGTGGCCCAAGGTCTCCACAATCTATTTTATATTCTTGCTTGGTTACATCATTACAATAACATTTTCTTACTTAATGTGAAATCAAATACGTCTCATTTTACATGTTTCATTTTTTTTAACATGTCATTTACCTTTTATGATTAAACATAACTTATATCGTTAGTTTTCCTCATTCTTTCTCATTTAATCATAATTCAACTTTACATTGTCAATACAACTTAGCATTGTTTACTAGTTAACTTAGTTCTGTTAACTAAAGCCCATTATCAAGTTTCTCAACCCATTAATTATAACCTATGTTATAATTTCCTCTTGTCCCTAGGACAAGCCTAAACATGTTATTCATATCAGCGGGTTCTAGACTTCTAGATTACTTAGTTTATAATTAAGTACCTCTTATCGTATTACACAAGTTGTCCCATTTCCTTACAAGTTATGCTTACCTTAAACGGCATCTTTTAATTACATAACTTTATTATTTCTACTGGTTACCTATACCACTAGGTGTCTTTAATTACATAACCTTATCGGGTTAAGTTTATGGGTCTATATTTAAATATTACCCACCCCTCCTATTTTACTTAACCCACCCACTGTTCAACCAATTTTACTTGACCCCATCTTTATTTTTTTCATACAATCCCAATGGATTCAACTAGGTTAAGTATTCAAGATTTATTACCATATTTTCATTTATGGTTATAGTATGCTAGACCTCCCACATTAAGCCTTCCATTTGTGGATGTTGGATAAGCCGGTCCGGTCCGGGCAGACTTATTCCACAAATTGGGCTTAGCCTCGTATCTGAGCAGGTGTCGTATTTGCGCACTTAAACCTCTCACATTAGGTTTAACATCAGTGGCTGCTGGATATGCCGGTCGGGTTTGGGCATACTTCCACCACCAATGCAACCTAACCTCGGGTCTAAGCGTTACTACGGTTCCATTATTTTAGGCATATTCAAATAAATTTCCCTATTCCAAATATAGACTTTCATGCCCTCTTTCCATCATATTTACAATTATCCTATTTCAATTATAGGTTTCCATGCCCTAAATCAATATTCACATATGTTCCAGTTTATGCCCCGAATTGACATTTACATATGTCGCAATCTATGCCTAATTTCATAATTACATATGTTCCAGTTTACGCCTAAATCATATTTTACATAATTTATGCCAAATCATATTTTCCAATGTTTGCCTAAATTCATATTCATGTTGTACAACACAATATCTGTCCCCAAATCCATATTTCTACATTTTATGCCCAAACTTATATTCATATCTTTCCAATATCGATTACGCCCCAAATTATATCTTTCCCAATCATTCCTAATTTCGCACGTTCGCATTATCAGTGTTAAACTAAGGCTCGAATGTAGCTGGCTATATAGAAATAAAAAGGGAAAAGAGGGAGAGAAGAGAATCAAGAATAGGCATAATAATGAATCAATAATAAATTGATAGAAATAGGCATAAACTGAATAGGCATATTATGACCAGATTTCAAATGGTGATGATATGAACATATAAAAGCAGATCTGATAAATATGTCATAATAGAACTGATTAGGCACTAATTTAAGATCCAAATTTCATATACATATCAGGGTTACAAATTAAATATTTAGATCTAAAAATAACTTGAACTCACAGTGAATAGATCTAAGAAAATGGATCCAAATTACTGTGAAGAACCCATTGAATTTATTGTTGTAGCAAATGTTGAATTTGTATAATGTTTGTTAAATTAGATTTGGAGTAGATTAGGCCATTCAATCTTTGTTGCAGCAGAGCTCCGCTGTCGCCACCATTTTTAGATGAATAAAACCTAGGTCTAATGTTCTTTATATAGCCTAGGGTTGATGAATTTTGCTCCATAATCGATCAAGGTTCACAAAGAAGTTTCCAGAGCCACGAGTGGGTCGACACCCCTTCAGGTGGGTCTACCCTAGGTCGATCCCCAATGGCAAAACTCCCACCCAAACTCCGGCCTTGTGAATTTTGATTTTTAATCTGATTTTCGAATTTTCTAGATATATTCATTTGATATATATATATATATACATTTAATCTCCTTATATGTATACAAACTTCAAACCTTAATAACTTCTTTATACGAAGTCCGTTTTACACAAACCAGGTGTCTATCTTGACCATAATTTCGAGAAGGATGCAATGGAACAGTCTGTTTCACTTAATTTTGAATATTGAATTAATTATTCTTTAATTCATCATCTTTAATGCCGTTAAAATTTCGGGGTGTTACAGGGCGTGACACGTGGCATCCGACCCGAAGCCTCTCCTCCTCTATAAATACACCGTTTGAAGGAGTTTCAAGTTATTTTTTGCACTAGTTCTTCACGGCATCCACCATTGCTACGACATAAGGACTTTGTGCTTCTCAAATTAAATTAACAAGAGGATTTCGTGTATAAAATCACTCTCTTTTATCCACTTTGTCATTAAAATACAAGGATGTTGTACGTGATTGAATCTTACGGATTGTAAGACAACATTGTATTTGTACTTTCTTAGGATTTAAGAAACTATAAAGTGGACGTAGGCTTGGTTTGAGCTGAACCACAATAAAACCTTGTGTGTCTTCTGTGATTTACTGCTTTTTCTGCATTTATTCTTTGTGATTGGTGATTGTGACGATTTCACACTGAATTTGGGTGTTGGTACCAAATTTCAGTTTAACATTTTGGCACGCCAGGAAGGGGGCACACGATATTACTTCAATTTCTAGCCTGAAAGGAATCAGATTGCTTGGCTATTGGATAAATGGAAAAACGAAAGAAAGACGGGACCTTCTTTCGTGCTGAGGATGTTGGCACTGAAGGCGCAAGGAACGAGGAAAGCCAGGAGGTTTCCTCTCATGGAATTCCATCAGCATACCTAACCAAAGTAGAGATGGATGGCGTTCTAGCTGAACTGAGAACCCAGATGGAAAAGCAAGATGATCTCCTCCGCAAACAATAAGAGATGATAGATAGACTCTTTGCTCAAGTGGAAGGCAGACCGAGCAACAACATTCAACTTGCTGGAAATGGCATGGAAATGGCTCAACCAACAAGCAATGACCGGGTCGAATCGGCCCAAGTCTGAACCGTGGATCAAATTGGAGCAGAGACCAACCCTCATCAGGTCGGGTCAGACCCGATCCAAACCGATTCTGGCCATTTGGAGCGAAGTGAAGGCAACACATTTGAACATGCATCTCTAGCTAATGATGTTCCGGATAGGAATGCAAGAATCACGGCAAATTCTGGTCGAGCACGACCTACATCCGCAATGGTTTGGATCAAGCCCACGCACACCAACAGCTTGGAGCAGCTCGGATCGACACCCAGGTTCCGTTTCGAACTGGACCATTCCATCGGTAGCCTGGGGGCACCTCCGATCCGATCCATTCAACTCGTCACGAGCCCCCTCCTCTCTTGCATTCAACGCCAAGGGCACCAGCTTTGATCTCAGCAGCTTGCAATAGCTCTTTGAAGGCGATCGGCTCGCCAATCTCATTGAATGCCTCTCAAGAGGCCGCACTTATCGGAGGGACATGGATGATGTCAATCACAATCCATTCACACAGGAAATCAGGAATTTGTGCAATCCTCCAGATTTCAAACTTCCACAACTGGAGCCCTACAACGGTAGGACGGATCCTACCGTGCATCTGATGCACTACAAATGGCATATGGAAGTTCAATCGGCGTCGAAAAATGTCATGGCTAAATGTTTTTCATTTTTTTGACTGATATAGCAGCCATGTGGATTCGGCAGTTGGAAACAGAATCGATTAATAGCTAGAACATGTTGGTCGCACGCTTTATTGAACAGTTTCAGGCCTACATCGCACGACCCAAAAATGTCATGTCGCTCACCACAATCACGCAGATACCAAGAGAAACTCCGCGTTCATTTCTGGAAAGATTCAACGTTGCAGCAACATCGGTTGATCGACCTGAACCGCCCATGGTATTGATGGCAATAGTATCCGGTGTCTTGGATAACTCAGAATTCAAAAAATCTTTGTACCGAGACCCACTATGAAATCTTAGCGAATTCTACCTGGAAGCGGATAGATTTCTAAGGGAAGAAGAGGCAACTTCCGAAAGAAGATTCTTGAAGTCAAGATGCTTAAGGACGGAGGACAGTCTGATTTTGGAAAAGACAAAGGAAAGCTGCTGTCAAGAATGACCACAACACTCAGCCCCGGAGAGGGCCCAGATATGGAAAGTACACTAAACTCAATTCAACCCTTACTGACACCTACATGGACACAAACGGTGTTGTCTCCTACCCAAAGCCTCCCAGGAGGGAGCCATCATAAAGAAAACGTGATTCTGGAAAATATTGCATATTTCATGATATGGATGGTCATGACATGAATGACTGCAGGCATCTATGAGATTTGATTGAGGAACGGGTTAGACGTGGAGAGATACCCGAGTATGTGAAACAACTAACAACGCCTGCATCGACGCTGCCACCACCTGCTCCCTGGAGAGGGAACGACCCTGGATCGAGCTCTCGTGGGATCATAATCAACTGATCTAGATGAGATCAGCTTGGATTTCCTGCATTTCTTAGGATTTAAGATATGTATTTTTTCTTTCTTTAGGTTTTTCGATTGGCTAAATCAGAGTACACATGTATGGGATTAGGAGTTAGCCCCAAAGCTTGCTTTGCACTCGATGACAAACCAACCAGGATTTGCTTTGGTTTTGTACTTTGAATTGAATAAGGTATGACTTTCCGAGCATGAAATATGTTTTGCAAATTTAAGTATCTTGTCAGGTTGTGGCAGGATTCTCAATCATAATTAAAGTATGTCTTATACTTATTTCTAAACCCTAGGTACGGATCGTGCCTAGGGACAGACTGTTTTGTCAGGCTTTAGCAAGTATAGTTCTATATCGGTATGAGTATGGATCGTACTCGCTCGATTTCTAAGTATAGATTATACTCAGGAACACGAATGGTCTCAATAAGATCTGGCAAAAGAACTCAATAAAAATTGAGTATGGCTTATGCTCGGTTTGAACTTCCTAGTATGGCTTATGCATGGAAGGTTAGGTCATTCGCCAGTTTTTGGCAAGATGATTCGAACGTCCCTCGAGTATGGTTTATGCTCAGTCGGACGCCCAAGCATTGTTTGTGCTCGAAAACGTAACCAGTTTTGTCAGGTTTTGACACTCCTGTTTGCCTTCTTTTCTTTGCAGGTATGGATTATACTTGCGGCTAGCAGGCCCGGCGTGGCCTTGGATTATCCAGAACGCATCTTTCTTTAAACAACAAGATATGTTCTAGGGGGCAAAAACGTTGACACGCTTTTTAGTCAAAGCAGTCACACATGGAATTTATGGTTAGGAATGCACTCAGGCATTGCGAACATCGTTAGAAGAAAGGGAGCAATTTGGTTGAAGTCGCATCACAAACAAAGAGTGGCTCAAAACTCCTATCAGATGACCTGTTTTGAGCCCGAAAACGTCAACTATGGAGCTAAGCTCCATAATTCTTGTAGTCCTCTGAATTAGCTTCGAGTAGAGCTTTCGTTTGGGTAAAATGGACTTATGGTTTGGAAGTTACTCCCGTTTTTGTGAACGTGCATAGAATGAGAACTTGAATTTTGGCGTTGGCATAACCCCGGATCGGATCGGGCACCCCGGGTCGAATCAGATATATGAGTTAGAGTGGAAGAGCCTTGACTCGACAACTCGGCTTGGCGTCAAATCGTTCGGTTCGAAGGCATTGGTTTGGTTCGGAGTTAGGGCGACCCGAAGTCCATGGATTAACAGAAAACAAAGCGGTGACACCTAGGTTCAGAGACATCAGTTCGGATCGGGAGGAACGATCCGATCCTCCTGGAGCGAGTTCTGCACAACTTTCTTTGACCTATTCCTATGGCATAACTGCCTCCTACTTGCACGGAATGAACACCACCTCGCATAGCATGATTTTGGGTTGTTTCCCCACTACTCTTCGAGATCTCCTCTGGGCGTGTGTGACGACCCCATTTCCCGTACAGACGGAGAAAAGGGTAATCTTTGGAATATAACACAGAAACAGATAATAGCAGAACAAAATTAAATAAATACACTAGATAATGAACAATAGAATATACTAGATAAAAGTAATCATCAGAGTTACACAGTATACAGGATCATACTTAGTACAAATACAGTTCAACTATACATATATGTCTACAGCGGAAAACAAACATAATGTACAATAGGAGCTGAACAACATAAAAAGAGATAAATGATAGAATCCATCTTCAGCTCCAGCTATCCGGATAAAGCCTGCTAAACCTGAATACAAGGCTGCCCGTGTAGAAAAAGGGGCACCCGAGTTTGAAAGTGAAACAAACTACGAGTCAGTCACAGGACTGGTATGAGAAATCTACTCAACACATTTAAAATATGGCTAATCACAGGACCATGCCACTTTCGTGGAACGGGTTTACTCCATTGGATTGCCAGTGCTTTAAAACAAATCATTCCTTTAAACATCGCAATGCTTTTCTAAAAATGAAGCCATTATAAGACTCAGTTCCCATCACACAATGCAACGCAAACCGGAGGATAGAGTTTTACCTTATAATAGCCAAAATATGCTTGATACGAATAAAACAAAAGCATTTGATATTATTACCAGTGTTTATATGTTTCAAAAACAATTTCAATCATAACTATCAATCATAGACGGCATGGGTACCATATATCATGTCGCCACATATATATACAATCAAAACCGCACAGTCACGTATTTGGAAATTGAATTTCCGTCATGAACCAAGGCAAAAGATAGTCCTTACCGAATTCGAGATGCTCTAGCCCGCCCCTCAGGCAAGTACTCAGTCAAGCCTTTGGATCGTCAGGGCCGGTCCACCGATGTGGATTAAAATTCCTGAACAATGCGTTTCCCCGCTCTATGGGGCGTAGGTGAGCCAACGAATGGCTCCATCGGACCCGGATCGTCCGATCTAATCGAGGCGCCTCACAACAGTAACAACCACATAAGTCAAACTCGTCAGGGCATGTAAAACCAATGACGCCACTTCTAGCTAGAAAGAAACGCATGTCCTCCCTGAGGTCCTTCCTCCCGTTTCTGGTTCATACCGGGTGTGAGGCTCGCGATTTCACGTTATACACAAAGCTACGCCACATAGGCGGTGCTTTGATCATCACCACAAGACTTTGCTTTTCAACAGAAGCCCTGTTCATTTGCCACTTAGGCATGCCACACTAGCAATTCATGCCATGCGACTGATGTCCATCGATATACAACCTCCGAGCTCGTGCGTTTCAGAGAAGGGCGTTAAGCAAAAGAATAAATTCTCCGCGCCAAACAGATGTATATTTAATAGAGATCAATCAACACAGAATAAAATCCAATGTCAGACACACAGTCCATTTACAAGTCCGTTCTGGGTCTGAACGAAACCGGAGGCACTATATACCTCGCAAACCCATTGATCACCACGTACGTCTGGACGATCACCACTCATTATCCGTATTTCGGGATGCCTCCCAATCAGGACCTCGGTTACCATCCAAATGAGGTGAAGATCTCCGGTCTTCGACCACCGTCTTCATCTTCGATTTCTTATCGTCGATTCAGTTATTCAGAATGGGATAAACCCGGTCTTTCTGAGCAACTCGCGTATGAAATAAACAAGTGCAACACTAACATACACACGCATCATTTCATTTCATCAGTCACTAAATGTCAATCAGTAAGAGAACGATTTCCCAAATATTAACCCCAAAGGCCGAAACCAACATCAGATCAACACCCGAGAGACCATTCGACTTAGCCAACCTTCAGTTATTTTCTATATTTTACATCCATATCGTTTATAATATTTTATAACGATTTATCGCTATTTTTATTTATTTTAAAATAGCCAATTTATTCAAAACGACGCTTCGGGCCATAACGCGACCGTGGCGCTGTTTTTCTTCAGATTTGATTTACACATATCTGAAAATCAAACCGTTGGATCTTCACAAAATTTACATCATTAGAAAGATCTTTTCGAAACGAATCCAACGGTTCCAGTTTCGGGAAAATCCGACGGTCGGATCTCCCAGTATAATCATTTGAAGTTTCGATTTCAAAATACGAACTGCAGCGTCGTTATTCGATTAAATATAATTATATTTATATATATATAAATATAATCGTTTCTGGCGCTGTTTTTCTTCAGATTTGAATTAAACATTCCAGACAATCCAATCGTTGGATTTTTACAAAGTTGGTGCCGTTGGAAAGATTTTTCCAAAGCGAACCCAACGGTTGCGATTTCAGGAAAATCCGATGGTCGGATCTCCCGGTATAATCGTTTGAAATCACGGTTTCACAATACGAACTGCAGCGTCGTTATTCGATATATTTTAATTCTATTTCTATATATATATATATATATCGATTCTTCGATTTCAAAGCTATATTCTTTTCATACATTTGATAAAAATGATATTTTTATCTAACCGTCTTCTATTTCAACACTTCGCTATATTTAACAATTCATGTATATAATAAAAATGTGATTTTTATTGTAAAACAATTCATTTCAAAACACTATTATTTTATATAATTCATATAGGTAATAAAAATAGGATTTTTATTATAAAACAATTTATTTCAAAATATGAATACCATCCAACACATGAATTTCAATTCAACGAATGAATTTCGATTCAACACATGAAGGTTTTCTATAGTTTGTATATATAGATAAAAATGTGATTTTTAAATTCAAAAACACGAATACCATTCAACACATGAATTTCTATCCAACGAATGAATATCGATTCAATACATGAAGGTTTTCTATTCAACGAATAAATATAGTTTCAGCAAATGAAAATAATTCAAACACATGAATATTATTCAAAATTTCGGCAGTGTAACGACAGGGTAGTTAAAACCGGGACTGTCCCTAGTACGGCTCCTCGCTCTACCTTAAAACCTATCGGTTTTTGACAATGGGGATCATGCATCTAGTTCGCACGCAGGCGGTTTGTATATATTTTTCATTTCCACAAACTAATCCTATGTGGTTTCAACCAAATATTTCTCAACCACAAATGGATATTTTTCAACCACAATCAATCAATATCAACCACAAACAATTCCAATCAACCATTCGCTATCAATCAATTTTCACACCAATCACAACCAATAAATATCGTCCATGGTTTGTGGACGAGGGGCGTGTATATATATATATGTACATATATATATATATATAGAAATTCACTTCTATTTCAACACATATATAATTTTTACAACACATATATAAGTTATACATCGAACGTGCAACTTATACAACGCTTATACAAGAGGTGTACAACGCTTATATAACCCTTACATCGATTATATAATTTATACATCGTCGTTTTCCATATCGTTTATAAATTAGAAATCTCACATTGAGTTTCACTCCACCAAAAATAGCAGAAGGCTCAGAAAAATATGCGGTCTCTTCTAAAATGTAGAAGACGTCCTCACGGTCCCGGTGTTTCCTGTTTCATCGAATTTCGTCAAGAAACGAAAAAGATATGATTTTTCAAAGTTTGCAACGGTTTAAAGGTGTTAAAATCAGATTAAATAAAATCAGCCGTATACCTTCCTTTTGATTCAAAACTAGGTTTTGATTCTGCGTTCAATCCGCGAAGCTACGGGGCAATCAGCCAGCACCACTGCGTAGAGCGTCGAGAGGGCTTCCAGGCACTGGGTACCACGTTGAACTCGCACGTGGCAGGAGGGCGTGGCGGCGGGTTGAAGTCTTTGACTTCACGAGCTCGATTCTCGAGAAAGAAACGATGATAGAGGGCGAGGCTGGTACGGATGTGGAGCTCGTGGGAGGATCTACAAATTACTCCAAAGGAGCAACGTGTTTCAATGCGTGTGGAAGGAGATAAATAGGAGGGAAGAAATGAGCGTTTTCCGCCGTCGGTTCTGGGAGTTTCGGGAAGAAGGTCGGGGAGAGAGAGAACGCGTGGACCAATGGTTTTTTATTTATTTATATATTTTAAAAATCCGAAAATACCCCTTGTCACACACGAACACCAATCCAAGCCCAACGACTGTCGTCCCTAGCGTTTTACCCCCATTCCGAACACAATGGGATATGTTTCGAAGGCCCATTCGAATGTTTCAGTCAGTTTTCATTCAAATTAATATATAACATTCAATATTCGATTTGAACGTACATTTCAATTTGCCAGGGCCACAAATTAATTCGAAAAACTCCAGAAAAATAAATATGGCTATGTTTTGACGATATGGTCCCAACAAAACTAGTTTCGTCGAATTCTGAGGCCGTTTGCAAAAAGGCCCTTTTCTGGTCGATCCAATTTAACTGTAATTGACCAAAACACGTTTTCCTTTGCCAAGCTCACATACTAGCTTCAAAAATTATGAAATTTGAAACCTAGCAATAACTTCACATCCCGGATCCAACAAAAGGGGTTTCGTCAAATTTCGAGGTCGTAAGCAAAATGGCCAATTTCACGGGCTATATAAATTCCATAGCGACCTTTCTGAAAATTCATTTGGCCATAACTTTTGCTTTCCACTATGAAACTTCGATTTTTCAGATTCGTTAGAAAGGTATTCACTAACAGATTTAAATATTTTTGGTTTCGCTCAAATCCATTTTGTTTTTCACCCAGTACAGTCCGACAAAGTTTGAATTCAATTTTTGAAACTGCAGCGCCATTTCAGGCCTTGTTTATAATTAGAATTAATTATATTCGTTTTCAAACGTCGATTCAAACTCACTTTTCATTGCTATTATTTAAAATATTTATTTTAAATATTTAAAATCCATTATTTTAGCCAATTTAAAATTTTTAAATTGGTTCAGATTTTCCGGGTCGTTACAATCTCCCCCACTTAAAACTTTTCGTCCCCGAAAAGGAACAAAGTCGAAAGTGGTTTGATTAATCAACTCTACGTTCGATTTGGCTTCCATTCTCCAACTTTTCAGTTTCTGAGAATTTTCAAATTCTTCAAAAATTTGGCTAACACCCGGAATTTTCAAAAATTTTCGCCATAACCTCCTTTGTACGGGTAGAGGTTTGGAAATTTATTGGGCCGTATTAGGTACCCAATAAATCCTAATAAGCATACACATATTTATAGTGATATATTCTGGTGTTTACAGGGGAGCGTGTATTGATAATAGCTCCAGAGAATAAATTCTCGTCACCCTGTCAAAGCCTGAGGGAGTGTGTATTTTAAATGCTCCAGAGGATAAATCCTCGTCACCTCGTCCCGTGTGGGAAACAAATGGTCCATGTGCCGTATCTAATAACTAGAGAGACGTGGTTATTGTCAACTCTAGACCCGTGTGGGGTTTTTATTAATCTGGCAATTTTAATCGTTACAATTTAAATAGTCCGTATCAGTCATCAGTTCAACCTGTAAAATATAGTCATCGCCATACAAGCCTCTCGCTCGTATGGTAAATCTTCCACCTCGTCACACAAGCTCCAAATGCTCATGTGGTATATGATGAAGTATGCCTATCTTCAGAAGTATGCCATGTATGTAGTTCAAAATTAATTGTTACTATCCTATGGCGACGCTTATTATTTTTACACACAGAATAACCAGCACTCCGCATCCAATGGCATTCACAGGAGTTGATATAATAATATTTCGCATCCAACTCATTAAGGTTTACCTATTTGTCTGGCACGCAAATAAAATCTTTACTCAACAGCTATTCCATTTACCTGTTCAAACATATATAATACACAAGTATATATTTCTATATATTTTCTACTCAGTTCAATGTGTGATATAATCGAATAAATTCTACCATTCATCCTCTTATTAATTAAATTAACTACCGTTTTAATAATTTAATTAATCAAATCTACTATCACACAACACAAACAACAATCAAATTGTTTTTAACTTTTCAAAATCATACCAATCAATTTCTATATTCTTTTAAAATCATTCAGACTATAGAATTAAAAGTGCACATCCATGGAAAGAAAATAACAACGGAATAGAGAACTAACTGGTAATGCAAAGTATGGCAAATGTACCTTGCACCGGAGTCAATCAGAGATATCCACTCGGCATCTAGGATAGGCTTTCTGAATGCTCTCCTCAGTTTCCCAAGTACAATCTCGTGGATATCCACTCCATTGCACTTTGACTAAGTGAACTTTCTTGTTCCTCGGTTCTTTGGTTTCTTTGCCGATGATCTTTAGCGGCTCTCGTCTCACAGCTAATTCAGGGGTAATTTCAATATCCTGTTAAGCGGCTTCTTCCACGATCAAGTCTGGATCATGAACGTGCTTTCGAAGTTGAGATATGTGAAATAAATCATGAACTCCAGGCAACCAATCAGGCAATTTAACCCTATAAGCGAGAGTTCCGATCCGTTCCAGAATAGGAAACAGACCAATGAATTTGGGCGCCAACTTTCCAGTCTTACCGAACCAGATAACTCCTCTCATCGGCGATACTTTCAAATATATGCAGTCGCCAACAGCAAAGGATATATCTCTTCTTCTTCTATCGGCATAGCTCTTTTGTCGGCTTTGAGCGGCGAGTAATCGCTTCTTAATAAAATCGACTTTGTCGGCAGCTTCTCGGATCATATCCGGCCCCAACACAAGTCTATTACCGGGTTCGACCCAACAAGCAGGAGATCGGCACGGTCTACCATACAACGCTTCGAATGGTGACATTGTCAGACTCGCCTGGTAGCTGTTATTATATGAGAATTCAGCCAAATGTAGATGGTCCTCCCATGATCCACCAAAATCTAGAACATAAGTCCGCAATAGATCTTCTAAAATACGATTCACCCTCTCAGTCTGACCGTCTGTCTGAGGATAATAAGCGGTGCTCAAGTTCAACTTCATTCCCAGCTCGACTTGAAATGCCTCCCAGAATTTGCTAGTGAATATTGTGTCTCTATCACTGACTATACTGAGCGGCACTCCATGTAGTCTAACTATTTCCTTGAAATATATCTGCGCTAGACTCTGAGCAGTTCTGTTGGATCTGACAGGTATGAAATGGGCGGTCTTCGTGAAGTGATCTACGATCACCCAAATACTGTCATTTACTTTTCTGGTTCTGGGCAAACCATCAATGCAGTCCATGGAAATATGTTCCCACTTCCAGCCTGGAACGTCTAGCGGTTGCAATAATCCCGCCAGTTTCTGTTGGTCGCTTTTGACTAGCTGGCAAGTAGGGCATTGGCTAACATATAAAGAAATGTCCCTCTTCATCGACCTCCACCAGAAAGTGCATTTGATGTCATTATACATTTTGCTTACTCCCGGATGGATACTAAGTTTTGACTTGTGGCATTCATCCAGTACTTCTTTTCGGAGCTTAGGAATGTTAGGAACACAAATTCGACCTTTCAGCCTTAGAATCCCCTCATTATCGACCTGAAAACTCGAGGGTTCGCCCTTCTGAATTATCTCTCTGATCTTCTGAATGAAGTGATCATCCTTCTGAAGAGCAGATATTTTATCTATCAGTGAAGTCGTGATAATAAAACTGGCGATCATTTCATTTTTTCGGCTTAACGCATCGGCCATGACATTGGCTTTCCCTGGAGTGTATATAATCTCAAAGTCATATGCTGCAAGAAACTCTAGCCACCGTTGCTGCCTCAGATTCAGGTCTTTCTGGGTGAACAGATACTTTAACGACTGGTGATCTGTAAACAGTTCAAATCTCTCACCCAGAAGATATTGTCTCCAGATTTTCAAGACAAATACTATGGCCAATAACTCAAGATCATGAGTCACGTAGTTCTTCTCGTGTGGCTTCAACTGACGGCTAGCATAAGCAATCACTTGACCCCTTTGCATTAACACTGCGCCAAGGCCTTCTCTAGAAGCGTCAGTCCAGACTTTCAAATCCTGATTGCCATCGATAATGGTTAAAACGGGAGCTGTCGTTAATCTTAACTTTAGCTCTTCAAAAGCCTCTTCACTTTCTGGAGTCCAGTTGAATTTTGAGTGCTTCTTTGAAAGCTTCGTTAAGTGACCAGATATATTCGAAAAGTTTTTAACGAACTTCCGGTAATAACTAGCCAATCCGAGAAAACAGCGGACTTCTGTAGGGGTACTAGGCTGTTTCCAGTTTTGAATAGCCATGATTTTACTTGGATCCACAGCAATTCCTTCTTTCGATACGACATGGCCTAGAAATTTCACTTCATCTTGCCAGAATATACATTTGTAAAACTTTTCTTTCAACACATTCTTTCTGAGAATTTCCAGAACCTGTTCCAAATGCTTTTCATGTTCGGCCTTTGATTTAGAGAAGATTAGAATATCATCAATAAAAACCAGAACAAATTTATTCAAAACCCCTCTGAACACGCTATTCATCAGATCGACGAAGTAAGCTGGAGTGTTACATAAGCCGAACGACATTACTAACCACTCGTAGAATAAGTCGGGACCTCTGAATGCTATCATTGGAACACACTCTTCGGTAATTCGAAGTTGATGGAAACCTGTAGCTAGGTCCATTCGTGAAAATACTTGTGCGTCATTTAATCGATCCAACAAATCATCAATCCGCGGCAATGGATATTTATTCTTTATGGTCTGTTTGTTCAGATCACGATAATCCACACATAGACGTAGAGTACCATCAGATTTTGGGACAAACACCACTACTGCTCCCCAATCAGAGAAACTAGGCCTGATCTGACCCTTCCATACGAGTTGTCGTGTTTGATTGTCTAATTCCTCCTTCTCTTTCAAGGACATTCTTCGAATAGCGTGAACTACCGGCCTTGCATTCGGAATTAAAGCAATTTTGAAATCTATTTCTCTCTGCGGAGGTAAGCGAACAACTTCTTCGAACACATCCGCATAGTTCTTGACGACAGGAATATCTTTGATGAGGTCAGGAATATTCTCTGTGATTTCAGGGATATTTTCTATTTGGGATGGAGAAACATCGAGAGCTGCCCAGAAGTCTTTTCTATTAGCATTCTGACCTTCACAGGGAATGGTTATATAATCACCTGATTTAATCTTCGCCTTTACGACTCTGTCGGCGCATTTAACTTCAGCTTCATATTTGGTCAACCAGTCTAACCCCAAGATAAGATCAAACTCTTTAAAATTCATGACGACCGCGATGGTAGGAAACCGATAACGAGAAAAGGAAACCGACACTCCACAAACCCAACTGAGATTGATGGAACCCCCAACCGGATTCTGGACAGTCATTGGTTCCTTGAGCTTCTTCAAATTCAAATCCAGCTTCTTGGCTGCATTCTTTGCAATGAAGCTTCGTGACGCGCCTATATCAAACAGTACTTTAACAGGAATGTCTTTGACAGTAAGCGTGCCTTCTAAAACATCAGCCCTTTCTTGACTAGCTGAGGGCTCGGAAGTCTCTGCTACTTCATTTATATGTACTGCTTCAGATTTCTTTGAGAGTTGGCACTCCCATGCAATATAACCTGCTTGGCGGCACTTATGGCATCTCCTTTCCCCATGTGGGTTCTTTTGTTTCTTAGTGGGCTTAGATCCACTTTTTCTTCGTTTGTTCCACGATTTGCAACTTATCGCCAATTGTCCTTTTCTATTGCAGCTTGAGCATATAGCAGTTGTTACTGGTTCTTTTTCAGATCTGGCCCTCTTTCGATTTACCTTAGGCTTTTTACTGACCTCAGACCTCGTACTGGCTTCAGGAATATCAATTTCCGACTCTTCTTTGTTACTAGAACAGACTTCCTCTTCGTCGCGCAACATACCTTTCTTATGGAGATCTTCATACTGATAAGCCATGTAAATCATTTCAGAAAAAGGAAGCTTCACATTCCTCATCACACTATTCTGATATTTTCTTTGCAAGCCATGAATAATTCTCAGATTCTTCCTCTTTGGATCTTGAATCAGATGAGGAGCAAAGTGAGAAAGTTCATTGAATTTCTTATGATATTCTGGGATAGTCATATCACCTTGTATCAGATAAGAAAATTTGTCACATAATCGCTCAGTCACTTCAGGAGGAGTAAATCTTCCTAGGAAAATCTCTTTGAATCTATCCCAGGTGATATCACCTTCTGGATTATCTTTGATGATTGTTTCCCACCAGATTAAAGCTTCTTCTTTGAGCGCCCAAGATGCTACTAACCTTTTCTGGTCATCTCTCAGCTGTATACGCTCAAAAATTCTTTTGACAGAACTCATCCAAGCTTGAGTCTGAATTATAGATTCATTGCCCGAGAACTGTGCTCCGTTCAGATTTCGATATCTCTTTAATAGAGCCTCTAGATCGGGTTCTGCATTTCTCCTGTTTCTGACACTCATTTTTCTAGTACTTCTGCAAATGGCAGATCAAGTGTCAGGTCACAGAAAAGATATTTCAAACTATAGAAACACATACTTCAAATGTAGATGTGTCTATCGAGGTGTAATTCCATTCTGCTTTACTCATACTAGGATATTACTGATCCTATCTGTATAGAGTTACCCATCCTAGAACACTACTGGTTCTATTTCTGACGAGTTCGTTAATATGTTATATTCCAGAACTAAGCTTAACCAAAGCTCTGATACCACGATGTGACGACCCCATTTCCCGTACAGACGGAGACAAGGGTAATCTTTGGAATATAACACAGAAATAGATAATAGTAGAACAAAATTAATTAAATACACCAGATAATGAACAATAGAATATACTGGATAAAAGTAATCATCAGAGTTACACAGTATACAGGATCATACTTAGTACAAATACAGTTCAACTATACATATATGTCTACAGCGGAAAACAAACATAATGTACAATAGGAGCTGAACAGCATAAAATGAGATAAATGATAGAGTCCATCTTCAGCTCCAGCTATCCGGATAAAGCCTGCTAAACCTGAATACAAGGCTGCCCATATAGTAAAAGGGGCACCCGAGTTTGAAAGTGAAACAAACTACGAGTCAGTCACGGGACTGGTATGAGAAATCTACTCAACACATTTAAAATATGGCTAATCACAGGACCATGCCACTTTCGTGGAACAGGTTTACTCCATTGGATTGCCAGTGCTTTAAAACAAATCATTCCTTTAAACATCGCAATGCTTTTCTAAAAATGAAGCCATTATAAGACTCAGTTCCCATCACACAATGCAACGCAAACCGGAGGATAGAGTTTTACCTTATAATGGCCAAAATATGCTTGATACGAATAAAACAAAAGCATTTGATATTATTACTAGTGTTTATATGTTTCAAAAAAAAATTCAATCATAACTATCAATCATAGACGGCATGGGTACCATATATCATGTCGCCACATATATATACAATCAAAACCGCACAGTCACGTATTTGGAAATTGAATTTCCGTCATGAACCAAGGCAAAAGATAGTCCTTACCGAATTCGAGACGCTCTAGCCCGCCCCTCAGGCAAGTACTCAGTCAAGCCTTTGGATCGTCAGGGCCGGTCCACCGATGTGGATTAAAATTCCTGAACAATGCGTTTCCCCGCCCTATGGGGCGTAGGTGAGCCAACGAATGGCTCCATCGGACCCGGATCGTCCGATCTAATCGAGGCGCCTCGCAACAGTAACAACCACATAAGTCAAACTCGTCAGGGCGTGTAAAACGACTGACGCCACTTAGAAAGAAATGCATGTCCTCCCTGAGGTTCTTCCTCCTGTTTCTGGTTCATACCGGGTGTGAGGCTCGCGATTTCACGTTATACGCAAAGCTACGCCACACAGGCGGTGCTTTGATCATCACCACAAGACTTTGCTTTTCAACAGAAGCCCTGTTCATTTGCCACTTAGGCATGCCACACTAGCAATTCATGCCATGCGACTGAAGTCCATCGATATACAACCTCTGAGCTCGTGCGTTTCAGAGAAGGGCGTTAAGCAAAAGAATAAATTCTCCCCCGCCAAACAGATGTATATTTAATAGATATCAATCAACACAGAATAAAATCCAATGTCAGACAAACAGTCCATTTACAAGTCCGTTCTGGATCTGAACGAAACCGGAGGCACTATATACCTCGCAAACCCATCGATCACCACGTACGTCTGGACGATCACCACTCATTATCCGTATTTCAGGATGCCTCCCAATCAGGACCTCGGTTACCATCCAAACGAGGTGAAGATCTACGGTCTTCGACCACCGTCTTCATCTTCGATTTCTTATCGTCGATTCAGTTATTCAGAATGGGATAAACCCGGTCTTTCTGAGAAACTCGCGTATGAAATAAACAAGTGCAACACTAACATACACACGCATCATTTCATTTCATTAGTCACTAACTGTCAATCAGTAAGAGAACGATTTCCCAAATATTAACCCCGAAGGACGAAATCAACATCAGATCAACACCCGAGAAACCATTCGACTTAGCCAACCTTCAGTTATTTTCTATATTTCACATCCATATCGTTTATAATATTTTATAACGATTTATCGCTATTTTATTTATTTTAAAATAGCCAATTTATTCAAAATGACGCTTCGGGCCATAACGCGACCATGACGCTGTTTTTCATCAAATTTGATTTACACATATCTGAAAATATAACGTTGGATCTTCACAAAATTTACATCATTAGAAAGATCTTTTCAAAACGAATCCAACGGTTCCAGTTTCGGGAAAATCCGACGGTCGGATCTCCCGGTATAATCGTTTGAAGTTTCGATTTCAAAATACGAACTACAGCATCGTTATTCGATTAAATATAATTATATTTATATATATATAAATATAATCGTTTCTGGCGCCGTTTTTCTTCATATTTGAATTAAACATTCCAGACAATCCAACCGTTGGATTTTTACAAAGTTGGTGCCGTTGGAAAGATTTTTCCAAAGCGAACCCAACGGTTGCGATTTCAAGAAAATCTGATGGTCGGATCTCCTGGTATAATCGTTTGAAATCACGGTTTCAAAATAGGAACTGCAGCGTCGTTATTCGATATATTTTAATTCTATTTCTATATATATATTTATATCGATTCTTCGATTTCAAAGCTATATTCTTTTCATACATTTGATAAAAATGATATTTTTATCTAACTGTCTTCTATTTCAACACTTCGCTATATTTAACAATTCATGTATATAATAAAAATGTGATTTTTATTGTAAAACAATTCATTTCAAAACACTATTATTTTATATAATTCATATAGGTAATAAAAATAGGATTTTTATTATAAAACAATTTATTTCAAAATATGAATACCATCCAACACATGAATTTCAATTCAACGAATGAATTTCGATTCAACACATGAAGGTTTTCTATAGTTTGTATATATAGATAAAAATGTGATTTTTATATTCAAAAACACGAATACCATTCAACACATGAATTTCTATCCAACGAATGAATATCGATTCAACACATGAAGGTTTTCTATTCAACGAATAAATATAGTTTCAACAAATGAAAATAATTCAAACACATGAATATTATTCAAAATTTCGGCAGCATAACGGCAGGGTAGTTAAAACCGGGACCGTCCCTAGTACGGCTCCTCGCTCTACCTTAAAACCTCGCGGTTTTTGACAATGGGGATTACGCATCTAGTTCGCACGCAGGCGGCATGTATATATTTTTCATTTCCACAAACTAATCCTATGTGGTTTCAACCAAATATTTCTCAACCACAAATGGGTATTTTCAACCACAATCAATCAATATCAACCACAAACAATTCCAATCAACCATTTGCTATCAATCAATTTTCACACCAATCACAACCAATAAATATCGTCCATGGTTTGTGGACGAGGGGCATATATATATAGCAATTCACTTCTATTTCAACACATATATAATTTTTACAACGCATATATAACTTATACATCGAACGTACAACTTATACAACGCTTATACAAGAGGTGTACAACGCTTATATAACCCATACATCAATTATATAATTTATACATCGTCGTTTTCCATATCGTTTATAAATTAGAAATCTCACATTGGGTTTCACTCCACCAAAAATAGCAAAAGGCTCAGAAAAATATGCGGTCTCTTCTAAAATGTAGAAGACGTCCTCACGGTCCCGGTGTTTCCTGTTTCATCGAATTTCGTCAAGAAACGAAAAAGATATGATTTTTCAAAGTTTGCAACGGTTTAAAGGTGTTAAAATCAGATTAAATAAAATCAGTCGTATACCTTCCTTTTGATTCAAAACTAGGTTTTGATTCTGCGTTCAATCCGCGAAGCTAGGGGCAATCGGCCAGTACCACCGCGTAGAGCGTCGAGAGGGCTTCCAGGCGCTAGGTACCACGTTGAACTCGCACGTGGCAGGAGGGCGTGGCGGCGGGTTGAAGTCTTCGACTTCACGAGCCCGATTCTCGAGAAAGAAACGATGATAGAGGGCGAGGCTGGTACGGATGTGGAGCTCGTGGGAGGATCTACAAATTACTCCAAAGGAGCAACGTGTTTTGATGCGTGTGGAAGGAGATAAAGAGGAGGGAAGAAACGAGCGTTTTCCGCCGTTGGGTCTGGGAGTTTCGGGAAGAAGGTCGGGGAGAGAGAGAACGCGTGGACCAATAGTTTTTTATTTGTTTATATATTTTAAAAATCCGAAAATACCCCTTGTCACACACGAACACCAATCCAAGCCCAACGACTACCGTCTCTAGCGTTTTACCCCCATTCCGAACACATTGGGATATGTTTCGAACGCCCATTCGAATGTTTCAGTCAGTTTTCATTCAAATTAAAATATATAACATTTAATATTCGATTTGAACGTACATTTCAATTTTCCAGGGCCACAAATTAATTCGAAAAATTCCAGAAAAATAAATCTGGCTATGTTTTGACGATACGGTCCCAACAAAACTAGTTTCGTCGAATTCTGAGACCGTTTGCAAAAAGACCCATTTCTGGTCGATCCAATTTAACTGTAATTGACCAAAACACGTTTTCCTTTGCCACACTCACATACTAGCTTCAAAAATTATGAAATTTGAAACCTAGCAATAACTTCACATCCCGGATCCAACAAAAGTGGTTTCGTTGAATTCCGAGGTCGTATGCAAAATGGCCAATTTCACGGGCTATACAAATTCCATAGCGACCTTTCTGAAAATTCATTTGGCCGTAACTTTTGCTTTCCGCTATGAAACTTCAATTTTTCAGATTCGTTAGAAAGGTATTCACTAACAAATTTAAATATTTTTGGTTTCGCTCAAATCCGTTTTGTTTTGCACCTGGTACAGTCCGATAAAGTTTGAATTCAATTTTTGAAACTGCAGCGCCATTTCAGGCCTTGTTTATAATTAGAATTAATTATATTCGTTTTCAAACGTTGATTCAAACTCACTTTTCATTGCTATTATTTAAAATATTTATTTTAAATATTTAAAATCCATTATTTTAGCCAATTTAAAAATTTTAAATTGGTTCAGATTTTCCGGGTCGTTACAGCGTGACGCATGGCATCCGACCCGGAGCCTCTCCACCTCTATAAATACGCCATTTGAAGGATTTTCAAGGGATTTTTTTGGCACTAGTTCTTCACGATATCCACCATTTCTACGACACAAGGACTTGGTGCTTCTTAAATTAAATTAATACGTGGATTTCGTGTATAAAATCACTATCTTTTCTCCACTTCTTCGTTAAAATACAAGGATGTTGTATGTGAATGAATCTTACGAATTGTAAGACATCATTGTATTTGTAATTTCTTATGATCCAAGGAACTATAAAGTGGACGCAGGCTTGGTTTGAGCCGAACCAATATAAAAACCTCGTGTGTCTCCTCTAATTTACTGCTTTTTCTGCTTTTATTCTTTGTGATTGGTGATTGTGAGGATTTCACACTAAATTTGGGTGTTAGTACCAAATTTATGTCTAACATATACTATATTGGGAATCAAAGCAGAAAAACATGAAAAAGGATATGGCTTAAATCAAATCCATTATATTGACAAAATACTTGATAAGTTCAAGCATCTTAACATAAAGAATGCTAGTACTCCAGTAGACTCTAGTTTAAAAATGCAAGAAAATAAAGGTCGAATCATTGCTCAACTAGAGTATGCTAGTGCCATTGGAAACCTAATGTACGTCATATATTGCACAAGACCAGATATAGCTTTCGCTGTTAATATGATGTCAAGGTTTACATCTAAACCTAACACACATCATTGGAAAGTAATTAATAGAATCTTTGTATACCTCAAAAGCATAAAAGATTTGAAATCAGTTTATTCTGATTATCCAAGTGTGCTAGAAGGTTATTGTGATGCAAGTTAGATGTCTAGTACCAATGAAAGCCTATTAACATCTAGTTGGATATTCTCACTAGATGCAGGAGACATTAGTTGGGCATCCAAGAAACAAACACACATAGCACATTCGACTATGGAATCAGAATTTATAGCCCTTAGCGCCACAGCTAAAGAGGCAGAGTGGTTACAAGATTTGTTATTAGACGTTGAATTATGGCCACACTTGTTATCTGCTATCTCTATTTATTGTGATAGTTCAGCGACCTTGTATAGAGCATATAGCGATGTTTATAATGGAAAATCTAGACATATTTGTCTAAGACATACTTTTGTGAGAGATTTAATTACTAAAGGGGTGATCACCATTATATATGTATATTCCGGCGTAAACTTAGCGGATCCTCGCACTAAAGCACTTGCTAGGGACTTAGTGCAAAGTACAACGAAAAATATGGGACTTAAAATCCTAAGCGCCAGCGACGGGAACCCAACTTCAAATTAGCAAAAGCTAGTTTTCAAGTTCAATAGGTAACAAAAAGTTGTCGGTAAGCATTTAAAAGAACTAGCTTGGTTTCATATATGTTTTATTGATCAAGGCTAGTTTGTGAACAATTGCAATTAAGTAAAGGAAGAGTTTATCAACTCTTAATAAAGCATAATGATGTCTTTTGGCAATTAAGACAATGTAAAGGCTATACCTATATGAACATGGAAGTGGTGTCGCTTCAATAAATGTATATGTTAGATTTATAAATGTTCATGAATTCAGGATTAGCACATAGCCGTATATAATAGTTCTAAGGTTGTGTTGATAAACTTGTGAGACCTAATAGGTAAACTTGTCTGTGTCATTTTTCGGTTTAACAATAGGAGTCTTCGTTAAATCTTCCATAAGACACTTATGACTTCGTTAAAACATTAACTAATGTACACTAATTGAAGGTCCAAATCAAAAGATACCTTCTTTTATGGATAACGTTTATCGAGAAAAAAAATTAATACACATAAATTAGTGGGGGAATGTTATATAATTTGTGTGTATGATGGAGAAGTACATTGTCCCAAATTGGAAGAATAAGATGAGAATGAATGCTTATATAGTTGTGTCAAATACGATATTCAAATTGAGTAAAGCCCATAAGAACAAGTCCAACTAATTGGGCTTATACATACTAACATCTAAATAGTCATTGATGGGCACTTGTGCACTTGGGGCATCTTTGGCCTTGACATTCAATAGGCGCTCTGTTTCGATTCAAACTGAATTGAAATTCAAATTCACAAACGATTGTGTCTATTTTGAACAGACGTAACTTTTTGCCAACAGTCGCCTTCTTCTCTATATATATGCCTTCTTCCAGACAGCAACTTATCTTTTTCTCCTTCGTTCTTTCTCTATTCTCACAAATATTCTCGAGCCTTGCTATATCTTGCGAACAAGTTTCCCCGCCTGAGGAAATATTGTTCTTCGAATAGTGATAACATGCCTCAAGGCTTCTGTTCTGTTCCAGTTTCCTTCTGTTGTCTCCTTACTACAGTTTAACAAATATTTGGTTCATCCATAAGAAGTTTAGATTGTTACCATGCTTAATAGATCAGTAACAGTTTAAAAGGAATTTAGAAATTAATAACATATCATAAATATTTGTACTAAACAGGTTTAAATATCAAATGTGATTATATAGTAATCCAAGATTTGTATTCAAAGTAAGAGTGCATAATGTTTATATAGTAGGAGTACATGAATTGTATTTAAGCAATATCAATTGAAGTACATTGTAAAAAAACACAACAAAAATGAGAAAAAAGTTACAGATTGTAAAAGAAATGTAACATGAATTTTGTAGATGTACATAGATATTAAGGACACGGTTTCTTAGAATATCTGAACGAAAATTATGGCCAATTTCCTATTCTCCAACTGTTATACAAAGTTGTTGGAATTCAAACATAAGTTCAACGAAATACTTGTTAATATTGAAAAAAGTGAATAAAAAATTACAAAACCAATAAATGAAACTGAGCTCATAAATATCAACTTATTATTTCATTAATATCACACCAAATTCTCACTCATCGTTTTGCATATATACTAATCAAATATATGGCTTATGATATTCTGCAGCATGCTTAGCAGACCCATGAAGATAATGCTTCTTACCATGGATGTAAAATTATGTCAACAATAATATGCCTAAATAATTTCGACTTTTTAAAAAAAAAATCAAGAAAATGGACAAATATATTCTTACCTTCAGTTGGTAGATTGAGATAAGTGGTGAAAAAGTTGCACTAAATAATCCAGCAATGGCTGATGCAAAAATCCCTGTTGCAGCAATCTAGTGCAGCTATTTCCAAACCATCATAGATTTTTGATGAAGTTTAAAAGCGCAAGGCAAGTTATATTTGTCCACAACTATAAGCACAAATTATAGGAATAGTTAAGACTAACAAAAATATTTGTCTGAAATTGAAAATAAAATTGAACAAATAAATAAATAACCAAAAATGGAACTAAAGCAAATGTAAATCTGTAGACAAATATAAGTAGCAGAGGAAGGAGTAATCTTAATTTATAATTATTGGAAATGTTTTATGTATGTTATGAATTTATTTAAAATAATTAATTGTATTACCAAGAATTTATTATTGAGCAATTAATACAATAGAGCCATTGAAAGTCATAACGATAATATATTTACATATATTGTGATGCAATTAATGCAATAGAATCATCAAAAGTTATAATGGAAATATATTTACATATATGTAAATATTAATGAGCTGTTATTGTGATTGAATAGTAATGGTCATATATGCATGTGATCTTTTTTAGAGTTTTTACAAAAGAATAAATATATGAAATTTAATCTTGCAATGAATGATAATCAATTAACATCTATTATCATTTATCTCTTTTGAAACATGCAAATTTACATGTTAAAAATTGCAACATTTATGTACGTTCCTCTAATTTAATAATGTATTAATTGTGTCCAATTTTTCTCCTACTAACCTAGTTGATGTCACTCTTTATTTTTTCTATATAAAGAATAAGATAGAAAAAGCAACAGACATAATATTCTTCTCTTTGCTCTCTATCTAAAAAAAAAACACTCTCTTGTCTTCATTGATTTTTATATTATAAAACAAATGAGCGGTAAAAAATTTAACTGAAGTGCAAATCAAGCTCAATTCGTTGTGCAAGCGAATTGATATTAAAGAAGAAGGTTGTTTTATCCTAGAGGCGACGGCGAAAGGTACGAACTTCTTTGCACCATTTAGCAGATAGCCGAAATGTCTTCAAGAGAGCGATTTTATATGTGATTCGGCCATTAGTTTTCAACAAATTGAAGACATTCAGACAACTAATGGCATCCGCTTCCTCTGATGTTGCAAACAACACCGATGATGTCGCGCCTGCATCCCACTTGTCACTGTTGTACCTTTCAGGTTTGAAGTCTCCACTTCAAACGCTGGCAACAAAAAATGGAGTTTTTTCTGACTATGCTAAAAGTTGTCAACGCTTTATCAACTGAGAAACCACAATTGTCAGAGAAACCAAATGAAGCCGATGCAGATCAGATGGCGGTTTGGATAGAGAAATCAAACCTGTTGCAGACTTGGATTAAGTAGGACTATATATGCAGGAACTTCATCCTCAATGGCCTATGCGATGATCTGTACGATATATCAATTCAAACAAATCAACGAAGGAGATCTGGGAGGCTCTAAAGAAGAAGTATTACACCGAAGAGGAAGGCACAAATAAGTATGCAGTCAGCTGCTACCTCAAATATCGGATGATGGATGATAAGTTAGTAGAGATGCAGTCTCATGAGTTTCAAAAAATAGCTCATGAGATCATCTCCAAAGCTATGACTTCAGATGAACAATTTCAAATTGCTTTAATAATTGACAAATTACCCCCAGGATGGAAAGATTTTAAGAATGTGCTGAGGCACAAGACTAAGGATGTAATAATTGACAAGTTTACCCCTAGAAAGACAGTGATTCTGAAAGACATAATGCATACCCCAGAGATAAGAAAGAATCTGGTTTCTGGCTTTCTTCTGAATAAGGCTGGCTTTACTCAAGTCATAGGGGTTGATTTGTATACCTTGCTTATAAGGGAACTTTTGTGGGAAAGGTTTATGCTTGTGAGGGTATGTTTAAGTTGAATGTTGAATTTAATAAAGTAACTAGTTCTGCTTATATGTTATGTGATTTTAATATTTGGCACTCTAGATTATGTCATGTTAACAAACGCATAAGTGACAACATGAGCACTCTAGATATGATTCCCAAAATGTCAAAAACTGCTTTTTTGTGAGTTCTGTAATCAAGTTAAAATCACAAAGAAACCTCATAAGTCTATTGATAGAATAACTAAACCCTTAAACTTGATTCATTCCGATATATGTGAGCTTAATGGCACTTTAGCGAGACATGGGCATCGTTATTTTATCACTTTTGTTGATGACTGTTCTGATTTCACCTATGTATACCTTATGAAAAATAAAAGTGATGCATTTGACATGTTTAAAATATTCAAAACTGAAATTGAGAATCAAGCAAATAAGAAAACTAAGAAATTTTGCAGTAATAGAGGAACAAAATATGAATCTACTTCAACTCTGAATTTTTATAAATAACATGGCATAGTACATGAAAGAAATGCACCATATTCACCTGGAATGAACAGTAAAGCTGAAAGAAAAAATAGGACCTTCATCGGATTAGTAGTTGCCATTTTATTGAATTCTGGTGCATCAAAACACTGGAGGGGGGGATATATTATTAACTGTATGCTATGTTTTGAATATAATCCCTAAATCTAGGAATAAAATTTCAGCTTATTAAATTTTAAAGAATTATAAACCCAATGGTCATACTTTAGAACTTCGGGGCGTTTAGCATATGTTCGCATTCCAGACCCTACGAGAATAAAATTAGCAAGTAGAGCATATGAATGTGTATTTATTGGATATGCAGTTAATAGCAAAGCATACATATTTTATAACATAAATACACATAATATAATTGAATCAAATGATGCTGATTTTTATGAAACAAATTTTTCATTTAAATTAAGGAATAGTGGGGGCACATCATGTAATTTACTACATATATGAACAGAACCTAATGAACATTCTGAAAATGAACCTTGAAGAAGTAAAAGAGTAAGAACCGCAAAAGATTATAGTTCAAATTTTTGTGCTTTTACTATAGAGGAGGATCCATTAAACCTCTAAGAGGCCTTATCTTCACCAGATGCCGATTTTTGGCAAGAGGCTATAAATGATGAGATGGATTCACTGGAATCCAATAAGACTTGGCACTTAGTTGATTTACCACCTGGTTGTAAATCTATAGGCTGTAAATGGGTGCTTAAAAAAATTAAAACCTGGTGGTACTGTCGATAAATATAAAGCCCGTCTTGTAGCTAAAGGTTTTAAACAAAGAGAAAATGTAGATTTTTTTTGACACCTTTTCACCTGTAACAAGAATTACATCCATTCGAGTATTTTTCACTTGCATCTATTCATAATTTATTAACTCATCAAATGGATGTTAAAACTGCCTTTTTAAATGGTGAATTAAAAGAAAAAATTTATATGGATCAACCTGAAGGCTTTGTAGTACATGGTCGAGAACATAAAGTTTGCAAATTAGATAAATCATTATGTGGTTTAAAACAGGCCCTTAAGCAATGACATGAAAATTTTGATAACTTAATAATCTCAAATGGTTTTAAAATTAATGGAAGTGACAAATGCATTTATTATAAATGAGAAAAAGACATTTGCACAATTATATGTTTGTATGTGGATGATTTACTCATTTTTGGATCAAACATTCATGCCATAAACATAGTTAAATCTTTATTAAGTGCCTATTTTGATATGAAAGATCTAGGTGAGGCGAGTGTAATCCTTGGTATTAAGATCACTAGGTCAGAAAAGGGACTTTCTTTGGATCAATCTCATTACATTGAGATGATACTAAAGAAATACAATTACTTTGACTGTAAACCTACATGTACACCATAAGATCCCAATGTAAAATCATTTAGAACATTGGTGAAGGTATAAGACATTCTGATTATGCGAGCATCATTGGCGACCTTTGGTATGCCACTGCTTGTACTAGACCCGACATTGACTATGCCGTGGGATTATTGTGCAGGTTTACCAGTAGACCTAGTATAGAGCACTAGCATGCTATTGAGAGGGTCATGAGATACCTAAAACGAATAATGAGCCTTGGATTACATTATGAAAAGTTTCTAGTTGTACTTGAAGGATATTCCGATGTAAACTAAAATACTTTATCTGATGATTCAAAAGCGACCAGTAGCTATATATTTAGCATTGCTGGAGGAGCTATTTCTTGGAAATCTAAGAAACAAACTATTTTGACTCAGACTACTATGGAGTCTAAGATGATAGCACTAGCTACAGCTAGTGAAGAAGCATAATACTTAAGAAATCTGCTAGCTGAGATTCCTTTATGGGAAAAATCGATACCAGTTGTGTTGATACATTGCGATAGTACCGCGGATATTGCAAAAGTTCAGAACCGTTATTATAACGGTAAGAGACGACAAATATGTCGTAAGCGCAACACTATTAGAGAGCTACTTTCTTCATGTACGTTAGAATGGATTACGTAAGTAGTGATGAAATTTTGGCAGATCCTTTGACGAAAGGACCGTGCAGAGAGGAAGTCCTTAATACTTATTAAATAATGGGACTATTGCCCTTAGATTGTTGAGTCACGCACAATGGTAACTCGACATAATGACTGGAGATCCCAAGAACTAGGTTCAATGAGTAAAATCAAGTTGTGTAGTAATAGTAGTTGAACATGCTATTTTTATACATTAAGAAGCATATATTCCTGAAGTGACTAGAGGATGAGTTAGTAGAAACTCTTAATGAGATCTCTTCACTATTTGGAGTTGAGTACCTGCCTTCAGGAGTTCTCTTGATAGACTCATCTATGTGAATGTGGAAATGTGGCTATTGGCTATGAAGTTTTGGGAAACACTTTTAGAGCATTTACATGTGAAAAATTGCAACATTTTATACGTTCCTCTGATTTAATAACTGTATTAGTTTTGTCCAATTTTTCTCCCACTAACCTAGCCGATGTTACTCTTTATTTTTTTCTATATAAAGAATAAGATAGTAAAAGCAACAGACACAACATTCTTCTCTTTTCTCTCTATCTTAAAAAAACTCTCTTTTGTTCATTGATTTTATATTATAAAACAAAAGAGCAGTAATTTTTTTGACTAAAGTGAAAATCAAGATCAATTCGCTGTGCAAGCGAATTGATATGAAAGAAGAAGGTTGTTTTATCCTAGAGGTGGCGACAAAAGGTACGAACTGCTTTGCACCATTAAGCAGATCACTGAATCATCTTGAAGAGAGCGATTTTATACGTGACTCAATCATTGGTTTTCAACAATAATACCTTCTTTTACTTCAATCAGATTGCAGTTTAAGCCATTGAATGTCTTATAGGTCAATGTAAGATTAAGAAAACTATCTGAGTTGGAGACATAGGTAAAAGAACAACGAAGCGGAGAACAAAATGGGAGGTATGTTTAAGTATCCGGATGGAATAGAGATGAGTCTGGATGGTGGTTGGTAGCAAAACCAATAGTGTTTTCTGAAATGGGATGAAGCAATATAGGACTAAACTTACGTAAGGCTAGTTCAGAAATGCTTTAAAATAGTGTAATTGTATTTCATAAGGGATGATAGTGGCAAATAAATAAGTAGTGATTTTCTTTTCAGTTAGAAATTTAGGGTAGAGGAAATGGGAAACAAAATAAGAGAATAGTTTTGGGTATTCAATCAATCAAAGGGGACATTTTGGGGAAGAAGATGTGAGTGTAGATGGAAATGTGGGAGGAAAGAAGGAACGAAAACTAATCCTCTAACAGTTGGAAGGTGGAAATGTTTGAATGTAAAGAGGAACACTAAAATCATTTAGTATATGACATGAAAAGAGGAAACTGAATTATTGGAAGGAAAAAAGGGAGATATTGAAGAAATCAAGACACACAAAATTAGGGCTATCAATGAATACCTGAAAAATCTGAAGTCCCTCCGCATTCGCATCCGAAAAGCGGATAAATATTCGATATCCAGTAAAACGGATGAAGATGCACATATAGCCACATCCGCATCTGAAAATTATCTGTTCTCTTTTTCATGATTATATCTTAAATTATGTGTATTTTAACATAATTAAATATACTAATTTATTATATCGTAAAGTTGAAAGTCTAGTAAATGTATGCTGATGGCTTAAAATTATAAATTATCATCGTATTTATTTATTTTTAGCACTTTAGTAATTAATTAGATTGAAAAAAACGTAATATTAAACTAAAAAATTTCATTTATGTTCATTAATTTATCGATAGTTAGTGGAGCGGATAATTATCCGTATTCGCGGATGCGGATATCTAATAACTGAAAGTGATTTAGGACGCAAATATAGATATGGAACTATCCACATCCAAAAATATCCATTGACATCCCTACAAATAAAGGTATAGGGATGGTTGGAAGGCTAAACAAATGTTGAGTTGAGAAAAGAGGACAGGTTAATCGATTTTCAATTTACGTGACGTGCTGGCGCTATTTTAAAAAGACAAAAAAGCCTAGTTTTATTTAACATCCCTTGTTCCTCCTTTCACAGACCATCTAGATAAAAACATTCATCATACTCCATTTTATTCTTGTCATCTTCTGTTTCTTTATAAGAATATCCTTATATTCTTTAAACTACGTTCAACTGGAATATGGTTTGTTCACGAACCAGGCTCGGACCGAACTAGGTTATTATACAAACCTTGCTTAAGCCGAACAAAGTTGTTGTACAAACCTCATTCTGTTCGAACTAGGTTATTACATGAATCTCTCTTGGACTAAGCTAGGTTTTTATAGCAACATGGCTTTATTAGGGATATGCACATGATTGTTACTTATAAACATAATATGCTATGCTGAAAGATAGGTACAATCTTGGAAAATCTAAAAATTGAAAAAGCAGTCGGGTTTAAAACCTGGAAAGTTGGGTGTAAATTTGAATTAGCCAAAAAAGAATAAAGGAGTACTATTATTTTGAAATAAGTTTTTTGTAATTTTTATTTTCATCACAATCTGTTGAACAACCATTCTACTTCATTAAGTTAATCCACTATTATTTTTTAAGTTAACCCACAAGTGAACTAACTTGTAGATTTCATACTTCTTCTTGTTTTCAATTAAACAATACCATCATTAGATACTGTTATTGTGTGGCTTGAATTTTCTTCAAGTGTTGTAAATGGCTACCATGAAAAAAAATTCTTTTCACAAATTGAATAATAACTTCAACCATGTTCACAAAGTCCATAATACTGCTACGCCATAAGTGGGCATATTCGACACTAATGTGTGTGCATTGCAAGAAAAGTGTGTCAAAAGTTATGCTTTCTTTGATCTTCTATAACAATATTCATATGTTGTTGCATTAGATGTGAATGCACTATTGCTGTGGGAATTCTAGTGTTGTGACATGCATCGCCAGTTAAAAGCGTATCTTTACATATATACAATCCAACTCAGTGATCCGTGTTATCAGAAAAAACAACTAACAACCGTAGATGATGATTAATCCAACTATTCAAACCAATCCCTGCTATAGTTATGTGAAATTTTGGTGCGACGTTTCCCCCCTTCACGAAATACTTCCCCCCAAAACAAATTTCTCCCTCTCTACTCTTCTCTCTCTTGACAAAATCATTCGGCTAAATCACCACAAACTATCTCCACGAAATCTCTCCACAAACACCTCCAAAACACCTCCGATTGCTTATGTAACTCCGGCTACAAACTATATACCTTTGATTTCTCCTATTTTACAAACTTTACACCTCTTATTTAGGTCATTTAGGGCAATTACTGGCAGTTAGCGCTTCATCATATAGGTTTTACTTAGGTGATTTCATCTCTAACTTATTTTGGTCTATATACAAAGTCTTTATGTGATTTGGGTATACTGATTGCCTTAAATTAGGGTTTTTCTGCTCATTTTTATTTGAATGTTTATATGTTTGGGGTTTTTTATTTGAATATTTCAGGTTTTTATAGTTGAAGTGTTATATTTATATATTTGCCTGTGTTGAAAATTGAAATTGTGCAAGTTTTGTATTTTTATGTTTGCCAAACCATTGATGTTAACAATAACTTAATATGTTTAATTGTCAAATTGCGAAAAGTGGGAAAAAACTTAGAGGAAAAAAGAAAAAAGAAATCCAATTTAAATGTCTATTTCTATTTGTAGTAAAACAATGCCTATTTTTCTTACTACATCATACGTTTATGAAGACACCCTGGGCATGGGTGATCCAGGACTGTCAAACCCATCATCACCAGAAACTTCTATTGATTTTCTATATTGAGATGCAAGAAAGACATTACAAGGATTTGCGCGAGTATGAACTAGAGCAAGAAGAACTCCAAAGGCAAAACAGAGAAAAACAACAACGTGAAGAAAGGCTGCATCGACGGCAAAGTCGTCTACCTTGTGTCGTCAGCATCAAAACAACCAAGTGGTTAACAAACATCAAGTTGACTCACAAATCATAATGTGTGAGTGTGGGTACGCCGCCATTGAAGATGTTATTTCGATTGGAGTTAACATAAGTCATCATTATTTTAGTTGTCATGTTTATCCCATTGGTTATACCTTTTGGCAGTGGATTGACCATCGGTTTCCAAGTCGAGCTGCTAAGTACGCAAATGTATTACAACATCAACTTACAATGTTGCAAACTCAATTGAAATGAAATTAGTAGACTTAACGACCAACTTCATAGGATAAACATTAGAGACAAAATTAAATTATTGTAAAAGTCAAAATTAAGTTATTGTATCATTCCTTGTATATATCCAACTGTATCGTCTTTGTATCTGTATTGTTTTGTTTAGGTGCAGCCATGTAATGTTATGAATTTGTGTTTAGTATCCTTATTTGCTTGTTTTATGTATTCTCCTGATAATTCACAAAACTGATTATGTATATTTATAAATTATTAACTTATGTTTTTATTTCTAATTTAACCAAACCTTACATGGTAGCCCATATTCGTGTATTGAAAATGCTAGTGGTATCAAATTTAGTCTTTCTAGGCCGTGGTTAGATTGTGGTAATAGATAATGATATTACATATGGATAGGACTTCCAAGATTGAGTGAAAAATATGTAAGTGGGATAAAAGCTTTTCTAAGAAATGCATTTCCCATTTATAAAGTTGGTGTTGAGATGAAGTGTCCCTACAAAAAATGTACAGAACATAACTGGTATTGTAAAAATGTCATATATGATCATCTTACATTTAATGACCCTTCTCTATTACATGCCGGGTGGATTTTTGAGGTTTCACGGATGAAACTAATAGGCATTGATGACCATATGGATTATGAAATGAAAATGGATTTTGAGGATAATTTAGATGTGATGTTCAAATGTGCGGGTTACAAATTTCAAAATCTAGGGGACATTATAGTAGAACCAAATCCAAATGTTGAAGAAATTTATTGGCATGTTAAAGAAGGAAAACAACCGTTATGGTTGCACTGAATTTTCTCGACTATGTTTCTTGATCAGGCTTAATCATTCAAAGTGTGCTTATGAAATCAATGAGTCTGCATTTGGGGAATTACTGAAGATAATAAAAGAAGTCTTTCCTGATGCCCAACTGCCTTTGTCTTCCAACGCTACAAAGAGTGTCATTAAGAATTTAGGTCTTGATTACCATAAAATGCATGCTTGCCCAAACAGTTGCATGTTATATTGGGCAAAGAATAAAGAGGCTTGTGACACTTGTGGTTTTTCGAGGTGGGTTGTAAAAGAAAAAGAAGACATCGCTGATAATAATGATCCATCAAAGTTGATTCCCAAAGTGCCGACAAATGTTATGAGGTACTTTCCACTAAGATCAAGGTTACAAAGGATGTTTATGTGCAAAGAATTTTCCAAACTTATGAGATAGCACCAAGTGGAACGAAAAGAAGATGAAAAACTAAGACATCCGGTTGATGGTGTGGCACGGAAGACAATGGATGTTCGCTATCCTGATTTTTCATAAGAAAATGGTAAGTTAGATTGGGTCTAGCGTTTGATGGATTTAATCCATATCGTTCAATGAATTCAAGTTATGGTACATGGCCAATTGTGTTGGTAAACTACAATCTTTCGCCATGGTTATGTACGAAACAAGAGAATTTGATTCTTTCAACATTAATATCTGGTCTAGAATCTCCCAAGAATAGTATTGACGTATATATGCAGCCTTTAACTGCGGAATTGAAAGCATTATGGTATGTTGGCATTGAAACTTATGATTCCTTGACTAACGATAATTTTAATTTACATGCAAGTGTCTTATGGACCATTACTGATTTTCCAGGATATGCCATGTTGTCAGGTTGGAGCACGAAGGGGAAACTAGCGTGCCCAGTATGCCATTATGAGACATTATTTGAAGTATAGAAAAAATATACGTTATATGAACCATAGAAAATTTCTTTATCCGACACATAAGTGGAGGCTAGATAAGAGGAGATTTAATGGCGAAACTAAAATGAGGAGCATTCCAGAAATATTAGCAGGAACATATATTGAAGAGTTATTACGGGGGTACAAAAATCAGTTTGGGGATAAGACCAAGAAAACAGGTAAAAGTGATGGCCCTTTTAAAAAAAGTCAATAATTTTTGACTTACCATATCGGTGTCATAACCCGCTTCACATAATGTGCACTGCAAGAAAACACTGAGTTAGCGTCATATATTTAGAAGTGGAAATTTCTGTTGCTAATTTGCGATGGATTTCCATGTGATCTGCAAGGGATAGTTTTTTGTTTTTTCAACTTTTTTTCTTTTATTTATTACCGTTGTGATGGCCTGGAATTTCGCTTGATCCGAATCAGTCATTAAACCGACTAAGACCGTTCGAAACCCCTGATCGTTTGAGAACAGGACAAATCAGAACTCAAACGGAAGAACATTTCATTGCTATTACAACAATTCCATCAGATACAAGAATATGCAGAGTATAAATGAATAAATTACATTCGATAAATATCAGAGATTACAATAAATTACATAGCAGCGGAAAATAATACAAAGCACAACTGAAGGTGATATACGGATACAGCGCTTTCCGAATATCATTCCAGCTGCAAATCAGGATCCTATGAATATAAATCTGCAAAACCAAAACTACTAGCTGCCCGTGCGGAAAATAGGGGCACCCAGAGTTTAGGTTAAAACAATAAACTCCAAGTCAGTCATGTGACTGGTGTGAGGACTAAAACAGTTATTTAAAGCTTTACTTTAAAAGAGAGTAATTCAAGGGACCACGCCTATAACACGGAACGGGTTTCCTCCCAATAATACCAGTGCATAGAATAAACAACGCAATACTAAATAAAGAAAAATGAAGCTGTTATGAGACCCAGGTCCCATCACACAATGCAACGCAAGCCGGAGGATAGGGTTTTCCCTTATAACAGCCAAAGCATGCTTGATACGTTTAAAACAAATCATTTGATACTATAATAAGTGTATAGTGTCAAAACAATTTCAATCATAAATATCAATCATAGGCGGCATAGCTACCATCTACTATGTCGCCATACTAGTTCTACAATTAAAACCGAATTACACGTATTGGAAATTGGATTCCGTCATGAGTCGAGGCAAGGGGCAAGCTCCTCTCCGCGTTCGAGACACTCTAGCAAATGTCCTAGGGCTACGCACTCTGGGCAACCCCTGGATCTTCAGGGCCGGTCCTCACTTATGTTAGAGGATTGGCAATTCCTGAACACACGTTTCCCGGTACTTACAGGCCTAAAATCGAGGCGCCTCATCCAACAACCACAAAGGTGAAAAGTATATAAATGTCAGGGCTGGTAAGTCACTGACACCACCAAAGCTAGAAAGAAACGTCGTGCTCTCCCTGCAGTCCGTATCCCGTTTTTGACTCATACCGAGGTGTGAGGCTCGCGAATTCACGTTATACACAAAGCTGCCACGTAGGCGTGCTTTGATCATCAACCACAAGACTTTGCTTTTCAACAGAAGCCTTAATCATTGCATCTTAGCGTGCCACACAGGCAATTCATGCCATGCGACTTATGTCCATCGATATACAACCTCTGAGCTCGTACGTCTCAGAGAAGGGCGTTAAGCAAAAGAATAAATTCTCCGCCGCCAAACAGATGTATATTTAATAGAAATCAATCAACATAGAATAAAATCCAATGTCAGACACACAATCCATTTACAAGTCCGTTTTGGGTCTGAATGAAACCGGAGGCACTTTCCTCGCATATCCATCCATCTCCAAGTACGTCTGGACGACCACCAACTATTTCCATCCTCTTGGGTGTACTGCCCAATCAGGATCGTCAGTGATTATCCAAACGATGTGAAGACTTCCGGTCTTCAACCACCGTCTTCATCTTCGACTTATCGTCGAATCGGTTATTCAGAATGGGTATAAACCCGGCCTTTCCGAACAACCCGCGTATATTAAAAACAAATGTTACACAAACACAACATACGCCTCATTCCAATTCTGAATATTCTGTTATTTAAATATTCACATCTTTTGGGGAAAATTCCCATTAATTTTATTCAAGATAAATTCTTTAAAATTTATCCTTTAATCTTCCTTTGGATGTCGTTTCAAACCAAATTATGGTTTTCCCAAACTAGTCGAGATTAGCGAACCACACCGAAGTAATTATTTATTTTGTTTCCCAATCCCAACCTATTCATCCCATGAAGCAAAACTGGTAATACTCCATGACTAACACCACGGTGTTATCGGTAAAATTAATTACCATTTCACGTTCAAATCTAATTAAAGATTTAACTATCGCTTTGGAGTAAAACTGGTGATACTCCATTCACGCTCATTTGCCAAATTTGATAACTTAAATTATCAATTCACATTTCAATCTAATTGCAGATTCATTAAAACTCCTTTTATTGGGTTAAAGAACTAATGTCATTTAAAACACAGTTCACGACAAACCCAAATCACATTCTATTTATCATCGGGTTAAAGAACTAGTGTTGTTTAAAACACAGTTCACGATAAACCCACAAATCAATTCTAGTTCAATTTAAATAAAATATATTAGGAATTCCGATTATTTAAAACCCCTTTTTAAATCTAATTTATTTATTTAAAAAAAATCGGGTTTTAAATTTAGTTCAATCTAGTTCATTTCGATAAAAATCTATTTTTATCTTTTCAAATATGGAGTTTTTCATCCCAAATTTTCCCAAATCATTTCTTATGATTTTACACAAATTATTACTATTTTTTTTAATAATTTTATCAAGGTCCGTACAGTCGATTTCCAACAATGGCCATCGAACTGCACTTACAGCGACCTTTTTCAAATTTGATTTGGACGTAACTCCAAATCCAACCGTTAGATTTCAAATTTCTAATATTCGTTAGAAAGCTCTTTTCGATACGAACCCAACGGTTCCGGTTTTAGGAGAATCCGACGGTCGGATCTCCCGTAATGTCCGTTTGAAATAAATGGTCGAAATTCACGAACTGCCGCGGCGCGGCGCGTTCTATTCAGGCCATTATATTATATATATAATATATATTTCATCGATTTCTATTTAAAACGAATTATATAATTAGTTTTGAATTCGTTTCAAAAACAATTTCAACCTTTATTTCAAACTCAAATCAAAATTGAATTTTCTATCCTAAATCCTTTTTACTTTCATTTCTATTTGATTCAGATTCAAATCGATTTTAATTCGATTCGAATTCATTTCCTTTTTAATTCAATTCGATTCGAATTCGTTTTCTTTTCTTTTCAATTCAATTCAAATTCGTTTTCTATTCAATTCAAATCAAATTCGTTATATATTCAATTGAAATCAAATTCGTTTTATATTCAATTCGAATTCATTTCCTTTTCTATTCAAATTCAATTCATTTTCTATTCAAATCGAATTCATTTTCTATTCTGTTCAAATTCAATTCATTTCGAAATCGTTTTATATTCAATTCATTTCGGAATCGTTTTATATTCAATTCATTTCGAAATCGTTTTATATTCAATTCATTTCGAAATCGTTTTATATTCAATTCATTTCGAAATCGTTTTATATTCAATTCATTTCGAAATCGTTTTATATTCAATTCATTTCGAAATCGTTTTATATTCAATTCATTTCGAAATCGTTTTATATTCAATTCATTTCGGAATCGTTTTATATTCAATTCATTTCGAAATCGTTTTATATTCAATTCATTTCGAAATCGTTTTATATTCAATTCATTTCGAAATCGTTTTATATTCAATTCATTTCGAAATCGTTTTATATTCAATTCATTTCGAAATCGTTTTATATTCAATTCATTTCGAAATCGTTTTATATTCAATTCATTTCGAAATCGTTTTATATTCAATTCATTTCGAAATCGTTTTATATTCAATTCATTTCGAAATGAATAAAATCGATATAAATATCGTTCACGTCAAAATGGCGTTAATCTAACCAATACGGCTCCATATATTTCTATTTTCAAATATTCTATTTCAAATATTTCTTTTTCAAATATTCTATTCAACAAATGAGTATTTATTTTTGTCAACACACGACTAATCTCAACGAATGAGTACTGTCCACGTTTGACTATTTTTGTTAAATTATTTCGTTCAACACATGACTAATCTCAACGGATGAGTACAGTCAACACATGAACCTTTATTTTATAGTGGTAAAGATATAAATTTTATTGTTAAAATATTTCGTTCAACACATGACTAATCTCAACGGATGAGTACAGTCAACACATGAACCTTTATTTTATAGTATTCTTTATCTTCTAAATTGGAATGAGGCCCAATCAATCACCATATAATGTTAATTATATGGATTTTCATACATCACACGTATATAATAGCTTTGAAAAATAATCAACCTTCAACCAAAGTGCACTACACTGTATAAGCATCAAATATAGATATCTAACGCTTATAACAGCCTGTCAGTCAATCGATCGACATATTTAATCAATCAGGATGAGTGAACTTCAAATTTCATCCCAACACCCGTGTGGGGTTTCAAACAATCAAACACAGATTTTAGTTGTGCAGTTGGGCGATGTGTAAAATTTATCGACCCAATCAATGTCCTTCAAATAGGTGTACATAAACAAACCGTCCGGTTTGTAAATGAATATTTTATTTTATTTCACTTTCATTATATTCATATTCACGTTAAAAATTATATTTTTAACGACAAAACATTTTATTTTAACATATGAATTTCTATTCAGTTCATTCTTTAAATAAAATGATATTTTTATTTTCTAACTTATTTTAGAAAATTTCGGCAGCATAACGGCACGATACTAGAAACGGGACAAGGCCTAGCCTTATCCCCGGTCTAGTGAAGGCCCACGCCATTCACACATCAATCAAATCAATTTTATTTCACCAAACAATTCAATTCAAACCACACAGTCTAACCAACTACAAAACCAAATAATTAAACAAACAAGTCATCCATGGTCTGTGGATGACGGGTGTCGGGTACTACTAAACACCGTCTGCATCCTAGTATATATATATATATAACTAGAAAAAGAAATTAAAGAGTGAGGAATTCTCACCGATAGCTATCCAACTTCACGACACTTCATTTATAGAAATCTTCGCCATTCCCGCCTTTTGTCGCTTTCGTTGCCCGTAGCCACTACATATGTAAAAATCGAATTTTTACTTCGCTATTCAATATATAAAAACCGAATTTTTATTTTCGCTATTCAATATATAAAAATCAAATTTTTATTATCCCGCTATATGGATAAAAATTATATTTTTACATCGTTATCATATAGTTAAAAATTCAATTTTTACAACGCTATTCTCTATATAAAAATCCAATTTTTACTTTCGTTGAATAATCAAATTTTTAAGCAATGAAAAATCAAATTTTTATCCTCCAAAAATCATGTCTTTTTTTTATAACTAAAAACCTTATCTTTACTAAGATAAAAATCCTTTCTTTTCTAACGAAAAAAATTTAATCTTTCTTTAACAAGATTCCTATCTTTCTGCATATAAAAATTCTAACTTCCTCATATAAAAATTCCAACTTTCTGCATATAAAAATTCTAAGATTTTTGTTTTCTTTTATTAAATAAAATTAGAAAATAAATAAATAAAATAAAATAAAAACAGACAAACTTACTGTGCTTTGTGCTGGACTTGGGGGGGTGGGAGAATGGTGCGCCAGAGGTCGTGGAGGGGCAGCAGGAGGTCTCGACAGGCGGTGGCGTTCACTTCAGGGGGGGGGGTCTCGGGAGTCACGCAGCAGGCTTCGACGAGGGGGGGGGGCTTCGCGGTTGTCGCGCCACTGGGGGGGGGGGGTCTTCGCGTCGCCTCTGGCGCCTGGGGGGTGTTCGTGGTCACGAGAAGGGTCGGAGGGTGGAGAGAGAAGGCGGAGGGAGGAAAAAGGGCTAGGCCGCGAGAGGGGAAAGGGTGTGGAGGTGGTGCGCCTCCGGCGGGCGATGATCGGTGGAGCGGAGGGCGATTGGGGAGGAAGGCTTCGTCGTTTTTTTCTTTCTTTCTTTTTTTCTTTTCCTGAATGATTGAAAACGAGAAGGGGGGGCAGAAGGTAATAGGGGGAGATATATATATATATATATATATATATATTTTATTATTTAATCCCAATAGGTTGACTTTTACATACGACCTCTAAATGAGGACCACCGCGTGTCGTCCATAGCTAATTACTCCCATTCCGAACACAATGGGATATGTATCGTAAGCTGATTCGATTAGTTTTCGTCAAAATCAACATATAACTCTATATATTGAATTTGAACGCGCATTTCAATTTACTGGGGTCACATACGAACTCTAAAAATTCCCGAAAAATATTTTCTAGCTTCGTATTGACGATACGGTCCTAACAAAACTATTTTCGTCGAATTCTGAGACCGTTTGAAAAATGGCCATTTTCCAGTCGATTAAAATCAACTAAAACTGGTCAAACGCGTTTTCCTTTGCCACGCTCACCTATTGATTCAAAAAATCACGAAATTTGGAATCTAGCAATAATTTGACATCATGGACCCAACAAAAGTGGTTTCGTCGAAATCCGAGGTCGTTTGCAAAATTTCTATTTTTAAGGGCCTGAATTCCATAGCGACTATTCAGAATTTTCAACTGGGCATATCTTTTGATTCCCGCTATGAAATTTTGATTTTTCGGATTCGTTGGAAAGATATCCCCAATTAGATCCTAATGTTTTTGGTTTCACTAAAATCCGGATTGTTTTGCACCCAGAACATTCAATTGAAGTTTGAAATCGAATTATCGAACTACCGCGCCATTTTCAATTCTATTTATAATTATTTATATTCTAACGACGACGTATATAAATATATTCGTTCTAAATATATTCCAAATAAATTTCTCGTCGATATTATTTAAAATATTCCATTTTAAATATTCAAAATTCGCTAAAATAAAATTTTTAAACTGGTTCAGATTTTCCGGGTTATTACAGTCGTCTTCTGTCATCCCTAACTAAGCCGTTGAAAATTGCATCAAACTACTGATAGAAAATACTGCTGCTATTTTTCGTTGCAAATCCAAGCAGAATACCGACGAATATTTATCGAAGCTATTTTGCGATAGAATTTCAACAGATTTGCAAGAGTTGAAAATATTAGTTTATTTTAATAATTATTTAAAAATGATATCTAGTATTCAATAATTAATTATAAATAATTGTATTTAATATTTACAGTTGATAATTATAGTTGATACTTATATTTTATAATTATAGTTGATAATTATATTTATGTTTAGAAAATTTTAAAAATTTGAAATCATCTTGAATAAATTTGAAATAAATCATAAAGTTTATAAAACCAAATATTGTTTGGCATGAAACAACCAAAATTTCTAAACTTTAAAATATTGAAAAATTTCATTTAATAGTTTAATTTAAATTGTATAGTACTTCATATTCTAATTTTAAAACTTTCTATAAATTCTGACTAAGATAAATTATAATTTTTTAAACGTTGGCTTTGTAGGTGAAATTTTGGCTCTAACGTGTGAAACTTTTAGCCCCATCGTTTGGGTTTTATACAAGTCTCGCAACCCATTATTGATTTATATTTATTTATTCCCATATCTAAAAAGTTCGATCGCAATCTCAAACCTAGTCTCTAATTCTAAACATATCAACACTGCCGCCACTCTTGGTCGAAGAAAACGTTACCTCTACTCCCGATCTTACTTCCATCTAGGCATGTCTGATCTGATTCTAACCCTTTTACCCATCCCATTCACCCTATTATCAAAAGGGTTAGGTTTGACCCTTTTTGTTTTCTAACCCATCCCACTTCAACCAACAAAACAACCATTCTAAAATCAACGCAACCTTTTTACCCTAATTTACCCCAAATCTGCAAAACATCGTAACCCAAGATTTCGAATCACGATAAAGAAAAAAAATGTTTCCTCTGATCTTCTCTTCTTTCATTGTTTGAAAATCGCCGACTTTGTTCGAAATATTACGTTGCCTTCGATCTCCCAGCAATCTACGATTACACTGCCTTTGAAATGGTTACGATTAAGCTACCTTCGCCGGCTTTGAAAATCGCCGACTTCGTTGCTTGATACACGTAAGTCCAGTTGTAGTTTGTTTTAGTTATTGTTATTGTTTTTGTTTGTAAATGTTTTTAAGTTTTAATTTTGGTTGTTTTTGTTTCTGGACAGTCAACCAGTAAACGACAGCTAGAAAAGGAGAACGGGTATAAGATTTCTTAAACTCGTGGGTAAGATAATCCTTTTTGTTGTACAAGTAGAAGGTTTCTTAAACTCGCTAGTTCCAAGATTTCATGTTTGCAACAAGTTATGTAATTTATGCACGTTTGGTATTTCCCAAATTTATCTTACTCAGTAACAGTAAATAAAACTGTTTAGAGATATTTTCCAAATTCATCTTACTTATTATTCCAAATTCCCATGATATTTTAAGATGTGTAAATGGTTAATTGACCTTATTATATCTATTATATTATGTGAAAGAACAATATTTCTCTCATGACCTTTCGGTTCCAGTTTTGTTAAAAAAATAGCACTGCCACCTGTATGATGACTAGATCTAACGGTTTACATCCTTTCGCGTTTTCCATGTAAAGCTTCCTTCCATCCTTTCACTACGCCCTACCATTTCCTCTTGCTCCTTTCGCCTGCGTCGTCCAAAAAATATCGACCTCCCGGCTTCTTGATCGATGGAATCTCCTTCTGTTTTTCCTCTCCACCGCCTCTAGCCATAGCAATGGGAAGCCCTGCAGGTCAGCTGACCTAATTAGTTTGGATTCGTTTTTTCTTCGATTTAAATTCTCCTTCTCAGCTTTTTTTCCTACGTGTAAATTGATTGCTTAATTATAGTCCAATTCCTATAGATCACTTATTGAAATTGTCGTTATGGTTCTTATGTATGTTGGTTGATTTGAATGATCATTCCTAATTTTGGTTTGCAGTAAATAAACCGATAACTTAATTCATGAAACAGTTCCTATTGATTACTCATTGAACTTACTGCTATGTTGTAACAACCCGGGAATGAGAGCCAGTTTAAAAATTTTATTTTCGCAATTTTAGCGAATTTTGAATATTTAAAATGAATTATTTTAAATAATATCGACGAGAAATTTATTTTGAATATAATTCTAACGTATATATTATATACGTCGTTGTTAGAATATAAATATTTATTTATAATTATAAATAGAATTAAAAATGGCGCGGTAGTTCGATAATTCGATTTCAAACTTCAATTGAATGTACCGGGTGCAAAATAAACCGGATTTTAGTGAAACCAAAAATAATAGGATGTAATTGAGAATATCTTTCCAACGAATCCGAAAAATCAAAATTTCATAGCGGGGATCAAAAGATATGTCCAGTTGAAAATTCTGAATAGTCGCTATGGAATTCAGGCCCTTAAAAATAACCATTTTGCAAACGACCTTGGATTTCGACGAAACCACTTTTGTTGGATCCGTGATGTCAAATTATTGCTAGATTCCAAATTTCATAATTTTTCGAATTAATATGTGAGCGTGGCAAAGGAAAACGCGTTTGACCAGTTTCAGTTGATTTTAATCGACTGGAAAATGGCCATTTTTCCAACGGTCTCAGAATTCGATGAAACTAGTTTTGTTAGGACCGTATCGTCAATACGAAGTTAGAAAATATTTTTCTGGAATTTTTAGAGTTCGTATGTGACCCCAGTAAATTGAAATGCATGTTTAAAATAGAATATATAGATTTAAATGTAAATTCAACGGAAACTGATCGAAACAATCGAATCAGCTTACAATACATATCCCATTGTGTTCGGAATGGTGGTAATTAGCTATGGACAACAGGCGGTGGGTCTCGTTTTGAGGTCGAAATGAAAAGTCAACTTTAAGGGGACAATTAAATAATTAAAATATTATAAACTATATATTCTCTCACCTCTCCCTCCCTCTTTCTTCTTTACAGTCAAATGAATAAAAAAAACTGCTAAACCCTAGAAGGGCGCCGCCCTCTACCAGACCATCATCGCCGGAGGCGGCGGACCCCTCCTCCCTTAGGTGGCGCACCCGCTCCGTTCTCCCTCCCCTCCCTTTCCTCTGGCGCAAGCTCCGACGCTCGAACCCCCACATCGAAGGAGCCCACCTCCTGGTGCCCAAGCCCTGTCGTGCCACGCCACCATCGCCTCCACCCTCGCCACCTCCTCCTCGACGCTCCCCTCCGCCTCTCGATCCTCCTCCCCTCTTCTATTCCAGACCGCAAGCACCCCACCACCAACCCGACGCGACGAACCCCTTCTTCCCCTTCTGCGCCTTCTTCTCTTCCCTCTTTCGATTTGAACAACCCCAAGGCTGAAAAAAAAAGACTGTAAGTTTTTACTTTCTTTAATTTATTTTATTTATTAAGGGTAATCAGTTTTATCTTTATTTACGTGAGCGAACAATAAAAATGAGGTTTTTATCGCTTCGAAGAATAAACTACAAAGCTCGGATTTTTATTTTTGAAAAGTATATTTTTATACATACATGAAGAGTTTTTAAATAAAAGAAATGATTTTTCTATATGCATGCACCGAATAAAAATATAATTTTTATATTGTAGAAAGGATAAAAATATAATTTTTATATAATAGAGAAGTATAAAAATATGATTTTTATACTAGTGGCATATCAAAAGTACTATTTTTTATATAAAGTATAAGTATTGAAAATATGATCTTTATATTTAAAAAGGCGAAATCTTTATATTTGAAAAGGCGAGATCTTTATATAGAGAATAGCGTGATAAAAATATAATCTTTTTATTTTTGAAAAGGCGAAATTTTTATCTATATAGTAGCGGTGTAAAAATAATTTTTTTATCTATATAGTAGCGATGTAAAAATAGAATTTTTATCTATGTAGTAGTAGTATAAAAATATAATTTTTATATACATAGCAACAATATAAAGATGTGATTTTTATATATGTAGTGGCTACGGGCAACGAAAGTAACAAAAGGCGAGAACAGTGATGATTCCCTACATTGAAGTGTCGTGGAGTTGGGATAGCTTTGGTGAGAACTTCTCACCTTTTAAATTTCTTTTTCTAGTTATATTATAATATATACTAGGATGCATACGGTGTTTAGTAGCACCCGACACCATCGTCCACAGACCATGGACTTGTTTGTTTGGTTGTGTAGTTGGTTTGATTATTTGATTTGAATTTGATTGTTTGGTGAAATGAAATGGATTTGATTGATATGTGTATGGCGTGGGCCATTATTAGACCGGGGATAAGGCTAGGCCTTGTCCCGTTTCTAGTATCGTGCCGTTATGCCGCCGAAATTTTCTAAAATAAGTTAGAAAAATAAAGATATCATTTTATTTAATAAATGAACCGAATATAATATTCATAGGTTGAATAAAATAATTTGGTTGTTAAAAATATAATTTTTAACGTGAATGTTAATAAATAAATATTCATTTACAAACCGGACGGTTTATTTATGTACACTGATTTGACTGACATTGATTGGGACGATAAATTTTACACATCGCCCAACTGCACAAATAAAATCTGTGTTTGTTGATTTGAAACCGCACACTGGTATTGGGATAAAATACGGCATACACTAATCCCAATAATTAGTTGTAAGTCGATCGATTGATTGACAGGCTGTTATAAGCGTTAGATATCTATATTTGATGCTTATACAGTGTAGTGCACTTTGGATGATGGTTGATTATTTATCGTTGCTATTATATACATGTGTTGTATGGAATCCATATAGTTAATGCTATATAGTGATTGATTGGGCCTCATTCCAATGTAGAAAATAAAGAATATTATAAAATAAAGGTTCATGTGTTGACCGTACTCATCCGTTGAGATTAGTCATGTGTTGAACGAAATATTTTAACAATAAAATTTACATCTTTAATATTATAAAATAAAGGTTCATGTGTTGACCATACTCATTCGTTGAGATTAGTCATGTGTTGAACGAAATATTTTAACAATAAAATTTACATCTTTATCATATATAAAATTAGAAACTAATTGGAAAATAGATAAGATGAGTGGTCTCCTGGATATTGATCTGATGTTGGTTTCGGCCTTCGGGGTTAATATTCAGGGAATCGTTCTCTTACTAATTTACGGTTGGAGTCTGATTTGAAATCAAACGATAGATACCATAATTTTTATAAAATATATTAAATAACCAAATTAGTCACACGTGGACACTACTCATTCGTTGAGATTAGTCATGTGTTGACAAAAATATAGAGTCATGTATTGAAAGAAATATAGATTCATTTGTTGAATAGAATAACGAAGTTATTGAAAAATATAAAGCCGTGTTGATTAGAGATGCGCTATTTTGACGCAAACGATATTTATATCGATTATATTCGTTTTTTATAATGAATATTGAAAAGAGATATTGAAAATCGAATATTTATAACAGGAAAACGAATTTGATTTGAATTGAATAGAAAACGAATTTGATTTGAATTGAATAGAAAACGAATTTGATTTGAATTTGAATTGGAGGTTGAAATTATTTTTGAAACAAATATGAATCTATTTATAAAATTCGTTTTAAATAGAAATCGACGAAATATATATTATATATATAATATAATGGCCTGAATAGAACGCGACGCGCCGCGGCAGTTCGTAAATTTCGACCATTGACTTCGAACGGACAATACGGGAGATCCGACCATCGGATTCTCCTAAAACCAGAACCGTTGGGTTCGTATCGAAAAGAGCTTTCTAATGAACATTAGAAATTTGAAATCTAACGGTTGGATTTGGAGATACGTCCAAATCAAATTTTGAAAAGGTCGCTGTAAGTGCAGTTCGATGGCCGTTGATGGAAATCTACTGTATGGGCCTTGATAAAATTATTAAAAATAGTAATAATTTATGTAAAATCATAAGAAATGACATGGGAAAAATTGGGATGAAAAACTCCATATTTGAAAAGATAAAAATAGATTTTAATCGAAATGAACTAGTTTCAAACTAAAATTAAACCCATTTATTTTTAAATAAATAAATTGGATTTGAAATGGATTTTAAATAGAATTGATTTGTGGGTTTATCGTGAACGGTGTTTTAAATAACATTAGTTCTTTAACCCGATATAAATTGAATGTGATTTGGATTTATTGTGAACTGTGTTTTAAACGACATTAGTTCTTTAACCCAGTAAAAGGGGTTTTAATGAATCTTTGATTATATTGAAACGTGGATTGATAATATAAATTATCAAATCTAGGAAAGGATCGAGGATGGAGTATCGCCAGTTTTGCTCCAAGCGATAGTTAAATCTTTAATTAGATTTGAACGTGGAATGGTAATTAATTTTACCGATAACACCGTGGTGTTAGATATGGAGTATTACCAGTTTTTCTTCATGGGATGAATAGGTTGGGATTGGGAAATAAAATAAATAATTATTTCGGTGTGGTTCGCTAATCTCGACTAGTTTGGAAAACCATAATTTGGTTTGAAATGGCATCCAAAGGAAGATTAAAGGATAAATTTTAAAGAATTTATCTTGGATAAAATTAATGGGAACCTTTCCTTAAGAATGTGAAATTTAGAAACTAGCTGTAGGTTAGTTAAGAAGAATGGTTTCCTGGGTATTGATCTGATGTTGGTTTCGGCCTTCGGGGTTAATATTTGGGGAATTGCTCTCTTACTAATTTACGGTTAGTGACTAATGAATTGGAATGAGGCGTATGTTGTGTTTGTGTAACATTTGTTTTTAATATACGCGGGTTGTTGGAAAGGCCGGGTTTATACCCATTCTGAATAACCGATTCGACGATAAGTCGAAGATGATGACGGTGGTCGAAGACCGGAAGTCTTCACATCGTTTGGATAATTACTGATGATCCTGATTGGGCTGTACACCCAAGAGGATGGAAATAGTTGGTGGTCGTCCAGACGTACTGGGAGATCGATGGATATGCGAGGAAAGTGCCTCCGGTTTCGTTCAGACCCAGAACGAACTTGTAAATGGATTGTTTGTCTGACATTGGACTTTATTCTGTGTTGATTGATCTTTATTAAATATACATCTGTTTGGCGGCGGAGAATTTATTCTGTTGCTTAACGCCCTTCTCTGAGACGTACGAGCTCAGAGGTTGTATATCGATGGACATCGGTCGCATGGCATGAATTGCCTGTGTGGCACGCTTAAGTGGCAATTGATCAAGGCTTCTGTTGAAAAGCAAAGTCTTGTGGTTGATGATCAAAGCACGGCCTTTGTGGCGTAGCTTTGTGTATAACGTGAATTCGCGAGCCTCACACCTCGGTATGAGTTAAAAATGGGATAAGGACTGCGGGGAGAGCAAGACGTTTCTTTCTAGCTTTGGTGGCGTCAGTGACTTACCAGCCCTGACATTTATATACTTTTCACCTATGTGGTTGTTGGATGAGGCGCCTCGATTTTAGGTCTGTAAGGACCGGGAAACGTGTGTTCAGGAATAATTAATCCTCAAACGTAAGAGAGGACCGACCCTGAAGATCCAAGGATTGCCCAGAGTGTGTAGTCCTGGGACATTTGCTAGAGTGTCTCGAAAGCGGAGAGGAGCTTGCCTCTTGCCTCGACTCATGACAGAAATCCAATTTCCAATACGTGTATTTCGGTTTTATTTGTACAGCCTAGTATGGTGACATAGTGGGATGGGGCGCTTATGCCGTCTATGATTGATATTTATGATTGAAATTGTTTTGACACTATACACTTATTATAGTATCAAATGATTTGTTTTAAACGTACCAAGCATGTTTGGCTATTATAATGGAAAACCCTATCCTCCGGCTTGCGTTGCATTGTGTGATGGGATATGGGTCTTATAATAGCTTCATTTTTCGAAAAAGCATTGCATTGTTTATCCTATACACTGGTATTCTTGGGAGGAAACCCGTTCCGTGTTATACGGCGTGGTCCCTTGAATTACTCTCTTTTAAAGTAAAGTTTTAAATAACTGTTTTAGTTCTCACACAAGTCACATGACTGACCTGGAGTTTATTGTTTTAACCTAAACTCTGGGTGCCCCTATTTTCGACACGGGCAGCTAGTAGTTTTGGTTTTGCAGATTTATATTCACAGGATCCTGGTTTACAGCTGGAATGATATCCGGAAAGCTTTGTATCCGTATATCACCTTCAGTTGTGCTTTGTATTATTTTCCGCTGCTGTGTAATTTATTGTAATCTCTGATATTTATGAATGTATATTTATTCATACTATGTATATTCTTGTATTCTGATGGAATTGTTGTAATAAGCTATGAAATGTTCTTCCGTCTGCGTTCTATTTTGTCGTGTTCTCCAAGTATCCGCTCTTTCCTTCACGGGGAAGTAACGGGTTCTTACATATGTTTTTATGTTTCTTTTCCAGGTTTAAATTATCACGGTTGATTAAGGTTTGGTTTGTATAATCTGATTACTTAATTACAAGTTTGATTCCTACTGCTTTCTCATAGAAATTGTTGTTGCATTTCTTGCATTCATTTGTATTACCGATTCATAAACTTCATTATGGGGAAGGTAAAGTCATGAGTATTCATAGTTGTAATAGGTCCTTTAGAGTAGATTTGAATGCCATTCCTTTTTATAGTAGTTACTTGGTTACAAAATGTAGTGGTTTATTCCTTTCGTTAAAATACCATGTCTATAGTTCATTTTTCTTGCTTTTCTTATATCATTTTCATCGTGGTTCTACGTCAAATCTATACGACTTCTTAGGTGTTTGATTGTGGCTTGGAGTTTGGTTCAAATAAATCAATTATGATATATTGATAGATTTAGGAATGTAAATAACCACAATATAACTAACCATGGTAAGAATGAGAATGTAACACCCCACCTCCGCTAGGGTCACTCACAAAGGGAATGCACTAGCTTTGGTGGAGCATTATCTAGGTAAACATACACAGAAATATTATAAGACAAAACATATAAAACAGCGGAAGAAGAACCAAATTTCATTGCTTTAAAATCTAGAAAGGTCTAAAGCCTTTTACATCAAAATGCTATTAAAAATCCATTACATTGAAATCTGTCTTGCAAATGTAAAAAAGCATAAAACCATAGTTATAAATCATTCCCCAATAAAGCAGCAAAGCAAGCCATAGCCAAGGGCAATCCAAGCCTTCATGAAATAGCCTTGGAGCTGGGTAAGATCCGAACTAAGCTGTGTTCCCACCCTGTGAACCTGGGGGGGAAACGGAAGAAAAAGAGGCGAAACAAACTGGGTCAGTCATAAAGACTGAGTAAGTCCTAGTGACTTTCAGCATAAAAACAGGTAAAGATAACATGGCATGAATACAGAAAGTAAACATAAGCATGGGGACAAGATAAGCTACAGTCACGATAACTAAGAATAACATCATAGGATTTCTGTCATGTATAACATTGCAAGGTTCCTGCTCAGGACGAACTAAGTATAGTTTTGCACGATTTCTATTAAGCATCGCAAGATTCATCTGCTTTACCATTAAAACGATATCTATTTGCTCTGATTTCCTAAATTCTCTGCACCAACTGTACTAGTATCCCAACCCGTATCATCCTTTCCATGTATATGTACATTCCCTTGCCGTATATCGTACGGGTTTTATCACGTATTTCTATACTACTTCAACGTAGTGCCATCATTCTTGAAATCGTTTGGACCGCCACCCATGTTCTGGCTAGGTTTCCTTATCATGAGCTATCGCGTGTTCAACTAGGATTTATGCCACCTAGGACCACTAGGGATTATGCTACCTATTGAACGTTTTCTAGATTCGATTAGGGTTTATGCCACCTAGGACCACTAGGGATTACGCTACCTAACGAATTCCACGTAACGATCTACTAATCGATCGGCTCCCTACAAGTCCTAGCTCGTTCATGTGTCTGTGTCATATGGCCCAATCATGAAATGTAGTCACCTGTGCTAGGTCCACCATAGGGTGTATCAAGCCCTATGGTGCCAACCATCGACACGAATCAAGCACGCACAGATAAACCTACTGATGCCCAATGCCTGCTTTTTCTGCTCCGGAGTGTGTGCACGCCCGCACTCCGTTAGAACCTACATTGGCGCACCCACACAGCCGTCGTTCTAGTCGCTTACAATCAGCCCAGCAATCGTGCCCCACCCTGCATAGTTCCAGGGTACCTTGATACATCTAGTGGGTTACTGCTGAAACGGACCGCGTAACTAGGGTTTCCGTCTAGTAGGTTAAGTGTTGTCATTTAATTTCGAGATTTAACCCCATCGGTCTAGCATGTCAAGTTGGTTAAGTGTTGTCATTCAAGTTCGTGACTTAACCCTACGAATCATGTGTCAAGTTGGTTAAGTATATTCAAGCAGTTCATGACTTAACCTTATCAAATCATCATGTTAAATTGGTTAAGTATATTCAAGCGGTTCAGGACTTAATCCTATCAAGTCATTGTGTCAAATTGGTTAAGTATATTCAAGCGGTTCATGACTTAACCCTATCAAGTCATCGTGTCAAATTGGTTAAGTATATTCAAGCGGTTCATGACTTAACCCTATCAAGTCATCGTGTCAAATTGGTTAAGTATATTCAAGCGGTTCATGACTTAACCCTATCAAATCATCGTGTTAAATTGGTTAAGTATATTCAACTGGTTCATGACTTAACCCTAACATGTGGCATTAATTCATTAATGCACTTCAACCTCTCACATTAGACTAACTGTTGTGGTTACTGGATAAATTCCATAGCGACCTTTCTGAAAATTCATTTGGCCATAACTTTTGCTTTCCACTATGAAACTTCGATTTTTCAGATTCGTTAGAAAGGTATTCACTAACAGATTTAAATATTTTTGGTTTCGCTCAAATCCGTTTTGTTTTTCACCCAGTACAGTCCGACAAAGTTTGAATTCAATTTTTGAAACTGCAGCGCCATTTCAGGCCTTGTTTATAATTAGAATTAATTATATTCGTTTTCAAACGTCGATTCAAACTCACTTTTCATTGCTATTATTTAAAATATTTATTTTAAATATTTAAAATCCATTATTTTAGCCAATTTAAAAATTTTAAATTGGTTCAGATTTTCCGGGTCGTTACAATCTCCCCCACTTAAAACTTTTCGTCCCCGAAAAGGAACAAAGTCGAAAGTGGTTTGATTAATCAACTCTACGTTCGATCTGGCTTCCATTCTCCAACTTTTCAGTTTCTGAGAATTTTCAAATTCTTCAAAAATTTGGCTAACACCCGGAATTTTCAAAAAATTTCGCCATAACCTCCTTTGTACGGGTAGAGGTTTGGAAATTTATTGGGCCGTATTAGGTACCCAATAAATCCTAATAAGCATACACATATTTATAGTGATATATTCTGGTGTTTACAGGGGAGCGTGTATTGATAATAACAACAGAGAATAAATTCTCGTCACCCTGTCAAAGCCTGAGGGAGTGTGTATTTTAAATGCTCCAGAGGATAAATCCTCGTCACCTCGTCCCGTGTGGGAAACAAATGGTCCATGTGCCGTATCTAATAACTAGAGAGATGTGGTTATTGTCAACTCTAGACCCGTGTGGGGTTTTTATTAATCTGGCAATTTTAATCGTTACAATTTAAATAGTCCGTATCAGTCATCAGTTCAACCTGTAATATATAGTCATCGCCATACAAGCCTCTCGCTCGTATGGTAAATCTTCCACCTCGTCACACAAGCTCCAAATGCTCATGTGGTATATGATGAAGTATGCCTATCTTCAGAAGTATGCCATGTATGTAGTTCAAAATTAATTGTTACTATCCTATGGCGACGCTTATTATTTTTACACACAGAATAACCAGCACTCCGCATCCAATGGCATTCACAGGAGTTGATATAATAATATTTCGCATCCAACTCATTAAGGTTTACCTATTTGTCTGGCACGCAAATAAAATCTTTACTCAACAGCTATTCCATTTACCTGTTCAAACATATATAATACACAAGTATATATTTCTATATATTTTCTACTCAGTTCAATGTGTGATATAATCGAATAAATTCTACCATTCATCCTCTTATTAATTAAATTAACTATCGTTTTAATAATTTAATTAATCAAATCTACTATCACACAACACAAACAACAATCAAATTGTTTTTAACTTTTCAAAATCATACCAATCAATTTCTATATTCTTTTAAAATCATTCAGACTATAGAATTAAAAGTGCACATCCATGGAAAGAAAATAACAACAGAATAGAGAACTAACTGGTAATGCAAAGTATGGCAAATGTACCTTGCACCGGAGTCAATCAGAGATATCCACTCGGCATCTAGGATAGGCTTTCTGAATGCTCTCCTCAGTTTCCCAAGTACAATCTCGTGGATATCCACTCCATTGCACTTTGACTAAGTGAACTTTCTTGTTCCTTAGTTCTTTGGTTTCTTTGCCGATGATCTTTAGCGGCTCTCGTCTCACAGCTAATTCAGGGGTAATTTCAATATCCTGTTAAGCTGCTTCTTCCACGATCAAGTCTGGATCATGAACGTGCTTTCGAAGTTGAGATATGTGAAATAAATCATGAACTCCAGGCAACCAATCAGGCAATTTAACCCTATAAGAGAGAGTTCCGATCTGTTCCAGAATAGAAAACAGACCAATGAATTTGGGCGCCAACTTTCCAGTCTTACCGAACCAGATAACTCCTCTCATCGGCGATACTTTCAAATATATGCAGTCGTCAACAGCAAAGGATATATCTCTTCTTCTTCTATCGGCATAGCTCTTTTGTCGGCTTTGAGCGGCGAGTAATCGCTTCTTAATAAAATCGACTTTGTCAGCAGCTTCTCGGATCATATCCGGCCCCAACACAAGTCTATTACCGAGTTCGACCCAACAAGCAGGAGATCGGCACGGTGTACCATACAACGCTTCGAATGGTGACATTGTCAGACTCGCCTGGTAGCTGTTATTATATGAGAATTCAGCCAAATGTAGATGGTCCTCCCATGATCCACCAAAATCTAGAACACAAGCCCGCAATAGATCTTCTAAAATACGATTCACCCTCTCAGTCTGACCGTCTGTCTGAGGATGATAAGCGGTGCTCAAGTTCAACTTCATTCCCAGCTCGACTTGAAATGCCTCCCAGAATTTGCTAGTGAATATTGTGTCTCTATCACTGATTATACTGAGCGGCACTCCATGTAGTCTAACTATTTCCTTGAAATATATCTGCGCCAGACTCTGAGCAGTTCTGTTGGATCTGACAGGTATGAAATGGGCGGTCTTCGTGAAGTGATCTACGATCACCCAAATACTGTCATTTACTTTTCTGGTTCTGGGCAAACCATCAATGAAGTCCATGGAAATATGTTCCCACTTCCAGCCTGGAACGTCTAGCGGTTGCAATAATCCCGCCAGTTTCTGTTGGTCGCTTTTGACTAGCTGGCAAGTAGGGCATTGGCTAACATATAAAGAAATGTCCCTCTTCATCGACCTCCACCAGAAAGCGCATTTGATGTCATTATACATTTTGCTTACTCCCGGATGGATACTAAGTTTTGACTTGTGGCATTCATCCAGTACTTCTTTTCGGAGCTTAGGAATGTTAGGAACACAAATTCGACCTTTCAGCCTTAGAATCCCCTCATTATCGACCTGAAAACTCGAGGGTTCGCCCTTCTGAATTATCTCTCTGATCTTCTGAATGAAGTGATCATCCTTCTGAAGAGCAGATATTTTATCTATCAGTGAAGTCGTGATAATAAAACTGGCGATCATTTCATTTTTTCGGCTTAACGCATCGGCCATGACATTGGCTTTCCCTGGAGTGTATATAATCTCAAAGTCATATGCTGCAAGAAACTCTAGCCACCGTTGCTGCCTCAGATTCAGGTCTTTCTGGGTGAACAGATACTTTAACGACTGGTGATCTGTAAACAGTTCAAATCTCTCACCCAGAAGATATTGTCTCCAGATTTTCAAGACAAATACTATGGCCAATAACTCAAGATCATGAGTCACGTAGTTCTTCTCGTGTGGCTTCAACTGACGGCTAGCATAAGCAATCACTTGACCCCTTTGCATTAACACTGCGCCAAGGCCTTCTCTAGAAGCGTCAGTCCAGACTTTTAAATCCTGATTGCCATCGATAATGGTTAAAACGGGAGCTGTCGTTAATCTTAACTTTAGCTCTTCAAAAGCCTCTTCACTTTCTGGAGTCCAGTTGAATTTTGAGTGCTTCTTTGAAAGCTTCGTTAAGTGACCAGATATCTTCGAAAAGTTTTTAACGAACTTCCGGTAATAACTAGCCAATCCGAGAAAACAGCGGACTTCTGTAGGGGTACTAGGCTGTTTCCAGTTTTGAATAGCCATGATTTTACTTGGATCCACAGCAATTCCTTCTTTCGATACGACATGGCCTAGAAATTTCACTTCATCTTGCCAGAATATACATTTGTAAAACTTTGCTTTCAACACATTCTTTCTGAGAATTTTCAGAACCTGTTCCAAATGCTTTTCATGTTCGACCTTTGATTTAGAGAAGATTAGAATATCGTCAATAAAAACCAGAACAAATTTATTCAAAACCCCTCCGAACACGCTATTCATCAGATCGACGAAGTAAGCTGGAGTGTTACATAAGCCGAACGACATTACTAACCACTCGTAGAATAAGTCGGGACCTCTGAATGCTATCATTGGAACACACTCTTCGGCAATTCGAAGTTGATGGAAACCTGTAGCTAGGTCCATTCGTGAAAATACTTGTGCGTCATTTAATCGATCCAACAAATCATCAATCCGCGGCAATGGATATTTATTCTTTATGGTCTGTTTGTTCAGATCACGATAATCCACACATAGACGTAGAGTACCATCAGATTTTGGGACAAACACCACTGCTGCTCCCCAATCAGAGAAACTAGGCCTGATCTGACCCTTCCATACGAGCTGTCGTGTTTGATTGTCTAATTCCTCCTTCTCTTTCAAGGACATTCTTCGAATAGCGTGAACTACCGGCCTTGCATTCGGAATTAAAGCAATTTTGAAATCTATTTCTCTCTGCGGAGGTAAGCGAACAACTTCTTCGAACACATCCGCATAGTTCTTGACGACAGGAATATCTTTGATGAGGTCAGGAATATTCTCTGTGATTTCAGGGATATTTTCTATTTGGGCTGGAGAAACATCGAGAGCTGCCCAGAAGTCTTTTCTATTAGCATTCTGACCTTCACAGGGAATGGTTATATAATCACCTGATTTAATCTTCGCCTTTACGACTCTGCCGGCTCATTTAACTTCAGCTTCATATTTGGTCAACCAGTCTAACCCCAAGATAAGATCAAACTCTTTAAAATTCATGACGACCGCGATGGTAGGAAACCGATAACGAGAAAAGGAAACCGGCACTCCACAAACCCAACTGAGATCGATGGAACCCCCAACCGGATTCTGGACAGTCATTGGTTCCTTGAGCTTCTTCAAATTCAAATCCAGCTTCTTGGCTGCATTCTTTGCAATGAAGCTTCGTGACGCGCCTATATCAAATAGTACTTTAACAGGAATGTCTTTGACAGTAAGCGTGCCTTCTAAAACATCAGCCCTTTCTTGACTAGCTGAGGGCTCGGAAGTCTCTGCTACTTCATTTATATGTACTGCTTCAGATTTCTTTGAGAGTTGGCACTCCCGTGCAATATGACCTGCTTAGCGGCACTTATGGCATCTCCTTTCCCCATGTGGGTTCTTTTGTTTCTTAGTGGGCTTAGATCCACTTTTTCTTTGTTTGTTCCACGATTTGCAACTTATCGCCAATTGTCCTTTTCTATTGCAGCTTGAGCATATAGCAGTTATTACTGGTTCTTTTTCAGATCTGGCCCTCTTTCGATTTACCTTAGGCTTTTTACTGACCTCAGACCTCGTACTGGCTTCAGGAATATCAATTTCCGACTCTTCTTTGTTACTAGAACAGACTTCCTCTTCGTCGCGCAACATACCTTTCTTATGGAGATCTTCATACTGATAAGCCATGTAAATCATTTCAGAAAAAGGAAGCTTCACATTCCTCATCGCACTATTCTGATATTTTCTTTGCAAGCCATGAATAATTCTCAGATTCTTCCTCTTTGGATCTTGAATCAGATGAGGAGCAAAGTGAGAAAGTTCATTGAATTTCTTATGATATTCTGGGATAGTCATATCACCTTGTATCAGATAAGAAAATTCGTCACATAATCGCTCAGTCACTTCAGGAGGAGTAAATCTTCCTAGGAAAATCTCTTTGAATCTATCCCAGGTGATATCACCTTCTGGATTATCTTTGATGATTGTTTCCCACCAGATTAAAGCTTCTTCTTTGAGCGCCCAAGATGCTACTAACCTTTTCTGGTCATCTCTCAGCTGGATACGCTCAAAAATTCTTTCGACAGAACTCATCCAAGCTTGAGTCTGAATTATAGATTCATTTCCCGAGAACTGTGCTCCGTTCATATTTCGATATCTCTTTAATAGAGCCTCTAGATCGGGTTCTGCATTTCTCCTGTTTCTGACACTCATTTTTCTAGTACTTCTGCAAATGGCAGATCAAGTGTCAGGTCACAGAAAAGACATTTTAAAATATAGAAACACATACTTCAAATGTAGATGTGTCTATCGAGGTGTAATTCCATTCTGCTTTACTCATACTAGGATATTACTGATCCTATCTGTATAGAGTTACCCGTCCTAGAACACTACTGGTTCTATTTCTGACGAGTTCGTTAATATGTTATCTTCCAGAACTAAGCTTAACCAAAGCTCTGATACCACGATGTGACGACCCCATTTCCCGTACAGACGGAGACAAGGGTAATCTTTGGAATATAACACAGAAATAGATAATAGCAGAACAAAATTAATTAAATACACCAGATAATGAACAATAGAATATACTGGATAAAAGTAATCATTAGAGTTACATAGTATACAGGATCATACTTAGTACAAATACAGTTCAACTATACATATATGTCTACAGCGGAAAACAAACATAATGTACAATAGGAGCTGAACATCATAAAAAGAGATAAATGATAGAATCCATCTTCAGCTCCAGCTATCCGGATAAAGCTTGCTAAACCTGAATACAAGGCTGCCCGTATAGAAAAAGGGGCACCCGAGTTTGAAAGTGAAACAAACTACGAGTCAGTCACGGGACTGGTATGAGAAATCTACTCAACACATTTAAAATATGGCTAATCACAGGACCATGCCACTTTCGTGGAACAGGTTTACTCCATTGGATTGCCAGTGCTTTAAAACAAATCATTCCTTTAAACATCGCAATGCTTTTCTAAAAATGAAGCCATTATAAGACTCAGTTCCCATCACACAATGCAACGCAAACCGGAGGATAGAGTTTTACCTTATAATGGCCAAAATATGCTTGATACGAATAAAACAAAAGCATTTGATATTATTACTAGTGTTTATATGTTTCAAAAAAAAATTCAATCATAACTATCAATCATAAACGGCATGGGTACCATATATCATGTCGCCACATATATATACAATCAAAACCGCACAGTCACGTATTTGGAAATTAAATTTCCGTCACGAACCAAGGCAAAAGATAGTCCTTACCGAATTCGAGACGCTCTAGCCCGCCCCTCAGGCAAGTACTCAGTCAAGCCTTTGGATCGTCAGGGCCGGTCCACCGATGTGGATTAAAATTCCTGAACAATGCGTTTCCCCGCCCTATGGGGCGTAGGTGAGCCAACGAATGGCTCCATCGGACCCGGATCGTCCGATCTAATCGAGGCGCCTCGCAACAGTAACAACCACATAAGTCAAACTCGTCAGGGCGTGTAAAACGACTGACGCCACTTAGAAAGAAATGCATGTCCTCCCTGAGGTTCTTCCTCCTGTTTCTGGTTCATACCGGGTGTGAGGCTCGCGATTTCACGTTATACGCAAAGCTACGCCACACAGGCGGTGCTTTGATCATCACCACAAGACTTTGCTTTTCAACAGAAGCCCTGTTTATTTGCCACTTAGGCATGCCACACTAGCAATTCATGCCATGCGCCTGATGTCCATCGATATACAACCTCTGAGCTCGTGCGTTTCAGAGAAGGGCGTTAAGCAAAAGAATAAATTCTCCCCCGCCAAACAGATGTATATTTAATAGATATCAATCAACACAGAATAAAATCCAATGTCAGACAAACAGTCCATTTACAAGTCCGTTCTGGGTCTGAACGAAACCGGAGGCACTATATACCTCGCAAACCCATCGATCACCACGTACGTCTGGACGATCACCACTCATTATCCGTATTTCAGGATGCCTCCCAATCAGGACCTCGGTTACCATCCAAACGAGGTGAAGATCTACGGTCTTCGACCACCGTCTTCATCTTCGATTTCTTATCGTCGATTCAGTTATTCAGAATGGGATAAACCCGGTCTTTCTGAGAAACTCGCGTATGAAATAAACAAGTGCAACACTAACATACACACGCATCATTTCATTTCATTAGTCACTAACTGTCAATCAGTAAGAGAACGATTTCCCAAATATTAACCCCGAAGGACGAAATCAACATCAGATCAACACCCGAGAAACCATTCGACTTAGCCAACCTTCAGTTATTTTCTATATTTCACATCCATATCGTTTATAATATTTTATAACGATTTATCGCTATTTTATTTATTTTAAAATAGCCAATTTATTCAAAACGACGCTTCGGGCCATAACGCGACCATGGCGCTGTTTTCATCAAATTTGATTTACACATATCTGAAAATATAACCGTTGGATCTTCACAAAATTTACATCATTAGAAAGATCTTTTCAAAACGAATCCAACGGTTCCAGTTTCGGGAAAATCCGACGGTCGGATCTCCCGGTATAATCGTTTGAAGTTTCGATTTCAAAATACGAACTACAGCATCGTTATTCGATTAAATATAATTATATTTATATATATATATAAATATAATCGTTTCTGGTGCCGTTTTTCTTCATATTTGAATTAAACATTCCAGACAATCCAACCGTTGGATTTTTACAAAGTTGGTGCCGTTGGAAAGATTTTTCCAAAGCGAACCCAACGGTTGCGATTTCAAGAAAATCTGATGGTCGGATCTCCTGGTATAATCGTTTGAAATCACGGTTTCAAAATAGGAACTGCAGCGTCGTTATTCGATATATTTTAATTCTATTTCTATATATATATTTATATCGATTCTTCGATTTCAAAGCTATATTCTTTTCATACATTTGATAAAAATGATATTTTTATCTAACTGTCTTCTATTTCAACACTTCGCTATATTTAACAATTCATGTATATAATAAAAATGTGATTTTTATTGTAAAACAATTCATTTCAAAACACTATTATTTTATATAATTCATATAGGTAATAAAAATAGGATTTTTATTATAAAACAATTTATTTCAAAATATGAATACCATCCAACACATGAATTTCAATTCAACGAATGAATTTCGATTCAACACATGAAGGTTTTCTATAGTTTGTATATATAGATAAAAATGTGATTTTTATATTCAAAAACACGAATACCATTCAACACATGAATTTCTATCCAACGAATGAATATCGATTCAACACATGAAGGTTTTCTATTCAACGAATAAATATAGTTTCAACAAATGAAAATAATTCAAACACATGAATATTATTCAAAATTTCGGCAGCATAACGGCATGGTAGTTAAAACCGGGACCGTCCCTAGTACGGCTCCTCGCTCTACCTTAAAACCTCGCGGTTTTTGACAATGGGGATTACGCATCTAGTTCGCACGCAGGCGGCATGTATATATTTTTCATTTCCACAAACTAATCCTATGTGGTTTCAACCAAATATTTCTCAACCACAAATGGGTATTTTCAACCACAATCAATCAATATCAACCACAAACAATTCCAATCAACCATTCGCTATCAATCAATTTTCACACCAATCACAACCAATAAATATCGTCCATGGTTTGTGGACGAGGGGCATATATATATATAGCAATTCACTTCTATTTCAACACATATATAATTTTTACAACGCATATATAACTTATACATCGAACGTACAACTTATACAACGCTTATACAAGAGGTGTACAACGCTTATATAACCCATACATCAATTATATAATTTATACATCGTCGTTTTCCATATCGTTTATAAATTAGAAATCTCACATTGGGTTTCACTCCACCAAAAATAGCAAAAGGCTCAGAAAAATATGCGGTCTCTTCTAAAATGTAGAAGACGTCCTCACGGTCCCGGTGTTTCCTGTTTCATCGAATTTCGTCAAGAAACGAAAAAGATATGATTTTTCAAAGTTTGCAACGGTTTAAAGGTGTTAAAATCAGATTAAATAAAATCAGTCGTATACCTTCCTTTTGATTCAAAACTAGGTTTTGATTCTGCGTTCAATCCGCGAAGCTAGGGGCAATCGGCCAGTACCACCGCGTAGAGCGTCGAGAGGGCTTCCAGGCGCTAGGTACCACGTTGAACTCGCACGTGGCAGGAGGGCGTGGCGGCGGGTTGAAGTCTTCGACTTCACGAGCCCGATTCTCGAGAAAGAAACGATGATAGAGGGCGAGGCTGGTACGGATGTGGAGCTCGTGGGAGGATCTACAAATTACTCCAAAGGAGCAACGTGTTTTGATGCGTGTGGAAGGAGATAAAGAGGAGGGAAGAAACGAGCGTTTTCCGCCGTTGGGTCTGGGAGTTTCGGGAAGAAGGTCGGGGAGAGAGAGAACGCGTGGACCAATAGTTTTTTATTTGTTTATATATTTTAAAAATCCGTAAATACCCCTTGTCACACACGAACACCAATCCAAGCCCAACGACTATCGTCTCTAGCGTTTTACCCCCATTCCGAACACATTGGGATATGTTTCGAACACCCATTCGAATGTTTCAGTCAGTTTTCATTCAAATTAAAATATATAACATTTAATATTCGATTTGAACGTACATTTCAATTTTCCAGGGCCACAAATTAATTCGAAAAATTCCAGAAAAATAAATCTGGCTATGTTTTGACGATAAGGTCCCAACAAAACTAGTTTCGTCGAATTCTGAGACCGTTTGCAAAAAGGCCCATTTCTGGTCGATCCAATTTAACTGTAATTGACCAAAACACGTTTTCCTTTGCCACACTCACATACTAGCTTCAAAAATTATGAAATTTGAAACCTAGCAATAACTTCACATCCCGGATCCAACAAAAGTGGTTTCGTCGAATTCCGAGGTCGTATGCAAAATGGCCAATTTCACGGGCTATACAAATTCCATAGCGACCTTTCTGAAAATTCATTTGGCCATAACTTTTGCTTTCCGCTATGAAACTTCAATTTTTCAGATTCGTTAGAAAGGTATTCACTAACAAATTTAAATATTTTTGGTTTCGCTCAAATCCGTTTTGTTTTGCACCTGGTACAGTCCGACAAAGTTTGAATTCAAATTTTGAAACTGCAGCGCCATTTCAGGCCTTGTTTATAATTAGAATTAATTATATTCTTTTTCAAACGTCGATTCAAACTCACTTTTCATTGCTATTATTTAAAATATTTATTTTAAATATTTAAAATCCATTATTTTAGCCAATTTAAAAATTTTAAATTGGTTCAGATTTTCCGGGTCGTTACAGCGTGACGCATGGCATCCGACCCGGAGCCTCTCCACCTCTATAAATACGCCATTTGAAGGATTTTCAAGGGATTTTTTTGGCACTAGTTCTTCACGATATCCACCATTTCTATGACACAAGGACTTGGTGCTTCTTAAATTAAATTAATACGTGGATTTCGTGTATAAAATCACTATCTTTTCTCCACTTCTTCATTAAAATACAAGGATGTTGTATGTGAATGAATCTTACGAATTGTAAGACATCATTGTATTTGTAATTTCTTATGATCCAAGGAACTATAAAGTGGACACAGGCTTGGTTTGAGCCGAACTAATATAAAAACCTCGTGTGTCTCCTCTAATTTACTGCTTTTTCTGCTTTTATTCTTTGTGATTGGTGATTGTGAGGATTTCACACTAAATTTGGGTGTTAGTACCAAATTTATGTCTAACATATACTATATTGGGAATCAAAGCAGAAAAACATGAAAAAGGATATGGCTTAAATCAAATCCATTATATTGACAAAATACTTGATAAGTTCAAGCATCTTAACATAAAGAATGCTAGTACTCCAGTAGACTCTAGTTTAAAAATGCAAGAAAATAAAGGTCGAATCATTGCTCAACTAGAGTATGCTAGTGCCATTGGAAACCTAATGTACGTCATATATTGCACAAGACCAGATATAGCTTTCGCTGTTAATATGATGTCAAGGTTTACATCTAAACCTAACACACATCATTGGAAAGTAATTAATAGAATCTTTGTATACCTCAAAAGCATAAAAGATTTGAAATCAGTTTATTCTGATTATCCAAGTGTGCTAGAAGGTTATTGTGATGCAAGTTAGATGTCTAGTACCAATGAAAGCCTATTAACATCTAGTTGGATATTCTCACTAGATGCAGGGGACATAAGTTGGGCATCCAAGAAACAAACACGCATAGCACATTCGACTATGGAATCAGAATTTATAGCCCTTAGCGCCACAGCTAAAGAGGGAGAGTGGTTACAAGATTTGTTATTAGACGTTGAATTATGGCCACACTTGTTATCTGCTATCTCTATTTATTGTGATAGTTCAGCGACCTTGTATAGAGCATATAGCGATGTTTATAATGGAAAATCTAGACATATTGGTCTAAGATATACTTTTGTGAGAGATTTAATTACTAAAGGGGTGATCACCATTATATATGTATATTCCGGCGTAAACTTAGCGGATCCTCGCACTAAAGCACTTGCTAGGGACTTAGTGCAAAGTACAACGAAAAATATGGGACTTAAAATCCTAAGCGCCAGCGACGGGAACCCAACTTCAAATTAGCAAAAGCTAGTTTTCAAGTTCAATGGGTAACAAAAAGTTGTCGGTAAGCATTTAAAAGAACTAGCTTGGTTTCATATATGTTTTATTGATCAAGGCTAGTTTGTGAACAATTGCAATTAAGTAAAGGATGAGTTTATCAACTCTTAATAAAGCATAATGATGTCTTTTGGCAATTAAGACAATGTAAAGGCTATACCTATATGAACATGGAAGTGGTGTCGCTTCAATAAATGTATATGTTAGATTTATAAATGTTCATGAATTCAGGATTAGCACATAGCCGTATATAATAGTTCTAAGGTTGTGTTGATAAACTTGTGAGACCTAATAGGTAAACTTGTCTGTGTCATTTTTCGGTTTAACAATAGGAGTCTTCGTTAAATCTTCCATAAGACACTTATGACTTCGTTAAAACATTAACTAATGTACACTAATTGGAGGTCCAAATCAAAAGATACCTTCTTTTATGGATAACGTTTATCGAGAAAAAAAATTAATACACATAAATTAGTGGGGGAATGTTATATAATTTGTGTGTATGATGGAGAAGTACATTGTCCCAAATTGGAAGAATAAGATGAGAATGAATGCTTATATAGTTGTGTCAAATACGATATTCAAATTGAGTAAAGCCCATAAGAACAAGTCCAACTAATTGGGCTTATACATACTAACATCTAAATAGTCATTGATGGGCACTTGTGCACTTGGGGCATCTTTGGCCTTGACATTCAATAGGCGCTCTGTTTCGATTCAAACTGAATTGAAATTCATATTCACAAACGATTGTGTCTATTTTGAACAGACGTAACTTTTTGCCAACAGTCGCCTTCTTCTCTATATATATGCCTTCTTCCAGACAGCAACTTATCTTTTTCTCCTTCGTTCTTTCTCTATTCTCACAAATATTCTCGAGCCTTGTTATATCTTGCGAACAAGTTTCCCCGCCTAAGGAAATATTGTTCTTCGAATAGTGATAACATGCCTCAAGGCTTCTGTTCTGTTCCAGTTTCCTTCTGTTGTCTCCTTACTACAGTTTAACAAATATTTGGTTCATCCATAAGAAGTTTAGATTGTTACCATGCTTAATAGATCAGTAACAGTTTAAAAGGAATTTAGAAATTAATAACATATCATAAATATTTGTACTAAACAGGTTTAAATATCAAATGTGACTATATAGTAATCCTAGATTTGTATTCAAAGTAAGAGTGCATAATGTTTATATAGTAGGAGTACATGAATTGTATTTAAGCAATATCAATTGAAGTACATTGTAAAAAAACACAACAAAAATGAGAAAAAAGTTACAGATTGTAAAAGAAATGTAACATGAATTTTGTAGATGTACATAGATATTAAGGACACGGTTTCTTAGAATATCTGAACGAAAATTATGGCCAATTTCCTATTCTCCAACAGTTATACAAAGTTGTTGGAATTCAAACATAAGTTCAACGAAATACTTGTTAATATTGAAAAAAGTGAATAAAAAATTACAAAACCAATAAATGAAACTGAGCTCATAAATATCAACTTATTATTTCATTAATATCACACCAAATTCTCACTCATCGTTTTGCATATATACTAATCAAATATATGGCTTATGATATTCTGCAGCATGCTTAGCAGACCCATGAAGATAATGCTTCTTACCATGGATGTAAAATTATGTCAACAATAATATGCCTAAATAATTTCGACTTTTAAAAAAAAAATCAAGAAAATGGACAAATATATTCTTACCTTCAGTTGGTAGATTGAGATAAGTGGTGAAAAAGTTGCACTAAATAATCCAGCAATGGCTGATGCAAAAAACCCTGTTGCAGCAATCTAGTGCAGCTATTTCCAAACCATCATAGATTTTTGATGAAGTTTAAAAGCGCAAGGCAAGTTATATTTGTCCACAACTATAGGCACAAATTATAGGAATAGTTATGACTAACAAACATATTTGTCTGAAATTGAAAATAAAATTGAACAAATAAATAAATAACCAAAAATGGAACTAAAGCAAATGTAAATCTATAGACAAATATAAGTAGCAGAGGAAGGAGTAATCTTAATTTATAATTATTGGAAATGTTTTATGTATGTTATGAATTTATTTAAAATAATTAATTGTATTACCAAGTATTTATTATTGAGCAATTAATACAATAGAGCCATTGAAAGTCATAACGATAATATATTTACATATATTGTGATGCAATTAATGCAATAGAATCGTCAAAAGTTATAATGGAAATATATTTACATATATGTAAATATTAATGAGCAGTTATTGTGATTGAATAGTAATGGTCATATATGCATGTGACCTTTTTTAGAGTTTTTACAAAAGAATAAATATATGAAATTTAATCTTGCAATGAATGATAATCAATTAACATCTATTATCATTTATCTCTTTTGAAACATGCAAATTTACATGTTAAAAATTGCAACATTTATGTACGTTCCTCTAATTTAATAATGTATTAATTGTGTCCAATTTTTCTCCTACTAACCTAGTTGATGTCACTCTTTATTTTTTCTATATAAAGAATAAGATAGAAAAAGCAACAGACATAATATTCTTGTCTTTGCTCTCTATCTCAAAAAAAAACACTCTCTTGTCTTCATTGATTTTTATATTATAAAACAAATGAGCGGTAAAAAATTTAACTGAAGTGCAAATCAAGCTCAATTCGTTGTGCAAGCGAATTGATATTAAAGAAGAAGGTTGTTTTATCCTAGAGGCGACGGCGAAAGGTACGAACTTCTTTGTACCATTTAGCAGATAGCCGAAATGTCTTCAAGAGAGCGATTTTATATGTGATTCAGCCATTAGTTTTCAACAAATTGAAGACATTCAGACAACTAATGGCATCCGCTTCCTCTGATGTTGCAAACAACACCGATGATGTCGCGCCTGCATCCCACTTGTCACTGTTGTACCTTTCAGGTTTGAAGTCTCCACTTCAAACGCTGGCAACAAAAAATGGAGTTTTTTCTGACTATGCTAAAAGTTGTCAACGCTTTATCAACCGAGAAACCACAATTGTCAGAGAAATCAAATGAAGCCGATGCAGATCAGATGGCGGTTTGGATAGAGAAATCAAACCTGTTGCAGACTTGGATTAAGTAGGACTATATATGCAGGAACTTCATCCTCAATGGCCTATGCGATGATCTGTACGATATATCAATTCAAACAAATCAACGAAGGAGATCTGGGAGGCTCTAAAGAAGAAGTATTACACCGAAGAGGAAGGCACAAATATGTATGCAGTCAGCTGCTACCTCAAATATCGGATGATGGATGATAAGTTAGTAGAGATGCAGTCTCATGAGCTTCAAAAAATAGCTCATGAGATCATCTCCAAAGCTATGACTTCAGATGAACAATTTCAAATTGCTTTAATAATTGACAAATTACCCCTAGGATGGAAAGATTTTAAGAATGTGCTGAGGCACAAGACTAAGGATGTAATAATTGACAAGTTTACCCCTAGAAAGACAGTGATTCTGAAAGACATAATGCATACCCCAGAGATAAGAAAGAATCTGGTTTCTGGCTTTCTTCTGAATAAGGCTGGCTTTACTCAAGTCATAGGGGTTGATTTGTATACCTTGCTTATAAGGGAACTTTTGTGGGAAAGGTTTATGCTTGTGAGGGTATGTTTAAGTTGAATGTTGAATTTAATAAAGTAACTAGTTCTGCTTATATGTTATGTGATTTTAATATTTGGCACTCTAGATTATGTCATGTTAACAAACGCATAAGTGACAACATGAGCACTATAGATATGATTCCCAAAATGTCAAAAACTGCTTTTTTGTGAGTTCTGTAATCAAGTTAAAATCACAAAGAAACCTCATAAGTCTATTGATAGAATAACTAAACCCTTAAACTTGATTCATTCCGATATATGTGAGCTTAATGACACTTTAGCGAGACATGGGCATCGTTATTTTATCACTTTTGTTGATGACTGTTCTGATTTCACCTATGTATACCTTATGAAAAATAAAAGTGATGCATTTGACATGTTTAAAATATTCAAAACTGAAATTGAGAATCAAGCAAATAAGAAAACTAAGAAACTTTGCAGTAATAGAGGAACAAAATATGAATCTACTTCAACTCTGAATTTTTATAAATTACATGGCATAGTACATGAAAGAAATGCACCATATTCACCTGGAATGAACAGTAAAGCTGAAAGAAAAAATAGGACCTTCATCGGATTAGTAGTTGCCATTTTATTGAATTCTGGTGCATCAAAACACTGGAGGGGGGATATATTATTAACTGTATGCTATGTTTTGAATATAATCCCTAAATCTAGGAATAAAATTTCAGCTTATTAAATTTTAAAGAATTATAAACCCAATGGTCATACTTTAGAACTTCGGGGCGTTTAGCATATGTTCGCATTCCAGACCCTACGAGAATAAAATTAGCAAGTAGAGCATATGAATGTGTATTTATTGGATATGCAGTTAATAGCAAAGCATACATATTTTATAACGTAAATACACATAATATAATTGAATCAAATGATGCTGATTTTTATGAAACAAATTTTTCATTTAAATTAAGGAACAGTGGGGGCACATCATGTAATTTACTACATATACGAACAGAACCTAATGAACATTCTGAAAATGAACCTTGAAGAAGTAAAAGAGTAAGAACAGCAAAAGATTATAGTTCAAATTTTTGTGCTTTTACTATAGAGGAGGATCCATTAAACCTCTAAGAGGTCTTATCTTCACCAGATGCTGATTTTTGGCAAGAGGCTATAAATGATGAGATGGATTCACTGGAATCCAATAAGACTTGGCACTTAGTTGATTTACCACCTGGTTGTAAATCTATAGGCTGTAAATGGGTGCTTAAAAAAATTAAAACCTGGTGGTACTGTCGATAAATATAAAGCCCGTCTTGTAGCTAAAGGTTTTAAACAAAGAGAAAATGTAGATTTTTTTTGACACCTTTTCACCTGTAACAAGAATTACATCCATTCGAGTATTTTTCACTTGCATCTATTCATAATTTATTAACTCATCAAATGGATGTTAAAACTGCCTTTTTAAATGGTGAATTAAAAGAAAAAATTTATATGGATCAACCTGAAGGCTTTGTAGTACATGGTCGAGAACATAAAGTTTGCAAATTAGACAAATCATTATGTGGTTTAAAACAGGCCCTTAAGCAATGGCATGAAAAATTTGATAACTTAATAATCTCAAATGGTTTTAAAATTAATGAAAGTGACAAATGCATTTATTATAAATGAGAAAAAGACATTTGCACAATTATATGTTTGTATGTGGATGATTTACTCATTTTTGGATCAAACATTCATGCCATAAACATAGTTAAATCTTTATTAAGTGCCTATTTTGATATGAAAGATCTAGGTGAGGCGAGTGTAATCCTTGGTATTAAGATCACTAGGTCAGAAAAGGGACTTTCTTTGGATCAATCTCATTACATTGAGATGGTACTAAAGAAATACAATTACTTTGACTGTAAACCTACATGTACACCATAAGATCCCAGTGTAAAATCATTTAGAACATTGGTGAAGGTATAAGACATTCTGATTATGCGAGCATCATTGGCGACCTTTGGTATGCCACTGCTTGTACTAGACCCGACATTGACTATGCCATGGGATTATTGTGCAGGTTTACCAGTAGACCTAGTATAGAGCACTAGCATGCTATTGAGAGGGTCATGAGATACCTAAAACGAATAATGAGCCTTGGATTACATTATGAAAAGTTTCTAGTTGTACTTGAAGGATATTCCGATGTAAACTAAAATACTTTATCTGATGATTCAAAAGCGACCAGTAGCTATATATTTAGCATTGCTGGAGGAGCTATTTCTTGGAAATCTAAGAAACAAACTATTTTGACTCAGTCTACTATGAAGTCTAAGATGATAGCACTAGCTACAGCTAGTGAAGAAGCATAATACTTAAGAAATCTGCTAGCTGAGATTCCTTTGTGGGAAAAATCGATACCAGTTATGTTGATACATTGCGATAGTACCGCGGATATTGCAAAAGTTCAGAACCGTTATTATAACGGTAAGAGACGACAAATATGTCGTAAGCGCAACACTATTAGAGAGCTACTTTCTTCATGTACGTTAGAATGGATTACGTAAGTAGTGATGAAATTTTGGCAGATCCTTTGACGAAAGGACCGTGTAGAGAGGAAGTCCTTAATACTTATTAAATAATTGGACTATTGCCTTTAGATTGTTGAGTCACGCACAATGGTAACTCGACATAATGACTGGAGATCCCAAGAACTAGGTTCAATGAGTAAAATCAAGTTGTGTAGTAATAGTAGTTGAACATGCTATTTTTATACATTAAGAAGCATATATTCCTGAAGTGACTAGAGGATGAGTTAGTAGAAACTCTTAATGAGATCTCTTCACTATTTGGAGTTGAGTACCTGCCTTCAGGAGTTCTCTTGATAAACTCATCTATGTGAATGTGGAAATGTGGCTGTTGGCTATGAAGTTTTGGGAAACACTTTTAGAGCATTTACATGTGAAAAATTGCAACATTTTATATGTTCCTCTGATTTAATAACTGTATTAGTTTTGTCCAATTTTTCTTCCACTAACCTAGCCGAAGTTACTCTTTATTTTTTTCTATATAAAGAATAAGATAGTAAAAGCAACAGACACAACATTCTTCTCTTTTCTCTCTATCTTAAAAAAACTCTCTTTTGTTCATTGATTTTATATTATAAAACAAAAGAGCAGTAATTTTTTTGACTAAAGTGAAAATCAAGATCAATTCGCTGTGCAAGCGAATTGATATGAAAGAAGAAGGTTGTTTTATCCTTGAGGTGGCGACAAAAGGTACGAATTGCTTTGCACCATTAAGCAGATCACTGAATCATCTTGAAGAGAGCGATTTTATACGTGACTCAATCATTGGTTTTCAACAATAATACCTTCTTTTACTTCAATCAGATTGCAGTTTAAGCCATTGAATGTCTTATAGGTCAATGTAAGATTAAGAAAACTATTTGAGTTGGAGACATAGGTAAAAGAACAACGAAGCGGAGAACAAAATGGGAGGTATGTTTAAGTATCCGGATGGAATAGAGATGAGATGAGTCTGGATGGTGGTTGGTAGCAAAACCAATAGTGTTTTCTGAAATGGGATGAAGCAATATAGGACTAAACTTACGTAAGGCTAGTTCAGAAATGCTTTAAAATAGTGTAATTGTATTTCATAAGGGATGATAGTGGCAAATAAATAAGTAGTGGTTTTCTTTTCAGTTAGAAATTTAGGGTAGAGGAAATGGGAAACAAAATAAGAGAATAGTTTTGGGTATTCAATCAATCAAAGGGGACATTTTGGGGAAGAAGATGTGAGTGTAGATGGAAATGTGGGAGGAAAGAAGGAACGAAAACTAATCCTCTAACAGTTGGAAGGTGGAAATGTTTGAATGTAAAGAGGAACACTAAAATCATTTAGTATATGACATGAAAAGAGGAAAATGAATTATTGGAAGGAAAAAAGGGAGATATTGAAGAAATCAAGACACACAAAATTTGGGCTATCAATGAATACCTGAAAAATCTGAAGTCCCTCCGCATTCGCATCCGAACAGCGGATAAATATTCGATATCCAGTAAAACGGATGAAGATGCACATATAGCCACATCCGCATCTGAAAATTATCTGTTCTCTTTTTCATGATTATATCTTAAATTATGTGTATTTTAACATAATTAAATATACTAATTTATTATATCGTAAAGTTGAAAGTCTAGTAAATGCATGCTGATGGCTTAAAATTATAAATTATCATCGTATTTATTTATTTTTAGCACTTTAGTAATTAATTAGATTGAAAAAAACGTAATATTAAACTAAAAATTTTCATTTATGTTCATTAATTTATCGATAGTTAGTGGAGCGGATAATTATCCGTATTCGCGGATGCGGATATCTAATAACTGAAAGTGATTTAGGATGCAAATATAGATATGGAACTATCCACATCCAAAAATATCCATTGACATACCTACAAATAAAGGTATAGGGATGGTTGGAAGGCTAAACAAATGTTGAGTTGAGAAAAGAGGACAGGTTAATCGATTTTCAATTTACGTGACGTGCTGGCGCTATTTTAAAAAGACAAAAAAGCCTAGTTTTATTTAACATCCCTTGTTCCTCCTTTCACAGACCATCTAGTTAAAAACATTCATCATACTCCATTTTATTCTTGTCATCTTCTGTTTCTTTATAAGAATATCCTTATATTCTTTAAACCACGTTCAACTGGAATATGGTTTGTTCACGAACCAGGCTCGGACCGAACTAGGTTATTATACAAACCTTGCTTAAGCCGAACAAAGTTGTTGTACAAACCTCATTCTGTTCGAACTAGGTTATTACATGAATCTCTCTTGGACTAAGCTAGGTTTTTATAGCAACATTGCTTTATTAGGGATATGCACATGATTGTTACTTATAAACATAATATGCTATGCTGAAAGATAGGTACAATCTTGGAAAATCTAAAAATTGAAAAAGCAGTCGGGTTTAAAACCTGGAAAGTTGGGTGTAAATTGAATTAGCCAAAAAATAATAGAGGAGTACTATTATTTTGAAATAAGTTTTTTGTAATTTTTATTTTCATCACAATCTGTTGAACAACCATTCTACTTCATTAAGTTAATCCACTATTATTTTTTAAGTTAACCCACAAGTGAACTAACTTGTAGATTTCATACTTCTTCTTGTTTTCAATTAAACAATACCATCATTAGATACTGTTATTGTGTGGCTTGAATTTTCTTCAAGTGTTGTAAATGGCTACCATGAAAAAAAATTCTTTTCACAAATTGAATAATAACTTCAACCATGTTCACAAAGTCCATAATACTGCTATGCCATAAGTGGGCATATTCGACACTAATGTGTGTGCATTGCAAGAAAAGTGTGTCAAAAGTTATGCTTTCTTTGATCTTCTATAACAATATTCATATGTTGTTGCATTAGACGTGAATGCACTATTGCTGTGGGAATTCTAGTGTTGTGACATGCATCGCCAGTTAAAAGCGTATCTTTACATATATACAATCCAACTCAGTGATCCATGTTATCAGAAAAAACAACTAACAACCGTAGATGATGATTAATCCAACTATTCAAACCAATCCCTGCTATAGTTATGTGAAATTTTGGTGCGACGTTTCCCCCCTTCACGAAATACTTCCCCCCAAAACAAATTTCTCCCTCTCTACTCTTCTCTCTCTTGACAAAATCATTCGGCTAAATCACCACAAACTATCTCCACGAAATCTCTCCACAAACACCTCCAAAACACCTCCGATTGCTTATGTAACTCCGGCTACAAACTATATACCTTTGATTTCTCCTATTTTACAAACTTTACACCTCTTATTTAGGTCATTTAGGGCAATTACTGGCAGTTAGCGCTTCATCATATAGGTTTTACTTAGGTGATTTCATCTCTAACTTATTTTGGTATATATACAAAGTCTTTATGTGATTTGGGTATACTGATTGCCTTAAATTAGGGTTTTTCTGCTCATTTTTATTTGAATGTTTATATGTTTGGGGTTTTTTATTTGAATATTTCAAGTTTTTATAGTTGAAGTGTTATATTTATATATTTGCATGTGTTGAAAATTGAAATTGTGCAAGTTTTGTATTTTTATGTTTGCCAAACCATTGATGTTAACAATAACTTAATATGTTTAATTGTCAAATTGCGAAAAGTGGGAAAAAACTTAGAGGAAAAAAGAAAAAAGAAATCCAATTTAAATGTCTATTTCTATTTGTAGTAAAACAATGCCTATTTTTCTTACTACATCATACGTTTATGAAGACACCCTGGGCATGGGTGATCCAGGACTGTCAAACCCATCATCACCAGAAACTTCTATTGATTTTCTATATTGAGATGCAAGAAAGACATTACAAGAATTTGCGCGAGTATGAACTAGAGCAAGAAGAACTCCAAAGGCAAAACAGAGAAAAACAACAACGTGAAGAAAGGCTGCATCGACGGCAAAGTCGTCTATCTTGTGTCGTCAGCATCAAAACCACCAAGTGGTTAACAAACATCAAGTTGACTCACAAATCATAATGTGTGAGTGTGGGTACGCCGCCATTGAAGATGTTATTTCGATTGGAGTTAACATAAGTCGTCATTATTTTAGTTGTCATGTTTATCCCATTGGGTGTACCTTTTGGCAGTGGATTGACCATCGGTTTCCAAGTCGAGCTGCTAAGTACGCAAATGTATTACAACATCAACTTACAATGTTGCAAACTCAATTGAAATGAAATTAGTAGACTTAACGACCAACTTCATAGGATAAACATTAGAGACAAAATTAAATTATTGTAAAAGTCAAAATTAAGTTATTGTATCATTCCTTGTATATATCCAACTGTATCGTCTTTGTATCTGTATTGTTTTGTTTAGGCGCAGCCATGTAATGTTATGAATTTGTGTTTAGTATCCTTATTTGCTTGTTTTATGTATTCTCCTGATAATTCACAAAACTGATTATGTATATTTATAAATTATTAACTTATGTTTTTATTTCTAATTTAACCAAACCTTACATGGTAGCCCATATTCGTGTATTGAAAATGCTAGTGGTATCAAATTTAGTCTTTCTAGGCCGTGGTTAGATTGTGGTAATAGATAATGATATTACATATGGATAGGACTTCCAAGATTGAGTGAAAAATATGTAAGTGGGATAAAAGCTTTTCTAAGAAATGCATTTCCCATTTATAAAGTTGGTGTTGAGATGAAGTGTCCCTACAAAAAATGTACTGAACATAACTGGTATTGTAAAAATGTCATATATGATCATCTTATATTTAATGACCCTTCTCTATTACATGCCGGGTGGATTTTTGAGGTTTCACGGATGAAACTAATAGGCATTGATGACCATATGGATTATGAAACGAAAATGGATTTTGAGGATAATTTAGATGTGATGTTCAAATGTGCGGGTTACAAATTTCAAAATCTAGGGGACATTAGAGTAGAACCAAATCCAAATGTTGAAGAAATTTATTGGCATGTTAAAGAAGGAAAACAACCGTTATGGTTGCACTGAATTTTCTCGACTAAGTTTCTTGATCAGGCTTAATCATTCAAAGTGTGCTTATGAAATCAATGAGTCTGCATTTGGGGAATTACTAAAGATAATAAAAGAAGTCTTTCCTGATGCCCAACTGCCTTTGTCTTCCAACGCTACAAAGAGTGTCATTAAGAATTTAGGTCTTGATTACCATAAAATGCATGCTTGCCCAAACAGTTGCATGTTATATTGGGCAAAGAATAAAGAGGCTTGTGACACTTGTGGTTTTTCGAGGTGGGTTGTAAAAGAAAAGAAGACATCGCTGATAATAATGATCCATCAAAGTTGATTCCCAAAGTGCCGACAAATGTTATGAGGTACTTTCCACTAAGACCAAGGTTACAAAGGATGTTTATGTGCAAAGAATTTTCCAAACTTATGAGATAGCACCAAGTGGAACGAAAAGAAGATGAAAAACTAAGACATCCGGTTGATGGTGTGGCACGGAAGACAATGGATGTTCGCTATCCTGATTTTTCATAAGAAAATGGTAAGTTAGATTGGGTCTAGCGTTTGATGGATTTAATCCATATCGTTCAATGAATTCAAGTTATGGTACATGGCCAATTGTGTTGGTAAACTACAATCTTTCGCCATGGTTATGTACGAAACAAGAGAATTTGAATCTTTCAACATTAATATCTGGTCTAGAATCTCCCAAGAATAGTATTGACGTATATATGCAGCCTTTAACTGCGGAATTGAAAGCATTATGGTATGTTAGCATTGAAACTTATGATTCCTTGACTAACGATAATTTTAATTTACATGCAAGTGTCTTATGGACCATTACCGATTTTCCAGGATATGCCATGTTGTCAGGTTGGAGCACGAAGGGGAAACTAGCGTGCCCAGTATGCCATTATGAGACATTATTTGAAGTATAGAAAAAATATACGTTATATGAACCATAGAAAATTTCTTTATCCGACACATAAGTGGAGGCTAGATAAGAGGAGATTTAATGGCGAAACTAAAATGAGGAGCATTCCAGAAATATTAGCAGGAACATATATTGAAGAGTTATTACGTGGGTACAAAAATCAGTTTGGGGATAAGACCAAGAAAACAGGTAAAAGTGATGGCCCTTTTAAAAAAAGTCAATAATTTTTGACTTACCATATCGGTGTCATAACCCGCTTCACATAATGTGCACTGCAAGAAAACACTGAGTTAGCGTCATATATTTAGAACTGGAAATTTCTGTTGCTAATTTGCGATGGATTTCCATGTGATCTGCAAGGGATAGTTTTTTGTTTTTTCAACTTTTTTTCTTTTATTTATTACCGTTGTGACGGCCTGGAATTTCGCTTGATCCGAATAAGTCGTTAAACCGACTAAGACCGTTCGAAACCCCTGATTGTTTGAGAACAGGACAAATCAGAACTCAAACGGAAGAACATTTCATTGCTATTACAACAATTCCATCAGATACAAGAATATGCAGAGTATAAATGAATAAATTACATTTGATAAATATCAGAGATTACAATAAATTACATAGCAGCGGAAAATAATACAAAGCACAACTGAAGGTGATATACGGATACAGAGCTTTCCGAATATCATTCCAGCTGTAAATCAGGATCCTGTGAATATAAATCTGCAAAACCAAAACTACTAGCTGCCCGTGCGGAAAATAGGGGCACCCAGAGTTTAGGTTAAAACAATAAACTCCAGGTCAGTCATGTGACTGGTGTGAGGACTAAAACAGTTATTTAAAGCTTTACTTTAAAAGAGAGTAATTCAAGGGACCACGCCGTATAACACGGAACGGGTTTCCTCCCAAGAATACCAGTGCATAGAATAAACAACGCAATACTAAATAAAGAAAAATGAAGCTGTTATGAGACCCAGGTCCCATCACACAATGCAACGCAAGCCGGAGGATAGGGTTTTCCCTTATAACAGCCAAAGCATGCTTGATACGTTTAAAACAAATCATTTGATACTATAATAAGTGTATAGTGTCAAAACAATTTCAATCATAAATATCAATCATAGGCGGCATAGCTACCATCTACTATGTCGCCATACTAGTTCTACAATTAACCGAATTACACGTATTGGAAATTGGATTCCGTCATGAGTCGAGGCAAGGGGCAAGCTCCTATTATTGAAGATGTTATTTCGATTGGAGTTAACATAAGTCATCATTATTTTAGTTGTCATGTTTATCCCATTGGTTATACCTTTTGGCAGTGGATTGACCATCGGTTTCCAAGTCGAGCTGCTAAGTACGCAAATGTATTACAACATCAACTTACAATGTTGCAAACTCAATTGAAATGAAATTAGTAGACTTAACGACCAACTTCATAGGATAAACATTAGAGACAAAATTAAATTATTGTAAAAGTCAAAATTAAGTTATTGTATCATTCCTTGTATATATCCAACTGTATCGTCTTTGTATCTGTATTGTTTTGTTTAGGTGCAGCCATGTAATGTTATGAATTTGTGTTTAGTATCCTTATTTGCTTGTTTTATGTATTCTCCTGATAATTCACAAAACTGATTATGTATATTTATAAATTATTAACTTATGTTTTTATTTCTAATTTAACCAAACCTTACATGGTAGCCCATATTCGTGTATTGAAAATGCTAGTGGTATCAAATTTAGTCTTTCTAGGCCGTGGTTAGATTGTGGTAATAGATAATGATATTACATATGGATAGGACTTCCAAGATTGAGTGAAAAATATGTAAGTGGGATAAAAGCTTTTCTAAGAAATGCATTTCCCATTTATAAAGTTGGTGTTGAGATGAAGTGTCCCTACAAAAAATGTACAGAACATAACTGGTATTGTAAAAATGTCATATATGATCATCTTACATTTAATGACCCTTCTCTATTACATGCCGGGTGGATTTTTGAGGTTTCACGGATGAAACTAATAGGCATTGATGACCATATGGATTATGAAATGAAAATGGATTTTGAGGATAATTTAGATGTGATGTTCAAATGTGCGGGTTACAAATTTCAAAATCTAGGGGACATTATAGTAGAACCAAATCCAAATGTTGAAGAAATTTATTGGCATGTTAAAGAAGGAAAACAACCGTTATGGTTGCACTGAATTTTCTCGACTATGTTTCTTGATCAGGCTTAATCATTCAAAGTGTGCTTATGAAATCAATGAGTCTGCATTTGGGGAATTACTAAAGATAATAAAAGAAGTCTTTCCTGATGCCCAACTGCCTTTGTCTTCCAACGCTACAAAGAGTGTCATTAAGAATTTAGGTCTTGATTACCATAAAATGCATGCTTGCCCAAACAGTTGCATGTTATATTGGGCAAAGAATAAAGAGGCTTGTGACACTTGTGGTTTTTCGAGGTGGGTTGTAAAAGAAAAAGAAGACATCGCTGATAATAATGATCCATCAAAGTTGATTCCCAAAGTGCCGACAAATGTTATGAGGTACTTTCCACTAAGATCAAGGTTACAAAGGATGTTTATGTGCAAAGAATTTTCCAAACTTATGAGATAGCACCAAGTGGAACGAAAAGAAGATGAAAAACTAAGACATCCGGTTGATGGTGTGGCACGGAAGACAATGGATGTTCGCTATCCTGATTTTTCATAAGAAAATGGTAAGTTAGATTGGGTCTAGCGTTTGATGGATTTAATCCATATCGTTCAATGAATTCAAGTTATGGTACATGGCCAATTGTGTTGGTAAACTACAATCTTTCGCCATGGTTATGTACGAAACAAGAGAATTTGATTCTTTCAACATTAATATCTGGTCTAGAATCTCCCAAGAATAGTATTGACGTATATATGCAGCCTTTAACTGCGGAATTGAAAGAATTATGGTATGTTGGCATTGAAACTTATGATTCCTTGACTAACGATAATTTTAATTTACATGCAAGTGTCTTATGGACCATTACTGATTTTCCAGGATATGCCATGTTGTCAGGTTGGAGCACGAAGGGGAAACTAGCGTGCCCAGTATGCCATTATGAGACATTATTTGAAGTATAGAAAAAATATACGTTATATGAACCATAGAAAATTTCTTTATCCGACACATAAGTGGAGGCTAGATAAGAGGAGATTTAATGGCGAAACTAAAATGAGGAGCATTCCAGAAATATTAGCAGGAACATATATTGAAGAGTTATTACGGGGGTACAAAAATCAGTTTGGGGATAAGACCAAGAAAACAGGTAAAAGTGATGGCCCTTTTAAAAAAAGTCAATAATTTTTGACTTACCATATCGGTGTCATAACCCGCTTCACATAATGTGCACTGCAAGAAAACACTGAGTTAGCGTCATATATTTAGAAGTGGAAATTTCTGTTGCTAATTTGCGATGGATTTCCATTTGATCTGCAAGGGATAGTTTTTTGTTTTTTCAACTTTTTTTCTTTTATTTATTACCGTTGTGACGGCCTGGAATTTCGCTTGATCCGAATCAGTCATTAAACCGACTAAGACCGTTCGAAACCCCTGATCGTTTGAGAACAGGACAAATCAGAACTCAAACGGAAGAACATTTCATTGCTATTACAACAATTCCATCAGATACAAGAATATGCAGAGTATAAATGAATAAATTACATTCGATAAATATCAGAGATTACAATAAATTACATAGCAGCGGAAAATAATACAAAGCACAACTGAAGGTGATATACGGATACAGCGCTTTCCGAATATCATTCCAGCTGCAAATCAGGATCCTATGAATATAAATCTGCAAAACCAAAACTACTAGCTGCCCGTGCGGAAAATAGGGGCACCCAGAGTTTAGGTTAAAACAATAAACTCCAAGTCAGTCATGTGACTGGTGTGAGGACTAAAACAGTTATTTAAAGCTTTACTTTAAAAGAGAGTAATTCAAGGGACCACGCCTATAACACGGAACGGGTTTCCTCCCAATAATACCAGTGCATAGAATAAACAACGCAATACTAAATAAAGAAAAATGAAGCTGTTATGAGACCCAGGTCCCATCACACAATGCAACGCAAGCCGGAGGATAGGGTTTTCCCTTATAACAGCCAAAGCATGCTTGATACGTTTAAAATAAATCATTTGATACTATAATAAGTGTATAGTGTCAAAACAATTTCAATCATAAATATCAATCATAGGCGGCATAGCTACCATCTACTATGTCGCCATACTAGTTCTACAATTAAAACCGAATTACACGTATTGGAAATTGGATTCCGTCATGAGTCGAGGCAAGGGGCAAGCTCCTCTCCGCGTTCGAGACACTCTAGCAAATGTCCCAGGGCTACGCACTCTGGGCAACCCCTGGATCTTCAGGGCCGGTCCTCACTTACGTTAGAGGATTGGCAATTCCTGAACACACGTTTCCCGGTACTTACAGGCCTAAAATCGAGGCGCCTCATCCAACAACCACAAAGGTGAAAAGTATATAAATGTCAGGGCTGGTAAGTCACTGACACCACCAAAGCTAGAAAGAAACGTCGTGCTCTCCCTGCAGTCCGTATCCCGTTTTTGACTCATACCGAGGTGTGAGGCTCGCGAATTCACGTTATACACAAAGCTGCCACGTAGGCGTGCTTTGATCATCAACCACAAGACTTTGCTTTTCAACAGAAGCCTTAATCATTGCATCTTAGCGTGCCACACAGGCAATTCATGCCATGCGACTTATGTCCATCGATATACAACCTCTGAGCTCGTACGTCTCAGAGAAGGGCGTTAAGCAAAAGAATAAATTCTCCGCCGCCAAACAGATGTATATTTAATAGAAATCAATCAACATAGAATAAAATCCAATGTCAGACACACAATCCATTTACAAGTCCGTTTTGGGTCTGAATGAAACCGGAGGCACTTTCCTCGCATATCCATCCATCTCCAAGTACGTCTGGACGACCACCAACTATTTCCATCCTCTTGGGTGTACTGCCCAATCAGGATCGTCAGTGATTATCCAAACGATGTGAAGACTTCCGGTCTTCAACCACCGTCTTCATCTTCGACTTATCGTCGAATCGGTTATTCAGAATGGGTATAAACCCGGCCTTTCCGAACAACCCGCGTATATTAAAAACATATGTTACACAAACACAACATACGCCTCATTCCAATTCTGAATATTCTGTTATTTAAATATTCACATCTTTTGGGAAAAATTCCCATTAATTTTATTCAAGATAAATTCTTTAAAATTTATCCTTTAATCTTCCTTTGGATGTCGTTTCAAACCAAATTATGGTTTTCCCAAACTAGTCGAGATTAGCGAACCACACCGAAGTAATTATTTATTTTGTTTCCCAATCCCAACCTATTCATCCCATGAAGCAAAACTGGTAATACTCCATGACTAACACCACGGTGTTATCGGTAAAATTAATTACCATTTCACGTTCAAATCTAATTAAAGATTTAACTATCGCTTTGGAGTAAAACTGGTGATACTCCATTCACGCTCATTTGCCAAATTTGATAACTTAAATTATCAATTCACATTTCAATCTAATTGCAGATTCATTAAAACTCCTTTTATTGGGTTAAAGAACTAATGTCATTTAAAACACAGTTCACGACAAACCCAAATCACATTCTATTTATCATCGGGTTAAAGAACTAGTGTTGTTTAAAACACAGTTCACGATAAACCCACAAATCAATTCTAGTTCAATTTAAATAAAATATATTAGGAATTCCGATTATTTAAAACCCCTTTTTAAATCTAATTTATTTATTTAAAAAAAATCGGGTTTTAAATTTAGTTCAATCTAGTTCATTTCGATAAAAATCTATTTTTATCTTTTCAAATATGGAGTTTTTCATCCCAAATTTTCCCAAATCATTTCTTATGATTTTACACAAATTATTACTATTTTTTTTAATAATTTTATCAAGGTCCGTACAGTCGATTTCCAACAATGGCCATCGAACTGCACTTACAGCGACCTTTTTCAAATTTGATTTGGACGTAACTCCAAATCCAACTGTTAGATTTCAAATTTTTAATATTCGTTAGAAAGCTCTTTTCGATACGAACCCAACGGTTCCGGTTTTAGGAGAATCCGACGGTCGGATCTCCCGTAATGTCCGTTTGAAATAAATGGTCGAAATTGACGAACTGCCGCGGCACGGCGCGTTCTATTCAGGCCATTATATTATATATATAATATATATAATATATATTTCATCGATTTCTATTTAAAACGAATTATATAATTAGTTTTGAATTCGTTTCAAAAACAATTTCAACCTTTATTTCAAACTCAAATCAAAATTGAATTTTCTATCCTAAATCCTTTTTACTTTCATTTCTATTTGATTCAGATTCAAATCGATTTTAATTCGATTCGAATTCATTTCCTTTTTAATTCAATTCAATTCGAATTCGTTTTCTTTTCTTTTCAATTCAATTCAAATTCGTTTTCTATTCAATTCAAATCAAATTCGTTATATATTCAATTGAAATCAAATTCGTTTTATATTCAATTCGAATTCATTTCCTTTTCTGTTCAAATTCAATTCATTTTCTATTCAAATCGAATTCATTTTCTATTCTGTTCAAATTCAATTCATTTCGAAATCGTTTTATATTCAATTCATTTCGGAATCGTTTTATATTCAATTCATTTCGAAATCGTTTTATATTCAATTCATTTCGAAATCGTTTTATATTCAATTCATTTCGAAATCGTTTTATATTCAATTCATTTCGAAATCGTTTTATATTCAATTCATTTCGGAATCGTTTTATATTCAATTCATTTCGGAATCGTTTTATATTCAATTCATTTCGGAATCGTTTTATATTCAATTCATTTCGAAATCATTTTATATTCAATTCATTTCGAAATCGTTTTATATTCAATTCATTTCGAAATCGTTTTATATTCAATTCATTTCGAAATCGTTTTATATTCAATTCATTTCGAAATCGTTTTATATTCAATTCATTTCGAAATCGTTTTATATTCAATTCATTTCGAAATCGTTTTATATTCAATTCATTTCGAAATGAATAAAATCGATATAAATATCGTTCACGTCAAAATGGCGTTAATCTAACCAATACGGCTCCATATATTTCTATTTTCAAATATTCTATTTCAAATATTTCTTTTTCAAATATTCTATTCAAAAAATGAGTATTTATTTTTGTCAACACACGACTAACCTCAACGAATGAGTACTGTCCACGTGTGACTATTTTTGTTAAATTATTTCGTTCAACACATGACTAATCTCAACGGATGAGTACAGTCAACACATGAACCTTTATTTTATAGTGGTAAAGATATAAATTTTATTGTTAAAATATTTCGTTCAACACATGACTAATCTCAACGGATGAGTACAGTCAACACATGAACCTTTATTTTATAGTATTCTTTATCTTCTAAATTGGAATGAGGCCCAATCAATCACCATATAATGTTAATTATATGGATTTTCATACATCACACGTATATAATAGCTTTGAAAAATAATCAACCTTCAACCAAAGTGCACTACACTGTATAAGCATCAAATATAGATATCTAACGCTTATAACAGCCTGTCAATCAATCGATCGACATATTTAATCAATCAGGATGAGTAAACTTCAAATTTCATCCCAACACCCGTGTGGGGTTTCAAACAATCAAACACAGATTTTAGTTGTGCAGTTGGGCGATGTGTAAAATTTATCGACCCAATCAATGTCCTTCAAATAGGTGTACATAAACAAACCGTCCGGTTTGTAAATGAATATTTTATTTTATTTCACTTTCACTATATTCATATTCACGTTAAAAATTATATTTTTAACGACAAAACATTTTATTTTAACATATGAATTTCTATTCAGTTCATTCTTTAAATAAAATGATATTTTTATTTTCTAACTTATTTTAGAAAATTTCGGCAGCATAACGGCACGATACTAGAAACGGGACAAGGCCTAGCCTTATCCCCGGTCTAGTGAAGGCCCACACCATTCACACATCAATCAAATCAATTTTATTTCACCAAACAATTCAATTCAAACCACATAGTCTAACCAACTACACAACCAAATAGTTAAACAAACAAGTCATCCATGGTCTGTGGATGACGGGTGTCGGGTACTACTAAACACCGTCTGCATCCTAGTATATATATATATATATATATAACTAGAAAAAGAAATTAAAGAGTGAGGAATTCTCACCGATAGCTATCCAACTTCACGACACTTCATTTATAGAAATCTTCGCCATTCCCGCCTTTTGTCGCTTTCGTTGCCCGTAGCCACTACATATGTAAAAATCGAATTTTTACTTCGCTATTCAATATATAAAAACCGAATTTTTATTTTCGCTATTCAATATATAAAAATCAAATTTTTATTATCACGCTATATGGATAAAAATTATATTTTTACATCGTTATCATATAGTTAAAAATTCTATTTTTACAACGCTATTCTCTATATAAAAATCCAATTTTTACTTTTGTTGAATAATCAAATTTTTAAGCAATGAAAAATCAAATTTTTATCCTCCAAAAATCATGTCTTTTTTTTTATAACTAAAAACCTTATCTTTACTAAGATAAAAAGCCTTTCTTTTCTAACGAAAAAAATTTAATCTTTCTTTAACAAGAATCCTATCTTTCTGCATATAAAAATTCTAACTTCCTCATATAAAAATTCCAAATTTCTGCATATAAAAATTCTAAGATTTTTGTTTTCTTTTATTAAATAAAATTAGAAAAAAAATAAATAAAATAAAATAAAAACAGACAAACTTACTGTGCTTTGTGCTGGACTTGGGGGGTGGGAGAATGGTGCGCCAGAGGTCGTGGAGGGGCAGCAGGAGGTCTCGACAGGCGGTGGCGTTCACTTCAGGGGGTGGTCTCGGGAGTCACGCAGCAGGCTTCGACGAGGGGGGGGGGGCTTCGCGGTTGTCGCGCCACTGGGGGGGGGGGGGTCTTCGCGTCGCCTCTGGCGCCTGGGGGGTGTTCGTGGTCACGAGAAGGGTCGGAGGGTGGAGAGAGAAGGCGGAGGGAGGAAAAAGGGCTAGGCCGTGAGAGGGGAAAGGGTGTGGAGGTGGTGCGCCTCCGGCGGGCGATGATCGGTGGAGCGGAGGGCGATTGGAGGGGAAGGCTTCGTCGTTTTTTTCTTTCTTTTTTTCTTTTCCTGAATGATTGAAAACGAGAAGGGGGGGGGGTAGAAGGTAATAGGGGGATATATATATATATATATATTTAATTAATTATTTAATCCCAATAGGTTGACTTTTACATACGACCTCTAAACGAGGCCCACCGCCTGTCGTCCATAGCTAATTACCCCCATTCCGAACACAATGGGATATGTATCGTAAGCTGATTCGATCGTTTCGATTAGTTTTCGTCAAAATCAACATATAACTCTATATATTGAATTTGAACGCGCATTTCAATTTACTGGGGTCACATACGAACTCTAAAAATTCCCGAAAAATATTTTCTAGCTTCGTATTGACGATACGGTCCTAACAAAACTAGTTTCGTCGAATTCTGAGACCGTTTGAAAAATGGCCATTTTCCAGTCGATTAAAATCAACTGAAACTGGTCAAACGCGTTTTCCTTTGCCACGCTCACCTATTGATTCAAAAAATCACGAAATTTGGAATCTAGCAATAATTTGACATCATGGACCCAACAAAAGTGGTTTCGTCGAAATCCGAGGTCGTTTGCAAAATTTCTATTTTTAAGGGCCTGAATTCCATAGCGACTATTCAGAATTTTCAACTGGGCATATCTTTTGATTCCCACTATGAAATTTTGATTTTTCGGATTCGTTGGAAAGATATCCCCAATTAGATCCTAATGTTTTTGGTTTCACTAAAATCCGGATTGTTTTGCACCCGGAACATTCAATTGAAGTTTGAAATCGAATTATCGAACTACCGCGCCATTTTCAATTCTATTTATAATTATTTATATTCTAACGACGACGTATATAAATATATTCGTTCTAAATATATTCCAAATAAATTTCTCGTCGATATTATTTAAAATATTCCATTTTAAATATTCAAAATTCGCTAAAATAAAAATTTTAAACTGGTTCAGATTTTCCGGGTTATTACAGTCGTCTTCTGTCATCCCTAACTAAGCCGTTGAAAATTGCATCAAACTACTGATAGAAAATACTGCTGCTATTTTTCGTTGCAAATCCAAGCAGAATACCGACGAATATTTATCGAAGCTATTTTGCGATAGAATTTCAACAGATTTGCAAGAGTTGAAAATATTAGTTTATTTTAATAATTATTTAAAAATGATATCTAGTATTCAATAATTAATTATAAATAATTGTATTTAATATTTACAGTTGATAGTTATAGTTGATACTTATATTTTATAATTATAGATGATAATTATATTTATGTTTAGAAAATTTTAAAAATTTGAAATCATCTTGAATAAATTTGAAATAAATCATAAAGTTTATAAAACCAAATATTGTTTGGCATGAAACAACCAAAATTTCTAAACTTTAAAATATTGAAAATTTTCATTTAATAGTTTAATTTAAATTGTATAGTACTTCATATTCTAATTTTAAAACTTTCTATAAATTCTGACTAAGATAAATTATAATTTTTTAAACGTTGGCTTTGTAGGTGAAATTTTGGCTCTAACGTGTGAAACTTTTAGCCCCATCGTTTGGGTTTTATACAAGTCTCGCAACCCATTATTGATTTATATTTATTTATTCCCATATCTAAAAAGTTCGATCGCAATCTCAAACCTAGTCTCTAATTCTAAACATATCAACACTGCCGCCACTCTTGGTCGAAGAAAACGTTACCTCTACTCCCGATCTTACTTCCATCTAGGCATGTCTGATCTGATTCTAACCCTTTTACCCATCCCATTCACCCTATTATCAAAAGGGTTAGGTTTGACCCTTTTTGTTTTCTAACCCATCCCACTTCAACCAACAAAACAACCATTCTAAAATCAACGCAACCTGTTTACCCTAATTTACCCCAAATCTGCAAAACATCGTAACCCAAGATTTCGAATCGCGATAAAGAAAAAAAAATGTTTCCTCTGATCTTCTCATCTTTCATTGTTTGAAAATCGCCGACTTCGTTCGAAATATTACGTTGCCTTCGATCTCCCAGCAATCTACGATTACACTGCCTTTGAAATGGTTACGATTAAGCTACCTTCGCCGGCTTTGAAAATTGCCGACTTCGTTGCTTGATACATGTAAGTCCAGTTGTAGTTTGTTTTAGTTATTGTTATTGTTTTTGTTTGTAAATGTTTTTAAGTTTTAATTTTGGTTGTTTTTGTTTCTGGACAGTCAACCAGTAAAAGACAGCTAGAAAAGGAGAACGGGTATAAGATTTCTTAAACTCGTGGGTAAGATAATCCTTTTTGTTGTACAAGTAGAAGGTTTCTTAAACTCGCTAGTTCCAAGATTTCATGTTTGCAACAAGTTATGTAATTTAAGCACGTTTGGTATTTCCCAAATTTATCTTACTCAGTAACAGTAAATAAAACTGTTTAGAGATATTTTCCAAATTCATCTTACTTATTATTCCAAATTCCCATGATATTTTAAGATGTGTAAATGGTTAATTGACCTTATTATATCTATTATATTATGTGAAAGAACAATATTTCTCTCATGACCTTTCGGTTCCAGTTTTGTTAAAAAAAATAGCACTGCCACCTGTATGATGACTAGATCTAACGGTTTACATCCTTTCGCGTTTTTCCATGTAAAGCTTCCTTCCATCCTTTCACTACGCCCTACCATTTCCTCTTGCTCCTTTCGCCTGCGTCGTCCAAAAAATATCGACCTCCCGGCTTCTTGATCGATGGAATCTCCTTCTGTTTTTCCTCTCCACCGCCTCTAGCCATAGCAATGGGAAGCCCTGCAGGTCAGCTGACCTAATTAGTTTGGATTCGTTTTTTCTTCGATTTAAATTCTCCTTCTCAGCTTTTTTTCCTACGTGTAAATTGATTGCTTAATTATAGTCCTATTCCTATAGATCACTTATTGAAATTGTCGTTATGGTTCTTATGTATGTTGGTTGATTTGAATGATCATTCCTAATTTTGGTTTGCAGTAAATAAACCGATAACTTAATTCATGAAACAGTTCCTATTGATTACTCATTGAACTTACTGCTATGTTGTAACAACCCGGGAATGAGAGCCAGTTTAAAAATTTTATTTTGGCAATTTTAGCGAATTTTGAATATTTAAAATGAATTATTTTAAATAATATCGATGAGAAATTTATTTTGAATATAATTCTAACGTATATATTATATACGTCGTTGTTAGAATATAAATATTTATTTATAATTATAAATAGAATTAAAAATGGCGCGGTAGTTCGATAATTCGATTTCAAACTTCAATTGAATGTACCGGGTGCAAAATAAACCGGATTTTAGTGAAACCAAAAATAATAGGATCTAATTGAGAATATCTTTCCAACGAATCCGAAAAATCAAAATTTCATAGCGGGGATCAAAAGATATGTCCAGTTGAAAATTCTGAATAGTCGCTATGGAATTCAGGCCCTTAAAAATAACCATTTTGCAAACGACCTTGGATTTCGACGAAACCACTTTTGTTGGATCCGTGATGTCAAATTATTGCTAGATTCCAAATTTCATAATTTTTCGAATCAATATGTGAGCGTGGCAAAGGAAAACGCGTTTGACCAGTTTCAGTTGATTTTAATCGACTGGAAAATGGCCATTTTTCCAACGGTCTCAGAATTCGATGAAACTAGTTTTGTTAGGACCGTATCGTCAATACGAAGTTAGAAAATATTTTTCTGGAATTTTTAGAGTTCGTATGTGACCCCAATAAATTGAAATGCATGTTTAAAATAGAATATATAGATTTAAATGTAAATTCAACGGAAACTGATCGAAACAATCGAATCAGCTTAAAATACATATCCCATTGTGTTCGGAATGGTGGTAATTAGCTATGGACAACAGGCGGTGGGTCTCGTTTTGAGGTCGAAATGAAAAGTCAACTTTAAGGGGACAATTAAATAATTAAAATATTATAAACTATATATTCTCTCACCTCTCCCTCCCTCTTTCTTCTTTACAGTCAAATGAATAAAAAAAACTGCTAAATCCTAGAAGGGCGCCGCCCTCTGCTAGACCACCATCGCCGGAGGCGGCGGACCCCTCCTCCCTCAGGTGGCGCACCCGCTCCGTTCTCCCTCCCTTTCCTCTGGCACAAGCTCCGACGCTCGAACCCCCACATCGAAGGAGCCCACCTCCTGGTGCCCAAGCCCTGTCGTGCCACGCCACCATCGCCTCCACCCTCGCCACCTCCTCCTCGACGCTCCCCTCCGCCTCTCGATCCTCCTCCCCTCTTCTATTCCAGACCGCAAGCACCCCACCACCAACCCGACGCGACGAACCCCTTCTTCCCCTTCTGCGCCTTCTTCTCTTCCCTCTTTCGATTTGAACAACCCCCAAGGCTGAAAAAAAAAGACTGTAAGTTTTTACTTTCTTTAATTTATTTTATTTATTAAGGGTAATCAGTTTTATCTTTATTTACGTGAGCGAACAATAAAAATGAGGTTTTTATCACTTCGAAGAATAAACTACAAAGCTCGGATTTTTATTTTTGAAAAGTATATTTTTATACATACATGAAGAGTTTTTAAATAAAAGAAATGATTTTTCTATATGCATGCACCGAATAAAAATATAATTTTTATATTGTAGAAAGGATAAAAATATAATTTTTATATAATAGAGAAGTATAAAAATATGATTTTTATACTAGTGGCATATCAAAAGTACTATTTTTTATATAAAGTATAAGTATTGAAAATATGATCTTTATATTTAAAAAGGCGAAATCTTTATATTTGAAAAGGCGAGATCTTTATATAGAGAATAGCGTGATAAAAATATAATCTTTTTATTTTTGAAAAGGCGAAATTTTTATCTATATAGTAGCGGTGTAAAAATAATTTTTTTATCTATATAGTAGCGATGTAAAAATAGAATTTTTATCTATGTAGTAGTAGTATAAAAATATAATTTTTATATACATAGCAACAATATAAAGATGTGATTTTTATATATGTAGTGGCTACGGGCAACGAAAGTAACAAAAGGCGAGAACAGTGATGATTCCCTACATTGAAGTGTCGTGGAGTTGGGATAGCTTTGGTGAGAACTTCTCACCTTTTAAATTTCTTTTTCTAGTTATATTATAATATATACTAGGATGCATACGGTGTTTAGTAGCACCCGACACCATCGTCCACAGACCATGGACTTGTTTGTTTGGTTGTGTAGTTGGTTTGATTATTTGATTTGAATTTGATTGTTTGGTGAAATGAAATGGATTTGATTGATATGTGTATGGCGTGGGCCATTATTAGACCGGGGATAAGGCTAGGCCTTGTCCCGTTTCTAGTATCGTGCCGTTATGCCGCCGAAATTTTCTAAAATAAGTTAGAAAAATAAAGATATCATTTTATTTAATAAATGAACCGAATATAATATTCATAGGTTGAATAAAATAATTTGGTTGTTAAAAATATAATTTTTAACGTGAATGTTAATAAATAAATATTCATTTACAAACCGGACGGTTTATTTATGTACACTGATTTGACTGACACTGATTGGGACGATAAATTTTACACATCGCCCAACTGCACAAATAAAATCTGTGTTTGTTGATTTGAAACCCCACACGGGTATTGGGATAAAATACGGCATACACTAATCCCAATAATCAGTTGTAAGTCGATCGATTGATTGACAGGCTGTTATAAGCGTTAGATATCTATATTTGATGCTTATACAGTGTAGTGCACTTTGGATGATGGTTGATTATTTATCGTTGCTATTATATACATGTGTTGTATGGAATCCATATAGTTAATGCTATATAGTGATTGATTGGGCCTCATTCCGATGTAGAAAATAAAGAATATTATAAAATAAAGGTTCATGTGTTGACCGTACTCATCCGTTGAGATTAGTCATGTGTTGAACGAAATATTTTAACAATAAAATTTACATCTTTAATATTATAAAATAAAGGTTCATGTGTTGACCGTACTCATTCGTTGAGATTAGTCATGTGTTGAACGAAATATTTTAACAATAAAATTTACATCTTTATCATATATAAAATTAGAAACTAATTGGAAAATAGATAAGATGAGTGGTCTCCTGGATATTGATCTGATGTTGGTTTCGGCCTTCGAGGTTAATATTCAGGGAATCGTTCTCTTACTAATTTACGGTTGGAGTCTGATTTGAAATCAAACGATAGATACCATAATTTTTATAAAATATATTAAATAACCAAATTAGTCACACGTGGACACTACTCATTCGTTGAGATTAGTCATGTGTTGACAAAAATATAGAGTCATGTATTGAAAGAAATATAGATTCATTTGTTGAATAGAATAACGAAGTTATTGAAAAATATAAAGCCGTGTTGATTAGAGATGCGCTATTTTGACGCAAACGATATTTATATCGATTATATTCGTTTTTTATAATGAATATTGAAAAGAGATATTGAAAATCGAATATTTATAACAGGAAAACGAATTTGATTTGAATTGAATAGAAAACGAATTTGATTTGAATTGAATAGAAAACGAATTTGATTTGAATTTGAATTGGAGGTTGAAATTGTTTTTGAAACAAATATGAATCTATTTATAAAATTCGTTTTGAATAGAAATCGACGAAATATATATTATATATATAATATAATGGCCTGAATAGAACGCGCCGCGCCGCGGCAGTTCGTAAATTTCGACCATTGACTTCGAACGGACAATACGGGAGATCCGACCATCGGATTCTCCTAAAACCAGAACCGTTGGGTTCGTATCGAAAAGAGCTTTCTAATGAATATTAGAAATTTGAAATCTAACGGTTGGATTTGGAGATACGCCCAAATCAAATTTTGAAAAGGTCGCTGTAAGTGCAGTTCGATGGCCGTTGATGGAAATCTACTGTATGGGCCTTGATAAAATTATTAAAAATAGTAATAATTTATGTAAAATCATAAGAAATGACATGGGAAAAATTGGGATGAAAAACTCCATATTTGAAAAGATAAAAATAGATTTTTATCGAAATGAACTAGTTTCAAACTAAAATTAAACCCATTTATTTTTAAATAAATAAATTGGATTTGAAATGGATTTTAAATAGAATTGATTTGTGGGTTTATCGTGAACGGTGTTTCAAATAACATTAGTTCTTTAACCCGATATAAATTGAATGTGATTTGGATTTATTGTGAACTGTGTTTTAAACGACATTAGTTCTTTAACCCAGTAAAAGGAGTTTTAATGAATCTTTGATTATATTGAAATGTGGATTGATAATATAAATTGTCAAATCTAGGAAAGGATCGAGGATGGAGTATCGCCAGTTTTGCTCCAAGCGATAGTTAAATCTTTAATTAGATTTGAACGTGGAATGGTAATTAATTTTACCGATAACACCGTGGTGTTAGATATGGAGTATTACCAGTTTTTCTTCATGGGATGAATAGGTTGGGATTGGGAAATAAAATAAATAATTATTTCGGTGTGGTTCGCTAATCTCGACTAGTTTGGAAAACCATAATTTGGTTTGAAATGGCATCCAAAGGAAGATTAAAGGATAAATTTTAAAGAATTTATCTTGGATAAAATTAATGGGAACCTTTCCTTAAGAATGTGAAATTTAGAAACTAGCTGTAGGTTAGTTAAGAAGAATGGTTTCCTGGGTATTGATCTGATGTTGGTTTCGGCTTTCGGGGTTAATATTTGGGGAATTGCTCTCTTACTAATTTACGGTTAGTGACTAATGAATTGGAATGAGGCGTATGTTGTGTTTGTGTAACATTTGTTTTTAATATACGCGGGTTGTTCGAAAAGGCCGGGTTTATACCCATTCTGAATAACCGATTCGACGATAAGTCGAAGATGATGACGGTGGTCGAAGACCGGAAGTCTTCACATCGTTTGGATAATTACTGATGATCCTGATTGGGCTGTACACCCAAGAGGATGGAAATAGTTGGTGGTCGTCCAGACGTACTGGGAGATCGATGGATATGCGGGGAAAGTGCCTCCGGTTTCATTCAAACCCAGAACGAACTTGTAAATGGATTGTTTGTCTGACATTGGACTTTATTCTGTGTTGATTGATCTCTATTAAATGTACATTTGTTTGGCGGCGGAGAATTTATTTTGTTGCTTAACGCCCTTCTCTGAGACGTACGAGCTCAGAGGTTGTATATCGATGGACATCAGTCGCATGGCATGAATTGCCTGTGTGGCACGCTTAAGTGGCAATTGATCAAGGCTTCTGTTGAAAAGCAAAGTCTTGTGGTTGATGATCAAAGCACGGCCTTTGTGGCGTAGCTTTGTGTATAATGTGAATTTGCGAGCCTCACACCTCGGTATGAGTTAAAAATGGGATAAGGACTGCGGGGAGAGCAAGACGTTTCTTTCTAGCTTTGGTGGTGTCAGTGACTTACCAGCCCTGACATTTATATACTTTTCACCTATGTGGTTGTTGGATGAGGCGCCTCGATTTTAGGTCTGTAAGGACCGGGAAACGTGTGTTCAGGAATAATTAATCCTCAAACGTAAGAGAGGACCGGCCCTGAAGATCCAAGGATTGCCCAGAGTGTGTAGTCCTGGGACATTTGCTAGAGTGTCTCGAAAGCGGAGAGGAGCTTGCCTCTTGCCTCGACTCATGACAGAAATCCAATTTCCAATACGTGTATTTCGGTTTTATTTGTACAGCCTAGTATGGCGACATAGTGGGATGGGGCGCTTATGCCGTCTATGATTGATATTTATGATTGAAATTGTTTTGACACTATACACTTATTATAGTATCAAATGATTTGTTTTAAACGTACCAAGCATGTTTGGCTATTATAATGGAAAACCCTATCCTCCGGCTTGCGTTGCATTGTGTGATGGGACGTGGGTCTTATAATAGCTTCATTTTTCGAAAAAGCATTGCGTTGTTTATCCTATGCACTGGTATTCTTGGGAGGAAACCCGTTCCGTGTTATACGGCGTGGTCCCTTGAATTACTTTCTTTTAAAGTAAAGTTTTAAATAACTGTTTTAGTTCTCACACAAGTCACACGACTGACCTGGAGTTTATTGTTTTAACCTAAACTCTGGGTGCCCCTATTTTCGACACGGGCAGCTAGTAGTTTTGGTTTTGCAGATTTATATTCACAGGATCCTGGTTTACAGCTGGAATGATATCCAGAAAGCTCTGTATCCGTATATCACCTTCAGTTGTGCTTTGTATTATTTTCCGCTGCTGTGTAATTTATTGTAATCTCTGATATTTATGAATGTATATTTATTCATACTCCGTATATTCTTGTATTCTGATGGAATTATTGTAATAAGTTATGAAATGTTCTTCCGTCTGCGTTCTATTTTGTCGTGTTCTCCAAGTATCCGCTCTTTCCTTCACGGGGAAGTAACGGGTTCTTACATATGTTTTTATGTTTCTTTTCCAGGTTTAAATTATCACGGTTGATTAAGGTTTGGTTTGTATAATCTGATTACTTAATTACAAGTCTGATTCCTACTGCTTTCTCATAGAAATTGTTGTTGCATTTCTTGCATTCATTTGTATTACCGATTCCTCAACTTCATTATGGGGAAGGTAAAGTCATGAGTATTCATAGTTGTAATAGGTCCTTTAGACTAGATTTGAATGCCATTCCTTTTTATAGTGGTTACTTGGTTACAAAATGTAGTGGTTTATTCCTTTCGTTAAAATACCATGTCTATAGTTCATTTTTCTTGCTTTTCGTATATCATTTTCATCGTGGTTCTACGTCAAATCTATACGACTTCTTAGGTGTTTGATTGTGGCTTGGAGTTTGGTTCAAATAAATCAATTATGATATATTGATAGATTTAGGAATGTAAATAACCACAATATAACTAACCATGGTAAGAATGAGAATGTAACACCCCACCTCCGCTAGGGTCACTCACAAAGGGAATGCACTAGCTTTGGTGGAGAATTATCTAGGTAAACATACACAGAAATATTACAAGACAAAACATATAAAACAGCGGAAGAAGAACCAAATTTCATTGCTTTAAAATCTAGAAAGGTCTAAAGCCTTTTACATCAAAATGCTATTAAAAATCCATTACATTGAAATCTGTCTTGCAAATGTAAAAAAGCATAAAACCATAGTTATAAATCATTCCCCAATAAAGCAGCAAAGCAAGCCATAGCCAAGGGCAATCCAAGCCTTCATGAAATAGCCTTGGAGCTGGGTAAGATCCGAACTAAGCTGTGTTCCCACCCTGTGAACCTGGGGGGGAAACGGAAGAAAAAGAGGCGAAACAAACTGGGTCAGTCATAAAGACTGAGTAAGTCCTAGTGACTTTCAGCATAAAAACAGGTAAAGATAACATGGCATGAATACAGAAAGTAAACATAAGCATGGTGACAAGATAAGCTACAGGCACGATAACTAAGAATAACATCATAGGATTTCTGTCATGTATAACATTGCAAGGTTCCTGCTCAGGACGAACTAAGTATAGTTTTGCACGATTTCTATTAAGCATCGCAAGATTCATCTGCTTTACCATTAAAACGATATCTATTTGCTCTGATTTCCTAAATTCTCTGCACCAACTGTACTAGTATCCCAACCCGTATCATCCTTTCCATGTATATGTACATTCCCTTGCCGTATATCGTACGGGTTTTATCACGTATTTCTATACTACTTCAACGTAGTGCCATCATTCTTGAAATCGTTTGGACCGCCACCCTTGTTCTGGCTAGGTTTCCTTATCATGAGCTATCGCGTGTTCAACTAGGATTTATGCCACCTAGGACCACTAGGGATTATGCTACCTATTGAACGTTTTCTAGATTCGATTAGGGTTTATGCCACCTAGGACCACTAGGGATTACGCTACCTAACGAATTCCACGTAACGATCTACTAATCGATCGGCTCCCTACAAGTCCTAGCTCGTTCATGTGTCTGTGTCATATGGCCCAATCATGAAATGTAGTCACCTGTGCTAGGTCCACCATAGGGTGTATCAAGCCCTATGGTGCCAACCATCGACACGAATCAAGCACGCACAGATAAACCTACTGATGCCCAATGCCTGCTTTTTCTGCTCCGGAGTGTGTGCACGCCCACACTCCGTTAGAACCTACATTGGCGCACCCACACAGCCGTCGTTCTAGTCGCTTACAATCAGCCCAGCAATCGTGCCCCACCCTGCCTAGTTCCAGGGTACCTTGATACATCTAGTGGGTTACTGCTGAAACGGACCGCGTAACTAGGGTTTCCGTCTAGTAGGTTAAGTGTTGTCATTTAATTTCGAGATTTAACCCCATCGGTCTAGCATGTCAAGTTGGTTAAGTGTTGTCATTTAAGTTCGTGACTTAACCCTACGAATCATGTGTCAAGTTGGTTAAGTATATTCAAGCAGTTCATGACTTAACCTTATCAAATCATCATGTTAAATTGGTTAAGTATATTCAAGCGGTTCAGGACGTAATCCTATCAAGTCATTGTGTCAAATTGGTTAAGTATATTCAAGCGGTTCATGACTTAACCCTATCAAGTCATCGTGTCAAATTGGTTAAGTATATTCAAGCGGTTCATGACTTAACCCTATCAAGTCATCGTGTCAAATTGGTTAAGTATATTCAAGCGGTTCATGACTTAACCCTATCAAATCATCGTGTTAAATTGGTTAAGTATATTCAACTGGTTCATGACTTAACCCTATCATGTGGCATTAATTCATTAATGCACTTCAACCTCTCACATTATACTAACTGTTGTGGTTACTGGATTTGCCAGGAGGTTCCGGGCAGATTTACACCACAACATAGCCTAACCTCGGGTTTTACGTGCGATATGACCAACTACCAACATTGAATCCTATTGTTTGCAGCCACTGGATTTGCCGGGCGGTTTCGGGCAGATTTACACTGCAAACTCAACCCAACCCCGAGTTGGACATTTTCAAGTTTATCTAATTGTCATGCCCACATTCAAGTTTTCATGTCAAAATTCATGTCGAGTTTTCATGTCATGTTTCATGTCAAATCGTGTCAAGTTTTCAAGGCAAGTTTCATATCAAGTCGATGTCAGGTTCGTATCCATGTCCAGGTTCAAGTTTTAACAGCGTTCATGTTTCAAGTTTTGCCTATTATCGAGTTAATAATTCATGTTCATAACCAATTCATGTTTTTCCTAATCTACCCAAATCGTATTCCCTTCACACGTGAACGTGAATCGATCTCTACTACAAATAAATCCAAATCTTGAAATAGAGGGAATAGCATCAAAACTATGATAGGCAAAAGGGACTAGCATAAAGCAATAAAAGGGGTTACAAGAATAGCATGACATAACTTGAGATAATTGGTTACAACATCACTGGCATATAGGATTTCAAATCTAGCAAGATAAGGTGATGGTCATGGTAAACGCTGACATAAAAGAATAGGCATGCAAAGGCAAGCCAAATACAAGAAAAATGGATCCAATGGTTTTGGTGTACATAAAAGTCGCACCCTTGGTATGAGATCCAACAAACTGCGAATTCGGTATACAAATGGGTTTCAATCAACTATAATAGTTCCAGGTAATTAACCCCGATAGTCATAGTCATGGTCATAGGTAGAAATCTCATAATTAAGAATCCTAAGCGATTAATCACAATAGTCATGGTTAATTATCCCAAATAGTTCTAGGCAATAGTCATAGGCAATTAACAGTAATAGTTTCAAGGTCATGGTCATAGATAATGGCCTTATGTTCATAATGATAGATAATAATTCTCATAGTCAAGAGTCATAGTTGATTAGCCACAGTTGTCCTTGTCATGGTCATAGACAACAGCCTTTCTTTCACCGTCATAGGCATAGTCTTAGTCTTATTAGTCATAGGCAGTCTTATGCTCTCCGTCATAATCATTGGCATAGTCATATTAGTCATAGGCAGCTTTATGTTCACAGTCATAATCCTTGTCCACTAACAATAGTTTCAACGTCATAGGCATGTTAAGGTTATAGACACGAGAGAGTTTGATTTACAACATGAATAGGTCCAAAGCAATATTCAGGAAATCAAGATCCAAGACGAACAAGAATAGATATGAATCAATTACCATACATAGATCCAATTCCAATTTACAACATGGATATTAAGTTTACAGCTTTTATCTAAAAGTAACTTGAACTTACAGTGCGTGGATCGAGAATTAGAAAGCAGAATTTTGACTGTTGAATCTCTATTTGATCGATCGTGTTCTAATTGAGATCCCCCCCAATTTGCAAATCCCTAAGCGTAGTCTTGATGGAGAAGGAGCAGTCCTTTTTCTTCCTTTTAATATTTTTATTTTGATTATCTTAGAAGCAGCATAAGGGTAGAAAGAAATGGTGTGGAGAAAATGAGGCTAGGGGGCTGTTTATATAGGGTTAGGTAGACGAATCCGGTCAGAAAACGAGTCTAAATACGTCAGGATGCATCTGGTTCAGAAAAGTGGTTCGGGAGGCAGATCGACCCCCAGGTTGACACTATGGTCGACCTAGTCCCTGGGAGGTCGACACTATGGTCGACCCCCAGGTCGACCTGGTCACTGGGCGGGAATTTTCCCGCCCAGCCTGTTCTGGAGTTTGAATTTCGAATTCGAAATTCGAGCTGTCTTTGATTCTGAAAATTCCTGAAACTTCTAGATGTCATAACTTGGTAATACGAACTCCGATTTTCGAAAACTCGGACAATATTTCGTGTAAAATTTCGAGACGAACGCAATGGCGTAACCTGTTTCCCTTGATTCTTGTTTTAAAAATTAATTCTGCGTTGATTTATGACTTTAACATGTTATAAAAATACGGGTTGTTACAGAGATTGTTATGATGCAGGTGATGCTGTGAGCTTTAGACGTGGTTAATGATACTAATATTATATGTAGTTTGCATAAGTTATTTGATTGCAGATTACCTAGCATAATTACACAACCTATTCCTAATGCTTCGTTAATGATTTTACTGGAAATGGCTTTAATTATTTTGATTATATTATCACACCATAATGTAAACCTTGGAACTCTTCCTTTTAAGGATAAATAACAAACTTTTTTTATTATGTTTTCAAATTATTTTCTGTGACTATCCCAAAATCTACATATAACTCATATTCTAAGCATTTTTAACTGATACCTATGATAGCATTTTCGGATTCCAGTTTTCTGTGTCATGAACACACGCTTAAGCAGTTTTGGCAACTACATTACCTAATTTGTTAAAAGAAAAATAAAACATTAGGCGATTAGTGCTTAATAGCGTCTCGCTTAATTTAAGTATTTATGCAATAGTATTAAACAATGAATTATTTGTATAACAAGTAAGCATTGCTTAAGCGCTTCTTAAGTGGTTCTAGGCGCACCTAGGATGTGCGTGGATCTATCGCTTAGGCAATTTTAAAGCGCTGCTTAAGCACCATAAAGCAAAGTGAGGCTTTCATCTCTTTGCTTAGCACTTCGTAGCAAAGCCAGTTTGTACTTGTTTCAATTTAAGTTATCTTTTTCTTCCTGATAATATATCATTTGGCTCTTATATTACTCAACAATAAAAGGTCCATGTAGGGAAATGTATAGGTGAAATTTAAACTTTAAATTTCATGTATCCACTATATATTACAGTTAGTTAAAATATGAGTTAACTGGTTGAAAATTAATTTCCAATAATACTTTTTTAGTTAGCCGTTTGTACGTATTGGACTTTTTATAATTGTTGCATTCATTGATTAGTAAATATAAGGAAGTGCAAATTTCATTTTCAAAAAAGGAGAAACTATTGAAAATGAGTCTATAGTAATACTACACATGCTTTTGAGAGGGAATGGTCGTGCATATAGTGTAAATAAAGCCAAATAGCTATTTTCCACATCTGTAGATATCTGCTTAATGAAATTATGTGGGCATTGCTATTAATAGTGGTCAAAATCTCCTTCCTCAATACCAAAGTGTATATTATATGTGACTTATATCTCATACTAGTTAGGTTATATGGTTGTTTGCTAAAGTTTATCGTAGGAGGATCTCATTTGATGTGTTTACCTATAAGAAAATATACATGTTAACGATTTTTATTTTAATACAGTATGTTTTAAATTTCATTCATACAGGACATAAATAATTTGAAATTTATTTTAGGCATGTGTATGCTTTACTGTTTTTTTCACAATTGTTAATAGGGAACTGTGTAGTTAAAGCGCTTAGTGGATCCAATGCAGCGGAGGTCAAAAAAGTCATAGCGGAGATAAAGCGAGGAAATAGCAGGATATAGTGGATGACTCTAAAATAACACATATAACTCCTTTAAAATGTTTTTACGAATATATAAATGATAAGTAAGTGAAAAACTAACAATTAATTTAACTTTAGTTAGTAGATTTTTAATTCTGAATATAGATATGTGCAAATATCAACAAATAAACATAAACTTTCGTTTAAATTAATTAAATTTAATAGCATATTAGAGTATTTTTGTTTCTAAAAGTAGATATTAAAAATTTCAATTAAAAACCCTAATTTAACAATTTTAATAATGCATATATTTCATTTTTGAGTTCATTTCTTTCATCAAAGACGTAGTGTGAATAACAAAATATAGCAGAAATAATGGGATATATCGGGAATAGTGGAATATAGTGGGGCTTAAAGCGGAGGGGCTATATCAAAGGCCATTTTAGGAAAAACGTAGAGGTGGTAGTGTCCTACAGGATATAGCGGGGCATTAACTGCATAGGTAGGGAAGTATATTATTTTTGTTAGTGTACTAATTGTATTTTTTATTCTTGACTTACAATTTTGCATATTTTTAATTTAACTATATATGGGCCTTTTGGCGACTATTTATAAAATATGACGTTAATGTTGCATCTCTGTTAATGATATAATGGATTCAATACCTAATGAATTTTTTGAAGGATAATAAATTATTTACAGTTTTCGTTGTCTACTTTTTTAAAGAAAATATGTTACTTAGCCTGAAATTGATATTATCTTTCTTTAGATGCAAATTGTTCTGCAAATAACATACATAAATCCAAATTTTAAGTTATATGTGAATGTACAGTTATATGATGTACAAAGAAAGTTGCTGGTCTTGCTTCTAACGTGTTTGTATTTTGATTATCTATCAAGTGACGATTACATTTGAAAACTTATATTTGATTTTTTGTTAATTGTGATAAGAATATGTGTATTTTGTGTTTTAATTAGAGATATTTACTAATTTTATCATGTATTATATCTAAAACTAATTACCAAGGGCATGGTGCGTACGGTTAATAGGGTAGGGGATTCCTAAAGGTTTTGTATGTATGATGTTATAATACATTTAATAATATACCCCATCCCATAATGCAAGTGTCATCCGTTAATTCTTAACTTTTGACCAAATGGTTTGAAGGTTTGATTTTAAATACATGGAGTGATTAAAATCCAAAAAGTTTTATATGGTGGCTGCATATGATCCTTTACAATAAATTAATTATTATTTTTATAATGCTTTGTGCAACCTGGGCAGCTGACAATTTAATTATAACAAATTATACCTTGTGCTATAATGCACAAGAAGATTATATAACAAGAATAGAAAGGCGAATGAATATCGTAAATCCATCTTCTGTCTATATTTCTTCCTTTGGCTTAATTCAGATATGTTACCCCCCTTCTCCTCTTAAATTTCATTACATAACAACCAACAGTATAGTGATGTGTGTTCTTATTATGTTATGTCTACCTTACTGCCGATAAGTGAGGAAACTTAAATGCATGATTTTCATTTTCTTTGACATACAATGACTTATTTTCTTTTAGGTGATAAACAGTTTATTTTTTTGGGGTTATGCTGAAATATAAGTTTAACATTTGGCCACTTGAAAACTTTAGATTATACCTTTATTTGCAAATGTAAAGATATCATTTCTCGTACCCAACTTTTCATTCACTTAATTCGTGATGGATTCAGCCAAAGTATCCATCTCTTCTTTGGTGTTAACAAGGAATAGTGGAAACAAATATTACTGATTAGTTTTTGGCAAAAAAAGCATCATATATTTGGTTCCTCTTTATTATTAATATAGAGCTGATCATCGTTTACCTTTTTTGTGTCTACTGTCTCTGCATTTCAAATCTCAATTTGTATTTATTACAAATTTAATTTAATTTTCATAACCCGTCTTCTACCAGATACTGATACTATCTATATGTTCTTTCACCTATAACTTAAGTGACAATAGACTTCCTAATGTTCATTCAGTGATTTCATTAGTTTGACATCAACAAGAAATCCAATAATTACAAAGAGGTGCATTCTAATCATATTTTTTACAATTTAGTTACAGCGAAAGAAGGTCGAGTTGATTTTGTAATTAATTATCATTCTAACGTTTCTCTAATTTGGATATATATATATATAATGCATAATCAAGTTTTACGCAAATTTGTTGATAGTTGTAACACCCCGGAATTGTAACGACACTAAAGATGATGAATTAAAGTATAGTTAATGTGAAACACACTGTTAACAATGAATTAAGGGAAACTTAATTTAATATTCAGAATTAAGTAAAACAGACTGCGCCATTGTGTCCGTCTCGTGGTCAAGATAGACATTTGGTTTGCGTAAATTGGACACAGTATGAAGAAGTTATGTAATGACCCGGATTCTTATGGGTTAATTTTAAATTATTTAATATGGATTTAAATATTGAGTTAAGTAAATAAATCAATTTTTATAGGGAGTTATCAATTTAAAAATCAATTTCAATTTAATATTGAAAATATTAAATTATCAGAATACGAAAATGGATTTAGTTGAATTCAAATTTTAATTTGAATTGAAAACAGTTCAAATAATTAATATGAAATTTTAACGGTAATAATATTTATTTATCGAGTAGAATAAATAGTTTGAAATTTAAATTATATCAATTTAAATTAATATCTTCTACAGATGATGGAATTGGACTTCGTGACCTATCCCAGTGAGTTCAGAATGGTGGTATAACCCTAGGATGGCCTATTGTTGGGCTCAAATAGGAGTTGAAATCAACGGATAATTTAAATTAAATAAAACCGAATCAAAACAAAACTGTGTCTCCCTTGTGACCACAAATGAAAACAAAGCCGTGGCCTCTTTAACTCCACAAATCAAAACAACACCGTGGACCTCAAATCACGCAGACAATTTCCTTTGGTGGTTAAGTATTCATTGTGTATGAAATCTCTCCTCTCACCTCGTTTACAAATACGCCGGCCATTTTTATTTTCTTTTGGAAAAATCAAAGAAAGCCCGAATCCTTTTTCCTCTTAACAAAATCGAACAAAGTGAGGAAATCGTTTCTGATAAATCATGAGTATCCCCTGTCTCTCGAAATCAACTCCAACAATGTGGATCTTGGGTTGAACTCGATTTCGATTTGCTGGGGTTCAATAACAACTCGATAATGTCGGAGCAGAAAAGGATGTGGCGTAGCAAACAGGAGGAGGAAGCGAGTGTGTAGATGGGGTTTGGTTGGTTTTGGTGTCGCGACTTGACTGGTGATGGTCGAATAGGGCTGCTCGACGCAAACTGGAGGGGAGACTCTGAAAGGACGCGACAGAGCATCGTGATGGGAATAGCGACGAACCAGAAAGACCCAAAGTCGTGGTGACATCTCGATGGTCTAAGAGCAAGCTGAGGTGAAGAGGGAGTCAGGTAATCTCGAGCTTGGCAAAGGGGCGACAACTCTGACAGGTTAATGAAGAAGGATTTAATACTCTAATGATGGAAATCGTGAAGACTGAACACTGTGGTATCTCGTCCAAATCACTGAAGGATTTTATATGAGAAAAGAGAATTTAAAACAATTAAGGTGCGAATTCATTCAAGAAGATCCATAGTCGATGATTGGGAAATAAACAGGATATTCGACAACTGCAACTCCTGTGAGTAAATCTCACCCTTTATTTAGAAATTATTTTTATATAGTTAAAAATAATTGTCTGTGCTTGTTGGAATGCTGTCTGATTGTTTTAAAATATATATTAGCTATTTAGGATATATATATTAGGTTGATGATTGGTTGGATTCCCGCAGTCTCATTAGCGGATGCCCGCTGTACCATAGCGGATGATTACCCTATGCTTCCCACGCTATGATTAGTGGATGACCTTCATACCGCAATGTGACGGCCCGACACGCACCAACCGACATTTACTCCAAAGGTGCGCTGTACACATGTCCAGTTAGCACGGAACAGGTCGTCAGAAGGAAAAAGGGAAGAAGGAAATGAACTAACAAAGAACCTGTAGAATGTCTCACAGCGCATAGAATAAAATATAATAATAACGTACTTGACATAAAACAGGTGAGACGGTGCATAAGCTGAAAACCAGAACTAAACATCATAGCAGCGGAAATCTAAAATACAGCTTATTACAACTTTTCAAACTGTCTCAAAGCAAAAGTAAGATAAAGGAGGTACACTACTAATGCCCAAGTAGCGACCACCAACGACACAGGGAGAATATTTATATATTATACGTGGAAGCCTCTTGTTCGCCTCCGAATCAGCTACTCGCGCACCACCAGCTAACCTGTCTCTAGTCTGCTCGTGTGAGCACCCAGAGTAATAAGAGGAGACATAAAACTCTGGGTCAGACATAAAGTCTGGTATGAGCGATAAGCATCTAAAGTGAACAATAACAGGTAGACTAAAACATACTTGAACCTGGACCTGCAACCAAAGAGTTAGCACTACATACTGTATAACACTCTAAGGTGCCACATCAAATGGTGTAAAGATACGGAGGTGGGGGTGTGCATGTCATGGTGATGGCAAACAATCAAACATAGCATCCATCCTCACATCTCTCACTCAGAGCGTAAAGCATACGATATTCACCACTTCGATCACCCATCCTTGCTACGATCACTTTGCCCCATGAAGTCATAAATGGCTTCACTGCACTGATAACGTAGCCATTAATCCTTTGCTATGTCCACTTGCCCCATGGGGTTATTCACCCCATCTGCGCTGGCTCATAGCCTTACCAATTTTTACTATGTCCACTTGCCCCATGGAGTTATTCACCCCATCTGCGCTGGCTCATAGTCTTACCAATCCTTACTATGTCCACTTGCCCCCATGGAGTTATTCACCCCATCTGCGCTAGCTCATAGTCTTACTACGCATCACCTTGCCCCTCGAGTCGTAATGACTCTACTGCACTGATAACGTAGTCCATCATCCATTTTTAGTGGTGAATCGAAGTTATGAACGTCGACAACTCCTTAGCACACGTCCCGCAGCAAAGCCCAACCATGAAGTGAACTCATCGGTTCCCAACTGGATCCTGATCTCTAACTTCCCTTTGGACTACCTTTGCGTCTCGGGTTATTGGTCATCACCGGATCGGTTCGGCCTTTATCATCTTTCAATGGATCACGATACCCTTTAGTTCGTGGTTCCCTGGTGCCCTTCGGTTCGTGACCGTGCTTCCTCACCGGTTCGGATCGTGCTCCACCTTCGTCAGGTCGGATCGGGTCGAGGCACTCCCACTGGTTCGAGTCGTGGTCCATAGCTCGTGGCGCTTCCCTTCGGTCGTGATGCTACTCCCCCTTCAGATCGTGGATACACATCGGTTCGGATCGTGAGCTTCTGAAGTGGATCGGGTCGGATCGGAGATGGCATGCGATCGGGTGCTCCAGCGCGTGACGTGGTTCGAGTTCGAGCTCCTCCCACCATTGGATCGTGGTCTCCGGCCCGGGTCGTGGCACATAGGGCGATCCGCGATCCGGTCCCTGCACAGCTTCCCTACGACTTGTTTTACGCCATTCGACGGCGTTTTCAACCAATCTAACACTTCTAAACAATCACAAAGCATACCATACAGTCATAGCAACAAATAGAAATGACCTCAAACACCAAAACATCAATATGATAAGTCAAAATGGATCAAACATAGCCAAAACCCCATATTTTCCCTTAAGCATGTTTAGGTGAAACTAATGATAGGATTAGCAAAACTTAACCAAATTAACCCAAATTCATATCAGAGGTCTAAAACAACATTTAAGAATTTTTAAACATTTTTCCAGAATTTTATCATGTTTAAATTCGCTAATTACCACTAATTACCCTTAATTAGCCATAATTAGTGCAAAACTATGCAAATCACTCACCTTAGCCACAAATAAACTAAGATCTGAAATAAATCTCTGATTTGATGTGAATCCCAATGCTAAACAGCAGCTCCAATGTTGCTTTGGTGTAGATCTTCCTTGATTAGAGGTTGCTAAGCTTAATCCTTGACCAAAAGATGATTTGGAGGTGATTTAGAGGTTGGAGGCCATTTTTAGGGTTCCTTGGTGATAAGTGGAGGCTAGAAAACTAAAATGGAATGATGCTCTATCTCATTTCAGCCTTCCCATAACCCTAATCCCGAAATGGGTTATGGGCCTACTCACTAATCACCCGATTTGGCCCGGTTAAGCAGTTTTTCACCTTCCAAACATTATTTCGGCCATCTCTCCCAAACTGTAAGTCCGTTTGGCTATTATGACCACTCTACGGAAAGGTAAACCATCAAACGAATCCAATGTAAGTGGTTTCAGGTCAAAATTCCTTTCCAATCAAAAGTTATGGCCAAAACAGTACCAACTAAGGGCAAAATGGTCATTTAAAAATCGACAAAAATCATGAACATGGGAAATGACTCTAATAGATGTTCCCCAAAGTTACATGACCATACGACTTCACATGGGAAAGAAATAAATATTCTACGATCCCCCGATGCGTAGAATACGGGTTGTTACACGCGATATCCTGCCTCGAAGCAGGATGGGTATTATTTATGTGCTAACGTCTATGGATGCAGGAAAAATAGGTTGGAGGAATCCAACTGGATTCCTCAAAAATATATATATTATCTGTTTGTTTGTTTGATTTCATATATATTCATATATGATGTGTTAAAAATCAAATGATTTAAAATTGGTTGATTTGATTGTTTAAAATATCCCTGGGGCTTGAATATTGATTCATAAAAATATCGAAAAGGGTATTTGATATTTAAAAAGGGAATTCTATTTTTATAAATAGAATTTGAATTTTTAATGAACTATAGAAAATATTTACTTGTTTTGAAGATATATAAAACGAGTATTGAATTTATAAACTCTGTTTATAAATTAAAAGGGGGGATTTGAGTTGAATTTATAAACTTTGTTTATAAATATATAAGGGGGGATTTTAAGTAAAGTTATAAACGTTGTTTATAAATAATGCAGAGAATTCAAATAGAATTTGAATATAGAATTCAAATGGACTATAAACTATAGAATTTGAATATAGAATTCAAATTGACTTTAAACTATAGAATTTGAAAATAAAATACAAATGAAGTTTAAATAAAGAGAATTCAAATAGAATTGAATTGGAATTTGAATAAGAAGTCGATAAGGAAACGAGAGTATGAGTATAATTAGAATTTGTTAATATGCAAGTTAAAATATATTTGAACATGTCATGTTCAAATATGAAGGTGAAGTAGACTGAAGAGTTATGTAACAAATTTAGTTAAAACGATTGGTATAGTTAAAATAGATTGGACAGGTATAAATATACAGGAGACAGGTTTGGAATAAAGTGTTAGAAGGTATATAAATAGAATGCCCGATAAAAAGGTATGTATTTAATTCATATATGAGATTTTATGTGCCGTATCGGCTAGCCGCTTGGCTTTTCTTTTTGGATTGGTGAGGGCCATGGGAGGCTATTTGAAATATCCCGATGCTCCCGGTACAAAGGAGGTTATGGCGAATTTTTCTGGAAATTTAAGGAGTTAGAATATTTTTTAAGACAATTTGATAGTTAGAAATCTATATATCAATATATAAAGAAGTCGATAAGGAAACGAACATTAGAAATAGAATAGTATAATCAAAAAGGAAGACTAGGAATAAAATCTAGTAAGAATAGAAAGAGAAAGTGTATACGTGTTTAAAGGTGAAGAAGTAGTTGTATGTTATTGATTATTCGAGTAAGTAGTCATATCTGTTTTGATGTTATAAATTTTATTCAGTCAAGGTCTGAGAGGTAGTTATACCGCAACTTGATTGATTTCATTATTAACAAATAAATAGTAAGATTTCAGGCTCGAAGATCAATGTTGAATAAGAGTTAGTTGAATATAGTATTTGGGTTGTCGTAACGATGTTTTACACAACATCCGTTTTAACCCAAAAAAATGTAAGCGTGGAAATAGAATAATAAATATTTCCTAAGTATAGAAAATAAAGAAAGATCAATATGGTTATTGAAAATATTTGGTTAACAAATATTGATAAAGAAATAGAGAAGTGATTTAATTAATGGAATATTGATTAAGGGCTCAGTGATTGTTTGATAATTGGATGAACGCTTGTTTTCTTCGATAGTTAAATCATTGACTATCGAAAACACTTGTTTTTATTCGATAGTTAATTCACAGACTATCGAAGTTTTGACCATCGTTGTCAATATGGAGAGACCGGTTGGATTATTATCCGAAGAACCACTCCGTATTGGCAGTAACGTTGCGAATTAGATTATATAAAGACAATCGAAGACGGAGTAGAGTGCAAGGACTTTTTCTATTTATAGAAATTGTGCCTTCAGTTCATCCTGTTCCTGGGTGACTTGTATGGATGAATGTCTGACAGAGTATTTCCAGAAAGGTCACGTACATTGATTTCTTCAACCGTACCAAGAGTGGAAGCGGAGAAAGAAACTTCTTTTAGCTAACACGTAATGTACTGTTGAGGACATCAATCGGTGATTTGATGGATTTGACGATGTGGCATTCGAAGTGAATCTGGTATGATGATAAAGCGTAGCTTCAAGCCTCATCATCTGGTAAATGACAGAAATCGGGCAAGCAGCATGGCTATGTAGGTCGCACCTATTAGGGTGTATAATCATCACCTGATCTAGAGTTTCATTTATTTCTAAAAATCTATTGTCGATGCTGTCCCATTCGGGAAACGGTTGCTGATCCCAACCGTTGGTGATATACATTCGATACACTCAAGCCAAATGAGTGGTCGGTCATGTGTGGCTGAGTTGCAAGATGTTCTTGTTGAACTCGGTGTATTCTCCTCTAGAGATATACCAGTGGAAGGTGGTTCCATACCTTATCATAGTTGGAAATCCATTACCCAATACGTGCTTGCGGTTTTGATTGTATATTATATGTGGAACGTGAGATGCAAACGTTCCACTAGATTGTTATCTACTTGATTTAGACATTATTATAATATCAAAAGAGTTTTGATATAAAGATTATCGTTCCTTTCAAAAGGGATTTTGAAAGTTAAATAAAGTGTTTGGATTCTCATAAGGGCAAAACCCGTTCCGTGTTATACGGCGTGGTCTTATGAGATATCATTTAGTTTTCTGAAACTGTTTTAAACTGTTTACTCATACCAGTCCCATGAATGACCCGGAGTTTATTTGTTTTGTTTTACCTAAACTCTTGGGTGCCTAAATTTTTATGGGCAGTCAAGTAGTTCAGGATTTTACAGATCTATCTAAAGGAGCTTGGAGCAGGAGGCTTCAGCGTTAGTTATATAGAGTTTTGTTCCGCTGTGTTGTAAGTGTTGTACTCTGATAAGTGTATGATATACAGTTAAGATTTTGTATTTCAAAGATATGATATATTATGTTTTGTTCCGCTGCGATGTGAGATTCTGTGTTGTTATTTCTGTTTCTTCTTCTACCTCTTTCTTTTAAAAAAAAATGTTTCGTATTTCATGATATTTGGGTTGGACGTATGATGTATATAGTCAACTCAGATGTTATGGATTTGCGGGTCATTACAGTTGGTATCAGAGCATAGGCTGAGCGAATACCTAGGCTTGTTGGAATGTGCTCATTAGAGATAGGGTGAGTAGTACCCAAGAATGAGTTGAGTGTATATATATACGAGAGAGCGTATTTGTTATTTGATATAAAAACTGTTTTATATTGTGTTGACTAGTTTGTTGGGTGAATTATGAGTTCTGATCGAATCGTGGGACGCCACGATGTCGATAGGTGTTTGTAAACACTTGAACAGAAGATTGGACACGATATTGTTTTAAATAGTTGAATTGATTGTTAGGATTATAATCGAATTAGATTATAAAACAGAAATAGATATATAACCAATCGAATTTGTATATGAAATCAAATATACAAATGTGATAAATTGAAATTGAATTCAAACAAGAAATTCAAAATTTAAAAATCCTGGGAGTTTGGAAAATATTTTTCTAAATGAATTTTGAAAGAAATATAGCACTGAACTCACTTCAGTAGCTGGGAAATAATTCTGATGATGGTCGCAACATCATCAGTGTTCATTTTCGAGTTTCTAAGTGATAAATTGCTGCCTTAGAAAAGTTTTGATGGAAATTTGTTTGAAAAGAAACAAGTTGTTTGAAAATTCAAATGTTTTGAATTTGAGATAGATATAAATATATGTATATATTTATATTACTTCAAAGGAATTTTGAAATGGGAATTGGAATATAGATTTCAAATAGAAGTAAAATATAGGGATTCAAATAGGATTTGAAATGGAATTTTAAATATATATGATTCAAATAAAATGTGAGTATAACATTTGAACATAGAAATTTAAATAGAATTTGAAAAGAGATATTCAAATAGATTTGAAAAGAGATATTCAAATAGATTTGAATTTAGAATTTGAAAAGAGAATTCAAATAGACTTTGAATATAGAATTTGAAAAGAGAATTCAAATAGAACTTGAAATAGATTTGAATATAGAATCTAAAGAGTTGAAATGGTCTTTGAATATAAGATTCAAATAGAGTTAAAATGGAATTTGGTTAAATAGAATTTCAAAGAAAATATAAAGTGGAGGTTGAATATCAGAATTCAAAGAAAATATAAAGTTTGAAATAGAATTTTAAATAAAAGGAGTTTAAATAGAATTGGAATTCAAAGTGAAATTAAATCGAATTTGAATTCAAAGGATTTCAAATAGAAATAGAACAAAGGATTTCAAATAGAAATAGAACAAAGGATTTCAAATAGAAATTGAACAAAGGAATTTAAATAGAAATTGAATAAAGGATTTCAAATGGAATTTGAATAAGGGATTTGAAATGGATTTTGAATAAAGGATTTCAAATAGAAATCGAAGATAAGAAATTCAAATAGAATTTGAAGATAAGGAATTGAAATAGAATTTGAATAGAAGAAAATTCAAATAGAAATTGAATAGAAGGAAATAATATAGAGTTTGAATAAAGGAATTCCAATGGAATTTGAATATTGTAAATATATAGGATTTGAATATTAGAAGTGAAATAGATCGGGAATATTATGTTGAAATGGAAAAATGAATTTGATATATATTAAAAATATATCAAAATGGAGTTGAATTTATTATAGACAAAGTTAAAACGTTTATATTTATAAATATAATTAAAACGTGCTCGCCGTAGCGCGGCAGTTCGTAAATTGGCGATTCGAACTTCAATTTAGTATACAGAACTCAATTGAAGTCGGAATAATTTGAAACAAGAATCGTCGGGACCGGTTGAATAATAGTTTTCTAATGAAAGAGAAAAATCTGGATTTCGTCGTATAGATTTTGAGTTATGTCAAAATCAAATTTTTAGAAAAGCAGCGCCAGAACCATTATAAAACCATAACGGTTTAATTAAATAAATAAAAGGATTTTTAGGAAATAAAATCTGAATTGGCATTAGAAAAATCCAGATTGGAGATATAAAATAAATATGAACTCCAGTGAAGTAAGTGAAATGATTTTTAAGACAAAAATCATATTTTAAATGGTTAAATAGAATTAACTAAATTGGAAAATAATTAGTTAAAGGAAATTTGAATCGAAATTGGGTTTTTGGATAAGTGAAAGAGATTGAGAATTTATATTCAAAATCGAATATATAACTCGAGTTGAAAATATAATTAGATTAGTTTATAATTAAGTTGACATATATTTGAACAAGTTATATTCAAATAAAAAAGGGTGAAATAGGCAAAACGGTTAATTAGCAACTAGTTAATGGGAATTTGAATGATTGAAATTAAATTTAACTTAAGTAAGTTAAATGCATCGAAATGAATAAATTGAGTAAAATCAATGTGAATAAAATATGAATTGGGTGTGAATAAAGGAAAAACCAAAAGAGTTAAAAAGAAAATATATTTGTAAAACAAATATAAAGGAAATATATTTGTAAAACAAATACAAAGGAAGTTATGTGCAAACAAATAGAAAGGAGAAATATTTGTAAAACATTTACAAATAGATTGAATGGAAATATTTATTTATAGAAAATAAACAGAATATTATAAATGAGATATTTATTTGTTAAATAAATAGAATTTAATCAAAGGAATATTTAGAAGATGAATAGAAAATGGAAATATGTTTTTAACAGATAAATAGAAAAGATTAATTTATAAATAACAGTTTATAAATTAAATTAAATATTTATCATTCGATAAATGGGATATATAAGTCTGAACTTATATAGAGAAGAGATATTGGTTTTTAACACCGATAGTTTTAAATAGAAGGGGTACGCAACACTTGTATAAGTGAAGTAACGTTATTAAAGAGAACATTTATAAAGTGAAGAACCGTTACTAAAAGTAAATCTTTATAAATGAATAAACGTTGTCCAATAGGAGTTATTCAAACAGGAGAAGTCGATTAGAGTTAGAGATAATCGATTAGAGTAAGAATTAACCAGTTAGAGTTAATCAGTTAGGGTTAATCCGTAGAGTTAATTGAATATTAGTTCAATTAGAATTTATCGAATATTTGTTATTCAAATTTAGAGTTAACCAGATAGAGTTAATTGAACATAGTTAATCGAATTAGGATTTAATTGAATGTTGGTTATTCAATTAAAGTTGATCGAATATAGTTATTGAGATAGAGTTAGTCAAACATAGTTACTCAGGATAAGTTTCCATTTCGTACGACTGCTAGCGTAATTCGCAGGGATGCAGATAGCCTAGGGCGGTCGGATGTTTGCTGGGGGAATCAGGCATAACCATTGTGATCGCTGCGATCTAGAGTCAAGAGAATGGAGTTAAATCGAATATTAGTTATTCGAATAGAATTAAAGGAGTTAATCGAATATAGTTATTCGAAGGGAGGAGTTATCAAATATAGCTTATTCGGAAGGAGTTAAGTGAAAAGAGCTAATCAAATAGGGTTAATTGATAAGAGTAAATTGAATAGAGTAAATTGAATATAGTTTATTCGAAGAAAAGTTTTCGAATCTAGTTATTCGAAAGAGAGATTTTCGAACATAGTTATTCAAAGGGAGGAGTTATCGAATAGGGATTTATTCGAAAGAGAGTTACGTAAGGAAGTTTGAAATGTTGAGTATCAACATAAATAAGTTTTGAAAAGATAAATGGGTTTGTAGCACTTTTCCTACCTTAGCAATTTCGAGGACGAAATTATTTTAAGTGGGGAAGATTGTAACGACCCGGATTCTTATGGGTTAATTTTAAATTATTTAATATGGATTTAAATATTGAGTTAAGTAAATAAATCAATTTTTATAGGGAGTTATCGATTTAAAAATCAATTTCAATTTAATATTGAAAATATTAAATTATCAGAATACGAAAATGGATTTAGTTGAATTCAAATTTTAATTTGAATTGAAAACAGTTCAAATAATTAATATGAAATTTTAACGGTAATAATATTTATTTATTATCGAGTAGAATAAATAGTTTGAAATTTAAATTATATCAATTTAAATTAATATCTTCTACAGATGATCGAATTGGACTTCGTGACCTATCCCAGTGAGTTCAGAATGGTGGTATAACCCTAGGATAGCCTGTTGTTGGGCTCAAATAGGAGTTGAAATCAACGGATAATTTAAATTAAATAAAACCGAATCAAAACAAAACTGTGTCTCCCTTGTGACCACAAATGAAAACAAAGTCGTGGCCTCTTTAACTCCACAAATCAAAACAACACCGTGGACCTCAAATCACGCAGACAATTTCCTTTGGTGGTTAAGTATTCATCGTGTATGAAATCTCTCCTCTCACCTCGTTTACAAATACGCCGGCCATTTTTATTTTCTTTTGGAAAAATCAAAGAAAGCCCGAATCCTTTTTCCTCTTAACAAAATCAAATAGAGAGAGGAAATCGTTTCTGATAAATCGCGAGTATCCCCTGTCTCTCGAAATCAACTCCAACAACGTGGATCTAGGGTTGAACTCGATTTCGATTTGCTGGGGTTCAATAACAACTCGATAATGTCAGAGCAGAAAAGGATGTAGCGTAACAAACAGGAGGAGGAAGCGAGCGTGTAGATGGGGTTTGGTTGGTTTTGGTGTCGCGACTTGACTGGTGATGGTCGAATGGGGCTGCTCGACGCAAACTGGAGGGAAGACTCTGAAAGGACGCGACAGAGCATCGTGATGGGAATGGCGATGAACCAGAAAGAACCAAAGTCGTGGTGACATCTCGATGGTCTGAGTTCAAGCTGAGGTGAAGAGGGAGTCAGGTAATCTCGGGCTTGGCAAAGGGGCGACAACTATGATAGGTTAATTAAGAAGGATTTAATACTCTAATGATGGAAATCGTGAAGACTGAACACTGTGGTATCTCGTCCAAATCACTGAAGGATTTTATATGAGAAAAGAGAATTTATAACAATTAAGGTGCGAATTCATTCAAGAAGATCCATAGTCGATGATTGGGAAATAAACAGGATATTCGACAACTGCAACTCCTGTGAGTAAATCTCACCCTTTATTTAGAAATTATTTTTATATAGTTAAAAATAATTATCTGTGCTTGTTTGAATGCTATCTGATTGTTTTAAAATATATATTAGCTATTTAGGATATATATATAAATATATATATATATTGGGTTGATGATTGGTTGGATTCCCGCAGTCTCATTAGCGGATGCACGCGGTACCATAGCGGATGATTACCCTATGCACCCCACGCTATGATTAGTGGATGACCTTCATACCGCGATATCCTGCCTCGAAGCAGGATGTGTATTATTTATGTGCTAACGTCTGTGGATGCAGGAAAAACAGGTTGGAGGAATCCAACTGGATTCCTCAAAAATATATATATTATCTGTTTGTTTGTTTGATTTCATATATATTCATATATGATGTGTTAAAAATCAAATGATTTAAAATTGGTTGATTTGATTGTTTAAAATATCCATGGGGCTTGAATATTGATTCATAAAAATATCGAAAAGGGAATTTGATATTTAAAAAGGGAACTCTATTTTTATAAATAGAATTTGAATTTTTAATGAACTATAGAAAATATTTACTTGTTTTGAAGATATATAAAACGAGTATTGAATTTATAAACTCTGTTTATAAATTTAGATATGGGATTTGAATGGAATTTATAAACTCTGTTTATAAATGAAAAGGGGGGAATTGAATTGATTTTATAAACTTTCTTTACAAATATATAATGGGGGATTTTAAGTAAAGTTATAAACGTTGTTTATAAATAATGCAGAGAATTCAAATAGAATTTGAATATAGAATTCAAATGGACTTTAAACTATAGAATTTGAATATAGAATTCAAATGGACTTTAAACTATAGAATTTGAAAATAGAATACAAATGAAGTTTAAATAAAGAGAATTCAAATAGAATTGAATTGGAATTTGAATAAGAAGTCGATAAGGAAACGAGAGTATGGGTATAATTAGAATTTGTTAATATTCAAGTTAAAATATATTTGAACATGTCATGTTCAAATATTGTGACGGCCCGCCCCGCACCAACCGACATTTACTCCAAAAGTGCGCCGTACACATGTCCAGTTAGCACGGGACGGTCGCCAGAAGGAAAAGAAAGAAGAGAATGAACTAACAAGGAACCTGTAGAATGTCTCACAGCGCATAGAATAAAATATAATAACAACATACTTGACATAAAACAGGTGAGACAGTGCATAAGCTGAAAACTAGAACTAAGTATCATAGCAGCGGAAATCCAAAATACAGCTTATTACAACTTTTAAAATACTGTCTCCAAAGCAAAAGCAAGATAAAGAAGGTACACTACTAATTCCCAAGTAGTGACCACCAACGACACAGGGAGAATATCTATATATATCATACGTGGAAGCCTCCTGCTCGCCTTTGAATCAGCTACTCGCGCATCACCAGCTAACCATAACCTGTCTCTAGTCTGCTCGTGTGAGCACCCAGAGTAATAAGAAGAGACATAAAACTCTGCGTCAGACATAAAGCCTGGTATGAGCGATAAGCATCTAAACAGAATAATAACAGATATAATCCAATCATACCTGAACCTGGACCTGCAACCAAAGAGTTAGCACTACATACTGTACAACACTCTAAGGTGCCCTTTCAAATGGTGTAAAGATAACGGGGGTGGGGGTGTGCATGTCATAGTGATGTCAAACAATCAAACATAGCAAGCATTCTCACATCTCTCACTCAGTGCGTAAAGCATACGATACCCACTACCTTGGTCCTCTAATCCTTTGGGCCATGACGGAATCCAATCCCGTGTAACTATCACTACAAGCCCACTATCCATCTCTCAATGGTGAACCAAAGTTATGAATACCGACAACCCCTTTGCACACGTCCCGCAGCAAAGCCCAATCATGAAGTGAACTCATTGGTTCCCATCTGGATCCTGAGCTCTAACTTCCATTTGGACTACCTTTGCATCTCGGATTGTTGGTCTTCACCGGATCGGTCTTCTTCACTTCACTTGCTTCGGATCGGTCAAACGTCATCAGTTCAGCTCGGTCAACCTTCAGCTTCCGGTTCGGATCGGTCGTGCTGAGTTTCTCCGCCTGGTCGGTCAAAACACCCTGGTCGGTTTTTCCCTCATCTCGATACTGGTCGGTTTCATCGCCTCAATCCTGGTCGTTCGAAGCTCCTCTGGTCGGTCCAAAACCTAATCGGTCGAAGCTCCTCTGGTCGGTCCAAAACATGGTCAGTCGAAGCTCCTCTGGTTGGTCCAAAACCTGATCGGTCAAAACTCCCTTGGTCGGTCTGGAACTTCCTTCATTCCTGGTCGGTCCAAAACCTGGTCGGTCTGAAACCTCCTTCATTCCTGGTCGGTCTGGAACCTGGTCGGTCGTTCTGTTTTCCTCCGGTCGGTCGAAACCTGGTCGGTCAGAAGCCTGATCGGTTTTTCCTGGTCCTAAAACCTGCACCATTCCAGCAAGCTATTTTCGCCTCTCGACGGCGTTTTCGACCAATCTAACACTTCTAATCAACCACAAAGCATATCATACAATCATAGGAACATAGGGAATCAACCACAAACACCAAAACAACAATATGACATATCAAAATGGATCAAACATGACCAAAACCCCATATTTCCCTTTAAGCATGTTTTAAGCAAAACTAATGATATGATTAGCAAAACTTAACCAAATGGAACCAAATTTCTAACAGAGGTCTAAAACATCATTCCGAATTTTATAAACATTTTTCTAGAATTTTATCATGTTTAAATTCGCTAATTAACACTAATCAACCCTAATTAGCCATAATTAGTGCAAAACTATGCAAATCACTCACCTTAGCCACAAACAAACTTTAGATCTGAAATAATCTCTGATTTGGATCCAATCCCTATGTGTTCCAGCAGCTCTCTCTCTGATTTGGTGCTACCCTTCCTTGATTTGATGTAGTTTTGCTTAATCTTCGATTAGAAAGTGATTAGAGATGATTTGGGATGAAATTAGAAGGTGGAGGCCATTGCTAGAGCTTGAAGGAGGTAAGTGGCGGCTGGAAAAATGAGTCTAAAACCGAAATCCTAACCCTAGCAGCCCTTAAATACCCCAAATCCCGAAATCCCCCATTGGGCCTAGTTGCTAATCACCCGGTTAAGCCCGATTAGCTGTTTTTCACCCTCTAAACCTTGTTTCAGCCATATCTCCCAAACGGTAAGTCCGTTTGGCTAATGTAACCACTCTACGGAAAGAGAAACCATCATTCAAATCCAATGGAAGTGGTTTCAGGTCAAAATTCCTTTCCAGTCAAAAGTTATGGCCAAAACAGTACCAACTAGGGGCAAAACGGTCATTTAAAAATCGACAAAAATCATGAACATGGGAAATGACCCCAATAATCGTCTCCCAAAGTTACATGACCATACGACTTCATATGTGAAAGAAATAAATATTCCACGATCCTATGATGCGTAGAATGCGGGTCGTTACAAATATGAAGGTGAAATAGACTGAAGAGTTAAGTAACAAATTTATTTAACAAATTTAGTTAAAACGATTGGTATAGTTAAAATAGATTGGACAGGTATAAATATACAGGAGACGGGTTTGGAATAAAGTGTTAGAAGGTATATAAATAGAATGCCCGACAAAAAGGTATGTATTTAATTCATATATGAGATTTTATGCGCCGTATCGGCTAGCCGCTTGGCTTTTCTTTTTTCTTTTTGGATTGGTGAGGGCCATGGGAGGCTATTTGAAATATCCCGATGCTCCCGGTACAAAGGAGGTTATGGCGAATTTTTCCGGAAATTTAAGGAGTTAGAATATTTTTAAGATAATTTGATAGTTAGAAATCTATATATCAATATATATAGAAGTCGATAAGGAAACGAACTTAGAAATAGAATAGTAAAAATCAAAAAGGAAGACTAAGAATAAAATCTAGTAAGAATTGAAAGAGGAAGTGTATACGTGTTTAAAAGTGAATAAGTAGTTGTATGGTATTGATTATTCGAGTAAGTAGTCATATCTGTTTTGACGTTATAAATGTTATTCAGTCAAGGTCTGAGAGGTAGTTATACCCCAACTTGATTGATTTCATTATTAACAAATAAATAGTAAGATTCCAGGCTCGAAGATCAATGTTGAATAAGAGTTAGTTGAATATAGTATTTGGGTTGTCGTAACGACGTTTTACACAACATCCTTGTTAACCCAAATAAATATAAGCGTGGAAATAAAATAATAAATATTTCCTAAGTATAGAAAATAAAGAAAGGTCAATATGGTTATTGAAAATATTTGGTTAACAAATATTGATAAAGAAATAGAGAAGTGATTTAATTAATGGAATATTAATTAAGGGCTCAGTGATTGTTTGATAATTGGATGAACACTTGTTTTCTTCGATAGCTAAATCATCGACTATCGAAAACACTTGTTTTTATTCGATAGTTAAATCACAGACTATCGAAGTTTTGACCATCGTTGTCAATATGGAGAGACCGGTTGGATTATTATCCGAAGAACCACTCTGTATTGGCAGTAGCGTTGCGAATCAGATTATAAAGATAATCGAAGACGGAGTAGAGTGCAAGGACTTTTTCTATTTATAGAAATTGTGCCTTCAGTTCATCCTGTTCCTGGGTGACTTGTATGGATGAATGTCTGACAGAGTATTTCCAGAAAGGTCACGTACATTGATTTCTTCAACCGTACCAAGAGTGGAAGCGGAGAAAGAAACTTCTTTTAGCTAACACGTAATGTACTGTTGAGGACATCAATCGGTGATTTGATGGATTTGACGATGTGGCATTCGAAGTGAATCTGGTATGATGATAAAGCGTAGCTTCAAGCCTCATCATCTGGTAAATGACAGAAATCGGGCAAGCAGCATGGCTATGTAGGTTGCACCTATTAGGGTGTATAATCACCTGATCTAGAGTTTCATTTATTTCTAAAAATCTATTGTCGATGCTGTCCCATTCGGGAAACGGTTGCTGATCCCAACCGTTGGTGATATACATTTGATACACTCAAGCCAAATGAGTGGTCGGTCATGTGTGGCTGAGTTGCAAGATGTTCTTGTTGAACTCGGTGTATTCTCCTCTAGAGATATACCAGCGGAAGGTGGTTCCATACCTTGTCATAGTTGGAAATCCATTACCCAATACGTGCTTGCTGTTTTGATTGTATATTATATGTGGAACGTGAGATGCAAACGTTCCACTAGATTGTTATCTACTTGATTTAGACATTATTATAATATCAAAAGAGTTTTGATATAAAGATTATCGTTCCTTTCAAAAGGGATTTTGAAAGTTAAATCAAGTGTTTGGATTCTCATAAGGGAAAAACCCGTTCCGTGTTATACGGCGTGGTCTTATGAGATATCATTTAGTTTTCTGAAACTGTTTTAAACTATTTACTCATACCAGTCCCATGACTGACCCGGAGTTTATTTTTTTTGTTTTACCTAAACTCTTGGGTGCCTAAATTTGTATGGGCAGTCAAGTAGTTCAGGATTTTACAGATCTATCTAAAGGAGCTTGGAGCAGGAGGCTTCAGCGTTAGTTATATAGAGTTTTGTTCCGCTGTGTTGTAAGTGTTTTACTCTGATAAGTGTACGATATACAGTTAAGATTTTGTATTTCATAGATATGATATATTATGTTTTGTTCCGCTGCGATGTGAGATTCTGTGTTGTTAATTCTGTTTCTTCTTCTACCTCTTTCTTTTAAAAAAAATGTTTCATATTTTCATGATATTTGGGTTGGACGTATGATGTATATAGTCAACTCAGATGTTATGGATTTGCGGGTCATTACAAGTTATTAATGTTTGAAGTTTATATGCATATAGGAAAGATATATACATATATAAAATTCAAAAATTAGCAAAACCAGAAATCCGGCATACAAATCGAGGAAGGGCTAACATTTTGAAGTCGACCCGAGACCCTGCTGGTTCGACCTAATGGTCGACTCCGGCTCATGGGGGTCGACCTCAGGTTCGACACCCATAAAGGGGGGCCGACCTAGGGGTCGACCCATTTGAAGGGGGGTCGACCTACCCGTGGCTCTGGAAACTTCTTTTCTGAATCTGGACGATTTTGGAGCTAGATTCATGAATTTTAGGCTATATAAAGGACCCTAGACCTAGGTTTTATTTATCTAAAAACAATGGTGACGGCGAAGCTCCGGTGCAACGAGGATTGAATGGCCTAATCTACACCAAATCTAATTCAGCAAACATTATATAAATTCAATGATTGTTACAACAAATTCAACGATGGCTACAACAACTTATTCAACAAGTTCTTCGCAGTAATTTGGATCCAGTTCCTTAGATCTATTCACTGTTAGTTCAAGTTATTTTTAGATCTGAATATTTAAATAGTAATCATGATATATATGTAAAAACTGGATCTTGAATCGGTGAATAATGTGTTCTATTATGACATAATTGTCAGATCTGCTTTTATATGTTCGTACCGCCACCATGTTAAATCTTGTCATAATATGCCTATTCAGTTTATGCCTATTTCTATCAGTTTATTATTGATTCGTTAGTATGCCTATTCTTGATTCTCTTCTCTCCCTCTTTTTCCCTTATTATTTGTATAGCCAGGCTACCTTCGAGCCTAGGCCTAACGTTGAGAAATGCGAACAAGCGAAATTGGGAATGATTGGGAAAGACATAATTTGGGGCATAATCGATATTGGAAAATATGGATCTAAATTTGGGCATAAATTTGGAAATATATGAATATGGGTTTGGAGGCATATGTCTTGTTGGATAATATGAATTTAGGCATACATTGGAAAATATAATTTGAGCATAAATTGGGGCATGCATAAGTATTGATTTGGGACGTAAATTGGGACGTATGCGAATATGAATTTTAGGCATACATTGGAAAATATGCGAATATGGATTTGGGTATAAATTGAATTTAAATAGGCAAATATGGACTAGGGACATAAATTGGAAAATATGTAGATTTAGGTTTGTGCATAACATATATATATATATGCCTTGATTTATAACTTGGGAAAAAGAGCATACGGTGCATAATTAAAAGGTGAATTGAAAAGGGGTGTAAAATTCTATGATTTGAATAGTGAATTGGGCATATAATTAAATATGGGGAAAAGAGAAATAATCACCTATAATGACATAGGTAGATTTGGATAAAAATGAAATGTCTAGTAATTACAATTAGGAATTGTAATTGCACTTATGACACGAGGTTAGGTTGCATTAGTGGTGGAAGTCTGCCCGGACCCGACCGGTATATCCAACAGCCACTAATGTTGAACCTAATGTGAGAGGTCTAAGTGTGCAAATACGAATCGGGCTATGACACGAGGTTAGACCCAACTGTGGAATAAGACTGCCTGGACTCGACCGGCATATCCAGCTTCCACACATTGTAGGCCTAGTGTGGGAAGTCTCGCCCATTATCACCATAATTGGACATAGTAATGAATTGGACTACTTAACCTAATTTAATCCATAAGAATTGTATGATTATGAACTTAAGTGAAACGACCCGAAATCCCCCTTACGGGAAATCACGGATTGAGTTGAGCACAAGCCACAACAGAACGCAGACAGAAGAACATTTCATTGTTAATTACAACAATTCCATCAGAATACAAGAATATACAGAGTATAAATAAATATTACACAACAGAAAATATCAGAGATTACAATAAATTACATAGCAGCGGAAAATAATACAATACTCAACTAGAAGTAATACACGGATACAGAGCTTTCCGAGTATCGTTCTAGCTGTAAATCAGGACCCTGTGAATATGAATCTGCAAAACCAAAACTACTAGCTGCCCGTGTCAAAATAAGGGCACCCAGAGTTTAAGTTAAAACAACAAACTCCAGGTCAGTCATGGGACTGGTGTGAGAACTAAAACAGTTATAAATCTTTATTTTAAAATTAGGTAAATCAAGGGACCACGTCGTATAACACGGAACGGGTTTCCTCCCAAGAATACCAGTGCATAAAACAACAGCGCAATGCTAACTAAAGAACAATGAAGCTATTATAAGACCCAGGTCCTATCACACAATGCAACGCAAGCCGGGGGATAGGGTTTCCCTTATAATAGCCAAACATGCTTAGTACGTTTAAAACAAATCATTTGATACTATTATAGGTGCATAATGTATAAAACAACTTCAAATCATAAATATTAATCATAGACGGCATGGGCACCATATATCATGTCGCCATACTAGGCTCTACAATCAAAACCGCAAATGTCACGTATTTGGAAATTGGATTTCCGTCTGTGAACCGAGGCAAAAGATAGTCCTCACCGATTCGAGACTGTCCAGTCCGAGTCTCAGGTTAGAGCTCGAGTGACCAATGGAGCGACAGGGCTGGTCCACCAATGTGGATTAAAATTCCTGAACACTGCATTTTCCCGCCCTTTGGGGTGTAAATGAGCCAACAAATGACTCAATCGGCTTCACATAGTCACCGATATATCCGAGGCGCCACGCAACAGCAACAACCACATAAGTCAAACTCGTCAGGGCGTGTAAAACCATTGACGCCACTTCTAACTAGAAGGAAACGCATGCCCTCCATGAGGTCCTTCTCCCGTTTTTGGTTCACTATCGGGGTGTGAGGCTCGCGAATCAACGTAACACAAAGCTATGCCACACAGGCCTTGCTTTGATCATCAACCACAAGACTTTGCTTTTCAACAAAAGCCTTGATCAATTGCATCTTAGCATGGCACACAGGCAAACCACTCCATGCAACCGATATTCATCAATCACACAGAATGATATCCAATGTCAGACATACGGTCCCTTTACAAGTTCGTTCTGGGTCTGAACGAAACCGGAGGCACCTAGTACCCCGCATATCCATCGATCTCCAAGTACGTCTGGACGATCACCAACTGATTCCCTCCTCTTGGGTGTACGGCCCAATCCATATCATCAGTAATTATCCAAATGACGTGAAGACCTCCGATCTTCAACCACCGTCTTCATCTTCGACTAATCGTCGAATCAGTTATTCAGAATGGGATAAACCCGGTCTTTCTGAATAACTCGCGTATATAATAAACAAGTGTTATACAAACACAACATACGCCTCATTCAAATTCATCAGTCACTAACCGTAAACTAGTAAGAGAACAATTCCCCAAATATTAACCCCGAAGGCCGAAACCAACATCAGATCAATACCCATGAAACCATTCATCTTAGCCAACCTACAGTTAGTTTCTAAATTTCACATTCTTAGGGAAAGGTTCCCATTAATTTTATCAAAGATAAATTCTTTTAAATTTATTCTTTAATCTTCCTTTGAATATCACTTCAAACTAGTCGGGATTAGCGAACCACACCGAAGTAATTATTTATTTTATTTCCCAATCCCAACCTATTTATCCCATGAAGTAAAACTGGTCATACTTCATATCTAACACCACGGTGTTATCGGTAAATTCAATTACCTTTTCACGTTCAAATCTAATTAAAGATTTAACTACCGTTTGGAGTAAAACTGGTGATACTCCATTCTCGATCTTTTCAATCTAATTAAAGATTCATTAAAACTCCACTTAGTTTAATCTTTGACTGGGTTAAAGAATCAGTGTCATTTAAAACACGGTTCACGATAAACCCCAAAATCACATCACGTTTCAATCAGTCCCTAACCGTAAATTAGCAAGTGAGCAACTCCCTAAGTATTAACCCCGAAGGCCGAAACCAACATCAGATCAATACCCCAGAAACCATTAAACTTAACTAATCTCCAGTTAGTTTCTGATTTTCTTAACTCCTTTGGGGTCTAAGAACAATATTATTGACGATACCGTTCACGACAACCCAAAATCACATTTGATATTAAATACAAGGCTCTGAATAGAAAATATATCGGCTTATATTCAATATCAAATTCTGAAATCAACAAATATCGTATTGGAAATAACGATATAAATATATCTTTCAAATTCCCATAACAATATCTGTATCATCATGAAATCCAACATCGAAATATTCCAAAGACAATTTCAATTCAAATCCATTCCAATTCAATTGATGGAAATTATGGTTATTTTCAAACCCATTTCAAATCCACTTTATTTATTTTAAAAATAAATAGAATTATAATTCTAGTTCGAAACTAGTTCTTTTCGATAAAAATCCATTTTTACCTTTTCAAATATGGAGTTTTTCATCCCAACTCTTCACAAATCATTTCTTATGATTCTACACAAATTATTACTATTTTTAACAATTTTATCAAGGCCCGTACAGTCGATTTCCATCAACGCCATCGAACTGCACTTACAGCGACCTTTTCCAAATTTGATTTGGGCATAATTCCAAATCCAACCGTTAGATTTCAAATCTCTAATATTCATTAGAAAGCTCTTTTCGATATGAACCTAATGGTTCCAGTTTTAGGAGAATCTGACGCTCGGATCTCCCGTAATGTCTGTTCGAAGTCAATGGTCGAAATTCGCGAACTACCGCAGCGCGGCGCGTTCTATTCAGGCCATTATATTATATATATAATATATACTTCATCAATTTCCTTTTAAAACATATTGTATAAATCGTTTTAAATTCATTTTCAAAACGATTTCAACTTCTATCTCAAATTCAAATCAAAATTGAATTTTCCAATATAAATTCGTTTTAAATTCATTTCGAATCACTTTCCATTCAATTTCAATTCGATTTGAATTCATTTTATTTTCAATTCAATTCGAATTCTGATTTATTTCAATTCAATTTAATTCGAATTCATTTTATTTTCAATTCGAATTCATTTCAATTCAATTTAATTTGAATTCATTTTATTTTCAATTCAATTCAATTTCAATTCGAATTCATTTCTATTTTCAATTCAATTCGAATTTTAATTCGTTTCAATTCAATTTGAATTTCATTTCAAAATATTCGATTTTGAAATCACTTTTCAATATTCATTATAAAAACGAATATAATCGATATAAATATTGGCATCAATCTAATCAACACGGCTTCATATATTTCTATTTTCAAATATTCTATTTCAAATATTTCTTTTTCAAATATTTCTATTCAAATATTTCTTTTTCAAATATTCTATTTCAAATATTTCTATTCAAATATTTCCATTCAAATATTCTATTTCAAAATTGGAATGAGGCCCAATCAATTACCATAGATTTTATTTCTGTGGATTTCCATACAATGCATGTATATATCAACAATGACAAATAATCAACCATCATCCAAAGTGCATTCTACACTGTATAAGCATCAAATATAAATATTCAATGCTTATAACAGTCTGTCAATCAATCGATCGACATACAACTAATTATTGGGATTAGTGCATGTCATATATCACCCCAATACCCGTGTGGGGTTTTCAAACAATCAAACACAGATTTATTTGTGCAGTTGGACGATGTGTAAAATTTATCGTCCCAATCAATATCAGTCAAATCAGTGTATATAAACAAATCTCTGATTTGTTTATATTTATTTCATTTTAAATACACGTTAAAAATTCTATTTTCAACTATAAAATATTTTAACTGTATAAATATTTTATTTCAACTATATAAATATTTTATTTAATTTCACATCACATCACATAATCAACTACACATCAAAATCAAACAAACAAGCATACAAGCCGTCCATGGTCTATGGACGACGGGTGTCGGGTCCCATTAAACACCGTCTGCATCCTAGTATATATTTTAACTAGAAAATTAAATAGAAGGTGAGAAGTTCTCACCGAAAGCTAAACCAAATGCCATGACCCTTCATATGTAGGAAATCTTCGCCACTCTCGCCTTTTGCCAATTTCGTCGTCCGTATCCACTTCATTCAATTTTTATTGAATGGGAGAGGGGCGTCGAGCTGCTACCGGGGGGTTTTGCGGTTGGCCAGGTGTAATGACCCGAAAATCCAGTCCAATTTGAGCTGACCAAAAACACAAGTCCAACCCCAATTACACTGGAAAACCAGAACACTAATAGAAAGAAATTAGAGGGTGAGGATAGATAAGATAGAAACTTAGTATAGAAGAAGAAGAAGAACACAACATCAGAGTAACACGAATCTCACAGCGGAACGAACAACATATAATATATATAACATAACATGAAATATACATCTGTACTTGAATATACATCATTATCAAAGTACAACACTTACAACGCAGCGAAAATAACTATAGCTATATAACCCTAAAGCCTCCTGCTCCAAGCTCTTCCATTATATCTGTAAATCCTGACTACTTGACTGCCGTACAAAATTGGGCACTCAAGAGTTTAGGGAAACAAAAAAATAAACTCCGGGTCAGTCATGGGACTTGTATGAGAAAAACAGTTTAAAACAGTTCAAAACTAGTAAACGATATCTCATAAGACCACGCCGTATAACGGAACGGGTTTTTCCCTTATGAGAATCCAAATATCTTTATATCAAAAACCTTTGATATTATGATAATGTCTATCAACCACAATATAATAATCATCTAGCAGAAACGCTTTCATCTCACGTTCTACATATATAGTATACAATCAAAACCGCAAGCACGTATTGGGTAATGGATTTCCAACTATGACAAGGTATGGAACCACCTTTCGCTAGTGTACCTCTAGAAAGGAATACACTGGGTTCAACAAGAACATCTTGCAACCCGGCCACACATGACCGACCACTCATTTCGCTTGAGTGTATCGAATGTATATCACCAACGGTTGGGATCAGCAACCGTTTCCCGAATGGGACAACATCAACAATAGATTTTTAGAAATAAATGAAACTCTAGATCAGGTGATTATACATCCTACTTCGGTGCGACCGACTTAGCCATACTTCTTGCCCGATTTCTGTCATTTATCGGATGTGAGGCTAGAAGCTACGCTTTATCATCACACCAGATTCACTTCGAATGCTACATCGTCAAATCCATCAAACCACCGATTGACGTCCTCAACAATACATTATGTTTTAGCTAAAAGAAGTTTCCTTCTCCGCTTCCACTCTTGGTACGGTTGAAGAAATCAATGTACGTAACCTTTCTGGAAATACTCTATCAGACATTCATCCATACAAGTCATCCAGGAACATGATGAACCGAAGGCACTATTCAGTACATCCATCTTAGGCACTATTGTCTAAGACTTATACAATAGCCCTTGCATTTTACTCCGTCTTTAATTATCTTTGGCATATATGATTCGTAGCGCTTATGCCAATACAGAGTGGTTCTTTGGATAATAATCCAACCAGTCTCTCCATATTAACAACGTTAAAATGGTCAAAAACTTCGATAGTCGGTGAGTTAACTATCAAAGAAAATAGGTGTGCAAACAACGATATTATTTCTAGATGGAAATCCTATCAATCAATCATCAATCATATATATATCTATATATATATATATTCATATTCCTTATTTTCCCTGTTTAGAAAATATACGTTATTAACACTGGAAAACATTTCCATTTCTTGTTTTCTATATTAGAAAACATTTCTGATTCTTGTTTGGAAAACATTTCCAAAACTCCTACGTTTGGATTTAAACAGATGTTTAAATCAACATCGCGACGACAACTCAAACCACTATACTTATTTTCTAAAATCACTTAACCACTTTCACTCTCAAACCTTAACCATTTCTAAATTAAAAACGAAGTCAATAAAGTTTGAGTATAACTACCTCTCAGACCTTAACTGAACAATATTTTAAATCTCGAAATAGGGTAAGTTCATCTTTTAACTTTTTAACACTTCCTTACGTAACCCTCGTTTGAATAAATCTCTATTAGATAACTCCTCCCTTCGAATAACTATATTTGATAATCTCTCTTACGAATAACTAGATTCGAAAACCTTCTTCGAATAAACTAAATTCGGTTAACATTATTTATTTAACCCTAATCGATTAACTCTTTTTACTTAACTCCTTTCGAATAACTAATTCGATAACTCCTTTCGATTAAACTATAATCGATAACTCCTTTCGAATAACTAATTCGATAACTCCTTTCGATTAAACTATAATCGGTAACTCCTTTCGAATAATATATTCGATTAACTAACTTTCGAATACCATATTCGATCAACTAACTTTCGAATACCATATTCGATCACTTTATTGATTTATAAAGATTTCTCTTTTTATAACGTTTATCCATTTTAGAAAGATTTCCTTTTAACAACGTTTATTCATTTATAAAGATTTACTTTTAGTAACGGTTATTCACTTCATAAATGATTTCCTTCTTATAACAGTTTCCTTTTTATAACGTTTTCCCTTTTATAACGTCCTATTCCGTTATAAATAAATTTCCCTTTTTAACTCTATTTATTTTCTAATATTTCCTATCAATTCTATTTGTAAATGATTTACAAATATTTCCTTTTCTATTATTCTATTTCCAAATGGTTTGCAAATATTTTCTTTTCAAATCTATTCTTTGATTTTATAATTTCCCTTTTCTAAATATCTCCTATTTATAAATATTCCAATTTATAAATATTTCTTATTTATAAATATTCCGTTTATAAATATTTTTATTTTCAAATATCACTTTGAAAATATTCCCTTATCAACATTTCGGTATGTTATGGTGTTTAACATATCAAATCACAATGATCAGTATCATCCAAACACATATAATCGACAACAGATTATATATCACATCATATATCACAATATATGAAAAACAATAAAATAACTGTTGAGGAATCCAGTCGGATTCCTCCAACCTGTTTCCCTGCATCCACAGATGTTACACAATAAAATCAACATCACTTTCAGTTCCATATGATATATTCTGTTAAACAGAATCAATATAGAAATTCAACTAACTGACTAGCAGTTCAATCAAACAGTCAACACACAGTCAATCAACCAATATTTAACAGTTCTAAAAATACAACATGAAATTATAAAATGTTCGAAGTTAGTGAGATTTACTCACATTTGCGCATTAGCCGTTAAATAACGATTTGCGTTATTTGATTCAATCTGACAATTTATTTCGCCATAAATTGTAACGAGCTCGAATGGACTTCCAGTCAGTCTCATTGTGTTGCTCCCGTCCATACGATCCCAACGCAACTTACGGTTTGAAATTCTGATACCGTATGTAGAAGATATTCAATTTACAAGTTGGTATACTTATTCGAATTTTATTAAACATATATATATATATTTAAATAATGGGCCTCACCCCCTTATTCTTCCTCAGCCCATTTAGAAAAATCATCAGCCCACACCCGCAACTCATCTTCCCCAACTAAATCCACTCCACTCCAGCAAAACACGCTGCCATTTCCACTCCTTCGGACCGCCCATACTCCATCAACACTTCACCGAACTCCACAACAATTACACCAATGTTTTCCACTTCGAAACCTCTCCTCCTCCATAACAAATACAACCAATTCGCACTCCAGAAGACAGTCGTGTCGTACAGGGCCTTTCCGAGCTCCTTGTAATTTCAATCGACACTTTTGGTTTTAGAAATTTCCCAAACCCCTCCAACCAACTCGTTTCCTTCATACAAGCACGATTTCATACTTCGAATCGCCAATTGATGCCCTGAAATCCGAGAATATCGAGCCCTAGGCTCTTTGACCTCACGCTGTATACTTTCCAGCGAACAAAACATTCCTCGAACCTAACAAAATCCATATTAGAACTAAGAGGACTTCCTTAGCAACTCGAATATATAACTTTGCTAATTTATAGGATTTCATTTGGTTTGTTTTCTATTTGATTTTCTTTCTTTGAAGTTCTTCACGTTTTGGTTGTGGCGGCTTATTTCTTTTTTATAAGAGCGACGTAAATTCTTGTGTGGCTGAGAGAATGAAGGATTTGGCTCTTTTAATGTTCACACACTTGTTTTAGATATTTTATTTTATCATTTTTGTAAATTCCATTCATATACAACTGCTATAGACAGAGTTGATCATACCATTGTGACGACCAATGTACCACGATCCCAAAGATATAATAATACCGGTAGATTAACTCTTATTGTGAAACCCCAAAATCACTGGCACAGGGTGCAAAACACTCCAATTAAAAAGTTGCTTATTTAATTAATTAAAAATTACAGAAAAATTCTAAAAATTAAATTATCACTACTTCCCAAAAGAACCTTGTCTAAATTCAAACCTGATCTCTAGTTATATCGAATAAACCGTTACGGTCGATAACGATTCTATAGTGACTATTTTAAAATTTGATTTGGACATAAATCAAAATCTACACAATGAAATCCTGATTTTTCTCTTCCACTAGAAAGATATACTCCACCAGCTCCACACGTTTCTTGTTTCACAGCAGTCTAATTTAAAACGAATCCTGTACAATCAGTTGAAGTTCGAATCGCCAATTTACGAACTGCAGCGCCATTTCAAGCTCGATTTTAATTATATTGTAACTCTACGTTCAAACTGTCGTTTATATAATATATTCATTATTTAAATTCAAATCCCAAACTGAATTATATATCACAGATGATCCAGTTCACACCATATCGTCATTTCAACCAATTCTAATTATTTCAGAATTAAATATATTATTTAATTTATTATTTTAATTAAATATTCCAAGTTATTTAATTAACCGACCATTAAATCCTTTTAATCACCTGGTAAATAATTAAATAAATTAATTATTATACCGCTGATGATGCGGGTCATTACATTCTTCCCCACTTAAAATAATTTCGTCCTCGAAATTGCTAAGTTAGAAGACGACTTTACCGACTGGTTAGAACATATTTATTCACTTCTTATCTTCAGTTGCAATTGAACCAATTTAATTTTTTAATTAAATTATTTATTCATTCTTATATCAAAAAATTTCAAAAATCCTGAAAATTTTCTAACTCCTTAACTTCAAAAAATTTCGCCAGCACCTCCTTTGTACTGGTCAATAGGTCAAACTCTAACTCGCCTCTCTGGGCCATCTCCATCCCAAAAGAAAATCAAACAGCCAAGCGGCTTGCCAATTCAGCTCATAAATCTTATATCCAATAGGAATATAAACTTGTACCTTTTTGTCGGCATATCATTATATCCTTTCCACCTGTTATCAATTCAGCGGATACAAGGGTCATCCCAATCAAATTCCAATCTGCTTTTATCCACAACACAACCATTCGCTTACAGCCGGGCCAAATATCATTTCAACTCGAGTTTCTTCTCGATTCCCAACTCTTAACTTGATTATCACATTACACTTCAAATTTGAATCTCACAATCCAATTTGTCTTGATATTATTCTAATTCAATCTCAGTTACCACTTTACTGGCTTTACTTTAATTCAATTTTGCTTTCACAAATTTCTGTTAAATTTGTTTTTTTTTTCAAACAGTCTTTCCCTGAGAGTTTTTAAATAGTTTACTCTTTTCAAAAATCAAATTTTCCTTTTGAACATGTCACTGAGCCCTTAATTAACATTCCATTAGTTAAATCACTTCTCTATTTCTTTATCAATAATTGTTAACCAAATATTTTCAATAACCATATTGGCCTTTTATGTTATTTGGAAAACATTTCCGAATATCGCCTTCCTTTATTTTCTAAACTTTAGAAAATATATGCTATTTATAATTGGAAAATATTCCAATTACTTATCTCTTTTCCGGTCTCGTTTATTTCTATTAGGAAATATTCTTTATTATGTTTCCAAGCTTACACTTATTTGGGTTAAAACGGATGTTGTGAAAAACATCGTTACGACAACCCAAATACTATATTCAACTAACTCTTATTCAACATTGATCTTCGAGCCTGAAATCTTACTATTTATTTGTTAATAATGAAATCAATCAAGTTGGGGTATAACTACCTCTCAGACCTTGACTGAATAACATTTATAACGTCAAAACAGATATGACTACTTACTCGAATAATCAATACCATACAACTACTTATTCACTTTTAAACACGTATACACTTCCTCTTTCAATTCTTACTAGATTTTATTCTTAGTCTTCCTTTTTGATTTTTACTATTCTATTTCTAAGTTCGTTTCCTTATCGACTTCTATATATATATATATCGATACGTTGATTTCTAACTATCAAATTATCTTAAAAATATTCTAACTCCTTAAATTTCAGGAAAAATTCGCCATAACCTCCTTTGTACCAAGAGCATCGGGATATTTCAAATAGCCTCCCATGGCCCTCACCAATCCAAAAGAAAAAGAAAAAGCCAAGCGGCTAGCCGATACGGCGCATAAAATCTCATATATGAATTAAATACATACCTTTTCGTCCAGCATTCTATTTATATACGTTCATACCTTATCCATACCTATCTCATATATGTTTATACTTGCCCAATCTATTTTAACTATACTCGATCGTTTTAACTCAATTCGTTAATTAATTTGTTAATTAACTCTTTAGTCATTTCACTTTTATATTTGAACATGACATGTTCAAATATATTTTAACTTGCTTATTAACTAATTTGAATCCAAATTTCAAATTTAAGTTCTATATTCGATTTCGAATATCCATTTACAAATCCAATTTACCTTTTAAAGTTCAACTTCAAATTCAAATTCAAAACTCGATTAACTAATTCCTCTTCGACTTAGTTAATTCTATTCAATTTCTATTCAAATTTTATATCATTTCTATTATTCAAATCTATATATCAAATTCTATTCAAATTCTATATTATAAATCCCATTTGAAATTCAACACAACTTGTCTTTCCCAAAACAAATTCAAAACAGTATCTCTGGTAGTAATTCGTCACTTATAACTCGAAAATGAATACTGATGATGCAGCAGTCATCATCAGAATCTATTTTCCAGCGATCGAAGTGAGTTCAATACTATAAAACCATTTCTAAACATTTCCACTTTGAAATTCATTTCAAAATATAATTCACACTGCTTGTAAAACAATTTAAAATCTCCCAGGATCTTAAATTTTCCTTATTTTTTTAATCCAAATCCATTTACAAACACTTATCCAATTCTCCAGAGTTTTAACTCAATTTCTAGTTTAAAATTTCAGATTCAACTCATCTGATTTCACGTATTTCACTTATATGAATTCTGATTGGTTATTTACATAACCATTTAATTTATAATCTTACTCGATTATAATCACAACCAATATACCCAATATATTATAATCTTGATATTTATATCTTCTTTATATCAAGATATACCTTGTGTAAACTTATTTTAATTTACCTTTTTTTCAAAACAAATCGAGCTGACCCATCGTATTCGAGTGTTTAGTAACTCCTACCGATACAGTGGATCAAACTGATTGACCAGAACCCATAAACAACTCAACCAATAAATCTCCACAATATAAAATTATTTTTATATCATTTACAAATACGGTCACTTGTATATATACACTCAAACTCAATCTAGGGTATTACTAACCCCATCTCTACTGAGTCACGCCACAGAGCCAAGGTAATTCTCTTAACTTAAGCTCTGATACCAACTGTAATGACCCGAAAATCCGGTCCAATTTGAGCTGACCAAAAACACAAGTCCAACCCCAATTACGCTGGAAAATCATAACACTAATAGAAAGGAATTAAAGGGTGAGTATAGATAAGATAGAAACTTAGAATAGAAAAAGAAGAAGAACACAACATCAGAGTAACACGAATCTCACAGCATAACGAACAACATATAATATATATAACATAACTTGAAATATACATCTGTACTTGAATATACATCATTATCAAAGTACAACACTTACAACGCAGCGAAAATAACTATAGCTATATAACCCTAAAGCCTCCTGCTCCAAGCTCTTCCAGTATATCTGTAAATCCTGACTACTTGACTGCCCATACAAAATTGGGCACCCTAGAGTTTAGGAAAACAACAAAATAAACTCTGGGTCAGTCATGGGACTGGTATGAGTAAAACAGTTTAAAACAGTTCAAAACTAGTAAACGATATCTCATAAGACCACGCCGTATAACGGAACGGGTTTTTCCCTTATGAGAATCCAAATATATTTATATCAAAAACCTTTGATATTATGATAATGTCTATCAACCACAATATAATAATCATCTAGTAGAAACGCTTTCATCTCACGTTCTACATATATAGTATACAATCAAAACCGCAAGCACGTATTGGGTAATGGATTTCCAACTATGACAAGGTATGGAACCACCTTTCGCTAGTGTACCTCTAGAAAGGAATACACTGGGTTCAACAAGAACATCTTGCAACCCGGCCACACATGACCGACCACTCATTTCGCTTGAGTGTATCGAATGTATATCACCAATGGTTGGGATCAGCAACTGTTTCTCGAATGGGACAGCATCAACAATAGATTTTTAGGTATAAATGAAACTCTAGATCAGGTGATTATACACCCTACTTCGGTGCAACCGACTTAGCCATGCTGCCTGCCCGATTTCTGTCATTTACCGAATGTGAGGCAAGAAGCTACGCTTTATCACCACACCAGATTCACTTCGAATGCCACATCGTCAAATCCATCAAATCACCGATTGACGTCCTCAACAATACATTTTGTTTTAGCTAAAAGAAGTTTCCTTCTCCACTTCCACTCTTGCTACGGTTGAAGAAATCAATGTACGTGACCTTTCTGGAAATACTCTGTCAGACATTCATCCATACAAGTCATCCAGGAACAGGATGAACCGAAGGCACTATTCAGTACATCCATCTTAGGCACTGTTGTCTAAGACTTATACAATAGCCCTTGCATTTTACTCCGTCTTTAATTATCTTTGGCATATATGATTCACAGCGCTTATGCCAATACAGAGTGGTTCTTTGGATAATAATCCAACCGGTCTCTCCATATTAACAACGTTAAAATGGTCAAAAACTTCGATAGTCGGTGAGTTAACTATCAAAGAAATAGGTGTGCAAACAACGATATTATTTCCAGAGGAAATTCTATCAATCAATCATCAATCATATATATATATATATATATCTATATATATATAGTCATATTCCTTATTTTCCCTGTTTAGAAAATATACGTTATTAACACTGGAAAACATTTCCATTTCTTGTTTTCTATATTAGAAAACATTTATGATTCTTATTTGGAAAACATTTCCAAAACTCCTACGTTTGGATTTAAACAGATGTTTAAATCAACATCGCGACGACAACTCAAACCACTATACTTATTTACTAAAATCACTTAACCACTTTCACTCTCGAACCTTAACCATTTCTAAATTAAAAACAAAGTCAATCAAGTTAGGGTATAACTACCTCTCAGACCTTAACTGAACAACATTTTAAATCTCGAAATAGGGTAAGTTCATCTTTTAACTTTTTAACACTTCCTTACGTATCTCTCATTCGAATAAATCTCTATTCGATAACTCCTCCCTTCGAATAACTATATTTGATAATCTCTCTTACGAATAACTAAATTCGAAAACCTTCTTCGAATAAACTAAATTCGGTTAATTTTATTTATTTAACCCAAATCGATTAACTCTTTTTACTTAACTCCTTCCAAATAACTAATTCGATAACTCCTTTCGATTAAACTATAATCGATAACTCCTTTCGAATAACTAATTCAATAACTCCTTTCGATTAAACTATAATCGATAACTCCTTTCGAATAATATATTCGATTAACTAACTTTCGAATACCATATTCGCTCAACTAACTTTCGAATACCATATTCGATCACTTAAATGATTTATAAAGATTTCTCTTTTTATAACGTTTATCCATTTTAGAAAGATTTCCTTTTAACAACGTTTATTCATTTATAAAGATTTACTTTTAGTAACGGTTCTTCACTTCATAAATGATTTCCTTCTTATAACAGTTTCCTTTTTATAACGTTTTCCCTTTTATAACGTCCTATTCCGTTATAAATAAATTTCCCTTTTAACTCTATTTATTTTCTAATATTTCCTATCAATTCTATTTGTAAATGATTTACAAATATTTCCTTTTCTATTATTCTATTTGCAAATGGTTTGCAAATATTTCCTTTTCAAATCTATTCTTTGATTTTATAATTTCCCTTCTCTAAATATCTCCTATTTATAAATATTCCAATTTATAAATATTTCTTATTTATAAATATTCCGTTTATAAATATTTTTATTTTCAAATATCACTTTGAAAATATTCCCTTATCAACATTTCGGTATGTTATGGTGTTCAACATATCAAATCACAATGATCAGTATCGTCCGAACACGTATAATCGACAACAGATTATATATCACATCATATATCACAATATATGAAAAACAATAAAATAACTGTTGAGGAATCTAGTCGGATTCCTCCAACCTGTTTCCCTGCATCCACAGATGTTACACAATAAAATCAACATCACTTTCAGTTCCATATGATATATTCTGTTAAACAGAATCAATATAGAAATTCAACTAACTGACTAGCAGTTCAATCAAACAGTCAACACACAGTCAATCAGCCAATATTTAACAGTTCTAAAAATACAACATGAAATTATAAACTGTTCAGAGTTAGTGAGATTTACTCACATTTGCGCGTTAGCCGTTAAATAACGGTTTGCGTTATTTGATTCTGTTTGACAATTTATTTTGCCATAAATTGTAACGAGCTCAAATGGACTTCCAGTTAATCTCATTGTGTTGCTCCCGTCCATACGATCCCAACGCAACTTACGGTTCGAAATTCTGATACTGTATGTAAAAGATATTCAATTTATAAGTTGGTATACTTATTCGAATTTTATTAAACATATATATATATATATTTAAATAATGGGCCTCACCCCCTTATTCTTCCTCAGCCCATTTTGAAAAATCATCAGCCCACACCCGCAACTCATCTTCCCCAACTAAATCCGCTCCACTCCAGTAAAACACGCTGCCATTTCCACTCCTTCTTACCGCCGATACTCCATCATCACTTCACCGAACTCCACAACAATTACACCATTGTTTTCCACTTTGAAACCTCTCTTCCTCCATAACAAATACAACCAACTCGCACTCCAGAAGATAGTCGCATCGTACAGGGCCTTTCCGAGCTCCCTGTAATTTCAATCGACACTTTTGGTTTCAGAAATTTTCCAAACCCCTCCAACCAACTCGTTTCTTTCATACAAGCGCGATTTCATACTACGAATCGCCAGCTGATGCCCTGAAATCCGAGAATATCGAGCCCTAGGCTCTTTGACATCACGCTGTATACTTTCCAGCGAACAAAACATTCCTCGAACCCAACAAAATCCATACTAGAACGAAGAGGACTTCCTTAGCAACTCGAATATATAACTTTCCTAATTTATAGGATTTCATTTGGTTTGTTTTCTATTTGATTTTCTTTCTTTGAAGTTCTTCACATTTTGGTTGTGGCGGCTCATTTCTTTTTTATAAGAGCGACGGAAATTCTTGCATGGCTGAGAGAATGAAGGAAGTGGCTCTTTTAATGTTCACACACTTGTTTTAGATATTTTATTTTATCATTTTCGTAAATTCCATTCATATACAACTGCTATAGACAGAGTTGATCATACCATTGTGACGACCAACGTACCACGATCCCAAAGATATAATAATACTGGTAGATTAATTCTTATTGTGAAACCCCAAAATCACTGACACAGGGTGCAAAACACTCCAATTAAAAAGTTGCTTATTTAGTTAATTAAAAATTATAGAAAAATTCTAAAAATTAAATTATCACTACTTCCCAAAAGAACCTTGTCTAAATTCAAACCCGATCTCTAGTTATATCGAATAAACCGTTACGGTCGATAACGATTCTATATCGACTATTTTAAAATTTGATTTGGACATAAATCAAAATCTACACAATGAAATCCTGATTTTTCTCTTCCACTAGAAATATATACTCCACCAGCTCCACAAGTTTCTTGTTTCACAACAATCCAATTTAAAACGAATCTTGTATATTCAGTTGAAGTTCGAATCGCCAATTTACGAACTGCAGCGCCATTTCAAGCTCGATTTTAATTATATTATAACTCTACGTTCAAACTGTCGTTTATATAATATATTCGTTATTTAAATTCAAATCCCAAACTGAATTATAAATCACAGATGATCCAGTTCACACCATATCGCCATTTCAACCAATTCTGATTATTTCAGAATTAAATATATTATTTAATTTATTATTTTAATTAAATATTCCAAGTTATTTAATTAACCGACCATTAAATAATTTTAATCACCTGGTAAATAATTAAATAAATTAATTATTATACCGCTGACGATGCGGGTCATTACACCAGGTGGTGGCGTGGCTAGGGCTTGTAGTGGGTTTCGACGAGGGTGCGTGGGGGTTGCGGGTTCAGTCAAAGAAAGGAGGGGGAGGGAGCGCGAGGTGCAGGATGGGGCGGATCGAGGTGGCGCGTTAGGGGAAATGGGTGGGTGGCATTCTCGAGTGAAGGCTCGGTTTAAGTTGGGTTGCGTGGTTTTTTGATTGGAGGAGGGAAAGGGGGCGCGGGGTGTTGGAGGAGGAGGGGCCATGGTCGCGGTGGCCATGGTTGGTGGCGGCGAAGTCCGGGGGGGGCGGCGGTTAGGTCTAAAGCTCGATCAATTTTTTTTCTCTGTTAAATGACGGGGAGGAGGGAAAAGAGAATGGGGGGGCTATATGTAAATTTATATATTTTATTTAATTTATTATCCATATAGTTGCTATTTCATTTAACCTCCAAATCGAACCCAACGACTGTCACCCCTAGGGTAATACCCCCATTCCGAAAACAATAGGATATGTATCGTAGGCCAATTCGACCGTTTCGACTGGTTTCCGTTCAAATTAAAATATAAATCTATATATTGAATTTGAACGTGCATTTCAATTCACCGGGCCCACGTACTAACTCAAAAAATTCCCGAAAAATATTTTCTAGTTTCGTATTGACGATACGGTCCTAACAAATCTAATTTCGTCAAATTCCGAGACCGTTTGAAAAATGGCCATTTTCCAGTCGATTAAAATCAACTGAAATTGGTCAAACACGTTTAACTTCGCCACGCTCACATATTGATTCGAAAAATTATGAATTTTCGAAGCTAGTAATAATTTGACATCACGGATCCAACAAAAGTGGTTACGTCAAAAACCGAGGTCGTTTGCAACATTTCCATTTTTAAGGGCCAGAATTCCATAGCGACTATTCTGAATTTTCAACTGGGCATATCTTTTGATTCCCACTATGAAATTTCAATTCTTCGGATTCGTTGGAAAGATATTCTCAATTCGATTCAAATATTTTTGGTTTCGTTAAAGTCCGGTTTATTTTGAATCCTGTACATTCATTTCAAATTTGAAATCGAATTATCGAACTACCGCGCCATTTTCAATTCCTTTTATAATTATAAATAAATATTTATATTCTAGTAACGATCTATATAATACATACGTTCGAATTCTATTCAAAATAAATTTCTCGTCGATATTATTTAAAATAATTCATTTTAAGTAATCAAAATCCACTAAAATTGCCAAAATAAAATTTTTAAATTGGCACGGATTTCCGGGTTATTACAGTCTCCCCCACTTAAAATTTTTCGTCCCCGAAAAGGAGTGAAGCCAAAAGTTGTTTAACAAACCAACTCAACTTTCATTATTTTCTTTACGGCTTAAGTTCTTAAACTTTTCAATTTCTAAGAACTTTTCAAATTTTTCAAAAAATTGGCTAAAACCGTTAAATTTCTGAAAAATTTCGCCATAACCTCCCCTGCACCGGGTACTTCGGGATATTTCATATAGCCTCCCATGGCCTTCTTCAATCCAAAAGAAAAAGAAAAAGCCAAGCGGCTAGCCAATCGGCTCATAAAATCATCATCACCCAAACAAAACAGTAAATTATGGTGAACACGTACCTATTTGTCGGGCAAACAATTTTATTCATCTGCTCTAGCCTTCTTGCTATGACCCTGTTCAATGTAAGTACATGTATATGCAAGCAGATGCGACAAATTTTCAATACACTCACTATTAGATATAATTTTGGCTAAAGGTTCAACATTTAATTAATCAAACAATAATCAAACAACACAACCATCAATCAATTAGTTGATTATCTTTTCAAATTCATAACTTTGATATATAGTCCAAAAATCAGATTTTTGATGCCAAATCACAACAATAAGCCCTATCTAGTTTCGGTTCTTACACCAGTCAAATGGAAATATATAGAAGTCTCACTTTTGTCACTTGAATATAAATACTGGCGATGGTGCCCCATCACCAGAATTATCCCCGGGCAACTAGAGTGTGATTCTATAACTATCCAGTACATTAAAACTTCGAATACACGTTTGCAAGACATATTTGCAAAATCTTTATATATTGGATTGTCCAAATTAATTTAAAATAGATATTCAAATACGTAAAGAACGATTTAAATTTCAAAACAAAACATACTTTCAATTTTAAAAATATACTCTTCACACTCGTCCTAGGATACTACTGATCCCATCTCTAACGAGTCATTCCCACTGGATATTACTAATCCAATTTCTGATGAATTCTTTCGTTCGGTTCTAATGTGTCTTGTTCTCCGAGCTTTGTAAACCAAAGCTCTGATACCAAAATGAATCGACCCGAAATCCCCTTATGGGAAATCACGAATTGAGTTGAGCACAAGCCACAACAGAACGCAGACAGAAGAACATTTCATTGTTAATTACAACAATTCCATCAGAATACAAGAATATACAGAGTATAAATAAATATTACACAACAGAAAATATCAGAGATTACAATAAATCACATAGCAACGGAAAATAATACAATACTCAACTAGAAGTAATACACGGATACAGAGCTTTCCGAGTATCGTTCCAGCTGTAAATCAGGACCCTGTGAATATAAATCTGCAAAACCAAAACTACTAGCTACCTATGTCAAAATAAGGGCACCCAGAGTTTAGGTTAAAACAACAAACTCCAGGTCAGTCATGGGACTGGTGTGAGAACTAAAACAGTTATAAATCCTTATTTTAAAATTAGGTAAATCAAGGGACCACGCCGTATAACACGGAACGGGTTTCCTCCCAAGAATACCAGTGCATAAAACAACAGCGCAATGCTAATAAAGAACAATGAAGCTATTATAAGACCCAGGTCCTATCACACAATGCAACGCAAGCCGGTGGATAGGGTTTTCCCTTATAATAGCCAAACATCATTAGTACGTTTAAAACAAATCATTTGATACTATTATAGGTTCATAGTGTATAAAACAACTTCAAATCATAAATATTAATCATAGACGGCATGGGTACCATATATCATGTCGCCATACTAGGCTCTACAATCAAAACCGCAAATGTCACGTATTTGGAAATTAGATTTCTGTCTGTGAACCGAGGCAAAAGATAGTCCTCACCGATTCGAGACTGTCTAGTCCGAGTCTCAGGTTAGAGCTCGAGTGACCATTGGAGCGACAGGGTCGGTCCACTGATGTGGATTAAAATTCCTGAACACTGCGTTTCCCCACCCTTTGGGGCGTAAATGAGCCAACAAATGACTCCATCGGCTTCACATAGTCACCGATATATCCGAGGCGCCTCGCAACAGCAACAACCACATAAGTCAAACTCGTCAGGGCGTGTAAAACCACTGACGCCACTTCTAACTAGAAGGAAACGCATGCCCTCCCTGAGGTCCTTCTCCCATTTTTGGTTCACTACCGGGGTGTGAGGCTCGCGAATCAACGTTACACAAAACTATGCCACATAGGCCGTGCTTTGATCATCAACCACAAGACTTTGCTTTTCAACAAAAGCCTTGATAAATTGCATCTTAGCATGCCACACAGGCAAACCACTCCATGCAACCGATATTCATCAATAACACACAATGATATCCAATGTCGGACACACAGTCCCTTTACAAGTTCGTTCTGGGTCTGAACGAAACCGGAGGCACCTAGTACCCCGCATATCCATCGATCTCCAAGTACATCTGGACGATCACCAACTGATTCCCTCCTCTTGGGTGTACGGCCCAATCCAGATCATCAGTAATTATCCAAACGACGTGAAGACCTCTGGTCTTCAACCACCGTCTTCATCTTCGAATAATCTTCGAATCAGTTATTCAGAATGGGATAAACCCGGTCTTTCTGAATAACTCGCGTATATAATAAACAAGTGTTACACAAACACAACATACGCCTCATTCAAGTTCATCAGTCACTAACCGTAAACTAGTAAGAGAACAATTCCCCAAATATTAACCCCGAAGGCCGAAACCAACATCAGATCAATACCCATGAAACCATTCATCTTAGCCAACCTACAGTTAGTTTCTAAATTTCACATTCTTAGGGAAAGGTTCCCATTAATTTTATCAAAGATAAATTCTTTTAAATTTATTCTTTAATCTTCCTTTGAATATCACTTCAAACTAGTCGGGATTAGCGAACCACACCAAAGTAATTATTTATTTTATTTCCCAATCCCAACCTATTTATCCAATGAAGTAAAACTGGTCATACTTCATATCTAACACCACGGTGTTATCGGTAAATTCAATTACCTTTTCACGTTCAAATCTAATTAAAGATTTAACTACCGTCTGGAGTAAAACTGGTGATACTCCATTCTCGATCTTTTCAATCTAATTAAAGATTCATTAAAACTCCACTTAGTTTCAATCTTTGACTGGGTTAAAGAATCAGTGTCATTTAAAACATGGTTCACGATAAACCCCAAAATCACATCACGTTTCAATCAGTCCCTAACTGTAAATTAGCAAGTGAGCAACTCCCTAAGTATTAACCCCGAAGGCCGAAACCAACATCAGATCAATACCCCAGAAACCATTCAACTTAACTAATCTCCAGTTAGTTTCTGATTTTCTTAACTCCTTTGGGGTCTAAGAACAGTATTATTGACGATACCGTTCACGAAAACCCAAAATCACATTTGATATTAAATACAAGGCTCTGAATAGAAAATATATCGACTTATATTCAATATCAAATTCTGAAATCAACAAATATCATATTGGAAGTAACGATATAAATATATCTTTCAAATTCCCATAACAATATCTGTATCATCATGAAATCCAACATCGAAATATTCCAAAGACAATTTCGATTCAAATCCATTCCAATTCAATAGTTGGAAATTCTGGTATTTTCAAACCCATTTCAAATCCACTTTATTTATTTTAAAAATAAATAGAATTATAATTCTAGTTCGACACTAGTTCTTTTCGATAAAAAGTTATTTTTACCTTTTCAAATATGGAGTTTTTCATCCCAACTCTTCACAAATCATTTCTTATGACTTTACACAAATTATTACTATTTTTAACAATTTTATTAAGGCCCGTACAGTCGATTTCCATCAACGGCCATCGAACTGCACTTACAGCGACCTTTTCCAAATTTGATTTGGACATAATTCCAAATCCAACCGTTAGATTTCAAATCTCTAATTTTCATTAGAAAGCTCTTTTCAATACGAACCCAACGTTCCGGTTTTAGGCGAATCCGACGGTCGGATCCCCCGTAATGTCTGTTCGAAGTCAATGGTCGAAATTCGCGAACTACCGTAGCGCGGCGCGTTCTATTCAGGCCATTATATTATATATATAATATATACTTCGTCCATTTCCTCTTAAAACGTATTATATAAATTGTTTTAAATTCGTTTTCAAAACGATTTCAATTTCCATCTCAAATTCAAATCAAAATTGAATTTTCCAATATAAATTCATTTTAAATTCATTTCAAATCGCTTTCCATTCAGTTTCAATTCGATTCAAATTCATTTTATTTTCAATTCAATTCGAATTCTAATCCGTTTCAATTCAATTTAATTCGAAAACATTTTATTTTCAATTCGAATTCATTTCAATTCAATTTAATTCGAATTCATTTTATTTTCAAATCAACTTCAATTCGAATTCATTTCTATTTTCAATTCAATTCGAATTCTAATTCGTTTCAATTCAATTCGAATTTCATTTCAAAATATTCGATTTTGAAATCACTTTTCAGTATTCATTATAAAGACGAATATAATCGATATAAATATCGTTTGCGTCAAAATAGCGTCAATCTAATCAACACGGCTTCATATATTTCTATTTTCAAATATTCTATTTCAAATATTTCTTTTTCAAATATTTCTTTTTCAAATATTCTATTTCAAATATTTCTATTCAAATATTTCCATTCAAATATTCTATTTCAAAACTGGAATGAGGCCCAATCAATTACCATAGATTTTATTTCTATGGATTTCCGTACAACGCATGTATATATCAACAATGACAAATAATCAACCATCATCCAAAGTGCATTCTACACTGTATAAGCATCAAATATAAATATTTAACGCTTATAACAGTCTGTCAATCAATCTATCGACATACAACTAATTATTGGGATTAGTGTATGTTATATATCACCCCAATACCCGTGTGGGGTTTTCAAACAATCAAACACAGATTTTATTTGTGCAGTTGGGCAATGTGTAAAATTTATCGTCCCAATCAATACCAGTCAAATCAGTGTATATAAACAAATCTCTGATTTGTTTATATTTATTTCATTTTAAATACACGTTAAAAATTCTATTTTCAACTATAAAATATTTTAACTGTACAAATATTTTATTTCAACGATATAAATATTTTATTTCATTTCACATCACATCAATCAACTACACATCAAAATCAAACAAACAAGCATACAAGCCGTCCATGGTCTGTGGACGACGGGTGTCGGGTGCTACTAAACACCGTCTGCATCCTAGTATATATTTTAACTAGAAAATTAAATAGAAGGTGAGAAGTTCTCACCGAAAGCTAAACCAAACGCCACGACTCTTCATATGTAGGAAATCTTCGCTACTCTCGCCTTTTGCCACTTTCATCGTCCGTATCCACTTCATTCAATTTTTATTGAATGGGAGAGGGGCGCCGAGCTGCTGCCGGGGGGTTTTGCGGTTGGCCAGGTAGTGGCGTGGCTAGGGCTTGCAGTGGGTTTCGATGAGGGTGCGTGGGGGTTGCGGGTTCAGTCAAAGAAAGGAGGGGGAGGGAGCGCAAGGTGTAGGAGGGGGCGGATTGAGGTGGCGCGTTGGGGGAAATGGGTGGGTGGCATTCTCGAGTGGAGGCTCGGTTTAATTTGGGTTGCATGGTTTTTTGATTGGAGGAGGGAAGGGGGGCGCGGGGTGTTGGAGGAGGAGGGGCCATAGTCACGGTGGCCATGCGTGGTGGCGGCGAAGTCCGGGGGGGGGGGGGGGGGGTTAGGTCTGAAGCTCGATCGATTTTTTTTCTCTGTTAAATGACGGGGAGGAGGGAAAAGAAAATGGGGGGGGGCTATATGTAAATTTATATATTTTATTTAATTTATTATCCATATAGTTGCTACTTCATTTAACCTCCAAATCGAACCCAACGACTGTCGCCCCTAGGGTAATACCCCCATTCCGTACACAATGGGATATGTATCGTAGGCCAATTCGACTGTTTCGACTGGTTTCGACTGGTTTCCGTTCAAATTAAAATATAACTCTATATATTAATTTGAACGCGCATTTCAATTTACCAGGCCCACGTACTAACTCGAAAAATTCCCGAAAAATATTTTCTAGCTTCGTATTAACGATACAGTCCTAACAAAACTAATTTCATCAAATTCCGAGATCGTTTGAAAAATGGCCATTTTCCAGTCGATTAAAATCAACTGAAATTGGTCAAACGCGTTTAACTTCGCCACGCTCACATATTGATTCAAAAAATTATGAATTTTGGAACCTAGCAATAATTTGACATCACGGATCCAAAAAAAGTGGTTTCGTCGAAAACCAAGGTCGTTTGCAAAATTTCCATTTTAAGGGCTAGAATTCCATAGCGACTATTCTGAATTTTCAATTGGGCATATCTTTTGATTCCCGCTATGAAATTTCAATTCTTCGGATTCGTTGGAAAGATATTCTCAATTAGATTCAAATATTTTTTGTTTCGTTAAAATCCGGTTTATTTTGTATCCTGTACATTCATTTCAAATTTGAAATCGAATTATCGAACTACCGCGCCATTTTCAATTCCTTTTACAATTATAAATAAATATTTATATTCTAACGACGATCTGTATAATATATACGTTCGAATTCTATTCAAAATAAATTTCTCGTCGATATTATTTAAAATAATTCATTTTAAATATTCAAAATCCACTAAAATTGCCAAAATAAAATTTTTAAATTGGCACGGATTTCCGGGTTATTACATTAAGTTAGGGTTAAGTAAAATTGGATGGGTAGTGGGTGGGTTAAGTAAAATAGTGGGGGTGGGTAATATTTACATATAGGCCCACGAACTTAACCCAATAAGGTTTTGTAATTAAATACACCTAGTGTACATAACCAGTGGAAGATATAATAAAGTTATGTAATTAAAGACACCCTTGTATGGTAAGCATAACTTGTAGAAATGATAGAATTAGATATGCGTAATAATCTGCTAAGTAAACAACGATAAGTTATAGTGACGGTGTAAATTGAATTTATGATTAAATGAGAAAGAATGAGGAAAACTTGTAAAATAAATAAGTCATATTTAATCACAAATGGTAAGTGACATGTTAATTAGGAAACATGTGAATTGAGATATACTTAATAACGTATTAAGGAGAACATGTTATTGTAATTATGTAACCAAACAAGAGTATAAAATAAATTGTGGATTACAAAACTTGGGCCATAATCTAGAGAATAACATGTTGTGGGCTTATTAATAAACTTAAATGGATTAAGTTATATGATTGAAATTAATAAGCAAGAGAAACTTGGTAAATTGGAATAAGAATTCAATATGAACGAGAATAACCAAATTAAACAGGAACTGGGTGAGGTAAGGCAAACACATAAAAGAATGTTTAGACATAGGGTCTAACAACATATTAAAGAAAGGCGCTTAGACCAGTCCGTACGTTTGAGAGTGAATAACCCAACGAGGTAGATCGTCGGGGTGTTATAAGACATGAGGGGAGAGTACATTCACCTGATTATTATGACGGCTCCAAAGGGACTGGAAGGGAAGCACTCGGCTTCCTGAAGTACGTAAGGTGCTCCTAATAGTCCTCTGTGCGATGACAGATGTCTTAGGTTGTACTCGCAGAGGTTGGGTCTGCGCGTAACTACTAGGTGGGTGGGCCTTGACTGCAGATGTAGCTATGCAGTCAGAATGCCGTGACGAGGTGACAGCAGGGTGATTCGACAATTGCCCCGCGAGGAGGTAGAGAGGGTCATGACCAACAAGGATAGTAGACCGTCGGATATCCGTCATCGACAACCAGTAGGATGCGAAAAGACTAGAGCTAATCCCAAGATATCATTTCACCTTTCACTATCGAGGTACGGAGTTGAGGGTAGACGCCGCATGGATGTTTAGATTGGTTGTATTAGGGACGGTCGCTTAGCTCTATAATCTTTAGTAGTTGAAGGAGGGGCCAAGATGGGGCCATAGACACCATGGAAAACAGACACGAGGAATATCTATATTTGAAGGCACTTAAAGGCGACCTGTACAGGTATGGAAAAGCTCCGACTGAGTTCCATGTTACTAGATTAGCCCTGCCACGGAACTCGGTGCACATTAGAGGACGTGCGATTGAGGCATCGAGCTGCAACTACAATACATACATGGGACAGTCTAGATACATGCATATCTGCTCTGGGTGGTGTATCGTAGACTAGAGGGCATTATTCCGATAAGGAATCTGATTCGATCGATGGTGGCAGTCGATACGCTTACATAGCATAGTAATGATAGATATATGCGGAATGTAACATTTTATATAGAGATCCGTACATCATTCCAGCGTAGGATAAGGGACTGCGTTCATTACGGTGGGCGACCGCGCGAGTGGGGTACCATGGGGTGTATCTCTATATTGAGATATAGCTACATATATTGTATTACGTGAAACCATGGGGAAGTAAATGGGTATGATGCGCGTATAAGTCTTGAGTTCTATTAACCCAAGTAACCTAATAATCAAGAAAATGTAATGGAACAGTATTAATAGGGATCATTCTACTTCTGATATACGGGTATCTGCGTGGTGCAGAGAAATGTATTAAGAAGCGCAATATATCCTTTTCATCTTATCTTGCTCAGTTCACACTTGTTATTGTAACTGTTATCTTGTTCTTCCAGTTTTATACCTATCATGATACTTTTATTTATTTATATTTAAAAATAACTGGACTCGCCAGACTTTATGTTTGACCCTTTTTGTTTCCTCTTCTCTCTCTTTAATTTACACCCCTAGGTTCTGAGGGTGGAAGTTCTTAGACTTGATTTGGATTCTTTCACCTTAGCTTGGTTTTTGGATATAGATGTATTGCTTTGACTTCTTGTCAACTCTCTTATGGATTTGCAAGGGAAATATGGTTTTATGCTTCTGTACTCTGATATTTTTGGCAAGACAGATTATTAATGCAATCAGTTACTTATGATGTAAACTCAGTATTTGGGACCATGATGTTTTGATTTAAATAAAGTTTTCAATTCCGCTGCTATTTTACATGTCTGTCTTCTGCTATTATGTTCTTATTTACCTATAACGCTTCATGGAACTTAATGCATTCCCTTAGTGAGTGACATTAATGGACGTGGGGTGTCACGTTTGGTATCAGAGCATATGGTTATAAGATCGGATAAAGTATTTTTAAAATGGTTTTCAAAAAGGTCTCAAAAACATAGTATTTTAAAATAAAAAGCTTGTTTTTGAAAATCATATTTCCCAAAGCCATAAATATCTCTCGTTTCTCCACTTGATTCCTTTTCCTTTTTTTACGGTGAACCATTTCTTCCTGAAAGGTTATCCCTATTTTGGCATGGTTCCGTAGGCATGTTAAAACTACGGCACATGTCGAAGGGCAAAGAAGTGCCCAAACTCCATCTTTAGCCGCAGTGGTTTCACCTGCGGCTTATTTTCTCTCAATCCTCATAAGGATTTCCATGCGATAGAGGCCGCTTTCAAGAGTCTTGTTAGCATGTTGCACAAGGACAGTAAAAAGGAGAATAAGGGATTTGGGGCTAAGGAGAAAAACCCAAAGAAGAAAAGAGGAAATACTATAATTTCGGAATGGTGGGTCATCTGAAAATGGATTGTAGAAAGAGGAAAGGCATTGTTACCACTTTGGTAAGGCTGTTCACCTTGTTAAGGAGTGCCTAAAGAGACAAGGACAAGGCTAGAAGGCAGGAACTTCTGGAGGCAAGCTAATGTTCTCATAGCTGTTGGACAGGATAGGGGTAGGAAAGTTTCCATCGAAGGATTGATTTCTATTTCTGATCATCCTGTTAGGATTCTTTTTCTGATGCTTCACATTCTTTTATATTTGATCCTTTTGTTGAGTCTCTGCACCTAGATGCAAGTATGGTTTTGGATCCCGTTAGTATCTTAAACCCATTAGAGGTACGACTCATTTATCGAGGAATTGTCGGGGTTTGAGAATCTCTGTGTTAGGTGTCGAGTTTGATTGCGACACATATGTTCTTGATTTCATAAGATACAGTTTGATTCTAGGATGGATGGGTTAACCATATATGGAGCTATTCTAGATTGTGAGAGGAGGGTTGCTAGAATTCTGACCTGCCATAGAAAGACTCTCGAGATTTATTATGACCCCGAAAAGGTCTGTCATGCTTTGTCTCCTAGAACCTCTTGATATATATATATCGATGATTTTCGATAGTGACTCCTAAAAGAAAAGAGGGAACTTGATAAGCAAGTAGGGGAGCTACTTGAGAAGTGGTTTGATAGGTGAGTCATATCGGGATAGGAAACCTGTTGAAGACAGTCCTTGAGGAAGCCCATCATTCTAAGATGACTCTTCATCCAAGCGGCGATAAAATGAATAGAGTTCGAGATAGTGCAGCCAAACTTGCGAGAGGAAGCGGGAAGTATAGAAGGAAGCAATGATAGGACGAGTTCCGACTTGCATACTTGGATCGGAGGTTGAGAAATTAAGCAACAAAGAAGTGAAGCTAGTAAGAGTGCAATGGGGAAAGGGCCGCGAGGATGCTACTTGGGAGGCTGAAGACAAGATTCGTGCTTCATATCCTTTCCATTTCGAGAATATGTCCTTAAATTATTTTTCCAAGCTTCAAATTAATACTTGTTTCTATCGTTTGAATATCTCCTATCGATCGAGTCTTTAGGTAGAAAACTAATGAATGTAAATATGTGTTTGAGACATGTTATGTTTGATGGATGCAAGTGGCTGCTAGTGATTGCTCGTGGATGCATATACACACACAGTAGGCACTAGATCGGCTCAATCACTTACATATTGCATATTGATGTGTGTACATTTTTTAATTTTTATGGATTATCGTTACATTGATGTTGCATGTGGATGGATGATTTTGCACACATATAGAACTTACATGGATTAGGATGATTTGCATACATTTTGGTTGCATGTAAACATGTGTTTGAGACATGTTATGTTTGATGGATGCAAGTGGTTGCTAGTGATTGCTCGTGGATGCGTATACACACACAATAGGCACTAGATCGGCTCAATCACTTACATATTGCATACTGATGTGTGTACGTCTTTAAATTTTTAGGATTATCATTACATTGATGTTGCATATGGATGGATGATTGTGCACACATATAGAACTTACATGGATTAGGATGATTTGCATACATTTTGGTTGCATGGCACAAGCATACATTGCATTAAGGAGGTCAACTAAATCAGTAGACTGCCTGATCTTTTGCATTAGTTTAAGGACATATACACACACTAATGTGTAAGTTCATAAAGGCATTAGAAATTCCTTAGGACAATGGATGCATGTGATTGCAAGATGAATGTATGACTGTTGGATGTTAGGATATACGTTCTTCTTAACTTAGAGATTTCGAGGACGAAATCCTTTGAGTAGGGGAGAATGTAACACCCCGGAATTTTTACGACACTAAAGATGATGAACTAAAGAATAATTAGTGTGAAATACATATTAACAGTGAATTAAGGAAAACTTAAGTTAATATTCAGAATTAAGTAAAAAGGACAGTGCTATTATGTCCGTCTCAGAATTCTGGTCAAGATAGACACCTGGTTTGCATAAATCGGACACCGTATGAAGAAGTTATTAATGTTTGAAGTTTGTATGCATATAGGAAAGATATATACACATATAAAATTCAAAAATATTCAAAAATCAGCAAAACCAGAAATCCGGTGCGCAAATCGAGGAAGGGCCGACATTTTGAAGTCGACCCGAGTCCCTACTGGGTCGACCTAGGGGTCGACTCAGGCTCATGGGGGTCGATCCCGGGGTCGACCTAAGGGTCGACACCCATGAAGGGGGGTCGACCCACCTGAAGGGGGGTCAACCATCCCGTGGCTCTGGAAACTTCTTTTCTGAACCTGGACGATTTTGGAGCTAGATTCATGAATAATGGGCTATAAATAGAACCCTAGACCTAGGTTTTATTCATCTAAAAACAATGGTGACGGTGAAGCTCCGCTGCAACGAAGATTGAATGGCCTAATCTACTCCGAATCTAATTTAGCAAACATTATACAAATTCAACGATTGCTACAACAAATTCAGCGATGGCTACAACAACTTATTCAACATGTTTTTCGTAGTAATTTGGATCCATTTCCTTAGATCTATTCACTTTGAGTTCATGTTATTTTTAGATCTGAATATTTAAATAGTAATCTTGATATGCACTTGAATCGGTGCCTAATCAGTTCTATTATGACATAATTATCAGATCTGCTTTTATATGTTCATATCGCCACCATGTTAAATCTTGTCATAATATGCCTATTCAGTTTATGCCTATTTTTATCAGTTTATTATTGATTTGTTATTATGCCTATTCCTGATTCTCATCTCTCCTTCTTTTTCCCTTTTTATTTTCATAGCCAGGCTACCTTCGAGACTAGGCCTAACGTCGAAAAATGCGAACATGCAAAATTGGGAACGATTGGGAAAGACATAATTTGGGGCATAATTGATATTGGGAAATATGGATCTAAATTTGAGCATAAAATTGGAAATATATGAATATGGGTTTGGGGGCATATGTCTTGTTGGATAATATGAATTTAGGCATACATTGGAAAATATAATTTGAGCATAAATTGGGACATGTGTAAGTACTAATTTGAGACACAAACTGGGATGTATGTGAATATGAATTTTAGGCATACATCGGAAAATATGCGAATATGGATTTGGGTATAACTTGTATTGAAATGGGCGAATATGGACTAGGGAGATAAACTGGAAAATATGCAGATTTAGGTTTGTGCATAACATATATATATATATATATGCCTTGACTTATAACTTGGGAAAAAGAGCATATGGTGCATAATTAAAAGGTGAATTGAAAAGGGGTGCAAAAGTCTATGATTTGAATAGTGAATTGGGCATATATTAAAATATAGGGAAAAATAGAAATAATCAACTATAATGACATAGGTAGACTTGGATAAATATGGAATGTCTAGTAATTACAATTAGGAACTGTAATTGCACTTATGACACGAGGTTAGGTTGCATTAGTGGTAGAAGTCTGCCCGGACCCGACCGGCATATCCAGCAGCCACTAATGTTGAATCTAATATGAGAAGTCTAAGTATGCAGAAACGAATCAGGCTAAGACACAAGGTTAGACACAACTGTGGAATAAGACTGCCCGGACTCGACTGGCATATCCAGCATCCACAAGTTATAGGCCTAATGTGGGAAGTCTAGCCCATTATAACCATAATTGGACATGGTAATGAATTGGACTACTTAACCTAATTTAATCCATAAAGATTTTATGATTATGAACTTAAGTTAAGGTTAAGTAAAATTGGACGGGTAGTGGTTGGATTAAGTAAAATAGAGGGGGTGGGCAATATTTACATATAGGCCCACAAACTTGACCCAATAAGATTATGTAATTAAAGACACCTAGTGGAATACATAACCGCTGGAAGATATAATAAAGTTATGTAATTAAAGACACCCTTGTAGGGTAGGCATAACTTGTAGAAATGATAGAATTAGATATGCGTAATAATCTGTTAAGTAAACAATGATAAGTTATAGTGATGGTGCAAATTGTATTTATGATTAAATGAGAAAGAATGAGGAAAACTTGTAAAATAAATAAGTTATATGTAATCACAAATGGTAAGTGACATGTAATTAGGAAACATGTGAATTGAGATATACTTAATAACATATTAAGGAGAACAAGTTATTGTAATGATGTAGCCAAGCAAGAATATAAAATAGATTGTGGATTACAAACCTTGGGCCACAATCTAGAGAATAACATGTTATGGGCTTATTAATAAACATAAATGGATTAAGTTATATGATTGAAATTAATAAGCAAGAGAAACTTGGTAAATTGGAATAAAAATTCAATATGAATGGGAATATCCAAGTTAAATGGGAATCGGGTGAGGTAAGGCAAGCGCGTAAAAGAATGTTTAGACATAGGGTCTAATAACATATTAAAGAAAGGCGCTTGGACCAGTCCGCGCGGTTGAGGGTGAATAACCCAATGGGGTAGATCATCGAGGTGTGATAAGACACGAGGGAAGCGTACATTCATCTGATTGTTATAACAGCTCTAAAGGGACTGGAAGGGAGAGCACACGGCTTCCTGAAGTACGTAAGGTGCTCCTATAGTCTTCTCTGCGATGACAGATGTCTTAGGCTGTACTCGCAGAGATTGGGTCTGCGCATAACTACTAGGTGGATGGGCCTTGACTGCAGATGTAGCTATGCAGTTAGAATATTGTGACGAGGTGACACCAGGGTGATTCAACGGTTGCCTCACGAGGAGGTAGAGAGGGTCATGACAACCAAGGATAGTAGACCGTCGAATATTCGTCATCGATAGCCAGTGGGATGCGAAAAGACTAGAGCTAAACCCAAGATATCATCTCATCTTTCACTATCGAGGTACGGGGTTGAGGGTAGATGCCATATGGATGTTTAGATTGGTTGTATTAGGGGCGGTCTCTTAGCTCTATAGTCCTTACTAGTTGAGGGTGGGGCCGAGGTGGGGCCATAGCCACCATGGAAAACAGACCCGAGGAATATCTGTATTTGAAGGCACTAAAAGGCGGCCTGTAAAGGTATAAAAAAGCTCCCGGCCGAGTTCCGTGTTTCTTGTTTAGCCCTACCACGGAACTCGATGCACATTAGAGGACGTGTGATTGAGGCATCGAGCTACAATTACAATACATACGTGGCACAGTCTAGATATATGCATATCTGCTCTGGGTGGTGTATCGTAGACTAGAGGGCATTATTCCGATAAGGAATCTGATTCGATCGATGGTGGCAGTCCATATGCTTACGTAGCATAGTAATGATAGATATATGCGGAACGTAACATTTTATATAGAGACCCGTACGTCACTCTGGCGTAGGATTAGGGACTGCGTTCATTACGGTGGAGACCGTGCAAGTGGGGTACCATGGGGTGTATCTCTATATTGAGAGATAGTTACATATATTGTATTAGGTGAATCAGTGGGAAAGTAAATGGGCACGATGCGCGTATAAGTCTTGAGTGCTATTTACCCGAGTAACCTAATAATCAAGAAAATGTAATGGAACGCTATTAGTAGGGATCATTCTACTTCTAATATACTAGTATTTGCGCAGTGTAGAGAAATGTATTTAAGAAGCGCAATACATCCTGTTCATCTTATATTACTCAGTTCACACTTGTTATTGTTACTGTTATCTTGTTCTTCCAGTTTTATACCTGCCATGATACTTTTATTTATTTATATTTAAAAGTAACCGGACTCGCCAGATTTTATGTCTGACCCTTTTTGTTTCCTCTTCTCTCTCTTTCATTCCCCCCAAAGGTTCTCAAGGTGGAAGTGCTTAGAGGTTATTTGGATTCTTTCAGCTTAGCTTGGATTTTTAGTTTAGATGTACTTCTTTGACTTCTTGTCAACTCTCTTATGGCTTTGCACGGGAAATATGGTTTTATGCTTTTGTGCTTTGATATTTTTGGCAAGACAGATTATTAATGTAGTCAGTTACTTATGATGTAAACTCAGTATGTGGGACCATGATGTTTTGATTTAAATAAAGTTTTTAATTCCGCTGCTATTTTACATGTCTGTCTTGTGCTATTATGTTCTTATTTACCTATAACGCTTCACGGAACTTAATGCATTCTCTTAGTGAGTGACATTAATGGACGTGGGGTGTCACAACAATGATCTACCTAACAATTCTAACAATATTATAGAAAGAGGTAATTAGGGAGATGGACAAACTTTGCCATAAAATTAAGCTGAAGGACACCAAGTTTTATTTTTATTCTGAAGGACAAACTTTAAACCAAAATTAAGCTGAAGGAAAATGCTAAATGTAATTAGCATTATATTCAGTTTTTTACACTACACGAAAATGCTAGTTTTAACTAGCATTATTCAGTTTTACACTACAGAAAATGCTAATTATATTTAGCATTGTCCTTCAGCCTAATTTTTTTTCAAAGTTTGTCCTTCAGCCTAAAAATAAAACTTGACGTCCTTCAGACTAATTTTTTTCCAAAGTTTGTCCTTATGCCTATTTTCCACTTATAGAAATTTAATTTGATAAATAAACCATCGTCCTCTATAATGTATGAATGATCAAAAAGCCACTTACAACTAAACAAAGGTATTGTATATTAGACCAACTACATATACTGTAGTTTCTTTGTTACGGTTATTTCATTATGTGTTTGTATTATATGAAAATTTTGGTAATTGCAACCTTTATAAGACTCACCAGACATTTGTATAATGGTTCAGTTATAATATTTTTGCCTTCTATCGTTGGTTGGACTTCTTTTATTGGTTTAGACAAATGATCTACTCTAAATATGTGGTTTGTGTTATGACGTCTTTGATGCAACATCTTTGTACTAGTAAAGACTATATTTTATTTTCTAATTATGGGAGCCTACACAATACCTATTAATTTTATTTACCTATATCCAATGTTCAAATGACTAAAATAAAAATGATGTTCTGATTGATTTTCTGATAGAGTGAGTGGTTGTAAAATAGATACAAGTTTGTAATATTATTGATAGAGAATTGATTACATGATGTATATGGTACAGTGCTTTATACAGATGGAGTACATGAGGTGGGATGAAACCCAATAGTTTAAAATAGGCAATAACAATGTAATTATAACGAGTTATAAGGGGAAAATAATATATTATGAGCTGGATCCTTATCCTGTGACGTAGCATGATGTATGTATAGATGAGCATCCTTATCCTGTGATGCAGCATGATGTGTGTATGGATGAGCATCCTTATCCTATGACGCAACATGATGTGTGTATGGATGAGCTGGATCATTATCACCCCCCCCCTCAAACCTAATTTACCCAATTAGTGTTGCAACCGAAGAAGGAAATGAAAGAGGCGAATACTTCTAGGTTAACAGTAGATTCAAGGGAGAGAGAGCTGGACATTATTCAGGTAAAATAAGTCAAGGCATTGGACCGCAGCTTTGCTTTTTCCTCGTCTACATTCAATTCATGTTTCAGCTGTGAAAATGTTGTCTTTGGTAAGGGTTTGGTGAGTATATCTGCCTTTTGACACTTTGACGGTATGTATCCTACTTTAATTTTCTGGCTAATGAATTGCTCCCTGATAAAGTATAGGTCCAGTTCGATGTGTTTAGTTTTTGAGTGCAATATTGGGTTCACTGTAAATGCTATTGAACTGACATTGTCACACCACGCCGTGGGTTTCTTGTCGGTCTCCATTTTGAGTTCACTTAATAGAGATTGTATCCATAATATTTCTGTTGCACTGCTTGCTACACTCATGAATTTTGCTTTAGTAATTGAGCGCGACACGGTGTTTTGCTTTTTTGCGCACCAGGATACTGGGTTTTTTCACATAAAGATGCAGTATTTTGTTATTGATTTTCTGCTGTCTTGATCAGTTCCACAGTCTGCATCGTTTATAGTTAATGATTTGCTGGAAGCAATATTAGTCATTGATTAGTAGTGCCTTTGAGGTATCGTAGAATTCTTTTAACTGTTGTCCAGTGATCATCTGTAGGCCACTGCATGTATTGACTCACTTTATTGACACTGTAAGAAATGTTAGGTCGAGTAGTTGTGATATATTGTAAGGCTCCTACTATGCTTTGATATAGTTTTTGATTTTGGAATTTGTCCCTTGTCCTTTGAGAGTTGCTGATTTGTTGCCATGGGTGTTGGAAGTGCATTAGCTTCATCCATGTTAGCTCTTTGTAGTATTTCATGAATGTATTTTTTTTGGTTAGGATGCATTGCAGTCCTTGATTTCCTTTTTTACTTGAATACCGAGAAAGTAGTTGAGTTCCCCGAGATCTTTTATAGAGAATTGATGTCTAGTAGCTTGGTGAATTGTTGATTTCTGTGTCACTATTTCCTGTTATGATGACGTCATCAACGTATACTAGAATGTAGGTAATGTTGTCGTCGGAAAACTTTGTGAATATGGAGTTGTCTTATCTTCTTGACTGATAGCCTTGCTTTAACAGTGGTTCTTTTACTTTATCGAACCAAACCATGGGTGCTTGCTTTAGTCCATATATTGCCTTATTAAGTTTGCATACCATAGGTTTTTGTCCTTTCTGAATAAATCCTTGTGGTTGTTCCATAAAGACCTCTTCTTCCTACTAAACACCATTTAAGAAAGCGTTATTAATATGCAACTGCTTGTTGGGCCAGTTCTTACATAAGGCTATGGTTAGAATTATTCGAATTGAGTTGGGTTTCACGATAGGTGAGAATGTTTTAGTGAAATCGAATCCACACTGTTGTGAGTACCTCTATGCTACAAGCCTAGCCTTATATTTTGATACTGATCCATCAGCATTTCGTTTTTAATTTATATGTCCATTTGCTTCCTATAATGTTTTTGTTGCTTGGCATCTCTACCAATGTCCAAGTTTTATTTTTAAGAAGTGTATTGTACTCCTCTTGCATTGCATCTTTCCATTTAGTACTTGATGCAGCTTCCTTGTATGACATGGGTGCTATTGAGTTCAGATTTATGTTAAAAACTTTGGGCTTATAAATGCCACTCTTTGCCCTCATCATCATTGGGTGTTGGTTGGTTATGCCTTTGACAAGTTCCAGCTGGTCTATGTTGGTGCTTTTAGTTATGCCCTCATCATCATTTAGGTTGCGTGATTCTTGTATTGGCGGAATCATGACTTCATCATCATTGAGATCATACTGTCTAGTATTTTGGACTTTTTTGTTGTTTTAATTTCTGATGTGCTAAAAGGGAACACATCTTCATTAAGTACCACATGTCTTGAAACATAGATTTTACCTTTACTGTCTGTGCATTTATACCCTTTGTGATCTTTGAGGTAACCTAGAAATGTACATGGTACAAACCTGTATTCTAGTTTGTGTGCATTATATAGTCTTAACCAAGGGAAACACTGACATCCGAAAACTTTCAGTGATTGTAGTCTGGTCTAACATTGTACAACGCTTCCTGTGGGCACTTGAAATTAAGTATTTTTGTTGGCATGATGTTGATCAAGTACACAAGTTGAATGCCTCTAGCCAGAACTTCAGTGGTACAGAGGCTTTCGCAAACAATGTTAGACCAGTCTCTACAATATGTATTTGTTTTCTTTCGATAAAACCATTTTGTTCTTAGGTGTATGGACATGTAATTTTGTGCTCGATCCCCTTGTCTTGAAAGAAATGTTTTAGCGAAAGGAATTAGGTTCCTCCATCAGTTTGAACTTTCTTAACTTGGTGACCAATTTGTTTTTCAGAAGTATTTATAAATTGCATGGTAATATTGTTTACTTCAGCTTTTGATTTTAAAAAGTAAATCCATACAAATCTAGAATAAATATCAATAAAGGAAATGTAATATTTGTATCCATAATCAGAGGTTATGGGTGTAGGTCCCCATACATCGGTAGCAACTAGTTCTAGTAGTGCTGTGTATGTGGTTTCAGAGTGTGGAAATGCAAGTTTATGGCTTTTACCCATTTGGCAGAATTCACACACATATTTATTTGGAATATCATTAGTAGAGATTTATTCTCATCACATATAGCTTTGACATTTTTCATGCTTGATGCCCTAGTCTATCATGCCAGAGATTAAAAGAATTACAAGATTTGGAAATTTTGTTAATGTTTGGACTATAATTGTTACAAAATTCAGACTGTCCCGTACTTGTAGTAAACTTGTATAGTCCATTACTTTCCCTACCCTGCAGAGTAGTTTCCCGAGTCAGTATACTCTTGACTAGACATATGTTTGGGCATAATTCAAAATACGTTATTATCTTTGGCAAATTGTGAAACACTCATTCGATTTTTTTTTAATTTCTGGAACATGTAGCAAATTATTTTAAAACAGAGGTCTAGAACCATTTAAACTTGCATTTCCTATGTGTGTGATGTGTATATTATTACCATTACCAACAGTTAAGGTTTGCATACCTTTGTACTCCCTATTACCGAGATATAGGTTGTTTAAGTTGTTTGTCACGTAATGAGTTGCACCTGAGTCAGGATACCAACACTCATTATTTACGCCTTCAATTTTTTCATTTTCAATATTGTGAAACTCTGCTTCCCCTAGACTGTCCTTACGTGTGTTTGCATTGATAGTTGAGTTGTTTGTGTTGTTCTGGTTTGCGGTGTAGTTAGTGTTGTATCTGAAGTAGAACTTGTTTGCACTATGATAGTACTTCTCACAGACCTGACATCAAATTCTGTTGTTGCTATTAAACCTGCCTCCCCGGCCACTGGCTCTATTTGACTGATCTCCCCTCAGATTATAGTTGTATTGTTGCTGTTTCTGGGGTTCATAGCTCCTTTCTGGTTGTTTTCCTTTGTAGCTAGTTGTGTAGTTGATATTGGAGTCTGGATTAGCTGTTATTCTTTGCTCAATCCTTCCCTCATGAGCCAGTAGAGTAGTGTAGACATATTGGAGAGTAGGGGTTGGTTTAATTGAGGATATTATAACAACAACTGCTTCATAGCTCTCATCAAGACCACCGATAATAGATAAGATTTGTTCAGTTTCATTGATTTTGTGGCCAACAACGGATAGCTGGTCACAGACGCCATTGATCTTGAGCAAGTATTCATTCATTGTCATGTTGTTTTTCCTTATGTTGTTTAATTTCCTCTTAAAGTGCAGTATACGTGCAGAAGACTATAAGGTGAAATTCCTTTCTACTGCTTCCCACACATCATGTGTTGTTTTGCAGTCGATGATTTGGGGGTAATAATGATGTGCTGATGGTTGACATCATCCATGAACAGACTAGACTGTCTTGTCACTGGTGAACTGTGTACTATTGGATTGTTATTAAATTGTCATTATCATCTTTGATAAATTTAGCTGGAACTTGTTTGATTCCTAAGATGTAATCTTCAAGACCGTAACCTCTAACGGCTGTTTCAACTTGAAATTTCCATAACAGGTAATTCGAGTCATCTAGCTGGACTAAGATCAGATTAGACTGGGGCTTAATGATTGCTTTTATCAAGTCGAGAGTGGCCTATTGAGTATTTTGAGACACCCTCGAGGATGACATTGGTGATGAGTTTTCGTCACCTATTATATAGTCTAGCAAACCAAAAAAAATGAAGAATAGAGAAGGATTCAAGAGTAAACTGGTTCAGGTACAAGGATGAAGATGCAGTCTTACTTGCTGCTTAGATGCTGAACCGAGATTAGATCTGGTAGGTAAGTTGTTAAGCTTCGGTGGATAAGCTACTAAGCTGTTAAGGGTCTGATACCATGATTGATTTTCTGATAGAGTGAGAGGTTGTAGAATAGATACAAGTTTGTAATATTATTGATAGAGAATTGATTATAGGATGTATACGGTACAATTCTTTATATATATGGAGTACATGAGGTGGGCTGAAACCCAATAGTTTAAAACAGGCAATAACAATGTAACGGTAATGAGTTATAAGGGGAAAATAATATATTATGAGCTGGATCCTTATCCTGTAACGTAGCATGATATGTGTATGGATGAGCATCCTTATCTAGTGACGCAACATGATGTGTGTATGGATGAGCATCCATATCCTATGATGCAGCATGATGTGTGTATGAATGAGCTGGATCCTTATCATGTTTTCTTATTTTTTTATTTCAATCGTATTAGCATTTAAATGTTTGCCAATTAGTTGACAACTTCCAAGACTGAATATTTTTTTTAACTTAATTGATTCGAATGTATTCTAAACATCTAATTTTGCAATTTATGCTTTAATAGTTGACGAAAGAGCAATATAACATTGCAAATATAAACCATAAAAGAGCTAATTATTAATTTTATTATGTATTATATCTGAGACTAATCACTAAGGTCATGGTGTGTAAGGTTAATAGGGGAGGGGCTCCTTCTAAAGATTTTATATGTATTGATGTTTTGATACATTTAATAATATACCTCATCCCATAATGCAAGTGCTGCCCATTAGTTCTTAACTTCTGCATAATGCAAGCACTGCATGCCAACTTATAATCTTATTTTTCCTTGTGTTACAATTTTTATATTACAAAAAATAATAAAACCACATTAAACATATTTTCAATAAAAAGATATTTAAATGGGATAATGATGCGGTGTAACAACCCGCACCTCCCTTCACACAAGATATGATCCCCAACTTAGCCACCATATAGGTGTGGGGTTTTGTTCCTCAAAAGGCCTCGTCAGAGCCATAATTCCAACTAGGTATTGGCTCTGATACCACTATAACAACCCGCACCTCCGTTCACACAAGATATTGTCCCCAACTTAGCCACCGTATAGGTGTAGGGTTTTGTTCCTCAAAAGGCCTTGGCGTTAGTAAGAGATGGGCTCTACTATTTAAGTACCCACTTCACACAGGCTTCCACGATGTGGGGCTTAGAGGTGTTAGATGCGGTGTTTACAGGTTGGTAGGAATGGGATATCCTTCAAAATTGTAGTGATGTTAGCTATGAGAGATGAGCTCTGTTGCATTCAAAATGCATATGATCTGACAAGGGCCGATTTTGTATTTTCTTTCTTTTGTCCAATGAGCTTTGATAATTCATTGTCATGCATCTCATTACTTATTTTGCTTACGTGTAGGAAAGTGTAGACTGGAATTATTACTGAGATTTGTGTTCATAAAAATAACTGCATCCTGATACTAGAATATGTGGATCTATTACACTAGAGCTATAGAGTTCCACATACTTTTATTTTCAATTAAGTAATTGAAATTCAACAAAATTTCTTTAGTGTTGCAAATTAACATGCCTATAGTTATTTCAATACTTCTACGAAATGAATGAATTTACCTCTTATTACCATATAAATATTCACCAACTTGTTTGATGGCTTGATGACTTTCATTTAACCAAAAACAATATGCATACAACACAGCAAATATAAAATAACCATGTGCGAAGCATAGGTTCACACTAGTTATAATGGATTTATAGTCTAATTTCACTTACATTTTTTTATTAGAAATTATAATTTGGATATTAGCTTGTGTTATTGAAAATGTATTGGAACATGCATAGTTGCTAGCATATCAAAGTAATGTGTAGAAAATAGAGTTACCTTATAAAAGTTGGAAGAAAACATTCACTGTTAAAAGTTGAAATAAAACATTGTTAACTACAGTAAATTACAAAGACCAAAATTATACTTTTGAGGATTAATTGACATGAATAATCCAAAGTTTAACGTGTCTTCCCGTAATAATCCTAAGTTTGGATTATTTTTAAATAATCCCAAGTTTGGGGTGTCCCTTCCCATATTGATGCGATTGACCTATTAACCTGTTTTAACCGATTGGTTTAAGTTTTAACTTTCCACGTGAATTCATTTCTTCCTCTCTGTTCTTCTTCTTCATTACTAACTTTGCCTTTTTTTTATTTCTCTTAAGATTTGTCCTCCCACAAACAATAAGAAATCAAATTGAAAACAAAAACTCAAAATTAAGAGGATAGAGATGTCTCTGTCACTGTTAGATCTTAACCACCACCTGCCACCTACGGTATGCCAATCGTCCTTTCTCATCCACCTCTGACCAAACCCTAACAATTGAAACCTTTATCCCTTTTAACTCTCACAACTGTGAAGCACCCTCTCGGCAAGTCACCACCTCCACCTCTGAGCTCATGTAATTCTTACAAACTATGTCTCTGATGCAATGACTCGAGATTGCATTATTCTCGGACATGACTGAAACCTGATCTCTGCTTTTGCCGAATTGATGGGTGCTCACATGGAAAGGGTGGATTGATTCATTTTTATAAGAAAGATGTGAATTTTTATGGTGGACAGGAGACTATGTTACTGGATTAAAGGTGGATGGTATGGATGCACTTCCTGTATTATATCAACCCACTGAACTTAATGTGCGCTAATACTGACAATGGTTCACCAACTGCGCTGTCTTCAAACTTATGGAAAGATGATAGCAGCTTCTTAAACTGGTTGAATGGTAAAGAGCCCAATTCTGTAGTGTACGTGAATTTTGGAAGTTCAATAGTTATGACCAAGAATCAAATGGTTAAATTTGCATAGGGACTGGTTAGCATCAACTACAACTTTATGTGGATGGTTAGTCCAGATTTAGTAAGCGAAGGTTCTAGCATTTTGTGTGTAGAGATGTTACTGGAAGTAAAGAAGAGAGGGTTGCCGGTAAGATGGTGCCCACAATAAGAGGTATTAATGCATTCGTCGATTAGTGAATTTTTGATGCATTGTGGATGGAAATCTTTGATGGAGAGCATAAGTTATGGAATCCCTTTGATTTGTTGGTCGTTCTTTGCAGAGCAGTAAACAAATTGCAGATACACGTGTAACGAATGAAAGATTGGAGTTGAAGTTAGCTGTGATGAAAGAAGGGACAAGGTGGAGTGGAAGATAAAAGAAGTGATGGGAGAGACATATGGGAAGGAAATGAGAAAAAGTGCACTGATTTACAAGGAGTATGCACATGAAACTACAAAAGCCGGTGGAACTGCTATAACCTACTATAACATGTTAATAGGTCCTTGGGATCAATATGGGAAGGGACACCCCAAACTTGGGATTATTTAAAAATAATCCAAACTTGGGATTATTATAGGAAGACACGTTAAACTTCGGATTATTCATGTCAATTGATCCTTATTTTTATGTTGGCTAACTTTAGAATGATTCATGTGAGTTTGCTGCCAACTGGGTTAAAATCTCAATCTCCACCGTGAAAATGACTGACAGTGCATGCATAAGCTATGTGATGAAAATGATGTTTATTTATGATAACTAATATGTTTATGTTGATCGGAAATTGTAATGGCGTAAATTTATGTGAAACTGTATGATTAGCGTTAAGAAAGTCAAGTATACTAACTTAATTTGAATCTATAAACATGCCCATCATGTGCTCTTTTCTGGACTTTTTTTCTTGTGCTGTGATCTGCATGCAAAATGAAACTCTTTCTACTCAACTTTTGTGATGTCCCTGTTTGCATGCTCTTCTTTCTTATTACATTTACCATTTTACAGCCAATGAATGCCTCCATCATACAATGTCGTACATGCATCTATATACACAGGCATGTACATGGTTTAGACTTTAGATTCGTACTTTAAAGCCTTTATCACTTCACTTTTTTATCTTCAGTATGAATGTGTATTTATGTGGGAAGCATCACAATACAATAAAAAAACACAATTAATACCTCTAAATGCTCTTAAAGTTTCCAATATGGAGTCGGTCATTTGGTGACTAACCACAAGGCAGGAAGATTGAGCTCAAAAATAGGGTTCCCCATTGATAATTAATGCCTTTTTTGGTAATTTCGATTGTATTTGAGTTATCCAACATTATTAAATCTAGAAAACTAGTATGTTTGGAGCTAATTGTTCTTCACTTGCATTGAAAAATGGTATTAATGTTTGATAACTCTAATGCATCGTTGAAAGTGTTACATGGTTAGTCAGAAAAAAAGATAAACAAAAAACGAGATTAAAGCGGCCTACACTTTCTTTTTAGTTACTAGATTGTTTGTTAAGGAATATGACTATCACTTTCTGTTTTACAACTTTCTGTTAGATTACCAAGCTCAATACACTACACTTTCTATTTTACAACTTTGAAATCAATTAATTTTAATTGTCATACGTTTCTGCCTTACGATTTTGACATATTTTTACACCTTTTCATGTAATTGTTTAAAAGGGTTATTAAGTAGATAAGCTTTGGAAATCATATACCAACTTTGGAAAGAAAGTTCAACAAGGTCTGGAGAGTAAAAGGTAATATTGTATTACTATTTTCTTCCCTTATTTTGTTACTGTATATCATCATATCTAATGGTATTTTACCTATGTCAATCTTATGTTGAATTGCTGCTGAATGAATCCCTGATTTCCACTGATTTTTATTGATAATCACTCGGACTATAGCATTTGTAGTTTTGTACAACCTAAAATTAAAATGTAATTTCATCCAGTTTTATTACAGGAGATTCATGTTTGTATTAAGAGTCAAAGCTCAAACTAGTCTCATTTCCATTTCAAATTAAGTTTGCACATAAATTATGATATCTAATATTTTCTTGTGACTTTAAGGTGATAGATTATGGATTCGGTAGAACATGTTAACGTTGTTATGGAAGATATGGGGAATGAACCTGATTCGGTAGAACACGATAACCGTTATGCTGGATAACTATTGGGATCAATTCAGTCAAAATTTTGTGGCATTTTGCAGTGGAAATAATATAAAATGGGGTACAACTCAGGTCCTCGAATTAAAACTTCTGTTGTTGGATTTACATCTTTGACGTTCTATTGATTATTGCCTACACTTTTTTAGGGTGATGGTTTATGATGCTTTGGATTTTGTACTGTATATTTGTTGTTGATCTTAAGAAAGAGATATGGTTGGATAAGGAATGGAATACACGGTCAGATAAGGAGATATATGGTCGTAAAGGAAGATAACAGGTTGAGAATTTTTTTTAAAACTTGTTGATACTTACAATAGTTAGTTACTTCACTTCTTTAAGTAAAAAATGTTTAATTGTAACTGATATCGTGTAATTTGATATTACTTGTATCCATGTAAGTCAAGGTTGGGAACCATCTCCATTGGCAGTTTGCGTTCTTTGGCAAGTCAATTTTGGTGCTCCTGTGTGCTATTCTTGTTTTCTTATTAGGTATTTGTATAATTTCACTATGAAATATACATTGTTTTTTGTTGTTCCATAATTATTATGAAAGTATTGATTACGTATTGAATTTAGCAACTTAATTGTGTATTGTGCTTGTATGTTAATTGGCATTCTATGTCGTTATTTGATTATGAATGGTGTTATTTTTGAGTTCATATTAACTAAGTATCTTAATTATCATTGGCTTGTTAGTTGTAATTAGTTCTTTATTGTGGTTTCATTTACTTATGGAATAGAAAGGGAATACGAGTGGGTTTTACAAATCTGTGTGTGATTGCCAATGGAAATAAAAACAGCTATCACCAATAACCTTGCTAAATTGTTAGCATTCGTGACGAAGACATATATCTAAGGTGAAGCGAAAGTTGAAATTATCCGTTTCTAATAGCTTGCTGTTTAGCAAGGGATTCTAATGGAATTTTATAAAAATACATATTGAAGAATTGTACATCCATCGGTATAAAAATTTAAAATTAAATTTATATATATTGACAAATGATGGTAAAGTGTTGGAGAATTAACGTTAACTTCCATCACAAAATGGTCACTAAAATACTAACGTGAAATTTACTGACCAATGCTATCAGTGGCAAATCCGTCTGATCAGCATAGAAATATGTTAATTTATGCACCTATATTTTATATTTTTTGTATATAAATAAATGTTACGCTGGGTATTTTCTTGTTGTTTTTATAGATATGTTGACCAGACCTCATCATCCTTAAAAGTGAAGAATAAATGCCATTTACTTGAAGAATTGCATAAGAGACTAGATGTGTTCACATTGGTCACATTAGAAGAAGAATGGTAGAAAAGATCTCAAAAGATGTCATTGGAAGATGTTTGTGTTCACATTAGCCACATGAAAGATATGGAAGATTTTCCTTATATGCTTTTGCAGTCTAACATGAGTCCATGTTTGGAAGAATTAATCACATGCAAATCTTTTGTCAATCAATTAGCCACATGGAAGATTTGGAAGATATGGAAGGTATTCACCATGATATGCGCAGATATTCTTAGAGATTATTTCCAAACAAGCTTAGTCAAGAAAGGCATGTGATATGATAATAATTCTTGGGAAAGAGGCCCATATATTCATACAAATCTGATTAGCGTTTGGCCAATTTCACCTATAAAAGCACATGTATACCCATTGTAACAAATATTCTGTATCCCATTTTCTATCTTCTCTTACATTAATAAAAGTTCTGTTCTTTTATTTTCTAGCAATTTTTCTATTTTCTTAGCGATTAGTGTTGTCTACACGATTAGATTCGGTAGTGCACCAATTGTATTTTACATTTTTTTTTGTTAGTGATTAGTCGTTTGATTAGTTTCAACGGCAGTCCTGATTTTATTTCCTGTTGTTATTTTAATTTCTGCAATTTTGATTTCTGCTTGTTAATCGCTTTCATAGGTTAAATTGGATTTGATTAGATTCAGATCTAATTCAGAGTTTCATTGCTTTTCCATTGAAAATTGTGATTTGATCGTCGGTTCAGTTAGATCTGTTCTGAATCAAATTACAGTTTCAATTTGTTTTTATTTCAACAAAATTTCCAGGCTTCATCTAACACGCCCAAGAATAAATAAATAATAATTTTTAATTACACCTCCCTGTGTTCGACCTGTATGCTACACACCTGTGCGCTTGCAGAATTTAATTTAAATGTCGCGCTTTTCTGATTCATAGACTAGCATCGATTAAAAAAAAGAATGAATCTTTTTATGACCTTCCCTTTTTTTATTATTGTTGAAAAAGTGGACAAATAGGAAAGAAACAAATGACAAAAAAAGAGATTTCGAACTAAGGACAAGGTGACTGGAGTTCAAGCAACAAATCAAGATTTCAGAAATCAAAAGAAATTGCAAATAGTGAGATTTCAATCATTGACGCTACTCATTTTTTTTGGATGGACAGCCATACCCCACTGTAAATTTCTTTTAACTCTACAGGTGCTCTGCTGCAAAGAAGAAAAAAATAGACAATTGTTGTAAAAAAATTCTGCAGGGGCAGCGGCTTGCTATGTACAATTTTTAATTTTCTGCAATTTATTCTGTGACTGTTCTGTGACTGAATTTTCTGAATGTATTTGGTGAGGAACGAATTTCCATGTCTACTATCATCAATCTCATCGTTTTACAACAATAAAATTTTGATTTTTCAAAATAATATAATTGAAAAGTGGTGTTTTGTGAAGTTGATTGTCTCGTATAATTGGATCACGGATATATATTAGTTCAATTTATTGAACTTTTAGCAAAAGAGGTTGCATACTACCCGTAAAACATTGGTCGTATCCCTTAGTATTTATACTATACGTGAACGGCCATAAGACCCTCTTCCCCTTCTAATTGAGTCGGTTAATTAATAGAGCACAGCTTAGTATTTTATATTATTTTGAAGCGAGAATAATTTATGTCTTACCGTGACTTCTTTAAAATATCTGATTCGAAAAAATCATTGAGAGATATGTGGGATAATAATCGGAGTAGACGTCCTCTTGAAGAGTATGATTTTGAATTACAACTCATGAAGCAAGATTTTTCAAAATTTCGTGAGCCAAATGTCAACAATTTTCAAAATTTTCAAAATGACCAACATTTTCAATGTTATGATCCAAATGGCGACTTCAATTCAAACTTCAATAATTTCGATTATGAACCACATTCTCATCAAAATAGCTTTGAATCCCAATATAGCTTTGATCCACATCAATATGGGGTTGAAAACCAAAATTTTCAAAATTATAGCTCATATCAACATCATGAAAATAACCAAAATTGCAATTTTCACTCGAATTTTACCAGTTTTGGTTACGAATATAATTTCTATGATCAAAATAATTTCCAATATCACTGTCATTTTTCTGAAAATTCAAACAACCACCATATTGGAAATAATTTTGATTGTGAAATTGATGTGCACTATAATTTTGAGAATCAAGAAATCCACAACGAGAGCTTTCAAATCAACGATTCTGAAGAATATCACCTTAACATTCTTAGAGAGAGGGTAGAAAAGCAAGATAGACAGCTTGGTGAAAAAGATAGACAACTTGATGAACTTCTTTGTTTAATGACGTGTTTTAAAGAACAACTCGAGCAACAAAATCAAATTCAATGCGATGAATCAGGAAATAATCCATTCTATACTGATATTGAAAATTTTCAAACAACAACTTTCAAAATTGAGAATAACGATCTAAATGAAGTTGTTCAAAATTCAACAAATGATTTAGACTTTGATTCTTTTCAGGAAAAAGATTTAAGTTTAGATTTTGATCTTCCTCTTCCGGGCTGCGAGAAACTTGAAAATATTGAAATTGAACGAAATAAAAATGTTGAATTTTTCAATTCAAATTTGGAAAAGGATTTTAACGAACATGAATTCTTTGGATTGTACGAGGATGAGTTGCCAAATGAGGAAGAAGTGGATTCATGTCACGAGTTCGAAAATTTTAACTTTGAGAAAATTTCAAATGAACTTGAAATTGTCAGTGTCGAAAAAACATTGTCAATTGAGAAATGTGATCACATAGTCTTGAACAACACTCAGATTTCAGATTTCACTGATTTTATATACGATCACAAATTTTTGAAAAATTACACTGATAAATTTGTTGAACACATGAACTATTTTTGGAATGTTAGCTTTGTTGAAAAACTTCATGTTAGGACGACCCTGAACATTCATTTACTGGACTATAAATCGAGATATAAAGATGAGATGGTTTTCAAAAACTCTTGCTTGTTAGAAAACATGCCTAGACATAGTGGGAATGGGACTCATAGGGTAAGAACCAAGTGTGGGGGAAAAGTTGGTGGCAATCCTTGCGTCGCATGCATCGCAAACACATTTATCATTGTACATATGATCCTTTCTTACATATAGTTAAATTGCATTTCGTTTTACAAATCATTTTACATTTAATCCATCTTTGGGTTCTATCTTTCACATTTAGGAAACGTGTTTACAGTGTGGACAATGTTTAGTTCTAGTGTGGGGGGGAGTCTGCATTTCACTCATTTTCGTTTTTTTTCTTTATTTTTCTTTCTTTTCTTTTTCATCATTTAAATAGGACCATCATGCATTTTAGACTGTAGTAACATGCCATTTTTTTTAGACTGTAATAACATGCCATTTTTTTTTTTGAAATACGACTCATTTTCAATTGATACAATAAAATAAGTTTACAATTTTTAGCCAGTTGATAGTATTTTTCTCTCTCAGCTAAATTCGAATCTGAAATATAATGAAAAGTTTAATTTTGAGGGATAATAGTGTAACCGGTACATAGGGAGATTCTTAGGTGATGGCCATGAAATCTATTCTATATTGTAGACTTTGTTTAAATAAGTGGAGGACTTAAAATACTTATATTGGCTTTTCAAATCTTTAAAACTAAGTTGTGTTAAGTTGAATTCGCGTAACTCTCTTTTGTGCTTATATTTCCAATAATAATAATAGTAATCCAAGGGTATCCAACATTGCTCGTATATCGAGCGTTGGTGTGCAAACCCGCCAAGCTCTATCCGACATGTTGTTGACAAAGTCAGCGTTGGAATATCTTGGTCTCATTTTATGAGATTGGACACCTTAGGATTACCGACACGTTGTTGACAAAGTCAAAGTCGGCCTGCACAATCCGCCAAGCTCTTTACCCACTCTCCGTTAGTTCGCGAGGCAGTGCATGGATGGTGAACCTTGGTCTTCTAAGTTAGGTGTGTGTACTTAATCATAAATTTTAAAATTTTATAGAATAAAGAATAAGCGATGATGCCCAAACACTTCTTGACCTTATTGATTTGACTAGCCATATATGAGAAAATAATAATACCACTTTACAAACTGTGCCAAGCAAACTAAGAATCTATTTCATGGCTGCACTATGTTATCGACCGAACTAACTGGCCAAACTGGAATTTAACATTTGAAAACTTGATTTATATTGAAAATTTATGACAAGTTGAGGTATCTAAAATAAAATCAACTAATTAGAAATTATTAACTTAATTTGTTGTACCACTTTCCTGAAATAAGTCGTGTTTTCATTTTTCGTTTTTATTTGCATAAGTCCTTTGCATTCATGTAGTTACATTAGAGTTATGACATACTGCATTTGGATTTTGTGGGTAGTATCCGCTGAAAACCCTCACGAGACACCACTCATCCTACTAGGGACACCTAGAGGTTTAATGGCTTGTTGCATACGCTCAATGCAATCGTGTTTCCTACGAAAGTGTGACCTATCTAGTCTAGTTTTTCATTTTTGTTTTACTCGAGGACGAGTAAAAGATAAGTGTGGGGGTATTTGATTAGCATAGAAATATGTTAATTTTTGCGCCTATATTTTATCTTTTTTGTATATAAATAAATGTTACGCTGGGTATTTTCTTGTTGTTTTTATAGATATGTTGACCAGACCTCATCATCCTTAAAAGTGAAGAATAAATGCCATTTACTTGAAGAATTGCATAAGAGACTAGATGTGTTCACATTGGTCACATTAGAAGAAGAATGGTAGAAAAGATCTCAAAAGATGTCATTGGAAGATGTTTGTGTTCACATTAGCCACATGAAAGGTATGGAAGATTTTTCTTATATGCTTTTGGAGTCTAACATGAGTCCATGTTTGGAAGAATTAATCACATGCAAATATTTTGTCAATCAATTAGCCACATGGAAGATTTGGAAGATATGGAAGGTATTCACCATGATATGCGCAGATATTCTTAGAGATTATTTCCAAACAAGCTTAGTCAAGAAAGGCATGTGATATGATAATAATTCTTGGGAAAGAGGCCCATATATTCATACAAATCTGATTAGCGTTTGGCCAAATTCACCTATAAAAGCACATGTATACCCATTGTAACAAATATTCTGTATCCCATTTTCTATCTTCTCTTACATTAATAAAAGTTTTGTTCTTTTATTTTCTAGCAATTTTTCTATTTTCTTAGCGATTAGTGTTGTCTACACGATTAGATTCGGTAGAGCACCAATTGTATTTTACATTTTTTGTTAGTGATTAGTCGTTTGATTAGTTTCAGCGGCAGTCCTGATTTTATTTTCTGTTGTTATTTTAATTTCTGCAATTTTGATTTCTGCTTGTTAATCGCTTTCATAGGTTAAATTGGATTTGATTAGATTCGGATCTAATTCATAGTTTCATTGCTTTTCCATTGAAAATTGTGATTTGATCGTCGGTTCAGTTAGATATGTTCTGAATCAAATTACAGTTTCAATTTGTTTTTATTTCAACAAAATTTCCAGGCTTCGTCTAACACACCCAAGAATAAATAAATAATAATTTTTAATTACACCTCCCTGTGTTCGACCTGTATGCTACACACCCGTGCTCTTGCAGAATTTAATTTAAATGTTGCGCTTTTCTGATTCATAGACTAGCGTCGATCACCGTCGCTAATACATTTTTAACGACGGATTCCCCGCTTTAAAATCTGTGTTTTCTTGTATTGTTGGGTGCCATGCACATAGAGAAGAACATATACGACAAAAAATAGGTACTTTACTTAATTTAGGTCGCATGTCGAAGGATTACCTAAGTGCTTACTTGGATTTACAGGTATTAGGCATAAGGAAGGCCCTTTATCTTGTTGAATGTAGTGATGGATAGCATGTTGAAATTGGTGCAGCAATATTTGATATGACAAATAAGGAAAAAGAAATCTTTTGCTCTATGTTGAAGAACGCCAAACTGTCGCACGGTTGTGCCTCGAATGTTAGTCGGTTCGTGCACATAAAAAAGCGAACAGTTGTGGGATATAAGAGCCATGATGCTCATTTCGTACTTCATTATTTGTTACAATTTGCCGTGAAGAAAGATTTAAAACCAGAGGTTGCATTATCGATGATCAGATTTAGTGAATTCCTAAGAGGACAATGAAACAAGGTTATCGAACTGGATGATATCAAGAGGCTGCAAAAATAAATCGTCGAGATACTTTGTCATTTTTAAATGAATTTTTCCATAGGCTTTTTTCGATATAATGGTAAACTTGCCTGTTCATTTTTGCAGAGAAATTGAATACGGTGGGCCTAAATACCTTACATGCATGTATCCAATTGAATTATATCTAGGAAAGTTGAAATCTTATGTTCAAAATAGAAGCAGACTGGAAGGTTCCATTGCCTGAGGTTACTTGGTAGAAGAGTGTGTGACCTTCTATTCAAGATTTTTAAGCGTTGATGGAGGAACAAAAAAAATATGTCGACTGATATTGGAAGATGTCCAAAAGATTTGGAATAACATATTAGAGCAAAGAAGAATAAAGATAGAAAGATATTCAATTTGAAAGATGCAGATTGGAAGGCAACGCATCGCTATATTCTGTTCAATTCCGGTAATAAAGAAATTGAGAGTTTGTTCGAGTAAGTTCTTAAGTTCCTATATCATTTTCCTTAACTATAAATTAATATATACATTTCGTAGTTTTTTTACCTTAATTATTATTTAGGGTTCATCGAGCTTTTGTGGATGGTCTTGCAAATCCAAGAAGATACAAGAGAGAATGATCACATTTCAGAGAGTTTTGGAATTGACTAAAGAAAAGATTCTAAAAAAGGACAATATTTCGAGAGATTTAGAGCTGTTTGCATTAGGTCGTAATTGATTAGCTAGGAAGTTCACGAACTATGTAATAAATGGATATAGATTCCATATAAAATTTAGAGATTCTCTATGTACCATACAAATTAGTTGTGTATTTTTGACTGCCAAAACCACCAGCTTTGCAAGTTCGAAAGATCAAAACCCAATAGTTAGTAATCTCAATTACTACGGATCAATCAAAGAAAATTTTGAACTTGATTATTGGGGAGCTTTCATAGTGGTCCTTTTTAAGTGTTGCTGGTAATAAGATCATATGGTCCGACTCGAGTAAATTTTAGTAAGTGCCATAAAACTGATCCCTATGTTCTGTCATCGCAAGTGCAACAAGTATTTTATGTGGAAGATGAAGTTCAAAAGAACAATCATTACATTATTAAAAAATTGCCGAGAGATTGGTGTGATGCTGAAAATCAAATTGCAATGAAAGAATACAACAATCTGCATTCACATGATATTGGCATAGGTATTGAACTAGAACCAGAAGTTGTTGATGGGGGTTGGATTAGGGATGATGTCCCTAAAATACAACTAGAAACAGAAGTAGAAATAGTACTAGAAACAAAAGTTCCCCCTGTTTCGTCTCCTAATTAGGACAAAAAATTCCTCTTTGCTATTGCATGCTTTATTTTGGTCTTATCTGTTGTCTAATTTAGGACGTATTTGGTACTTTCTGTTTTAGCTGTGAATTATTATCTTTGATTAATGTATTTAGCACTGCAATTTACATTATTTGCATGTTTTATGATTCAATGTCTTTCTTTACTATCATCTGAATTTGTTATAGCCAAAATGTTAATTGTTGTTTTTTGTCGACTTTAACATGCATGTACCTTGTTCTAATGTATTCAATTTGTACAGGATGGATGAACTTATAAATATCTGGCTGAACTATGACAGAGAGTTTCAAAGGACATGTTACATGGGTGGAAAATCCTTCTTAGTAAAACACTATGATGTAGACTGCATTTCTTATGGTGTGCTTATTGAGTTTGTTAAAGATTGCCTCCATTACACTGAAATATGAGGAGTCTATGTCAGCAAAGGAAAGAGTGGTGGCTGGCAGCTGATATTAAACAACAAGGACGTAAGCAAATTTTTAGGAGGATGCAATAAGGAAGAAGAAGTGGATTTTTACATTGACAACACCATTGACAAAGACATTGAGCCGTTGATTCAACTACAGACACATGTAATCATACGGCCAGGGAAAAACATAAATCAAGGTATATATGCATATGTAATGTAGATCCATTCTTGTGTGTGTATATATATTTTTGTGTATGTGTGTGTGGAAAGAACTCTGTGTGTGTAAAGAACTATAAAGGCCACCGTTATTATTTTTATTAGTACATTTTCTGCTAAAAAACCAACGTCAAAGCGCAAGTATAATACCATGCATAGACTTCAACAGCAACGCAAAATGATGAAAAACAAGCCAACTCAAGTGGGTTAGAAGAAACTATCGCTGGAGACTGATATAAATAGTGGTAAAGAAGATGTCACTATGATGGACAAAAGTACAAGGAGGAAGTCAAATGTAGAAAATGAAATAGATAAAGATGATGATACCCGAGAAATAAAGATGATATTGAGGTATTTTTCAGTTATCATTTCAGTTTTATTATTCAAATTGAAATGTTGTATTTCAAACGACTTTTTATAAAATTCTACACGTAAAAGAAAAAATACTTTAAAATGTTTTCCGTTACCGTGTCGATTTCCTATTCTGACCATGAAGGCTATAGCTAATTTAATTAACTATTAGTTCTTTATGTCTACATTCCGTCGAAAATGCAAGAACTGTTTATATGTCGACTCTATTTCGTTAATTAGCTTTAATTTATCGTCGATGGTGAAAAATAATGCAAATATGCTTGCAGTTCTCACAATCACAGTGTTGACAAAGTACGAACAAGAAAGAATCGCGCGTATGCAAAAAAAAATGCAGTTAGTATATCACTTGGGGTGCCTTCATTGGTTATTAGGATGAGAGAGGCTGCAGTATGACACAGAAAAGAAAAAGGTAAAGATACTGATGGATTTGATGAATACATCCCAGAAAATGATGGTAAAGATGACATTGATGATTCATCGGAGGTATAAAAAAGTTATTTGTTTACTACTTATTGTCTTTGCCTCTATAAACATAAAAAATCTCAAACTAAAAATCTTGAATTTCGACTTAATTGTAGAGAATCAAAGTTGTTAAGTCAAAGGAATCTTTACCTTGACCAAGAACTCGTTCGTGAGCCAATGCAGCCCTTGAAATTGAGAAGGAAGCGATGACATGCACCCCCTCCAAAGAAAGCTGGCTCTAACAAGGATGTAGTGACACGCACTCCCACGCCAAATAAAGTCGGTAACATGGAGAAAACTATAGCAGTAACTAGGAAACTAATGCTACCTGTAATGTCTTATCTAGGAGTTTTAGAACCTACAAGTCTCGTCCACCAGTTTAAAACCTAGATGTAGTCAAAATGTTCAAACAATCAACCAATTGTGAAGTTGCTGGTTTATTCCCTGCTTGTTTAGTGATGCAGGAACATCAAAAGAAGAATGTTGCAGCTCCATCAATGGAAAATGTTACTGATCAATTAGACCAGGAATGGATTGCAGAGGAAGATGAAGCAGGTAAAATGTTTCTTTATCTGTGCACTGCATTGTTTAGTGTGTCTATTATAAGTTTTATATGCATATTATATGTTTTTATAAGGCCATCCATTAATTTTCTATTCATTTTCTGAACCTGGTATATAAAGTACAAGCTCAAAAAAAAAACCTAGAGGGAAGTCAATAATGACCAAGTTGCATGCTAGAACGCCTGATGATAAAGTAGTCATTGCTTTGAATGAGGATGGTCAGCCAGTTTCTGATAATATTACGAAGTTAAGTAATTTTCTTGGAACATTAGCAAAGGATAATGTGTCTCTTACTTGCATCAATGGGAATGTTGTTCCTAATCAATTAAAGTGCCAAATGTTGGAATATACTTCGGTAGAATTTATCACCTTAAACCATATTTCAACTGACTTCCTAAATGTTTGGTTTTAATTATTTAGTTTGTTTCCTGAGTTATGTGTTTGATATATTGTAGGCTAGGTATGTCATTCCAGATGAAGGACATAAGTGGGTCATGAACACACTTAATGACTCTTGGAGGCAGTACAAATCTCATATGAAAGCAAGGTATTATAAAAAATATCCAACTGATGAAGAAAGGCTTGCGAATAGGCTTAATACAATTCCGTTGGAGGAGTTTAAAATGCTTTTGAATTATTGGAGGGATGAATCAGTTCAGGTACATCTTAAATGTGACAAAAAAAGTAAACTAATTTGTGTAATGCTAATTTAATAATAATGCAACAGATGGAAAAACAAAATAAATTAAATGAATGATATTCACATTTAATATGTTTAGTAGTTCACATTATCTTGTTTAGTGTTAATCTTTTCTTTAGTAGTTCGCATTATCTTGTTTAGTGCTAATCCTTTTTATTTTGTTTTTGGATTTCCAGGCCTTAGTTGAGAATAATTCAGTGCATCGTAATTCATTAAGTGAGACACATACCTTGGGCCCCAAAACTCATGCACTAGCTAAAGAAAAGATAGTATGTGATTTTTTGAACTTTAAGTTAATTATTTTGGTGATTGAGTTGAATTGGCCACACGATAATTTTAATATGTTATATCATTGAATTATATTTTATACCATTGTCAAAATGTTCATAGGAAGTAGCTTAAATTTTAAATTCTTATGATTGAATGTTAAAAATTCTTTTTAATTTTTGATAATCCTAATACTTGACAAAGAAAGAAGGACCCGGAAAAAGCCAGCCCATCTATTGCCTTGGTCTATTTAGAAACGTATAACAAGAACCGAGGAGGAATTACAAGATAATACTGATGAACTAAAAGCCAAATACGTAAGTATATTAGATACTGAAATAGCAATTTAATAGTTAGTTTGAAAGATAACTGCATTGTAGCTAAAACATCCATATTTTAATAGTTAGTTTGAACGATAACTTGTTTTGTTAATAATTTTTTTCGAGTAGCTTATATAAAGTATTTGACCCAAGATCAATTAAAAATCAATGCTTGTGTCAGTATAGTAGGTGCATTGTACGTTTGTTGGAGCTGCTTATTAAGTCGAACAAATAATTAGTTTGAAAGATAACCCGTTATGTTAATAAATTCATTCCTACCTGCCTTTGTTTGGTATATCTTTTCATTAGCTAGTCTACTTACGAAACTCAAAACATCTATATATTTTGTAATTTTTACTTTCCTTGGTCTTCATTTTATATGCTTTCCTAGTTTTCATTTTGCAGGCAAAGATTCAAGCAATGGTGGATGTAGGAAATATTGCTGAGGCAGATGCAATTGTCTCTGGTGGGAAGACTCATGGACGGAAATGGCTTGTGTGAAGGCGAGGTAAAATGTATGGAAAGTCTCCAACTCTTGTTTCTACAAATAGTTATGTGCAAGAGATGAGCAAAAAAATAAGGCAAGATCTTGAGGCTGATTTGGAAGCAAAGGTGAAAAGAAAAGTGAAACAGAAAGTGTCATGGGTGTTGAAAAATCTAGGTGAAGCTAATCCAGATATTAATTTAGATGTCAGAGACTTTTGTGTCACCACAACAAATGATGAACATGACATTGGTACTCCTGCAACTCCTGCAACTAAATGATGTTTTTGGATGGTATGTGTTAGAACTTGTGGTATATTTGAATTGTATTTTTAAATTATGTACTTGATCGTATGTGTTGGTGATGGCACTTGTGGTACATGTTGGTGATGGCACTTGTGGTTTGGTATGTAGAATATTTTGGATGGCCTGAATGTGGTGATGAAAGTTTTAGGTGGATTTATTGTATGAATGTTTTGGTATGTTTGAATGTGGTACAATGTTTTGGATTGTATGTACTGCTGAATTTGTAATTATAGGGTTGTATTTGCCTTCTTCCAATGTAGCATTTGCCTTCTTTACTATTGCATTCGATTTTTTTTCTACTATTACAACACAAGATAATGGTGTTGCATTACATAGTGCAGTGGTGTTGCATTAAGTACAATATTATTAATTCCACTATGGTACGACACATGCGACCTACAGCTGACGTGGCACATGCCACGTGGATAGCTGACATGGCATGTGACAGATGGGCATCTGACATGGAGAGCTGACATGGCATGTGACATGCGGGAGGTTGAAGTGGAAAGCTCATGTGGGCTCGACTATCATCACTTGGAAGCCAGGCTCTGACTTATTCTTAAGGCAACACCGTATATTGTTGCATTACTTGCAAGTACTGTTGCAATACGATTATAATGCATTACTTTCTTTCTATGGCAGTAGATGACAAAATGTGATGCATTAAAGAGCAACGATAATGACAACGACCATGGATGTCATGCCCCTCTAGTGTTGCCTATTTGAAAAAATGGCTTAAGGAAACGCTTTTTCGATCTACGACCATATAAAACTAGTGTCGATTATTCGCACTTATGGCGTAGTGTTCTTTAACTATGTTGAAAATTTTAGGCATTTTTTAATTTTTTTCTTCAAACACCCTAGTACACAGATCTTTTGTGGGTGGTCACTTTATAAATTATCAACCATGAAAATTATACATAATATTTCCTTGCAAGTTTAAGATGCTTGGCATAAGAGAAGTTGTATGATATTATGTTAGGAAAGAAAGATGTCTGACCTGCAATACCAATCTGGACTGATGCCCAATTAAAAAAAGCATGATAAACTAGCCATGCATAACGTTATGCATGCTATCTAATTTATCATAGAATATTTCCATTAAGTTAGAGAAAAAATAATCATGGAGTATAATGTTCTTTTTAAATGCAGGAACTGGTTTATCTTCTGAATTATAGTGGGATTTTATGAGACTATTTCCGCTTTTAAGCATTACAGTGGATAATTAAAGCGTATAAACTCTTATGTGTATCACATTATTTGAGAATTAAAGCATATAATCTATTAGGTGGATAAACTAATTAAGTTTTGAATGTTGTTAAAAGTCAAAGATCTATTTTATAGAGTGGATTAGGTTAGGTTATCGGAAATGTGTATGGAAATAGAGTTTACCTAAGATATTTGATATGTCCACATCAACAGTGGAGATGTCCTACATTACATTTCAGGTAATAGAAACTATATAAGTACAAAGAATAGTGGAAGAAATACTTGTGTTCCTTATTACACAAAAATTAAACAAACAAAACATTAAAACAAGTCAAAGAAAAACTATTAGTTATTTTTTAAAAAAAAAGGTAATTATGGAGAAGGACAAATTTTAGGAAAAAAATTAGCATGAAGGACCCCAATTTCGTTTTTAGATTGAAGGACCAACTTTAAAGAAAATTATTCTAAAGAATTGAATACAATCAGCATTATATTCGGTTTCTACACTGTACTAAAATGCTAGTAACAGCTAGTATAATATTCAGTTTACGCTATAGAAAATTCTAATTGTATTTCACATTATATTTGAGTATAATATTTTTCAAAATTTGCCCTTCAACCTAAAAATCAAAATCGTGTCCTTCAGCCTAATTTTTTAAAAGTTTCTCCTTATGCATATTTTCCACTTTATATTAAATCATTACTAGGAGAAGATGAGGCAGCACTATTGTTACTACCAAAATAAACCCCTAATAGAGGCTGACAGTGAAGGGGTATCCAAGGAACACATACACAAAAGAACCTTCCAAAAGGAAAAATGGAGAAGACCAAAATTAGAAAAGAATGATTTGAGAGCAACACAAACGAGGACCCTCCCAGGAAGAAAGGAGTCCAGAACCTACAAAACGATAGCAAAGTTTATCCAACCGAGTCTATCCTATAGGTCTACCTAACAAGAGAGTCCTAAAGCGAAAGTTATCAAGCAAGAGGTGCATGAAGATTATCCGGAACTAGCTTCCAAAGTAGCTACTTCATGAATGATGAAAGGTCACATCGATAGACAACGGAACATCACCGAAAGCTATCTTCCAAAAAACCAAATCGTCCCAAAAGCTCCACCGAAGGCTGACCGAGACCCTAGTAGAGATACAGGCTATCCGTACTAATTTACCTACTACAGAAACCAATAGCGGTTTCGAACCGGCAGCTATCTACATACGTCACGAGGACAGGCTCCTCTAAGTATTTAAGAGAAAGCCGGAAGCCTACATTTAGAAGCTTGCATCTGGGAACCTTCACCCAGAAGCCACGACAACAAACCCGTATCAGTCTCGGAGAAGCCCAAGTTGAGCGGGACCCTCACTTTGAAGACTATAATTAGCACCACAAGGATGGCCCAGAGCCAAATGCTGAAGACCAAGGAAAAAAGCGGTCGGTAAAGGCACATGTAGGCCCAATAGCCTAGTAGCAGAGGGGGTCCCGAATTCTCTATAAATAGGACCCTAAGAGCCACATAAAGGAGGACAAACCTTTTATTTCTCAATCTAGTTCTTTTCTTCTAACAAGGAGCAAGTCCCCAACTCTTGTAATGCATCTGCAATTTATGAGTGGAGAATTTCAGGTCTTAAACATCTGGCAATTTGATAATCTTGTTGTGCCGTAATGATGAAAAAGGGAGTTAACACTAACCTTTCTTATGAGAAAATCAATCATGGCACCTTAGCAATAGAGGAGGGGCTTTGTAGAAATGTGAAGTCTCCTACCCTCTGCTTCGAGGGTTTGCCATGATTGATAGACACTCTCATGATGAGCCTAATTCTTCCTGACCCTAGAGAAAGGAGGTCACCTGTGAGTTTGTAAATCGATCTCTGATGCAATTCGGATCCCTTTTTGTGCTGGTCCGGCGAGGAATGATTTTCTGAGTTAATGAACATTGCGATGCCTTCTTTCCTGAAATCGAGGGATGTGTTAGCATGTTTTCTTCTTATCACAGTGCATATCATCACTTTCATGGTTTAGGGAGTAATTGATTTCATAAATCCTAGTAATATCAAGCTAAATATGCTTCCGAAGTTCATTTCGGAACACCAGCGTACAGTATATGTGATGTCCATCCTTCGGGGGTAAGATATTTAATCATTAGAATCGGAATTCCAATGCCTAAAGGAAGGTAGACTAGCTTTGATTCACAGCTTCAGAATGTTCTTAGATAACTTTGAGTCATGACGGTGTCAAATCCCATGAACACATGTCATAAATAACTTAATCTGGATGTCGACGTAAAATATCGTTAACATTTTGGCGCTAAAAGGAGGGCTTGAACCTCCGTCCTTATGTTAATTTGTCAAAATTAATTTGGTGAATTTATTGCTCCATGGCAAGATAGATGAAATCGAAAAGATTGAAGGAACGAAACAAGGAATTGGATCCTAATACAACCCTTGAAGGAAATGTGGATTCAACGCTCAACCCGGACAATAACAAAAGAGGAACCACATCCAATCCACAACAAATACCAAACTCAAACGCCATGGAATATAATGTCGCAATAATCTTGGTATTGGAGAAGCAACTCCAAGAAATGCAGGCTCAAGTCAATACTGTCCAGTCACAGAAGTCTTCAAGGCTCACCAGATCTAGTCAGAGAGAGACGAATGAATCTCTAAAAAGAAAGGCTCCCATTCGGCATTCAGAAGCAAAGGAGAAGCTTAAGGTGAATTCTTCCAAGAAGAAGAAGTCCTATCTGACGGGAATAGACCATCAAGGGAATCAATGCGAGAAGGAACAATCCAGGAGTTCCACCTCCAAGGGTTATGATCCCAAGAGATGAAATTATGACAACACATATGCTTACATCAAAGAATTCACCCAGAAGACCGTCAAGGACTTGTTGGGAAGCAAGGGGATGAGGACCTAAGATGACAGGGTTAAGGACAACGAAAGAGTAGCTCCGTTCATCGATGAAATTATGAACACCATAATAGCATTGAGAGTGAAGGTTCCAACCATAAAGTATCTTGGGACAACTAACCCTGGCAAGCATCTATTGGCTTTCGACAGCCAGATGGATCTCTACAATGCCTCCGGAGTCGTTAGATGCCGCTTATTCCTGGTTACCTTTTAAGGGGAAACAGCAAAATGGTATTTCCAGTATAGGGAAAACACCATTTACTTGTGGAAACAATACTCTTACAAATTTTCCACCCAGTTCTGCATCTGCAAAGATCCGACAGTTGACAAGACTGTCATTGCTAACATCAAACAGAGACAAGGGAAGTCTCTAGGAGATTATCTTAAGAGATTCAACATCAAGGCTCTGAAGGCCAAGGATATGAACGACCGTGACAAGTTGATTGTCGTACACTAAGGGTTAATCTAAAACACCCCCTTCTGGAAGGAGTTATATATTCACGGCTATAAAGACTTGCAAGACTTTCATTTCCAAGCCGACAAGTTTATTCGCATGGATGAATTGTACTTCACGAAGAGGAAGTTCGGGCCTCGAGGGGAAGGAAGGTCGAACTTTGGATGAAATCTCCCGAAAGGAAAACAAAAGAGGTCGAGGTTGGAAGATTCTAATACCAACTCGATTGCTCTTAACAAGCCCATCTCGTATGTGTATTGTTGACAGCAAAAAATTTAATAAACATCAAAGATTCCAATTATTAGGAATTGTTAATTCGGTCGCATAGACAAGAGCATGGAAAGGTAAATGACACGAGACTTATAGTAGTTCGGCCTCGTGAGGGGCCTACGTCCACTTTGAATCGTTGTTGGAATATTATTGATCATAAAACATTAAAGGCTGAGCACATCACATGACATCTCATTACATTTGCTTGTTCGCTAGGTGATGTCATCATTATCATATATGATGCCATAATGGACATATATTAAGGAATGTAGGAAAAAGATGCATTTGCCCTTCTTCTTCCTTAAAGGGGAGATGCCATTAATGGAGCTCTCATGAAGTCTCAAGGCCACAAAATTCCATACCTTTGAAGTGTGAGGTTATGGGGTGTTTATAGGACAAGGATTAGGTAGGAGTAAGTGGGAGTAGGTAGGAGTAGGTGAAAATGGAGCCCCACACTCAGAAATTCGCTCCTAGTTAGGGATGCGAAATTATGTCTTGCAGGGGTGCGAAATTCGCACCCTAGAGTACGAATTTCGTACCACAGTGAGGTGCAAATCTCGCATCCGGATGGAGGGAATTTCACACCTGGCTAGGTGCGAATTCCGCACCTAGGTGGGTGCGAGTTTCGTACCCCGCTAGGTGTAAATATCTCACCTAGCAGGGTGTGAATTTTGCACCCTATTCGCACCCCGGAGGGTGCGGGTGTCGCCTTATGGGGGTTGTGAAGGTCTTGGGAATTCGCGCTGTGATGGCTTGCGGTTCGGGTTCATGGCTCGGACTGCGAGGTCTTTTGTTGGCGCGATTCCTCTCCAACTCGTTTCCTTTGCTCCTAGATGTCTTCCCGGCCTTGACTCCACGCGAGGAGCTGAGCGTGTCCTGTGTACTTTAGGGAACCGGACCAAAAGGCCGGTTAACATTTGCCCCCCAAAGTACGTCTTGTCTTGACATGATGTGCTTTGCACTGGTTAAGATAGTAGTCAGGTTGTCGACTTATCCTGTTAAAGAAAAACAGGCGTTAGTTGTAGGGTTCGTTCGCTGCATATTTGCGAGCCAGCTGGTGTGGGCGCGACAATGTGCTCACGTCACTAAGTGTTCGCAATCCGTCACCTCCGCGTGCTTGCGGTGGTCGGTATGTGCATGGAATATGTGTACATGAGCGCGTGGTGTGGCGCCTTAGGTGCAGGGGTTCGAAATTTCGAACCCTGTGAGCTCGAAATTTCGAACCCTATAGGTTTGAAATTCGGAACCCTAGGGGTTCGAAATTCCACACCATAGGGGCTCCAAATTTCGAGCCCCCGACGGGTTCGTAATTTCGGGACCTGTTGGTTCGCAATTTCGAACTCGCATTCGAGATTTTGGGAAAACCAAGGGGTTTTCCCCTTTTACTAATAATAACCCCCCTCTTCAGTTCCTTCCTCCCACTATTTTCTTCCTTGGCCGCCACTGTTGTGAAAGCTTCAGAACTCCAAAATAATGGACAGATCAAAGGAGAGTAGGGGGAGGGAGGGTGAAGGATCGAGAGCCGGAGGAGCATCGAAGAGCCGATCCCCTCAGAGGCTCGAGTTTTTGGAACCTCAGGAGGTTCAAACTTTCGAACCTGAGGCGTTCGGATCCTCGAACCCTGAAGGGGTTCGAATATCCGAACCTCCGGGGTTCGAATTTTCGAACCCTGACGGGCTCCGACTACTCGAGCCTCCGGGGTTCGATTTTCGAACCTCGGTATTTGAATTTTTGAACCTTGAGAGGGTTTGAATTTCCGAACCATAGGGGGGTTCGAAGTTTCAAACCCCGAGGAAGGTTCGAGTCTTCGAATCCCGAAATGAGCTTCATCTCCATGCTAGGTCTTCCTGGCTTGATTGCTTCATGCTACCCCTTGACGGGGTGTTGCTTCTCCTTTGCAGAACTTCGGTTTCCTAACTCCCCACCCTTAATTTTGTATACCGCTTATTTACTTTTATGACTGCGCCTCATGCTTGCGCAGTTAATTGTGTGGAACTGTGACCGAACTATTGGCTTGGAACTGTGACCGAACTATTGGCCTGTTTAAATTTTCTCTATTCATTTTGACTTTGCATAACATAGCACGCATTTGTTAGTTTCCACCGAAACGAGGGGTACAGTTTATTCTCTTGCAATGTCTAATACTAGTGTATTAAAGTATTGCTAGCGATGCAAACAAGATCAAAGACTGGGAAGACCTTGGAGGCCGAGGCTTCCCTCCCCCGTCGTCACATACATCTGACTCTACAGACAGTGGTAACTCGAGTGGCAGCGTGCTTGAGACCACCGAAGGAACTGTTCCTTCTCAATTAGCTAGTTCACCTGAAGTATGCGACCACGGGGAGCAAATTGAGAGGCTATATTCTCCGATCATACGTGAAGAGGCTGAGAATGTGGATATTATGGGCGGAGATGCACCTGTGGCTCCGATAGCTCCGGACATGTTGCCTGACACTGTTATCTTGGAAAATCCGACGAACTCGGTATTGTCGCGCCTGGATGCTATAGCGGTCATGAAAATGGCGCAGCGGTTCAATATTCCAGTGGGCGATGTCCACACCGGGTGAGGGTGAAAGAGCCCACGCACCGCCTGAGGGCTTGACTGTTTGGAATAGACAAGCCTGTTCCGCGGGTTTCATGCCCCCAGCCAATGATTTTATTCGGGACATGCTTTCCTACATCCGCCTTGCACGTTCGTAAAAACATCCGAATGCCTATTCCTCGCTCCAAGGCAAGTACGTCCTATACCGAGAATATTTGCACATGGAACCCACCGGGGAGGACATCCAGTATTTTTTTAGCCTAAGGAGAACGACTAGCGGATCACCTTCTCAATGGCTCCGGAAAGCGTCAGCCGCCACAAAATTCTTTATCAGGAAGTGGCCCAGGCCGTTAGTGATTAAGTATGATTGGTTCTCCATGTGTTGCCCTCTTGGATTTGCAAAGATATGGATATAAGGGAGTGAGTATTTTCGAACTCCATTCTCTACTCCTGAATTATTGCATCTCGTGTCTCATTGTTGTTTTCTCGTGGTAGGAAATCCCAAGGAACCTAATGGTGAGGAGTATCAGTTATGCCTTAATGCTCTGCAGGCGATTCCCAAAGCCTTTCGCAAAATGGATAATGTGAGAAGCCAAGAGCGCCTTCGCCATGCTGGGCTACTCCCGGATGATCGGGCTATAATTAGGTCGGCAGTGGCAAGCAGTGTGCCCAAGAAGGTTGTGGCAAAAGGCCATGTGACTCCTGGTCAGAAAAGGAAATTACCCGCTGTGGGGCCTCAGCCAAAAAAGGTTGTAAAGTTCTAGGGAGATTTGGTGGCGATGGGGCTCATGGTGAGGGGGGCGCATTTGAGGATAAGGGCTGGATGGATGTTACTTCCTTGTCCCCGGCAGGGGGCGGGAGAGTCGATCAGGCCATTGTCTCCTGTGACCGCTACTAGAGCCGCACCCCACTTGAAGATGAGCACCAGTTTGATGGCTTAGATAAACTTGACCTGGATGTACCCCTGTGGCCGACTCCGACTGGCATGGATGACTTAGCTCTTGCCACGAGGGAGTTGACTCCTTTGAGTGGAACGCAATCTAGTTTGTTGAGAGAACACACAGGGCATACACTCATAGTCACTGCATCGCATAGCGATTCTTCTGAATACACGACTTGACTGGTCTTATTTCTTTCTCTTATTAGGTGATATGGCTTGAGGACATGGAGGATGAAGTCACGGATATGGGGACCACCGGCGCCCCTAATGCTCTTCCTTCAAAAGTTTCAGGAGATCTACTAACGTATATGATGTCCCACCCCCGCTAGAATAAGGTAGTGAGCATCAGGCCAGGGACCGATCTCGGCCATCCCCGACCATTCCTCCTCTTCCTCCCGTTCGCGTGCCTTTGGGGGATTCCCGACTCAACCTAGGTGGCTCCCGGCCTTTGCCTTCGAAAGATTCCCCGCGTACTGCCCCTATGGCTCATATTTAGTCTGCTAAGTGGAAGGAGTTGCTGTTTGGTCAACCGGGGCCGGATAAGGAGGCTGTGGCGGGGATGCAAGACCTGATAGAGTCCCAAATTCAAGTGTTTTCTACAAAGGAGAGGAGGACAATTTTGGAACTGTATTCCCCCCAATACTACTTCGATGAGCTGAAATCCCTTTCTGATCTCTGCCCAGCCCCTAGCAGGGAGTCGGGAGAGATATGGATGCATGTTCGGGTCACGTATCATTAAGCCAACGAGCTTACCAAGTATTCATTCCACCTTTCGGAGCTGATCAAAGAGAAGAACTTGAAGCTCCTTGACCAAAGGTTGTCCCTTGATGCCAGGAAGGCATTCTTGAAAATTTGAACAAGAAGATATGTAAGCCCATTCCCCGAATCGTAAGTCTTCTTTTGCATATTATCAAACCCTTGAATGCTAGCTTAAGGATTTGATTGTTGCAGCTGAGATGACGCGGGCTTTCAATACACTGAAGAGGGAGTCGGAGCATACCCTTTCAAATTTTAAAGACAATGTAGCTGACTTAACTATTGAGAACACGACTTTAAAAAATGACAAGGCTGATCTGGTGTGAGCGTGTTATATCTTGGAGAAGGACAATGCGAGGGTTACTGAACTCCAGAACGATAATGATGCTCTAAGGGCGGAGAACGAAACGTTGTGAGCCGAGAATGTCGAGGTTGCTGAGCTAAAGAGGAAAATGGAAGCTACGAGTAAGGAAAAGGAGGACGCCGAGGCTCATAACCGGGATGTGCTAAGTATGGTTGATGGGCTGAAGGCAGAACATCTGAGAGAAATTGAACAACTGAGGGAATGGCTTGAGTACACAGAGTTCTGCGTTGGATCGTCCTTTGAGAAAAGTATCCAAAATATATGTATCAAAATTCTGAAATTATGCGGCCTTATATGTGTCGATGACTATTCTCGCGAGCGGGCTCAAACTTGGGGGAGGTTAGTCCCATATGAGGTCTATTTGCGTCAAGTGGATGTGATAGCTTTAGACGAATGCCATCTTATGATCGACCTTTTGACCGATGGGGAGCTTGAGAAGCTGGAGGAAGGGAGAAAATTGCTCCTACAGGATGCTAAGAAATAGAGGTTGGCTAGTCTTATCACGGAGAAGGGAAAGTCGACCATGACCGAGAGAGGTGTGGTTGCGGAGGCATTGGCAGAAGCATGCTCCTATCGACCATTGGCCCCTGAATTGGGTATTATGAGTGCTCCCGCAGCTTCAACTCTTGCTTCAACTGAGTATGACCCTGATCATCCGGGGCTAGGAGAGACCAGATTCATAATGCCTGTGGCACTGAATGCCCCCTCTAATCCTCCCATGCCATCCTTTACTGGAGGTAAATTCCCTTGATAATGCATCCCAGAGGATGTATCGAATTCTTGGACTAGACGGTTGTGTTTTTACCACGCAACCCTTCTTACACTGTCAGCGACATCGGGTCGTGCCCCCGTGGTCGTGCAAGTGACTGAGTTTGGGCATGAGCCAGCAGGAGCGCAGTCTAGAGGAGGTAACGAGCAGCTTGACACCTTCTCGAATATATGGATAACAACCAGTCTTTACGAGGGTCTGATGGATGAAGGGGAGATGGTTGACGGACAAAGTCTTTGTGCCAGAGATCCAGTGGAGGCCGGCGTGACTTCGATGGCGGCTATGGTGGAAATTCAAAAGGCCAAGATGGTGGCTAAGAGCGATGAAGTGGAGGAGAAGTGAGAGCATGACGAGGATGCCAGGAAGGAGGTCCTAATAAAGACCAGGGAGGATGTTGAGAAGAGAGCCGCTGACACGGTCGCGAAGAGAAAGGTTGATGAGGAGGCTAAGAAGAAGAGGGCGGATGATGAGGCTCGGAAGAAGAGGGAGGATGACGAAGCACAGTAGAGGACTACTAAGCCCCTTGAGAAAACTGAGGCCGGTGATGTCATGCCGCACAAGTCCCAGAAGCTCGCTGCGCGGCGGGCTGCCAAGGAGGCCAAGGAGAAAGAAGAGCAGGAAGGCGGTCCCGGGGACGGGCGACGCTATGGTTGGCCTCGCTGTGGGGAGTACCCCTAACCCTACGCCGTGTGCCACCCTCATTGATATTACCGAGGTCTCTAGTGGTGATGGGACGGGCGAGCGACGTCTCTCGGCTTCTCATGAATCGATGACTCCTCGGAGGGGCCGAGACGAAAAGAGTGGGTCTGGCAAGAAAAGGCCTGGTGCAAAGGATGAATCGTTGAGCGCTGAATCTGCAAAAAAGAACAAGCACAAGAGGAAGAAATATGATTAGTGTTAGCAACCTAAGTATGAGTTACCGTTATTTTGGTAGTGTAGGCCAGTATTTTATGCAAGTACGACCCTCGCTTTTGGTTTTTCAAGACATGGTGTGTTTCTCATGTACGCCATGTCATTAGAAATGAATATGTTAGACACATAGTCCGTTAAGTGTGTGTGTGTAAAAATTGAAATGTAAAGTTATTAAAGATCGCAGTTTATGCCAAGTGTTCAGATGTTCTTTTTATGTTTTCCAGCGTCCTATACTTGCATAAATGTACTTATCGTTGCGCTTGTCATAAAAATGATTGGGTACAACACTCTGGATCAATTATTCCAGAGGGGTATAATAAAGCGCTAGTTTCAGCAAGTTTCCCTCAGCTTAGGAAACCTGTAGTTTGCGAAACCAGGTTGTGCGCCTGCTGTTTTGGGTTACCCGGGGTTAATTCCAAGTATAGTGAAGGCATAGGGCGTCGCGTTATGCGGTCCGCCAGGTAAGTGGCTCTCCTGTCGTTCATCGGGTTGGGGCGAGCCGTCGGCGTCGTTTATTCGCCAACGAGGTGAGCCCGGATCATCATCTCGTAAGGTCCGATCGTGGCTATGGGCTACCCTTAAGCCTTGAGAGCTAAGGGGGAAGAAACAATTTAAGGTCGGTCTTGGCGCTGCGCCAAGATTCCACTAGCACCTGCGATCGGCGAAGAGGGACTTGCGTCACTCCTAGCCGGTCGCTGGGTGGCAGCGCCAAGTCACCTGGGCTTGGACACGGAACAATTTATCCTCGGCCTCAGCACAAAGCCGAGGTTTGAGTTAGTGGTTGCTTATACTTGATCGTGCCATGTGCCGGCGATTCGAGTAGCATTGCTGGCTCCCATGCTCGGTGTGCTGGACGTAGCCAAGTGTTTAAGCCTCGGCATTGGCTCAAGGTCAGGACGGCGGCGGCACCGGCTCCCGTGCCTGGGGTGCCGATACCGTGATCATATGTTTGATTTACGATGGTTGTCAGGACTAACAAGACACATCATGTGAGAAGTAAACAACAAGGAGATAGGGAACATCATTTATCCTAATAACTTTGGCATTAGTAGCCTTTACAATGCCTTGAATTTCTAGCAAACAAAACATTGTTAGAAAGCATAAACAACCGTGAATTGAGTTATGTAAAGTAGTGGCGAAGATGTTCACTGTTCCATGCCCTTGGGAGTTCAGCTCCGTCGATGGTGGTGAGTTTGAAGGTTCCATCGCTAAGCTTTCATTGTATGGAGTACGAGCCTTCCCGACGAGGTGTGAGGCCTGTTGGCAGGGGAAAAACTAACTTTAGGACGAGGTCGCCAATGTTGAGGTCCTTATGTCGAACCCTGGAATTGAAGTATCGGGCTACTCGCTGTCATTGGGCGGTGGCTCTGAGATCGGACTCATTCCTCTTTTCTTCCAACAAGTCGAGTGATCCCAAAAGTATGTCTTGGTTTGTCCTTGGATTGAAGTAAGTAACTCAATGTGATTGAAGCTTGAGCTCAATGGGAATGACGGCTTCAGATCTATATGTGAGGGCGAAAGGTGTATGACCGGTTGTCTTGTGGGTGGTCCGGTAGGCCCATAGGGCTAAAGGAAGTTCGTCTTCCCACATGCCCTCATCCTTTTCCAGATGCTTCTTGATGATGAATTTGAGGACTTTATTAACTGCCTCGACATGCCCGTTAGCCTGGGGGTTAGCCACTGTTGAAAAACTTTTTTCTGTTATGGTGCTGACAGAAGGCTTTGAACTCGGTGCTCTCAAATTGAGTGCCGTTGTCGGAGATGATAGCTTGGGGAACCCCATAGCGGGTAATGATGTTGTGGACAACAAAGTTGATCATCTTCTTTGTGGTTATGGTGGCGAGGGCTTCAACTTCTGCCCACTTGGTGAAGTAGTCCACCGCAACGACGGTGTATCGTGCCCCACCTCTAGCCATTCGAAGAGTTCCAATTATGTTGATTCCCCACATGGCGAATGGCCATGGGCTGACCATTTGAGATAATTCGGTAGGCAGGGCTCTTGGGATTCTAGAGAAATGTTGTCACTTATCGCACTTGCGGGCATAGTCCGCGGCATCCTGGTCAAGCGTGGGCCAATAATAACCATGTTTGAGTATTTTCTGGCCAGGGTTTGCCCCCCAGTGTGGTCACCGCATTTGCCTTCATGCACATTGCTCAGCACTTGGAGGCTGTCGCCATGGGCTACGCATCGGAGAAAGGAGATAGAAAAACCCCTACGGTAAAGCACTCCATCCATAAGAAGGCACCGAGCTAATTTGCGAGTGAGCGCCCACCTTTCGTTGTAGTGCTTTGGTAGGGTCCCGTGTTATAGGTAATTCGTGATTGGTGTCATCCATGACTCGAGCTCGGGTTTGGTATTCATGACCATCTCGGCTTGTCCTTTCTTGATGCTCGGAGAGTTGAGCACTTCAACTGGGGCGAACCCATTAAGTTGCAAATCTTCAGAGCTTCCTTCTTGGCGAGGGAATCTGCTTTCTCATTTTACTCTCGGGGGACATGGGTGATGACAAAATGGTCGAAGTGGGTGAGTAGCTCCTGAACCCGGCCCAGGTATAGGGCAAGTCGTCCCTCTTTCTCTTGATACTCTCCTCGCACTTGACGAACAATAAGCTGGGAATCAGAGATGATTTGGACCGTCTTCAGCTTGAGCTCGATTGCGATTCTGAGCCTGGTTATCAAGGCCTAATATTTTGCATCATTGTTGGCAGCAGGGAAATTTAGTCTTAACGCATAATATATCAGGCGTTCTTCAGGGGTGATGAGGACGACTCCGGTTAGAGGAGTCATCCACGAACAATTTCCATTGGGCGTCGAGAGCTCCAGTGTTCTCTATAGGAGCCTCCTCAGGGGCAGTGAATTCCACGATGAAATCTGCAAGAGCTTGGCCGAGGATGGCTCGTCAGGGGCTAAATGTTATCTCGAACTGGCTTAGCTCCATATTCCATTTCAGTAGTCGGTCGGACGCCTCGGGCCGTTGTAGGACCGGACGTAGCGGTTGATCGATGAAAATTTTTATGGGATGAGATTGGAAGTATGGTTGGAGCTTTCGAGAGGAAATCAACAAGCAGAATGCTAGCTTTTCCAGCTTTGGATAATTCTTCTATGCCCCATCAATAGCTTTCTGATATAGTAGACAGGCCGCTGAATGCAATCTTCGAGGCGTATTAGTGCCGAGCTGATTGCCTGCGCGGAAATAGCCTGATAAATGTATAAGTCCTCATGGTCTATGGGCTTGGACAGGATAGGCAGTCACTCTAAGTGATCCAGAAGTTCTTTGAATGCTGAGATGCAATCGGGTGTCCACTCGAAGTTGCATTTCCCTTTTCGAAGTAAATCGAAGAAAGGAATACACCTGTCGATGGCCTTAGAGTTGAACCGACTTAAAGAGGTGATCTTTTCGTTCAAACTTTAGACATCCCTGATGCCCTTGGAGATTTGGATGTCTCGAATAGCTTGGATTTTTTCTAGGTTGGCTTCGATGCCCCGAGAATTGACAACGAGACCCAAGAATTTTCCTGAGGTGACTCCGAAGGAGCATTTCAGGGGGTTGAGTTTCATGTCGTACTGGTGGAGGACATCGAACATTTTGGAGAGTTCGTGGACGTGGTCACTTGATATTTTAGATTTCACCAGCATATCGTTCCATGTACACCTCCATAGATCTTCCGATTTGATTTTTAAAGAGACGATTGACCATTCGTTGATTGGTGGCGCCGGCTTTCTTGAGGCCAAAAGGCATGACACGATTGTAGTAAAGTCCAAGGTCCGTTATAAAGGAAGTATGATCATGGTCACGAAGATTCATTGGGATTTGATTGTAGCCTGAATAGGTGTCCATGAAAGATAGTAGTTGGTATTCGGCAGTTGAGTCAACCAGTCGATCAATCTGCGGGAGCGGTAAGTTGTCTTTGGGGCTTGCCTAATTTAAATTGGAGAAGTCGACGCACGTTCTCCATTTACCGTTGGCTTTCTTTACCAGGACCGAATAGGATACCTACTCTAAGTAGTCGGCTTCGCAAATGAAGTTTTTGTTGAGTTGGCGGTCTACCTCTTCCTTGAGGGCTTTGAGCCTCTTGGGTCCTAAGAAGCGTTGTTTCTGCTTGATTGGAGGCATCATAGGATCTACGCTTGGAAAAGGACAAGCAACAAAGGGGTCGATGCCTTTCATGTCGGAGTGAGTCCATGCGAACACATCCAAGTTAGCCTTTAGGAAATTTATAAGATCCTCTTTAATCGCAGGGTGGAGTTGCGATCCAAGCTTCAACACCCTCGTTGGGTTATTGAGGTTGATGGGAACATCCTCTCTGGATTCAATTGGGGTGGCCCACTGATATTTGGGCTCTTCGTCCTTCCGTGGGTCGAGGTCATCGGAAAGACGGCAGGGGCACCCGAGCCAGGGCCTAGGCACCGCTGATTACTATGTTGAGATGTTCTTGATGTAAGAAGGTGTGGGCACGACTTTGCCCTTTTCCTTGTTGCGCGCATTCTTCCATTCTATTGCATAAGATTCTCTGACGCTTACTTGTTCGCCTTTCACTGTTCCAATCCCGTTCTCTGTCAAGAATTTCATCGTGAGAGACCATGGTGCCATACAAACCCGAAACTCAATGAGAAAAAGGCGCCCTAGAAAAGCATTGTCGTGGGAATCGATGTCTATAAGCATAAAAGTGAGAATTCGAACTCGGCTCCGGTCCCCTTCGCCCAGTTCCACAGGCAGGTCGATCACTCCTATGGGGGAACTAGAGGCCCCGTTGAAGCCGTGGATCGCAGCGCGGCATGGCTTTAAGTCATTCGTTTCCAATCTCATCTGGTCATAAGCGGCTTTGAAGATGATGTTGACCGAGCTACCTGAGTTAATTAATACATTTCTGACAGAAGCGACACCGATCTAAGTTGTGATAACTAGTGGACCGGTGGTCGAGATATCCACCCCAGTAGAGTCTTTTTCGTAGAAAACGATGTCATCCTGCATGGTTTTTTATAGCTTGGTTGGGGCGGATTCGCTAAGAGCGGAGTAGGCTTCATAAATAGCATACTTTATGGAACTCACATACTCCTCCATTTTGTGAAAGATATCGTGTGTGGGGTAAGGTCTGCCACATATAGTGTTGATCACAATCCCACGCTTCGGATTAGAAGGACTTGGAGTTGCCTTTAAGCGCGCTGGAGGAGCCATCGCCAAAAGCTGAGAGTTTTGTTTGGAGGAAAGGGTTCTTGGATATATTGTTCGAGTCGTTTCTCACGGATAAGCTTCTTAATTGCGTCCCTAAGCTGGTGTAACTCGTTGGTGTCGTGCCTATACACGTCGTGGTATCGACAGTACCTCCTAGTGTTCTTCTCGCGGTCGGTTGATTCTCTGACACACAGCTTTTTGTACGAAAAAGTGTTGCATGTTTCCAAGTAAATTGCTTCTAAGTCTTCGTTCAATGGGGTGTAGTTCTCGAAGGCACGGTGAGGGCCAGGTTTTCCTGTATCCGCTTGGTTTTGTTCGTTGTTTCGACTACCTGGCCTACCATTGTTTGGTTTTTGCCTATAGGGACCTGCACCCCTGTTTGGATTGAGCGACTCCTCGACCTGCCTCCCCCTAAGGTTGTTATTTTTTATGTCCGCTTGGGGGTCATTGGGACGGCTAGTGGCGGAGAGCCAGTTCTGTCTTGCCTCCTCTTGGCATAAGTACTGATCCGCTTTCTCATAGAAGGCATCGAGGCTCTTTGGCTGCTTCCGATCGATCCATGCCTCGAACTCTGAGTAGGGAGGACAACTTTTGCCAACTGAAAGAGTACGGTGCGAGGATCCGGATCTTCAACCTCGACGAGAGCTGTGTTGAATCAAGAAAGGTAGCTTTTGAGCGACTCGGTGTTCCCTTGGTATAGGTTAGACAGAGTAAGGGCATTCTTCGGAGTCGGGATATAAACCCTGAATTACTTAACTAGTTCTGTCGCTAATTGCCCGAATTTGTTAATGGAATCAAGTGGGAGGCAAGAGAATAGAGTAAAGCAATTCTGGATTGGAAGACTGGGAAGCATTTGCATTTGGTTGGTCATTGCCCAGGCTCGAGTCCATTTGCCATTCATATCGATTTAGGAAGGTGCAAGGATCGGTAGTGCCATCGTAGGGTGGCATTTGTGGTATGCTAAAGCATCGTGGCCATTCGGCCTCATTCACTCTTCTAGCGAAGGGGTTACACCTAATTTGAGCCTTCCATGAGCCATGTGCGCCTCCTCGCATTTCCCTCATGATCCTCCGTACCATGTTGGGAATATAAGTTGGATGGGGATTTGTCATCAGGATCAATAGGTTTTGGCAAGGTTCTGGAGTTATGTTGCGAGGGCGCCTTCTATGATGGAAGTCCGGGTCGTCTTCCTCCATGTCCTCGACGCCTATGATTGGGTCTTGGTGTGGACGGTGAGGCGGAGCAAGGTGATATGGTTCCTGTTCTAGAGGGACGTGGTTCATTGGAATAGCGGGCCCATCATCCTGATTATCCAGGGCCGGGTTGTGTCGAGGAAGATGTTGGTTTGTAGGACCTGGTCCGTCATTGATGATCAAGCAAGAGCTGTCTCGGTATTGTGCCCCCGCTATATGTGACACTAGTTCGGTCGTCGTTGTCGTTCCCATTGCCGTTAGCGTAGCCATTGTCATTACCATTGTCAAGGGCATTGGTACGAGTGGCGATATTGTTGATGAGGCTAAACCTCCTTTCGGAAGAGGAGGTTTCTAAGGCAGTTGGTCGAGGTCGAGCGTTGTTGCAAGCCAATTGAAGTCGAGCGACAATGCGTTGACTTTCTTGGGGTTGTCACATAAGGTCGATGTTATTCCTTAATGCTTTATTAAGCTCGACCGCTGTGTTCTCATATTTTTTATTAAGCTTATGCGTTGACTTTCTTGGGGTTGTCACACGAATATTGGGATGATATTTGACGTACACTAATCCCAGTTGTTTAGTTGTATGTCAATTGGTAGATTGACAGATTGTTGTAAGTGTTAATTATTTATATTTAATGCTTATGCAGTTGTGTAATGCAATCCAGATGATGGTTGATTGTATATCATGATTATTGTGTACATGTGTTGTATGAAAACCATATAAATAATTTATATGGTAATTGATTGGATCTGATTCCAATTCAAAAGGAACGAATATTTTAAAATAATGAATATTTTAAAATAATATTCTGTAAATGATTAAAATATGATTTTGATGTCCGATTTGGGATGGACACGAAAATATTGAAATGTATGAAGCCGCTGTTGGCTCGCTTTTTGACCAAGCCATCCAGGATCATTCATAAAAGGAAACCAGGAAACCAAGTCCCCCAAGAAATTGGAGGAACAGATCGCACGCCATCGTCTCGCCCAGGAACGGATCGCACGCCATCGTCTCGCCCAGGAACGGATCGCGCGCCATCGTCTCGCCCAGGACTAGATCGCGCTCTATCGACTCGCCCAGGAACGGATCGCTCCCATCTCGTCGACGAACGACACCTCCAGGCGATCCGATCCCTCGTAACGAACCGAACCCTCTGACCCGTTCAACCACGAGCTGGTCTTCAGCGATCCGAATCGCACGGATCTGACGACACCTGTTCACAACGGCTAGTTTGACTGTTTCTTCAATGGTGGCGATGCGATCCGAAAATCTCGGGATTCGTGCCACGTGTCCGCGATCCGCCTGACAAAATCAACTATAAATAGCCCAGAGCTTGGCATTTTTCGGGATCTTTTGGCAACAGTGAGGACTGAATTCGCCATTGCTGTCAAACCACTGAAATATTGAGGGAAATCACTGTTGTATTAGCTTCTAAAGCATAATTAATAACATATAAAGTGGACGTAGGCTCGTTAACGCCGAACCACTATAAATTCTGAGTGTTATTTTCTTTTTCCTTGTTCTTCATTCGAAATTCTTTACTGTTCATAACAATTTGGGTGTTAGGTCCAAATTTCGATCTAACAAATATAATAGAGACCGGATAGAGGCCTTGAAGGAGGAAGTCAAGAGCTTGGAAACTAACGGGTTTATCTGAGAAATCCTTTACCTGAAATGATTAGCCAATCCCGTACTGGTGAAGAAGTCCAATGGGAAGTGAGGACATGTGTTGATTACACGAATTTAAACAAGGCTTGTCCGAAAGATTGCTATCCCTTTCCGTGGATTGACCAATTAGTTGATGCCACCAGTGGTCACAAGATACTATCCCTTATGGATTATTACTCGGGGTACAACCAAATTCTGATGCATAAACCCGGCGAGGAGCATACAAGCTTTATCCTGATTGAGGAATGTTTTTCTATAAATTGAGGCCCTTCGGTTTGAAGAACGCGGGGGAAACTTACCAAAGACTGGTAAATAGGATGTTCCAAAGGGCGCAATATGGAGGTATATGTGTGGATGACATGCTAGTAAAGTCCACCAAAACAGAAAACCATCTAAAGGATTTGGTGGAAATGTTTGATGTCTTAAGGAGTTACCAAATGAAGCTAAACCCTCAAAAGTTTTCTTTTGGAGTTCAATATGGAAAGTTTCTAGGATATGCGGTGAGTGAGCAAGGGATTGAAGCTAGCCCTGACCAAATCCAAGCTATAAGAGGCATGGAAGAGCCTAGGACAAGCAAAGAGGTTATGAGCCAGAATGGGAAAGTAGCAGCCCTTAGTAGGTTCATTTCCAAACGAACTGACAAATGTATCCGTTTCTTTGATGTTATAAAGAAAAAGAAGAATTTCAATTGGAATGAAGAGTGTAGGAAAGCATTCCAAGAATTGAAAGTTTATATCGGGACGCCTCCAGTTTTATCCAGTCTCGATAAGGGAGAAGAGCTATACCTATATATGGTTGTTTCAGAACATGCGGTAAGCCTAGTCCTGATAAGTTAGAGTAATGGGACTCAACACTCTATTTACTTCGTTAGACGAAGGCAAAAGGATGCAGAAACCCGATAGCTTGTTATAGAGAAACTAGCGTATTGCCTAATCCTTACCGCGCGAAAGCTCAGAGGTTACTTTCAAGCTTACCCTGTTAGAGTTTTAACTAGTTTTATGCTCAAGCAAGTGTTCAGCAAACCGGAAACCTCAGACAGGCTAATCAAATGGGGTGTCGAGCTTAGCCAACATGAGAACGAGTTCCATCCTCGAGCAGCGATTAAGGGACAAGCTCTCGCAGATTTCATGAATGAATGCATGAGCTTCATTTTAGAACAATCATTTAAAGAAAATGACTCAAAGACCAAGTGGTAGCTCTTTAGAGACGGAGCTTCTAGTGAACAAGGAGTAGGAGCAGGTTATGTTATAATTACCCCTAACGGAAACCGCCTGCACTATGCCATGATGTTAAGGTTTCCGGCAACTAACAACGTGGTTGAGTATGAATCGATGATAGCTGGTTTGAATTTGGCACTATAGTTGAAGACACCACGGATATAATTCTTTAGTGATTCACAATCAATGCTAAACCAAATAAAACAGACATATCAAACCAAGGATGATCGTCTAGTCTTATATATGAAAAGGGTATTAAATATGCTTTCCCAATTTGATGACTTCCCAGTTCATCAAATAATTCACGAGGAGAATGCCCAAATGGATTCACTAGCCATGTTAGCTAGTTCCCAAGGTGCCCCCAAAAATCAAATAATCCCCTTGGGATATCAGGAAAGGCCTAGTGCTGAGCAGGAATTGAAAAGGGGGAAAGAGTTATTGGTCTTAACTAGATCCTAAGCCCTAGAAGGGAGGACGAAGGAAACAAAGAGGGAAACCCCTATAGGGAACCTCCCTTAACGTAAACAAGTTGCCATCATAAAGTTACCTGGATGAGTCCCATAGTAGATCACCTACTAAACGGGATTTTACCCCTTAGTAAGCAAGATGCAAGAAGAATAAAGCACCAAGCTCTTACATTTGTGATCATGGATAATATCCTCCATAAAAAGGGGCATTCGCTTCCTTATTTAAGATGTGTAAGTTCCGAAGATGGACTGAGTCTATTAAAAGAATTTCATGATGGATGGTTTGGGGACCATTCCAGTGGAGTTAAGCTAGCCAAAAAGGGTCATGCGACAAGGTTATTATTGGCTACGGATGGTTAGTCAAGCAGTTAAGTACATCAAGAAATGTGATAAGTGTCAAAAGTACTCTAAGGTACCTCGACTTCCTCCTAGCGAACAAACTACTATATCAAGCCCCCGGCCATTCGATGTATGGGGAATAAATTTAATTGGACCCTTACCAATCTCCAGAGGTGGAGCTAAGTATGTTGTGGTAGCTATCGACTACTTCACCAAGAGGGTGGAGGCAGAACCCCTTCCGATAATCACATCCAAAAAGGTGTTAAGATTCGTAATAAAAAAATATTGTTACCCGCTTTGGAATCCCTCGAAAAATCATTTCAGACAAAGTAACACAATTCGAGAGAGAAGAGTTCTCTCAATTTTGTGAGAAAGATGGAATCATCAAAATTTCTCCTCGGTAGCCCATTCAAAAGCTAACAGATTTGTGGAAGCCGCAAACAAAACCATTAAGACGATCCTTAGAAAATGCCTAAATCAAGCCAAATGAAATTGGGAGGAAGAGTTGCCTTTAGTACTTTGGGCGTACAAAACCTATAACAAAACGGCCACGGGATACACCCTCTTCTACTTGACATATGGATGCGAAGTTATGCTTCCGATTGAGATTGAAATCCCCTCGTATAAAAGGATAGCATATACGTTTGACCCCAACCAAGATTTGAGGAAGGAATCACTAGACTTATTACAAGGATTAAGAGAATAGGCTGCAATCAGAACCAATGAATATCAAACGAGGATTACGAAATATTACAACTCAAAGGTCAGGACTACAAAATTTGCAAAAGGAGAGTTTGTGTTACGAAGAGTGATGGCTAACACGAAGAACCCGGTGGATGGCCCTCTCGGTCCAAATTGGGAAGGACCCCTGATCATCAATCAAGAAGTTATTACCGGAACATATCGGCTATGCAGACCCAACAGTAATCTTGTTCCGAGAACATGAAACTCGTAACATTTAAGACCATATTTCTCGACGCTAAAGGAATAAGGAAAAAGACTTTCCTCCAAAGATAATTACGTAACTAAGGGCATGGAAACTCTTCTAGTAGCTCAAGAGAGACCCAAAATGGGTCGAGTTGAAAAAAGTATCAAATCCCTCGTCATCGCCAAATTGGTCGGGGCGAGGCATCCCTTGGAGGGTGATGGTGTTTTAGTCTTTCTCCAAGCCCAAATCATAGGGGCTAGGTTAAAGCATCAAAGGCTCAAGCCTCCGTTTCACACCAGAAATGGTCATGGCGGTGCATCTAAAATTAGCATGTCCTACCTTTGCTCGTAGAAGAGTACGCCCTGCCTCTGCTAGAACTAAGCATGTCCTACCTCTGATCGCAGAAGAGCACGTCCTACCTCTGTTTATGTTCTGTGTTACCCACAGAAGGGAGCGCAAAACCCTATAATCGCCAACGATCGTCGGGATAGGTCACCCCTCGGAGGGGGTGGCGTATATACCTCTATCAGAACCTACGATGGTCAACGTAGAGCATAAAAGAGTAAACCTTAGTTCTGTGCCTACGATGGCACTATCTAAGTTTCTAAGACCTTATCATCGCCTACGATGGTCAGGATAAGGCACCTCCTGGAGGGAGGTCGGCTAAGTCCTTGGGCCCTGCTTGAGGATAAGCTAGCTAAGTGCACCGGACGCATAGGCCCAGAGAGTAGCCAACAAAGCACATACATCCTCTTCTTTGACATAAAAACCCCAAGGAGTGGCTCAGGAAGCAGCTTCACAAGTCAAATCCAAAAGGGATCCCAAAACAATAAATGCTGAAATGGGGTTTTGGTATTCTATATATTAATACCTGAATCTGGGTCGATTCAACTCTTCACAAATGCCGGAAAAGGTTTCCTATCTTCTATCTATATTAATACCCGAATCTAGGTCAATTCGGCTCTTCATGAATGCCAAAAGGGGTTTTCGGTCTTCTATCTATATTAATAACTGAATCTGGGTCAATTCGGCTCTTCAGAAATGCTGGAAGAGGTTTCCTATCTTCTATCTATATTAATACCCAAATCTGGGTCGATTTGGCTCTTTACAAATGCCGGGAGAGGTTTCCGGTCTTTTATCTTTGTTAGTGCCCTAGGTTATTTGACTCTTCACAAATGCCGAAAGAGGTTTCCGGTCTTCTATCTATGTTAGTACCCGAATTTGGGTCGATTCGGCTCCCCACATATACCGGAAGGGGTTCCAGTCTTCTATATGTTAATACCTGAGTCTGGGTTAATTCGGCTCTTCATAATGCCAGAAGGGATTTCTGATCTCCTATTAATACCCTAGTCTGGGTTGATTTCGTTCCCCGCAAATGCCTAAAGGAGATCTCCAATCTTCAGGTTACCCATGCGAGGGTTGGTTTAAAACTACTGACAAGGTTTCATAAGGAAATCCAGCATTAAGGAACGATTCAATTTGAAAAGAATCTAGACAGAAAGTTTGACTTGGGAAGTCGAAAACACCCCTTCACTAAGGGGCGCAAATGTTGCTTACAAAATAAACCCTAACATAGGCTGACGGTGAAGGGGTATCGGAGGAACACAAACACAGAAGAACCTTCCGAAAGAACAAAAGGAGAAGACCGAAAGCAAAAAAGAATGATTTGTTAGTAACACAAACCAGCAACCCCCCCCCCTCCAATGGAAGAAAGGAGTTCAGAGCCTATAAAACGATAGCGAAGTTTATCCGACCGAGTCTATCCAATAGGGTCTACCCGACAATAGAGTCCTGAAGCGAAAGGTATCAAGCCAGACATGCACGAAGAATATCCGGAACCAGCTTCTGAAGTAGCTACTTCATGAACGAAAAATCGATAAACAATGGAACATCACCGGAAGCTATCTTCCAGAAAACCAGATCGTCCCAAAAGCTCCACCAGAAGGCTGACCGGGACCCTAGTGGAGATATAGGTTATCCATACTAATTTACCTAGTATAGAAACCAATAGTGGTTTGGAACCGGCAGCTATCTACTTATGTCACGAGGGCAAGCTCCTCTAAGTATTCAAGAGAATGCCAGGAGCCTTCATCTAGAAGCTTGCATCCTAGAGCCTTCACCCAGGAGCTGCTACCGGAGTTCAAATGCCATTCGAAAGCCGCTACGACAACAAACACGTATTAGTCTCGGAGAAGCCAAGTTGACTGAGACCCTCACTTTGAAGACAATAATTAGCACTACAAGGACAGCCGAGAGCCAAACGTCCGAGAACAAGGAACAAAGCGCCTGACATAGGCCCATGCAGACCCAATGGCCTAGCAGCGGAGGGTTCTCGAATTCTCTACAGATAGGACCCCAAGAGCCATATACAGGAGGATGAACTTTTTATTTCTCAATCTAGTTCTTTTCTTCTAAAAAGGAGCAAATCCCCAACTCTTTTGATATATCTACAATTTATGAATGGAGAATTCCGGGTCTTAAACATCTTACGATTTTATAATCTTGTTGTGCCATAATGATGAAACAGGGAGTTGACACTAACCTTTCTTTTGACATATCAATCATGGCACCTTAGCAATGGAGAAGTGGCTTTGTAGAAATGTGAATTCTCCTTCCCCTGCTTTGAGGGTTTGCCATGATTGATCGACACTCTCATGATGAGCCTAACGCTTCCTGAACCCAGAAAAAGGAGGTCATCTGTGAGTTTATAACTCGATCTATGACGCGATTCAGACCCTTTTTTTGGTCTGGCATGGAATGATTGTCTGAGTTAATGAACATTATGATGCCTTCTTTCCCATAATCGGGGAATTCGTTAGCCAATTTTATTCTTATCACGGTACATAGCATCACTTTCATGATTTAGGGAACAGTTGGTTTCATAAATCCTAGTAATATCAAGCTAAATAACCTTCCCAAGGTCATTCTGGAACACCACCGTATAATATACGTGATGTCCATCCTTTGGGTCAAAATAATTAATCATTAGAATCAGAATTCCGATGCCTAAGGGAAGGTAAAATAGCTTAGATTCACAGTCTTCAGAATGTTCTTCGATAACTCTGAGCCATGACGGTGTCAAATCCCATGAACACATGTCCTAAATAACTTGATCCGGATGTTGACGGAAAATATCGTTAACAACTATGTGTGACGACTCAAAGACCCTCGCCCTTTGAACCAACTGTAAACCAAACAAGTCCTATCCAAAAATTAAGCATCCTCGGAAAGTCTTGCTATGAACCGAATTTCCGATCTTCGATTGTCGATACTTAACACATCCATGATATTCATGTATCGAAAAACCAAATCTCGCAAACTCAACCCATCAGGGTTTTATCAGAGAAAACACAGCAGAACAGAACAGAAGAGAAGAACATAATCTTACAATGGAATAGAACACATATAATATTTAATATAACTTTACAACGAAAACTCTTAAATCAGATAACATACCATAGACAGTTATAAACACCATCCGTACATAATAAAACCACGACATCCAAGTATAGATAGTAGAATGCGCTCTCCCGTCTGACGAAGATTATCAGTTTTTCTGAAATCACTTGGAAATTCCTCGAATCATTTCTAAACCTAAAATACACTCAGATCTGACCCGAGTGTCAAACACTCAAGTCAAACCTGGATTAACCAGCTTGATAACTAGATAACAAGTCATACATATCAAATAATCATAAAAAGGGGTTCAAAGCTCTGTGTATGCTTTTTGGAAAGTGAGGGTACCATTAGACCCGCATCCCATCACACAATGCAAACACACACCATTATGAGTAAGTTTTACCTTATAATAACCAAATATGCTTGATATACGAAAATAATTTGATATTATCATTAATGTCTATCTTTGAAAACCTATCAAAGTAAATGTATAAATCTTAGCAGAGGTAGGTACCCAGATATTACGTCTACATACATGGAGCACAACTAACCATAAAGGTTCGTATTGGAAGTTGGGTTCCATCAATGACCAAGGCAAAGGATCTTCCTTAACTGCATTCAAGTACACCTCTAATGGGATGTCCCAAGAGTCAACAAATGAGTCCTTTTGTATCGGATATGCCTGCCCACCACTATTCTGGTGATGTTCAGGTTTCTCCTGAATGTAACATCTCCCGATCGCTATTGACCATTATCCAAGGCACCTCGACCAATCATACACTAAGTAAATTTCCTGGGCTCCATATCATAGCATCACTTTCTAAAAGGAAACATTAGTCTTTAACTCTACTGTACTTCATCCTGTTTCAGCTCATTACCGGTAGTGAGGCCCTGATGTCACGCTTCCACACAAAGCTCTATTTTTCTACAAAAGCTTTTATCATCAATTTCTCATCACTTAGCATGCCATATTGTTAATTCACAACATATAATTTATGTCTATTAGAATATAATCCTCTAAGTACATATGTCTCAGAGGAGAATGCTGAGCTAAAATGATAGATCCTCCGCCACCAAACTGATATATCATCAATAGAAACCAATTCATTATGTCCTGAAATACAACATCAGACACACATCCATTTACAAGTTCGCTTTGGGTTCCGAATAAAACCAAAGACACTTTATTCTATGACCCTACCAGAGTGTGAAAGTCCTTGCAATCTGAAATATCTCCACGTACAGTTGGACTGGTGTCACAATATAACCCCATAATAGGTAGTCGTATACCTGAGGCATCAATGAGCAATCCTTCTGATGTGAAGATCTCTGGTCTTCAATTATAGTCATCACCATTTTCAATTGCTCTTATTACGTCGTATAGTTATACACAATGGGTTGAAACCCAGTCTTTCTGAAAAACTAGCGCATCTTTAAAATCAATAGATATACAAAAGTATCACGAGTCACATTCCATTTTGGAATATTCAATTACTCAAATCATTCTTTATATGGGGAATTACTCCCTTAAATCTTATCAAAGATTTACATACTTTAAACTCTTATTTAAGTCTTTCTTAGAAATCATTTCAATTGATTATGAAATCTCATTTCACAGATTCAACTCAAACCAATGTTTCTTTGCTTTATCGGGATTATTAAACCTCACGAAAAGGTTATTTCCCAAATCATTATCCCATTCTCATTCTATTCATCCCATGGGGCAAAATTGGTAGTACTTCATATCTAATTTCCCTCATATTTTGGTGAATTTAATTACCATCATTAATACCGTCTGTTCATTCGAAATCCAATTTAAGATTTCATTTATATTTATGGGAAATCATATTTACCCAAACCCAACCCATTCATTGATCATTGATTAGGGTAGATTACTTTATCTTTCCTTGGTCATATCTTTTGCCCAAAATTGTACTTACGATTTCTTAATCTTATCATTATGCGAAAAACACGCTTACTCAAATCCAAACCATTCATTGACCACTAATTATGGTTTATTACTCTTAACTTTCCCTAATCATATCTTTGGTGCAAAATTGTACTTGCAATTTCTTAATTTTATCCTTAGGGAAAACTCACTTATCTTCTAAGCGATCTTTAAACTATGTTCCTCGGATCGTTTGCTAGGGGAAATCTTTCATTAAATCTATATATTCAAATTTAATAAAGATTTCACTTCAACTTAACTTGGAAAATCATCTTTCCTTTAAATGGGTTAAAGAAGAAATGTTATTTTAGACATCATTCACGATAAACCCAAAATCATACTTTTATCTTAAATGATTTCTTCACAGAAATCATATCAGCTCATAATCGATATGTATTCCTGTACACAATTAATACTATAAGTGGAATAATGGAAAATCCTTTTAAATTCCATAAATAGTAAAGGTCTTCATCTATAGAGACTTATCTCAACTAGAACCAAATCGATACCCATTCAATAATCCCAAAATATCTTAAAATCCTCGTTCTAATACTTTGGATTAGTTTTCAAATTTCAAACTGTTCCAAAGACCGTCGCAAATAAAGTTGCTAAAGCAACACATTTTCAGAAAATAGCTTTTTACCTTTTCATAACTTGGTATGATATATCGATATCTCTTTCAAATCATTTATTATGATTTATCGTAAGTTATCCCTATTTCTAATAACTTAAGAATAGCTCACTTCTATAAAATCCAATTTCGGGTTTCTAATTGTATTAACGCCGTTTTTATTCAAATTCGTTTTGAACTTATCTCAAGATCTAACTATTGGATTATAAATCTTTTCTTTGCATTTGAAAACTCTTTTCATTTTGAACCAAACTTTTTTCGTTTTGGGAAAATCCACCGATCGAATCTCCCGGTACGTCAATTTGAAGTCAACATTCAAAATTCGCGAACTACCGCTTCGCATCTAGTCCTATTCAGACCAAACTTCGACCTATATATAAAAAATCGAATCGAATTGCTTTCAAAATAGTTTATTAATTATATAATAACTTCTAAAAACTAAATCTCCAATATTTAACTTTAAATTCAAATATTCCTTTATTTAAATATTATAATATTATTTAAATCATTAAAATAATATTATTGTTCAAACTTCGTCTTTTGAAATCTAAACTTTATTGAAACCCATAATAAAAATAAATAAGATGGTTTGGATAACAAAATATAGTTAAAACATTTTCTGCATATCCAAACCGAACTTCACTTTTTAAAGTTACTATTCATTTTCAAATTCAAATTTTAATCATGTCTTAATTACTTTAAAACTTATTCAAATAAAAGTTCATCTTCATGAAAACTATATATAATTACTTATACCAACTTTCCAAATCATTTTGGATTAAAGATTCAAACTTTTATTTTTGTCTTATTATTTAATTGATAAAAATTACAATTAATTCCGTTTTGGCATAAAATTCAAACAATCACCATATAATTAAACTTATATAGGTTTAACACATCATTAATATCCGTTAACAATCATTAACATCCAGTTATTACATAATGGTGACAATAACATAAGCGTTAAGGTCATTAACACTTGATTACTATTTCAAATCACATTAACTAAATTATTAACCATCGTTAATAATTTATTTTCTATTATTAGCAAATCCAATCATGTCAAATAAATATCAACACACATCACATTAAGTTATCAGACAACATCACTTCAATATTGACCAATGTTACGTCAATATTAGTTGATGTCACTATTCATCCATTCCATAACAATCACGTTATCAACCAAACTAACTGATCATTTATTTACGGTTTAACTTCATACCCATTAGGGTATTCACTTTAATTACTAAACTACAAAGTAGTTAACTTCTCTAACTTCCATTAACATCATTAAACCCATATTTACTTAACATATTAGCAATTACTAAACATAGCATAACTAGTTACACTAATTATAATAGTTAATCCAAACGTGCGCGAAATGTGCTCACCATAGCTTATCCACTCCACTAAATTTTAAGTGTAGGACTCTTCTAACTTCGCTACAACTCCAAACATCAACTTAGCGAACAAATTGTCACTTATTCTACCTTAAAAACTTCCTAAACACAAGCTATACTAGCATATATGTTTTTATTTGCATTCAAGAGAAGAAAGGTGATATTTTTAGTGGTTTAAGCTCGGCAAGGGGGAAGTGGGAACCACGACAACGAGGGAGAGGGATGCCACATGGCAAGGTGTGGGTGTAAGGGTGGTGGTAGCTCTAGTAGGGTCTGGTTATGTAACGACTCGTATTTTTGGCAATCAAATATTTTATTTAATTTATTATTTTAAAAACATTATATTTGGAATATTAACGGATTTTAATATTGAATTCGTAATTAAAATGAAGTTTGAATATATAATTTATATATAATTAAAAACGAGCTCGAAATGGCGCTGCAGTTCGTAATATGGAGTTTTGAACTTCAATTGAATATACAGGATCCGATATAAGTCAAATTTCTATGAAACAAGAAACGTTGGAACCGTATTAATGATAATTTCCATATGGAAGAGAAAAATCCAGATTTCGTGTTATATATTGTTAGTTATGGCCAAATCTAATTTTGAAATAGTCACTATGAAAATCGTTATTTAAAATATAGGCCTTTAAAATAGCGATTTTGCAAATGGTCTTCGTTTTCGATGAAATCAGTTTCATTGGGACCGTAACGTTAATTATTGTATGGTATTAAATTGCGTGGCAAACCAATGTCGTAAGTGACCATAGTAGCCGTAAATGCCCATTCAATTTCTATAGCGCATAATTAAATTAAATTAATTTAATAAAGAGATATTTGAGTGTAACTTGAGAAGATGATCGAATTAAGCCACGAAACCAATTCCGTTGAGTTCGTATCGATGATTAGACTCAGGATAGGTATATAGTTTTTTATTTTTGGAGACCGGGTAATTTGGTGTTCAAAATGGCATTTGCGGTGCGTGTAAAAATGGCGTACAAGGAAACAGTCTCGGAATGCGACGAAACTGGTGTCGTTGGGTTCGTATTAATTAATTATTGTAGAATTTTCAATTTTCGTGTAAATCGGACTTACCATTTGATCATGGCAGCAATAAACGCCCAAATCAATTAAATTATTTGGTCAATTCGGACAAGGTAACTTTAAACAAGTAAACGACTGGCCAAATGAACTCCGACTTTGATGAAATAAATTTCATTGGATCCGTAAGGAGGAAGTCTAGTAAAATGTCAAGGCCTCATATTTATTGGATTTTTTCTGTAATTATAGGAATGTTAAACTCTTGATTTTCACCAATAATTATAAAGGATTTTTCACAAATGACCTCGGAATTTGACGAAACCTGTCCCATTGGGTCCGGAATATTTTTCTATGCTAGGGTTACCTTATTTTGTCAAAAATAGAGATCGTATGTTGTGATTTTTCTGATTACTTCACTGCGAAGTTTTGTTAAATAATATTTTATATAAATCGGGCTTTTATTTTGTGTGCTCTAATTATTAATGGTTGACCGTTTGCTAATTATATATATTTATTTGTTGATTTAACTAATGAAATTAAACCGTGTTTAATTTCAGTGAAATATCAAATTGTTATTTTAATGATTGGATCCAATGGAGGTAACTTACCTTATTGGCAACGTTTATTTATAAACGTTTTAAATTGTCCGAATTGTTTGAACTGTTTTTTTGATTGATTGATGTTAAATGGTCGTTATTTGCTGTTATAGAAATTATCAGTTAAAAGGAATTGAATAATCTAATTTGAGATAACCAGTTTAATACAGGGAAGAACAGGTTGGAAGGATCCAACGTGATTCCTCAAATATATTGTTTATTTTCATATTATCATATATGAACTGTCATAATTGGGTGATTAATTTGATTAGTGATCAGTGACTAAAAATTTAACCTGTGTTCTGTTTTAACCAATGGGAAATATTGGTTGAGTGAGCAGCAGTAAATATCATAAGAGTAAATTGATTTGTTTATATTGATTTACCACCAGGTGGATCGATAGAACTGAAGTTATAAAATTTATTTTTATAACTGGAGTTAGATTTTTAAATATATCATTTTAAACAAAAGTTTGTTTAAAGGATATAAATTTCTATTTATTTTATTTAAGTTTATAATTAATTATTAATTGATTTTATAAAGTAAATTCTGATGTTAATCAGATTTATAAGCAAGTGAAGAGAAATTAATCTAACAGTTAATTTGGATAATTGTTTGTTAAGAAATAATTAAATGGAGTTATTTGAATTAATTATATCATTAATTAATTTAAAGGGAGAACAAATTGGAATTGGTTAATAAGATAACCGTGATTTGAGTGACTAAATCGACCGTTTTAAATTGGGATTGGTTATTGAATTTGTGTGTTTTAAATAAAATAGTTTAATGAATATTTTTTAAATTTTAATAAGATATTTAAAAAGGGATTTACTATTTATTTTAGTTAATTAAGGAATTAACTATTTTTATAGTAGTTAATTATCGAAGTAAATTATTATATTAATTAATAATAATTTAGAAAATTATGTTTTTATTGGAAATAATTTAAAAAGTAATCGAAGGAGAAATGAACTCTAATGGAATGGTGAAAGGAGTTACGAACATATTTAATTTTAAACCGGAGCTTTATAACGAAGTTATAAAAGGGAAATTTAAGCGATAGCTTAAAACAAATGTGACTTAAATATTCGAATTACGTAAAAGGGGAATTGAGAATAAAAAGGGTTAGACCAAACCAGAATTTATTAAACAAGAGTTATTAAAGCAATGAGGTGTTATATCGTTAATTCTAAATTAACGTTACTAAATAGTGGGATTAAGCGAAAGTGAGGAATTGAATAAGATTTCCAAAGCGGGAATGGTTAAATGGATTTGAAAAGGAATTGGTGAAAGTGAATTTGGTGAAAGAAGTGGGTCGTAGGATTTTGTAAATAAATTCGAATTGTAAATGAGTTTGGTTAAAGGGGCAGAGTTAAGAGTAGTATTACTTAAGTATTGAATTAGGAAAGAATGGTATATTCAAGAAAGAGATTTTCCAAAGGTTAAGAAGGTTGTATGAGACGGTATTTTGAATAGAATGGTTAAATGGAATTTGAATTTATATTAGAATGAAATATGGGGTTTTGGGATTTCTACTTGTATTTATCTCCAGATATGAACGTTGTTGATCAAGGTCTGAGAGGTAATTAAAATACCCCAACTTGGATGACATCAGGATTATCTGCGGATGATATTAAGTGAAATGGTAAAAGAAGTTAGTAAATATGTATTATTTCCATTAGAGAAAAAATAGTGCAACGATTAATGGAAATGTGGGGAATATGTTAAAAGAGTTCCAAAGTAAAAGGGAAATAAAAAGGGGTTGCCGGAAATATAATGATATATTCGAGTTAGAAGGGAAATGTAAAGTTGAGTTTTATTATATACAAGTATGGATTTTGTTGCAAATAATGAATAAAAGATATTTTGTAATGTTGTTTTACGAATAAATTAGTTGAACTTATTTCCCTGATATTAGATAATAATGTGGCTAATGTTTTGAAAGTGAAAATAGGAAACTGGATATATAAAAGTGAAATTGTTTCAAGAAAAATCTTAGCAAAGAACTATATTTATAATATCAAAATATTAAAGAGCTCTAAATTTACATTTGTTTTAATTAAAAGGGCCAATTGATGCTAGATACTGAACCAGTAAACCCATTGGATTTTCATGATTGAATCACTGTCTATTTTGATAGTTAAATCACCGACTATCAAATTTGTCCAACACGATTGTTGGTACGGAAAGACCGGGATCGAATTTACACTCGAAAACCATTCCGACCAGCAAATACCTGAAAGAGGATTATTGAAGATGGAGCAATTGAAGACCGTTGATCTTCAAGGGCGGAAGAACTACTTGTTGAGTTTCTCTGGTTTAGCAGCCGGAGATATTTCGACAGTAATTCTATCGTAATTGGAAACTATGGATTGCAAGGACTACTCGCTGCTAATCTATAGGGTGATTCCTTGGATATGGTAGGAGGGTGCCTTCGGTTCATCCTGTACCTGGATGACTTGTATGGATGGATGTCGGACAGAGTATTTCCAAAGGAATTACGTACTTTGATTTCTTCAAACGTACCATAGTTGATGGCGGAGAGATGGTTTTTCTCTAGCTAAATGACTAGAGTATTTTTGTGGACATCAATTAGTGATATCTAGCAGATCTGACGATGTGGCATTCAAAGGGCATGGTGACCAGATGTTCAAAAGTGAAATTCAAACCTAAAGCCTCATCAACCGAGAAATGACAAAAATCGGGTAGGCAGCATGGCTATGTGGGTCGCTCCCATTAGGGTGTATAATCACCTATCTAGAGAAATTCATTTTGCTTCTTTAATCTATTTCGATGTTGTTCCTTTTTGGGAAACGGTGGTTTGAGCCCAACCGTTGGTGATATACATTCGATACACTCAAGCAAAATGAGTGGTCGGTCATGTGTGGGCCGGGTTGCAAGACGTCCTTGTTGAACCCAGTGTATTCGCCTCTAGAGATACATTATCGTCAGGTGGTTCCATACCTTGTCATAGTCAAAATCCAATCTCCAATAAGCTCCCGTGGTTTTGATTGTATACTATATATGCGGAGCGCGAGATGCAAGCGTTCCGCTAGATTGATATTTACTTGTGTTTAGACACTATTATAATATCAGAAAAGATATTGATTTCAAAAATGTTTCGGGTTATCGTAAGGTAAAATCCATCTGTATTTATGTGTGGATTTAGTCTTACGATTATCCTTTTCTTTCGAAAAGATTTTTGAACTTTAAATCAAGTTGGATGATCCCCCTTAGTACTGTGCAAGTTTTTCTCACTCTTGTTCACCAGACTGACCCGGTGTTTTGTAAATGCTCGGGTTAGACCGAGGTGTACAGGTCTAAGTTATCGGATACTGCGAAGTCCAGAGAGGAGCTGGAGGCGTTCAGACGTATGATATTATATAGTTACAATTCCGCTGTGTGTTGTATATGAGGACAGGTTATTATAACTGTCCAGATGTGTGATGTACTTTGATATTGTAAGTATTTTTAAAGCTCTCATTAAAGATTTATTTCTGTATTATATTTTGTTCCGCTGCGATGTAAGACTCTATGTTGTGTCGATTCTTCTTCTTCTATTCTAATATTTCCTTCTTTCTTATCTCACCCTCTAATTTCTTTCTAATAACAATCCGGTGTTTTCGGTGTTTGGAAGATCGACATTGTAATACCCGGTATTTTAATAACATGTTAAAACCATAAATCAAGGTAGAATTAATTTTTAAAATAAGAATCAAGGGAAATGGGTTGCGCCATTCTGTTCGTCTCGAAATTCTTCTTGGAAACGAGTCCGAGTTTTCGAAAAACGGATTCCGTATGAGGGAGAGAGGACCCTCCGAAGTTTCAAGGATTTTCAGAACCGAAAAACAGCTCGAATTCGAATTCGAAATTCGAATTCAAACCCCAGCGCAGACTGGACGGGAATTTTCCCACCCAGGACCAGGTCGACCTGGGGGTCGACACTATGGTCGACCTTCCAGGGGCCAGGTCGACCCTATGGTCGACCTGGGGGTCGACCTGGTGCTGAAACCCAGTTTTGAGCCTGGGTTCATCCTGATGTTTTTGGTCTCGTTTTCAGTCTAGATTCGTTCGCCTAATCATATATAAACAGCCCCCTAACCCCATTCTATTTACACCATTTTATTCTCTCCTTATGCTGCCTCTGAAATAATTGAAATAAATAAATTAAAATAAAACACGAAGACTATTTCTTGAAGATTACGGCTAGGAATTGCATATTGGGGATTTTCTTCTACAATCAAATCGAGATTCAACGATTCAACAATTCGACGACTAGTTTCTAGATTCAACTTTTGCATCTCAATTTCTTAGTCCACGATCTGTAAGTTCTAGTTACTTTGAGATTTAAACTTGTTAATTGTAATTTGGACATGAGATAAAGTGAAATTGGACTTAAGTATGATAATTGATTCACATCTATTCTAGTTTCCATCTTGGATCTTGACATTTGGGAATATTGCTATGAAATCAGTTTGGACCTATTCATGTTGTAAATCAAACTCCTTCATGTCCATAGTATTATCATGCCTGTGATGTTGAATCAATCTATTTTTCACAAGTTTGGATTATCACCTTCATCATGACTATCACCTTATTATGCTAGATCTGTAACCCTAATGTTTTGGGACTATTATTCTATATGCCAGTGATGTTATAACCAATTATCTCAAGCGATATCATGCTAGATTTATCACCTTGTGCTCGTTCTTTTGCCTATCATAGTTTTGATGTTATTCCCTTTTATTTTGAATTTGGATTTACTTGTAATCTAGATCGATTCACGTTTACGTGCGATGGGAATACGATTGTAACAACCCGTAAAATCTGGGCCAGTTTAAAAATTTTATTTTGGCCATTTTAGCGAATTTTGATTATTTAAAATGAATTATTTTAAATAATATCGACGAGAAATTTATTTTGAATATAATTCGAACGTATATATTATATACGTCGTCGTTAGAATATATAATAATTATATATAATTATAAAAGGAATAGAAAATGGCGCGGTAGTTCGAAAATTCGATTTCTAATTTCAAATGAATATATAGAATTCAATATAAGTCAGAATTGAACGAAACAAGAAATATTTGAATCTGTATAACTATATCTTTGTAACGAAGTTAACAAATTGAGATTTCATCTTAGGAATGATAAGATATGTCCAGTTTAAAATTAGAAATAGTCGCTGTGGAATTTATATATATTTTTATATATATAAGGCCCTTAAAAATGGACATTTTGCAAATGACCTCGGATTTCGACGAAACCAGTTTTGTTGGGTCCGTGATGTAAAGTTATTGCTAGGTTTCAAATTTCATAATTTTTCGAATCAATATGTGAGCGTGGCAAAGGAAAACGCGTTTGACCAGTTTCAGTTGATTTTAATCGACTGGAAATTGGCCATTTTTCAAACGGTCTCAGAATTCGACGAAACTAGTTTTGTTAGGACCGTATCGTTAATACGAAGCTAGAAAATATTTTTCGAGAATTTTTAGAGTTAGTATGTGACCCCGGTAATTTGAAATGTACGTTTAAAATTCAATTTAGTGATTTAAATGTAAATTCAAAGGAAACTGATTGTAACGATCAGATCAGCTTGCGATGCATATCCCATTGTGTTCGGAATGGGGGTAAAACGCTATGGACGACAGGCGGTGGGCCTCGTTTCGAGGTCGTATGTAAAAGTCAACTTTATGCAATTAAATTAATTAATTAAATAAAAAAAAAAACTTTCCTCCTCAAATTCGTTCTGCCCCCCCCCCCCCCCCCCCCCGTAGTTCATTACCGATCCAATAATCGGCAGAAGAAAAAAAAAAAGAAGAAAACCCTAAGACTATCGATTGACGCCGCCGATCCACCACCTGCCTCCTCCGTTCGCCGCCCACCTCCCCTATCTCCTCCCCTCCTCTCGCGCTCACCCTCCTCTTCCTCAGAGACCCCGCACCCAACCCCCCCCCCCCTGCTGCTCGGCGACGCGAGACCACCCCCACCTGAAACCGCCAACCGCACCATCCTCCGACCCCTGCGCCCCCTCAGGCCATCCACCGCCACCATGAACCTCTCCCCCCTTCTTCGCACAGAAAAGCAGAAAAAACTGTAAGTTTATATGATTTTTATTTTAAAGTTTATATGATTTTTATTTTAAAGTTTATATGATTTTTATTTTAAAGTTTATATGATTTTTATTTTAAAGTTTATATGATTTTTATTTTAAAAGTTTAAAAACTGATTTTTTATTTTAAAAGTTTAAAAACTGAATTTGTTTTAAAAGTTTAAAAACTGAATTTGTTTTAAAAGTTTAAAAACTGAATTTGTTTTAAAAGTTTAAAAACTGAATTTGTTTTAAAAGTTTAAAAACTGAATTTGTTTTAAAAGTTTAAAAACTGAATTTGTTTTAAAAGTTTTAAATTAAAAATAGAAGGAGGTTAGAAATTTACAAAGTAAAAATTCGATTTTTATATATTGAATAGCGAACTAAAAATTCGATTTTTATATATTGAATAACGAACTAAAAATTCGATTTTTATATATTGAATAGCGAACTAAAAATTCGATTTTTATATATTGAATAGCGAACTAAAAATTCGATTTTTATATATTGAATAGCGAACTAAAAATTCGATTTTTATATATTGAATAGCGAACTAAAAATTCGATTTTTATATATTGAATAGCGAACTAAAAATTCGATTTTTATATATTGAATAGCGAACTAAAAATTCGATTTTTATATATTGAATAGCGAACTAAAAATTCGATTTTTATATATATTGAATAGCGAACTAAAAATTCGATTTTTATATATTGAATAGCGAAATAAAAATTCGATTTTTATATATATAGTGGCTACGGGCGACGAAGCTGACGAAGATGCGAGAACGGCGAAGACTTCTGCAAATGAAGTGCCGTGGAGCTTGGATAGCTTTCTGTGAGAATTTCTCACCTTTCAATTTCTTTTCTAATTATATATATATACTAGGATGCAGACGGTGCTTAGTAGCACCCGACACAATCGTCCACAGACCATGGACTTGTTTGTTTGGTTGCATAGATTAATTAGATTATTTGATTGAAATTGAATTGTTTGGTGAGATGAATGGTTTTGATTGATGTGTGAATGGCGTGGGCCTTCACTAGACCGGGGATTAGGCTAGGCCTTGTCCCGTTTCTAGTATCGTGCCGTTATGCCGCCGAAATTTTCTAAAATATGTTAGAAAAATAAAAATATCATTTTATTGTGTAAATGAATAATAGAAATTCATATGTTGGAATAAAATGTTTTATCGTTAAAAATATAATTTTTAACGTGAATATGAATATAGTGAAAGTGAATAAATAAATATTCATTTACAAACCAGACGGTTTGTTTATGTACACTTATTTGAAGGACATTGATTGGGTCGATAAATTTTACACATCGCCCAACAGCACAAATAAAATAAGTGTTTGATTGTTTGAAACCCCACACGGGTGTTGGGATGAAATTTGAAGTTCACTCATACTGATTGATTAAAAATGTCGATCGATTGATTGACAGGCTGTTATAAGCGTTGAATATCTATATTTGATGCCTATACAGTGTAGTGCACTTTGGTTGATGATTGATTATTTTTCAATGCTATGATATACATGTGTTGTATGAAAATCCATATAATTAACTTTATATGGTAATTGATTGGGCCTCATTCCAATTTGAAAAATAAAGAATATTATAAAATAAAAGTTCATTAGTTGACAGTACTCATCTATTGAGATTGGTCATGTGTTGAACGAAATATTTTGATAATAACAACTGTTTTGAAAAAGAAATATTTGAAATAGAATATTTGAAAATAGAAATTTATGAAGCCGTGTTGATTAGATTGACGCCATTTTGACGTGAACGATATTTATATCGATTGAAAACGATTTCGAAATGAATTGAATTGAAAACGATTTCGAAATGAATTGAATTGAAAACGATTTCGAAATGAATTGAATTGAAAACGATTTCGAAATGAATTGAATTGAAAACGATTTCGAAATGAATTGAATTGAAAACGATTTCGAAATGAATTGAATTGAAAACGATTTCGAAATGAATTGAATTGAAAACGATTTCGAAATGAATTGAATTGAAAACGATTTCGAAATGAATTGAATTGAAAACGATTTCGAAATGAATTGAATTGAATATGAATTCAAATTGAATTGAAATTTGAATTGAATGGAAATGAATTTTAAAACGAATTTATAAAGAAGAATTCAATTTTGATTTGAATTGAAAAGGAAGTTGAAATAGATTTTGAAACGAATTTTAAAACTATTTATATAATTCGTTTTGAATAGAAATCGACGAAATATATATATTATATATAATATATATATAATATAAATGGCCTGAATAGAACGCGCCGCGCCGCGGTAGTTCGCGAATTTCGACCATTTATTTCAAACGGACATTGCGAGAGATCCGACCGTCGGATTCTCCTAAAACCGGAACCGTTGGGTTCGTATCGAAAAGAGCTTTCTAGCGAATATTAGAAATTTGAAATCTAACGGTTGGATTTGGAGATATGTCCAAATCAAATTCGAAAAAGGTCGCTATAAGTGCAGTTCGATGGCCATTGATGGAAATCGACTGTACGGGCCTTGATAAAATTATTAAAAATAGTAATAATTCGTGTAAAATCATAAGAAATGGTTTGTGAAGATTTGGGATGAAAAACTCCCTATTTGAAAAGATAAAAATAGATTTTTATCGAAATGAACTAGTTTGAACTAGAATTATAATTCTATTTATTTTTAAATAAATAAATTGAATTTGAAATGGTTTTGAAAATAACCAAAATTTCCAATGATTGCATTGGAGTGGATTTGAATCGAAATTGTCTTCGGAATATTTCGATGTTGGAATTCGTGATATTACAGGTGTTGTTATGGAAATTTGAAAGATATATATTTGTATCGTTATTTCCAATACGACATTTGTTAGTCGTAGAATTCGATATTGAATATAAGTCGATATATTTTCTATTCAGAGCCTTGTATTGAATACCGAATGTGATTTGGGTTTGTCGTGAATGGTGTCTTCACTACCACTGTTCTTGAACCCAGTTGAGAAAAGATTAAATCTTTTTATTTAGATTTAATGAAGTGTACCAATTAAATGATATTTAATTGGAATTGAATTGATATTGATTTTTGGGTTTATCGTGAACAGTGTTTTAAATAACACTTGTTCTTTAACCCGATAATTAATGAATGTGATTTGGGTTTGTCGTGAATGGTGTCTTCACTAACACTGTTCTTGAACCCAGCTGAGAAAAGATTAAATCTTTTGATTTAGATTTAATGAAGTGTACCAATTAAATAATATTTAATTGGAATTGAATGGATATTGATTTTTGGGTTTATCGTGAACAGTGTTTTAAATAACACTTGTTCTTTAACCCGATAATTAATGAATGTGATTTGGGTTTATCGTGAACAGTGTTTTAAATAACACTTGTTCTTTAACCCGATAATTAATGGGATGTGACTTTGGGTTTATCGTGAACCGTGTTTTAAATGACACCGATTCTTTAACCCAGTCACAGATTAAAACTAAGTGGAGTTTTAATGAATCTTTAATTAGATTGAAAAGATCGAGAATGGAGTATCACCAGTTTTGCTCCAGGCGATAGTTAAATCTTTAATTAGATTTGAATGTGAAATTTAGAAACTAACTGGCGGTTAGCCAAGCAGAATGGTTTTCTGGATATTGATCTGATGTTGGTTTCGGCCTTCGGGGTTAATATTTGGGGAATTATTCTCTTGATTAATTTACGGTTAGTGACTGATGAATTGGAATGAGGCGTATGTTGTGTTTGTGTAACACTTTTATAATATATACGCGAGTTATTCGGAAAGACCGGGTTTATCCCATTCTGAATAACTGATACGACGATAAGTCGAAGATGAAGACGATGGTCGAAGACCGGAGGTCTTCACGTCGTTTGGGTAATTACTGATGATCTTGATTGGGCTGTACACCCAAGAAGATGGAAACAGTTAGTGATCGTCCAGACGTACTTGGAGATCGATGGATATGCGGGGTACTAGGTGCCTCCGGTTTCGTTCAGACCCAGGACGGACTTGTAAATGGACTGTGTGTCTGACATCGGATTTCATTCTGTGTGACTGATATCGGTTGCATAGGATGGTTTGCCTGTGTGGCATGCTAAGATGCAAATGATCAAGGCTTCTGTTGAAAAGCAAAGTCTTGTGGTGATGATCAAAGCACGGCCTTTGTGGCGTAGCTTTGTGTAACGTTTACCTCGCGTGTTTCACACCAGGTATGAACCAAAAACGGGAGACGAACCTCAGGGAGGACTTGCGTTTCTTTCTAGTTAGAAGTGGCGTCAGTGGTTTTACACGCCCTGACGAGTTTGACTTATGTGGTTGTTGCTGTTGCGAGGCGCCTCGGTTATATCGGTTTCGGCCGATGCTTCTGGTCGGCTGACGGACCAGACTTACACCCCATAGGGTGGGGAAACGTAGTGTTCAGGCATTTTAATCCACATCGGTGGACCGGCCCTGTCGCTCCAAGGGCCCACCTGAGTCTGGGTCCTGTGGCTCGGGCTAGAGAGTCACGAATCGGTTGAGGACTATCTTTTGCCTCGGTTCATAGACGGAAATCCAATTTCCAAATACGTGACATTTGCGGTTTTACTTGTAAACCTATATATGGCGACATGATATATGGTACCCATGCCGCCTATGATTGATACTTATGATTTGAAGTTGTTTTATACACTTATTGTAGTATCAAATGATTTGTTTTAAACGTACTAAGCATTCTTTGGCTGTTATAAGGGAAAACCCTATCCTCGACTGCGTTGCATTGTGTGATGGGACCTGGGTCTTATAACAGCTTCATTTTTCTTTATTTAGCATTGCGCTGTTTGTTTTATGCACTGGTGTTCTTGGGAGGAAACCCGTTCCGTGTTATACGGCGTGGTCCCTTGATTTACCTAATGATTTAAAATAAATATTAATAACTGTCTTAGTTCTCACACCAGTCACATGACTGACCTGGAGTTTATTGTTTTAACCTAAACTCTGGGTGCCCTTATTTTCGACACGGGCAGCTAGTAGTTTTGGTTTTGCAGATTTATATTCACAGGATCCTGGTTTACAGCTGGAACGATATCCGGAAAGCTTTGTATCCGTATATCTCATTCTAGTTGTGTATTGTATTATTTTCCGCTGCTATGTATTTAAATGTAATTTAAATCTCTGATATTTCTGTGTAATATTCGTTTATACTCTGTATATTCTTGTAATCTGATGCATTGTTGTAATATACAATGTAATGTTCTTCTGTATGCTTTCTGATTTGTCGTGTTTTCAAACGATAGGGCGTTTCGAACGGTCTGGGTCGGTTTAGCGACTGGTTCGGACCGAGCGAGATTCCTTGCCGTCACATTTGGTATCAGAGCTTTGGTTTGCAAAGCTAGAGAACAAGACACATTAGAACCGTATGAAAGAATTCATCAGATATTGGATTAGTAATATCCAATTAGAATGACTCGTTAGAGATGGGATCAGTAGTATCCTAGAACGAGTGTGAAGAGTATATTTTTGAAAATGAAAACAATTTTTGTTTGAAAATTTAAATCAATTATTCGTATTTGATTATTTATTTATATTGATGTGGACAATCCAGTATATATAGCTTTTGCGTATACGTCTGATCCGCGTGTATTCGAAGTTTTAATATATTGGATAGATGTAGAGTCGCACTCTAGTCGCCCGGACATGGTCCTGATGATGAAGTATACCATCACCAGCATTTATTTTCGAGTAACGAAAGTGTGATATCTATATATTTCCATTAGGCTGGTGTGAGAACCAAAACTTATATATAGTTAGGACACATTGTTGTGAATTGGCATCAAAAACATGATTTTTCTATATATATCAAAGTTATGAATTTGAAACTCTAATTCACTAATTGATTGATGTTTGTGTTGTTTGTCATTTGTTTGCTAATTTTGAACCATTTAGCCTAATTAAAACAAATATTGAATTGTATTGAAAATTGGTCGCATTTGCTTGCATATACATATACTTACATTGAACAGGTCATAGCAAGGAGGCTAGAGCAGAGAATAAAATTTGTTTGCCCGACAAATAGGTACATGTTTACTACATAATTTCCTGTTTTGTTTGGGTGATGATGATTTTGTGAGCCTATTGGCTTTTTCTTTTTCTTTTTGAGATCTGAAGGACCGGGGAAGCTATTTGAAATTCCCCGATGCTCCCGGTGCAGGGGAGGTTATGGCGAAATTTTTCAAAAATTTAGGGTGTTAGCCAAATTTTTGAAATTTTGAAAATTCTCAGAAACTGAAAAGTTGGAGAATGGAAGCCAGACCGAGCGTAGAGCTGAATAATCAATCCACTTTCGACTTTGTTCCTTTTCGGGGACGAAAAGTTTTAAGTGGGGGAGATTGTAACAACCCGTAAAATCTGGGCCAGTTTAAAATTTTTATTTTGGCCATTTTAGCGAATTTTGATTATTTAAAATGAATTATTTTAAATAATATCGACGAGAAATTTATTTTGAATATAATTCGAACGTATATATTATATACGTCGTCGTTAGAATATATAATAATTATATATAATTATAAAAGGAATAGAAAATGGCGCGGTAGTTCGAAAATTCGATTTCTAATTTCAAATGAATATACAGAATTCAATATAAGTCAGAATTGAACGAAACAAGAAATATTTGAATCTGTATAACTATATCTTTGTAACGAAGTTAACAAATTGAGATTTCATCTTAGGAATGATAAGATATGTCCAGTTTAAAATTAGAAATAGTCGCTGTGGAATTTATATATATTTTTATATATATAAGGCCCTTAAAAATGGACATTTTGCAAATGACCTCGGATTTCGACGAAACCAGTTTTGTTGGGTCCGTGATGTAAAGTTATTGCTAGGTTTCAAATTTCATAATTTTTCGAATCAATATGTGAGCGTGGCAAAGGAAAACGCGTTTGACCAGTTTCAGTTGATTTTAATCGACTGGAAATTGGCCATTTTTCAAACGGTCTCAGAATTCGACGAAACTAGTTTTGTTAGGACCGTATCGTTAATACGAAGCTAGAAAATATTTTTTGAGAATTTTTAGAGTTAGTATGTGACCCCGGTAATTTGAAATGTACGTTTAAAATTCAATTTAGTGATTTAAATGTAAATTCAAAGGAAACTGATTGTAACGATCAGATCAGCTTGCGATGCATATCCCATTGTGTTCGGAATGGGGGTAAAACGCTATGGACGACAGGCGGTGGGCCTCGTTTCGAGGTCGTATGTAAAAGTCAACTTTATGCAATTAAATTAATTAATTAAATAAAAAAAAACTTTCCTCCTCAAATTCGTTCTGCCCCCCCCCCCCCCCTTAGTTCATTACCGATCCAATAATCGGCAGAAGAAAAAAAAAAGAAGAAAACCCTAAGACTATCGATTGACGCCGCCGATCCACCACCTGCCTCCTCCGTTCGCCGCCCACCTCCCCTATCTCCTCCCCTCCTCTCGCGCTCACCCTCCTCTTCCTCAGAGACCCCGCACCCAACCCCCCCCCCCCTGCTGCTCGGCGACGCGAGACCACCCCCACCTGAAACCGCCAACCGCACCATCCTCCGACCCCTGCGCCCCCTCAGGCCATCCACCGCCACCATGAACCTCTCCCCCCTTCTTCGCACAGAAAAGCAGAAAAAACTGTAAGTTTATATGATTTTTATTTTAAAGTTTATATGATTTTTATTTTAAAGTTTATATGATTTTTATTTTAAAGTTTATATGATTTTTATTTTAAAGTTTATATGATTTTTATTTTAAAAGTTTAAAAACTGATTTTTTATTTTAAAAGTTTAAAAACTGAATTTGTTTTAAAAGTTTAAAAACTGAATTTGTTTTAAAAGTTTAAAAACTGAATTTGTTTTAAAAGTTTAAAAACTGAATTTGTTTTAAAAGTTTAAAAACTGAATTTGTTTTAAAAGTTTAAAAACTGAATTTGTTTTAAAAGTTTTAAATTAAAAATAGAAGGAGGTTAGAAATTTACAAAGTAAAAATTCGATTTTTATATATTGAATAGCGAACTAAAAATTCGATTTTTATATATTGAATAACGAACTAAAAATTCGATTTTTATATATTGAATAGCGAACTAAAAATTCGATTTTTATATATTGAATAGCGAACTAAAAATTCGATTTTTATATATTGAATAGCGAACTAAAAATTCGATTTTTATATATTGAATAGCGAAATAAAAATTCGATTTTTATATATTGAATAGCGAACTAAAAATTCGATTTTTATATATTGAATAGCGAACTAAAAATTCGATTTTTATATATTGAATAGCGAACTAAAAATTCGATTTTTATATATATTGAATAGCGAACTAAAAATTCGATTTTTATATATTGAATAGCGAAATAAAAATTCGATTTTTATATATATAGTGGCTACGGGCGACGAAGCTGACGAAGATGCGAGAACGGCGAAGACTTCTGCAAATGAAGTGCCGTGGAGCTTGGATAGCTTTCTGTGAGAATTTCTCACCTTTCAATTTCTTTTCTAATTATATATATATACTAGGATGCAGACGGTGCTTAGTAGCACCCGACACAATCGTCCACAGACCATGGACTTGTTTGTTTGGTTGCATAGATTAATTAGATTATTTGATTGAAATTGAATTGTTTGGTGAGATGAATGGTTTTGATTGATGTGTGAATGGCGTGGGCCTTCACTAGACCGGGGATTAGGCTAGGCCTTGTCCCGTTTCTAGTATCGTGCCGTTATGCCGCCGAAATTTTCTAAAATATGTTAGAAAAATAAAAATATCATTTTATTGTGTAAATGAATAATAGAAATTCATATGTTGGAATAAAATGTTTTATCGTTAAAAATATAATTTTTAACGTGAATATGAATATAGTGAAAGTGAATAAATAAATATTCATTTACAAACCAGACGGTTTGTTTATGTACACTTATTTGAAGGACATTGATTGGGTCGATAAATTTTACACATCGCCCAACAGCACAAATAAAATAAGTGTTTGATTGTTTGAAACCCCACACGGGTGTTGGGATGAAATTTGAAGTTCACTCATCCTGATTGATTAAAAATGTCGATCGATTGATTGACAGGCTGTTATAAGCGTTGAATATCTATATTTGATGCCTATACAGTGTAGTGCACTTTGGTTGATGATTGATTATTTTTCAATGCTATGATATACATGTGTTGTATGAAAATCCATATAATTAACTTTATATGGTAATTGATTGGGCCTCATTCCAATTTGAAAAATAAAGAATATTATAAAATAAAAGTTCATTAGTTGACAGTACTCATCTATTGAGATTGGTCATGTGTTGAACGAAATATTTTGATAATAACAACTGTTTTGAAAAAGAAATATTTGAAATAGAATATTTGAAAATAGAAATTTATGAAGCCGTGTTGATTAGATTGACGCCATTTTGACGTGAACGATATTTATATCGATTGAAAACGATTTCGAAATGAATTGAATTGAAAACGATTTCGAAATGAATTGAATTGAAAACGATTTCGAAATGAATTGAATTGAAAACGATTTCGAAATGAATTGAATTGAAAACGATTTCGAAATGAATTGAATTGAAAACGATTTCGAAATGAATTGAATTGAAAACGATTTCGAAATGAATTGAATTGAAAACGATTTCGAAATGAATTGAATTGAAAACGATTTCGAAATGAATTGAATTGAAAACGATTTCGAAATGAATTGAATTGAAAACGATTTCGAAATGAATTGAATTGAAAACGATTTCGAAATGAATTGAATTGAAAACGATTTCGAAATGAATTGAATTGAATATGAATTCAAATTGAATTGAAATTTGAATTGAATGGAAATGAATTTTAAAACGAATTTATAAAGAAGAATTCAATTTTGATTTGAATTGAAAAGGAAGTTGAAATAGATTTTGAAACGAATTTTAAAACTATTTATATAATTCGTTTTGAATAGAAATCGACGAAATATATATATTATATATAATATATATATATAATATAAATGGCCTGAATAGAACGCGCCGCGCCGCGGTAGTTCGCGAATTTCGACCATTTATTTCAAACGGACATTGCGGGAGATCCGACCGTCGGATTCTCCTAAAACCGGAACCGTTGGGTTCGTATCGAAAAGAGCTTTCTAGCGAATATTAGAAATTTGAAATCTAACGGTTGGATTTGGAGATATGTCCAAATCAAATTCGAAAAAGGTCGCTATAAGTGCAGTTCGATGGCCATTGATGGAAATCGACTGTACGGGCCTTGATAAAATTATTAAAAATAGTAATAATTCGTGTAAAATCATAAGAAATGGTTTGTGAAGATTTGGGATGAAAAACTCCCTATTTGAAAAGATAAAAATAGATTTTTATCGAAATGAACTAGTTTGAACTAGAATTATAATTCTATTTATTTTTAAATAAATAAATTGAATTTGAAATGGTTTTGAAAATAACCAAAATTTCCAATGATTGCATTGGAGTGGATTTGAATCGAAATTGTCTTCGGAATATTTCGATGTTGGAATTCGTGATATTACAGGTGTTGTTATGGAAATTTGAAAGATATATATTTGTATCGTTATTTCCAATACGACATTTGTTAGTCGTAGAATTCGATATTGAATATAAGTCGATATATTTTCTATTCAGAGCCTTGTATTGAATACCGAATGTGATTTGGGTTTGTCGTGAATGGTGTCTTCACTACCACTGTTCTTGAACCCAGTTGAGAAAAGATTAAATCTTTTTATTTAGATTTAATGAAGTGTACCAATTAAATGATATTTAATTGGAATTGAATTGATATTGATTTTTGGGTTTATCGTGAACAGTGTTTTAAATAACACTTGTTCTTTAACCCGATAATTAATGAATGTGATTTGGGTTTGTCGTGAATGGTGTCTTCACTAACACTGTTCTTGAACCCAGCTGAGAAAAGATTAAATCTTTTGATTTAGATTTAATGAAGTGTACCAATTAAATAATATTTAATTGGAATTGAATGGATATTGATTTTTGGGTTTATCGTGAACAGTGTTTTAAATAACACTTGTTCTTTAACCCGATAATTAATGAATGTGATTTGGGTTTATCGTGAACAGTGTTTTAAATAACACTTGTTCTTTAACCCGATAATTAATGGGATGTGACTTTGGGTTTATCGTGAACCGTGTTTTAAATGACACCGATTCTTTAACCCAGTCACAGATTAAAACTAAGTGGAGTTTTAATGAATCTTTAATTAGATTGAAAAGATCGAGAATGGAGTATCACCAGTTTTGCTCCAGGCGATAGTTAAATCTTTAATTAGATTTGAATGTGAAATTTAGAAACTAACTGGCGGTTAGCCAAGCAGAATGGTTTTCTGGATATTGATCTGATGTTGGTTTCGGCCTTCGGGGTTAATATTTGGGGAATTATTCTCTTGATTAATTTACGGTTAGTGACTGATGAATTGGAATGAGGCGTATGTTGTGTTTGTGTAACACTTTTATAATATATACGCGAGTTATTCGGAAAGACCGGGTTTATCCCATTCTGAATAACTGATACGACGATAAGTCGAAGATGAAGACGATGGTCGAAGACCGGAGGTCTTCACGTCGTTTGGGTAATTACTGATGATCTTGATTGGGCTGTACACCCAAGAAGATGGAAACAGTTAGTGATCGTCCAGACGTACTTGGAGATCGATGGATATGCGGGGTACTAGGTGCCTCCGGTTTCGTTCAGACCCAGGACGGACTTGTAAATGGACTGTGTGTCTGACATCGGATTTCATTCTGTGTGACTGATATCGGTTGCATAGGATGGTTTGCCTGTGTGGCATGCTAAGATGCAAATGATCAAGGCTTCTGTTGAAAAGCAAAGTCTTGTGGTGATGATCAAAGCACGGCCTTTGTGGCGTAGCTTTGTGTAACGTTTACCTCGCGTGTTTCACACCAGGTATGAACCAAAAACGGGAGACGAACCTCAGGGAGGACTTGCGTTTCTTTCTAGTTAGAAGTGGCGTCAGTGGTTTTACACGCCCTGACGAGTTTGACTTATGTGGTTGTTGCTGTTGCGAGGCGCCTCGGTTATATCGGTTTCGGCCGATGCTTCTGGTCGGCTGACGGACCAGACTTACACCCCATAGGGTGGGGAAACGTAGTGTTCAGGCATTTTAATCCACATCGGTGGACCGGCCCTGTCGCTCCAAGGGCCCACCTGAGTCTGGGTCCTGTGGCTCGGGCTAGAGAGTCACGAATCGGTTGAGGACTATCTTTTGCCTCGGTTCATAGACGGAAATCCAATTTCCAAATACGTGACATTTGCGGTTTTACTTGTAAACCTATATATGGCGACATGATATATGGTACCCATGCCGCCTATGATTGATACTTATGATTTGAAGTTGTTTTATACACTTATTGTAGTATCAAATGATTTGTTTTAAACGTACTAAGCATTCTTTGGCTGTTATAAGGGAAAACCCTATCCTCGACTGCGTTGCATTGTGTGATGGGACCTGGGTCTTATAACAGCTTCATTTTTCTTTATTTAGCATTGCGCTGTTTGTTTTATGCACTGGTGTTCTTGGGAGGAAACCCGTTCCGTGTTATACGGCGTGGTCCCTTGATTTACCTAATGATTTAAAATAAATATTAATAACTGTCTTAGTTCTCACACCAGTCACATGACTGACCTGGAGTTTATTGTTTTAACCTAAACTCTGGGTGCCCTTATTTTCGACACGGGCAGCTAGTAGTTTTGGTTTTGCAGATTTATATTCACAGGATCCTGGTTTACAGCTGGAACGATATCCGGAAAGCTTTGTATCCGTATATCTCATTCTAGTTGTGTATTGTATTATTTTCCGCTGCTATGTATTTAAATGTAATTTAAATCTCTGATATTTCTGTGTAATATTCGTTTATACTCTGTATATTCTTGTAATCTGATGCATTGTTGTAATATACAATGTAATGTTCTTCTGTATGCTTTCTGATTTGTCGTGTTTTCAAACGATAGGGCGTTTCGAACGGTCTGGGTCGGTTTAGCGACTGGTTCGGACCGAGCGAGATTCCTTGCCGTCACATTTGGTATCAGAGCTTTGGTTTGCAAAGCTAGAGAACAAGACACATTAGAACCGTATGAAAGAATTCATCAGATATTGGATTAGTAATATCCAATTAGAATGACTCGTTAGAGATGGGATCAGTAGTATCCTAGAACGAGTGTGAAGAGTATATTTTTGAAAATGAAAACAATTTTTGTTTGAAAATTTAAATCAATTATTCGTATTTGATTATTTATTTATATTGATGTGGACAATCCAGTATATATAGCTTTTGCGTATACGTCTGATCCGCGTGTATTCGAAGTTTTAATATATTGGATAGATGTAGAGTCGCACTCTAGTCGCCCGGACATGGTCCTGATGATGAAGTATACCATCACCAGCATTTATTTTCGAGTAACGAAAGTGTGATATCTATATATTTCCATTAGGCTGGTGTGAGAACCAAAACTTATATATAGTTAGGACACATTGTTGTGAATTGGCATCAAAAACATGATTTTTCTATATATATCAAAGTTATGAATTTGAAACTCTAATTCACTAATTGATTGATGTTTGTGTTGTTTGTCATTTGTTTGCTAATTTTGAACCATTTAGCCTAATTAAAACAAATATTGAATTGTATTGAAAATTGGTCGCATTTGCTTGCATATACATATACTTACATTGAACAGGTCATAGCAAGGAGGCTAGAGCAGAGAATAAAATTTGTTTGCCCGACAAATAGGTACATGTTTACTACATAATTTCCTGTTTTGTTTGGGTGATGATGATTTTGTGAGCCTATTGGCTTTTTCTTTTTCTTTTTGAGATCTGAAGGACCGGGGAAGCTATTTGAAATTCCCCGATGCTCCCGGTGCAGGGGAGGTTATGGCGAAATTTTTCAAAAATTTAGGGTGTTAGCCAAATTTTTGAAATTTTGAAAATTCTCAGAAACTGAAAAGTTGGAGAATGGAAGCCAGACCGAGCGTAGAGCTGAATAATCAATCCACTTTCGACTTTGTTCCTTTTCGGGGACGAAAAGTTTTAAGTGGGGGAGATTGTAACAACCCGTAAAATCTGGGCCAGTTTAAAATTTTTATTTTGGCCATTTTAGCGAATTTTGATTATTTAAAATGAATTATTTTAAATAATATCGACGAGAAATTTATTTTGAATATAATTCGAACGTATATATTATATACGTCGTCGTTAGAATATATAATAATTATATATAATTATAAAAGGAATAGAAAATGGCGCGGTAGTTCGAAAATTCGATTTCTAATTTCAAATGAATATACAGAATTCAATATAAGTCAGAATTGAACGAAACAAGAAATATTTGAATCTGTATAACTATATCTTTGTAACGAAGTTAACAAATTGAGATTTCATCTTAGGAATGATAAGATATGTCCAGTTTAAAATTAGAAATAGTCGCTGTGGAATTTATATATATTTTTATATATATAAGGCCCTTAAAAATGGACATTTTGCAAATGACCTCGGATTTCGACGAAACCAGTTTTGTTGGGTCCGTGATGTAAAGTTATTGCTAGGTTTCAAATTTCATAATTTTTCGAATCAATATGTGAGCGTGGCAAAGGAAAACGCGTTTGACCAGTTTCAGTTGATTTTAATCGACTGGAAATTGGCCATTTTTCAAACGGTCTCAGAATTCGACGAAACTAGTTTTGTTAGGACCGTATCGTTAATACGAAGCTAGAAAATATTTTTCGAGAATTTTTAGAGTTAGTATGTGACCCCGGTAATTTGAAATGTACGTTTAAAATTCAATTTAGTGATTTAAATGTAAATTCAAAGGAAACTGATTGTAACGATCAGATCAGCTTGCGATGCATATCCCATTGTGTTCGGAATGGGGGTAAAACGCTATGGACGACAGGCGGTGGGCCTCGTTTCGAGGTCGTATGTAAAAGTCAACTTTATGCAATTAAATTAATTAATTAAATAAAAAAAAACTTTCCTCCTCAAATTCGTTCTGCCCCCCCCCCCCCCCCCCCCCGTAGTTCATTACCGATCCAATAATCGGCAGAAGAAAAAAAAAAGAAGAAAACCCTAAGACTATCGATTGACGCCGCCGATCCACCACCTGCCTCCTCCGTTCGCCGCCCACCTCCCCTATCTCCTCCCCTCCTCTCGCGCTCACCCTCCTCTTCCTCAGAGACCCCGCACCCAACCCCCCCCCCCCCTGCTGCTCGGCGACGCGAGACCACCCCCACCTGAAACCGCCAACCGCACCATCCTCCGACCCCTGCGCCCCCTCAGGCCATCCACCGCCACCATGAACCTCTCCCCCCTTCTTCGCACAGAAAAGCAGAAAAAACTGTAAGTTTATATGATTTTTATTTTAAAGTTTATATGATTTTTATTTTAAAGTTTATATGATTTTTATTTTAAAGTTTATATGATTTTTATTTTAAAGTTTATATGATTTTTATTTTAAAAGTTTAAAAACTGATTTTTTATTTTAAAAGTTTAAAAACTGAATTTGTTTTAAAAGTTTAAAAACTGAATTTGTTTTAAAAGTTTAAAAACTGAATTTGTTTTAAAAGTTTAAAAACTGAATTTGTTTTAAAAGTTTAAAAACTGAATTTGTTTTAAAAGTTTAAAAACTGAATTTGTTTTAAAAGTTTTAAATTAAAAATAGAAGGAGGTTAGAAATTTACAAAGTAAAAATTCGATTTTTATATATTGAATAGCGAACTAAAAATTCGATTTTTATATATTGAATAACGAACTAAAAATTCGATTTTTATATATTGAATAGCGAACTAAAAATTCGATTTTTATATATTGAATAGCGAACTAAAAATTCGATTTTTATATATTGAATAGCGAACTAAAAATTCGATTTTTATATATTGAATAGCGAAATAAAAATTCGATTTTTATATATTGAATAGCGAACTAAAAATTCGATTTTTATATATTGAATAGCGAACTAAAAATTCGATTTTTATATATTGAATAGCGAACTAAAAATTCGATTTTTATATATATTGAATAGCGAACTAAAAATTCGATTTTTATATATTGAATAGCGAAATAAAAATTCGATTTTTATATATATAGTGGCTACGGGCGACGAAGCTGACGAAGATGCGAGAACGGCGAAGACTTCTGCAAATGAAGTGCCGTGGAGCTTAGATAGCTTTCTGTGAGAATTTCTCACCTTTCAATTTCTTTTCTAATTATATATATATACTAGGATGCAGACGGTGCTTAGTAGCACCCGACACAATCGTCCACAGACCATGGACTTGTTTGTTTGGTTGCATAGATTAATTAGATTATTTGATTGAAATTGAATTGTTTGGTGAGATGAATGGTTTTGATTGATGTGTGAATGGCGTGGGCCTTCACTAGACCGGGGATTAGGCTAGGCCTTGTCCCGTTTCTAGTATCGTGCCGTTATGCCGCCGAAATTTTCTAAAATATGTTAGAAAAATAAAAATATCATTTTATTGTGTAAATGAATAATAGAAATTCATATGTTGGAATAAAATGTTTTATCGTTAAAAATATAATTTTTAACGTGAATATGAATATAGTGAAAGTGAATAAATAAATATTCATTTACAAACCAGACGGTTTGTTTATGTACACTTATTTGAAGGACATTGATTGGGTCGATAAATTTTACACATCGCCCAACAGCACAAATAAAATAAGTGTTTGATTGTTTGAAACCCCACACGGGTGTTGGGATGAAATTTGAAGTTCACTCATCCTGATTGATTAAAAATGTCGATCGATTGATTGACAGGCTGTTATAAGCGTTGAATATCTATATTTGATGCCTATACAGTGTAGTGCACTTTGGTTGATGATTGATTATTTTTCAATGCTATGATATACATGTGTTGTATGAAAATCCATATAATTAACTTTATATGGTAATTGATTGGGCCTCATTCCAATTTGAAAAATAAAGAATATTATAAAATAAAAGTTCATTAGTTGACAGTACTCATCTATTGAGATTGGTCATGTGTTGAACGAAATATTTTGATAATAACAACTGTTTTGAAAAAGAAATATTTGAAATAGAATATTTGAAAATAGAAATTTATGAAGCCGTGTTGATTAGATTGACGCCATTTTGACGTGAACGATATTTATATCGATTGAAAACGATTTCGAAATGAATTGAATTGAAAACGATTTCGAAATGAATTGAATTGAAAACGATTTCGAAATGAATTGAATTGAAAACGATTTCGAAATGAATTGAATTGAAAACGATTTCGAAATGAATTGAATTGAAAACGATTTCGAAATGAATTGAATTGAAAACGATTTCGAAATGAATTGAATTGAAAACGATTTCGAAATGAATTGAATTGAAAACGATTTCGAAATGAATTGAATTGAAAACGATTTCGAAATGAATTGAATTGAAAACGATTTCGAAATGAATTGAATTGAAAACGATTTCGAAATGAATTGAATTGAATATGAATTCAAATTGAATTGAAATTTGAATTGAATGGAAATGAATTTTAAAACGAATTTATAAAGAAGAATTCAATTTTGATTTGAATTGAAAAGGAAGTTGAAATAGATTTTGAAACGAATTTTAAAACTATTTATATAATTCGTTTTGAATAGAAATCGACGAAATATATATATTATATATAATATATATATATAATATAAATGGCCTGAATAGAACGCGCCGCGCCGCGGTAGTTCGCGAATTTCGACCATTTATTTCAAACGGACATTGCGGGAGATCCGACCGTCGGATTCTCCTAAAACCGGAACCGTTGGGTTCGTATCGAAAAGAGCTTTCTAGCGAATATTAGAAATTTGAAATCTAACGGTTGGATTTGGAGATATGTCCAAATCAAATTCGAAAAAGGTCGCTATAAGTGCAGTTCGATGGCCATTGATGGAAATCGACTGTACGGGCCTTGATAAAATTATTAAAAATAGTAATAATTCGTGTAAAATCATAAGAAATGGTTTGTGAAGATTTGGGATGAAAAACTCCCTATTTGAAAAGATAAAAATAGATTTTTATCGAAATGAACTAGTTTGAACTAGAATTATAATTCTATTTATTTTTAAATAAATAAATTGAATTTGAAATGGTTTTGAAAATAACCAAAATTTCCAATGATTGCATTGGAGTGGATTTGAATCGAAATTGTCTTCGGAATATTTCGATGTTGGAATTCGTGATATTACAGGTGTTGTTATGGAAATTTGAAAGATATATATTTGTATCGTTATTTCCAATACGACATTTGTTAGTCGTAGAATTCGATATTGAATATAAGTCGATATATTTTCTATTCAGAGCCTTGTATTGAATACCGAATGTGATTTGGGTTTGTCGTGAATGGTGTCTTCACTACCACTGTTCTTGAACCCAGTTGAGAAAAGATTAAATCTTTTTATTTAGATTTAATGAAGTGTACCAATTAAATGATATTTAATTGGAATTGAATTGATATTGATTTTTGGGTTTATCGTGAACAGTGTTTTAAATAACACTTGTTCTTTAACCCGATAATTAATGAATGTGATTTGGGTTTGTCGTGAATGGTGTCTTCACTAACACTGTTCTTGAACCCAGCTGAGAAAAGATTAAATCTTTTGATTTAGATTTAATGAAGTGTACCAATTAAATAATATTTAATTGGAATTGAATGGATATTGATTTTTGGGTTTATCGTGAACAGTGTTTTAAATAACACTTGTTCTTTAACCCGATAATTAATGAATGTGATTTGGGTTTATCGTGAACAGTGTTTTAAATAACACTTGTTCTTTAACCCGATAATTAATGGGATGTGACTTTGGGTTTATCGTGAACCGTGTTTTAAATGACACCGATTCTTTAACCCAGTCACAGATTAAAACTAAGTGGAGTTTTAATGAATCTTTAATTAGATTGAAAAGATCGAGAATGGAGTATCACCAGTTTTGCTCCAGGCGATAGTTAAATCTTTAATTAGATTTGAATGTGAAATTTAGAAACTAACTGGCGGTTAGCCAAGCAGAATGGTTTTCTGGATATTGATCTGATGTTGGTTTCGGCCTTCGGGGTTAATATTTGGGGAATTATTCTCTTGATTAATTTACGGTTAGTGACTGATGAATTGGAATGAGGCGTATGTTGTGTTTGTGTAACACTTTTATAATATATACGCGAGTTATTCGGAAAGACCGGGTTTATCCCATTCTGAATAACTGATACGACGATAAGTCGAAGATGAAGACGATGGTCGAAGACCGGAGGTCTTCACGTCGTTTGGGTAATTACTGATGATCTTGATTGGGCTGTACACCCAAGAAGATGGAAACAGTTAGTGATCGTCCAGACGTACTTGGAGATCGATGGATATGCGGGGTACTAGGTGCCTCCGGTTTCGTTCAGACCCAGGACGGACTTGTAAATGGACTGTGTGTCTGACATCGGATTTCATTCTGTGTGACTGATATCGGTTGCATAGGATGGTTTGCCTGTGTGGCATGCTAAGATGCAAATGATCAAGGCTTCTGTTGAAAAGCAAAGTCTTGTGGTGATGATCAAAGCACGGCCTTTGTGGCGTAGCTTTGTGTAACGTTTACCTCGCGTGTTTCACACCAGGTATGAACCAAAAACGGGAGACGGACCTCAGGGAGGACTTGCGTTTCTTTCTAGTTAGAAGTGGCGTCAGTGGTTTTACACGCCCTGACGAGTTTGACTTATGTGGTTGTTGCTGTTGCGAGGCGCCTCGGTTATATCGGTTTCGGCCGATGCTTCTGGTCGGCTGACGGACCAGACTTACACCCCATAGGGTGGGGAAACGTAGTGTTCAGGCATTTTAATCCACATCGGTGGACCGGCCCTGTCGCTCCAAGGGCCCACCTGAGTCTGGGTCCTGTGGCTCGGGCTAGAGAGTCGCGAATCGGTTGAGGACTATCTTTTGCCTCGGTTCATAGACGGAAATCCAATTTCCAAATACGTGACATTTGCGGTTTTACTTGTAAACCTATATATGGCGACATGATATATGGTACCCATGCCGCCTATGATTGATACTTATGATTTGAAGTTGTTTTATACACTTATTGTAGTATCAAATGATTTGTTTTAAACGTACTAAGCATTCTTTGGCTGTTATAAGGGAAAACCCTATCCTCGACTGCGTTGCATTGTGTGATGGGACCTGGGTCTTATAACAGCTTCATTTTTCTTTATTTAGCATTGCGCTGTTTGTTTTATGCACTGGTATTCTTGGGAGGAAACCCGTTCCGTGTTATACGGCGTGGTCCCTTGATTTACCTAATGATTTAAAATAAATATTAATAACTGTCTTAGTTCTCACACCAGTCACATGACTGACCTGGAGTTTATTGTTTTAACCTAAACTCTGGGTGCCCTTATTTTCGACACGGGCAGCTAGTAGTTTTGGTTTTGCAGATTTATATTCACAGGATCCTGGTTTACAGCTGGAACGATATCCGGAAAGCTTTGTATCCGTATATCTCATTCTAGTTGTGTATTGTATTATTTTCCGCTGCTATGTATTTAAATGTAATTTAAATCTCTGATATTTCTGTGTAATATTCGTTTATACTCTGTATATTCTTGTAATCTGATGCATTGTTGTAATATACAATGTAATGTTCTTCTGTATGCTTTCTGATTTGTCGTGTTTTCAAACGATAGGGCGTTTCGAACGGTCTGGGTCGGTTTAGCGACTGGTTCGGACCGAGCGAGATTCCTTGCCGTCACAACGATTTGGGTAGATTAGGCAAAACATGAATTGGTTATGAATATGAATCATGAAACTTGACACGAAACTTGACATGAAACTTGCAATGAAACTTGACACGAACTTGACATGAAATTTAAACATGGACATGACACTTGAATGAACTTGAAAATGGCCAACTCGAGGTTGGGTTGAGTTTGCAGTGTGATTCTGCCCGGAACCGCCAGACAAATCCAGTGACTACAAACAATAAGATCCAATGTGGGAAGTTGGTCATATTGCGCTTGAAACCCGAGGTCAAACTGAGTTGTGGTGTAAATCTCGACGGAACCGCCCGACATATCCAGTGACCACAACAACAGGTCTGATGTGAGAGGTTGGGGTGCATTAATGAATTAACGCCACATGATAAGGTAAAGTCATGAACATGAAAAACAACACTTAGCCAACTTGACATATGATTAGTAGGGTTAAGTCATGAAATTGAAAGACAACACTTAACCAACTTGACATGCTAGACCGATAAGGGTTAAGTCACGAATTTAAATGATAACACTTAACCTGTTGGACGGAAACCTTAGTTACGCGGTCCATTTCAGCAGTAACCCACTTAGATGTATCATGGTACCCTAGAACTAGGAAGGGTGGGGCACGATTACTGGGCTGATTGTAAGCAACCAGAGTGAAGGCTGAGTTGGTGCGCCAGTGTAGGTTCACGTGAACTAAGGTCGTGCATGTAGTCCGGAGTTGAAAAACAGGCATTGGCATCAGTAGGTTTACACTGTGCATACTTGGTTCGTGTCGGTGGTTGGCACCCTAGGCTTGATACACCCTATGGTGGACCTAGCACAGGTGACTACATTCGTGGTAGGGCCGTATGACACAGACACACGACGAGCTAGAACTTGTAGGGAGCCGATCGATTAATGGATCGTTCCATAGGACCCCGAAATGTGCCATTTCATGATATTGGGCCAAGGGATCATTTCATGGTTAATATATGACATGGGTTTGGGATACTAGTACAGTTGGTGCAGCGAATCTTGAACATGCGATGCTATACTTGATTTATACTTGAATTATCATGCTATCTTAGTCTATCTTGCCCATCTTGTCATCATCCTTATGTTTACTTTCAGTTTATGCATGTCATGTTAACTTTACCTGTCTTTATGCTGAAAGTCACTAGGACTTACCAGTTTTTATGACTGACCCGTTTTCTTTTGCCTCTTTTTCTTTCGTCCCCCCCCCCCCCCTCCCGGTTCTTAGGGAGGAAACTCTAGCACTTAGCTTGGATTTCGCTTGCTTTCGGTTCAGCTCATGTACGGTTTGATCTTGAGCTATGCTATGGCTGCATTTCTGCTACCTTTAGGGAATTAAGCTACTTTTGTTGTTTTAAGTTTTATGCTTCTTTGTTTATTCAAGGCAGAACTTGTTGTAATGGAAAATGATAGTTAGTACTTTGGATGTAAAAGGTTTTGACTCTTTTTGAAAGTAATGAAATTTAGCTTTTGATTCTTCCGCTATTTTATTTATGTTCTGTCTTGTAATATTTCTGTGATTGTTTACCTCAATAACGTTCCTCCAAAACTAGTGCATTCCCTTTGTGAGTGACCCTAGCGGAGGTGGGGTGTTACACTTGGTATCAGAGCAGAAGGTTACCAGACTAGGCAAAAGTTTTTAAAACCTTCTAAAACTATTTTCAAAATTGTTTATAAAGAAGCATTTTTCAAGAAAAGTTTTGTTTTATTTAAAGGCTATTCCCCAAAAGCCATTAGCACTATCCTTTGTTTCCTCGTTTTGAATCTCTTCTTTTTCATTTCAGCATGTCTGGGAATCTTAACCATCTAGAGGGTGTGCCAATACCTTGCTAGTTCAGGAGGTACTTAGAGGCTAGGGCCAACGACGCAGGCCCAGCAGATATTCCTCCTCCAGCTACAGTAATTCCTCCTCCTCCTCATGCAAATGCTTTCTCAAAGATCTGTAGAGATTTTAGGGCCATAGGTGGAAAGGATTTCAAGGGAACTGAATCATTCATAGAAGCGAGGAACTGGCTCAAAGAAACTAAGGATCTGTTCTTTATATTTGAGGTGGACGATAGGCAGAAGGTACAGTTGGCAGTATGGTTGCTCAAAGATGAAGCTTCCTATTGGTGGGAAGTCACTAACGCTGAAATACCTGTTGACACATGGATAGATTTCAGGATAAGGTTTGAGATGAAATTCCTCTCACAAGCTGAACGAAATATACAGCTGGAAAAGTTATCTCTTAAGCAAGGAAGTATGACGGTCAAGGAATACGTCAATCAATTCAATCAGCTGACCCGGTTTGGATTGGACTTAGTGAATACTCCTCATAAGAAAGCCCTCCGTTTTGTCAAGGGATTGAATGGGCCACTTCCCAGCTTGGCTATGACCCACATACCTATGGGGGCTACTTACGAAAGGTTAGTAGACATGGCACTCTTAAATGAGGAAGACAAGGGCAAGAATGAGGCAAAAGCAGAAGTGCCTCAAGATAAGAAGGGGGAAGGGTCACAGAACAAGAAGGCTGATCCAAAGAAAGGCGGGAAGAACAACAAACCCCGTGAAAAGAGAAAGTGTAATTTCTGTGGCATTCCTGGACATCTGGTCAAAGACTGCAGGAAGAAGAAAAGGAAGATAGGTGGCTGTTTCCACTGTGGTGAGATAGGACACAGGGCTAGGGCCTGCCCAAGGAAGCAAGGGCAGGGAGTTGGAACTTCTTCTAGAGGACAAGTCCACGCTCTCACGGTACCTCCGCAAGAACGAGGTAGAAATATTTCTGTCGAAAGTTTAGTCTATCATTTTGATCATCCTGTTCGAACCTTGTTTGATTATGGTGCATCGCATACTTTTATTTCTTCTGATATTGTTGAAACTCTGCACCTAAGTACTAGTCTAGTTGAGGATCCCATTATTGTTTCAAATCCAATTGGTGGCTCCACTCATTTATCTATGATTTGTATGGATTTGAGGATTTCTATCTTAAGCGTAAAATTCACATGTAATGCTTATGTTCTCGGATTTATAGGATACGGTTTGATTCTAGGCATGGATTGGCTATCCAATAATGGAGCCATTCTCGATTGTGAACGAAGGGTAGTTAGACTCGTGACTCGCCTTGGTAATACCCTTGAAATTTCTTGTAACCCTATGGGTCCTGTCATGTTATGTTATCTAGAATCTCTTGACTCATCTATCGATGATTTGCAATTAGTAAGGGTAGTCCGAGAATATCCCGATGTCTTTGATGAGGTTAAGGGGTTACCCACTAAGCGCGAGATAGATTTCCGTATATATCTTGTTGATAATGCTAAGCCAGTTGCATTGCCCGTTATACACATGACCCCGCGAGAGAGAAAAGAGCTTAGTAAGCAAGTTAAGGAGTTGCTTGAGAAAAAATTCATTAGGCGAAGCATTTCTGAATAGGGTGCTCCGGTGGTATTCACTATTAAGGTGGATGGTTCGCTTTGTCTATGCGTAGATTATCGTGAGTTAAACAAGCTGACTAAGAAGAATAGGCACCACCCACTACCGAGAATCGACGACTTGTTCGACTAGCTTGTAGGAGCGTCTGTTTTCTCTCAACTGGATCTAGCTATAGGATTCCATCAACTTAGAGTGGCTGAGGATAGCATTGACAAGACTGCGTTTAGGACTCCGGATGGTTTCTTCGAATGGCTTGTCATGTCGTTTGGTTTGACGAATGCACCTGCGTACTTCGTAGACTTGATGAGTAGGGTGTTTAGGGAGTTCCTTAACAAGTTTGTGGTGGTCTTCATGGACGATATTTTGATCTTCTCAAAGGATGAGGAAGAACATGCTAGACATCTCAAGGAAGTCATGGATACGCTTAGAGAACACGGGTTAAAGGCTAAGTTTTCCAAGTGTCATTTTTGGAGAAAAGGAGTCCGGTTTCTTGGACATGTAGTTTCTAAGCAAGGTATAGTTGTGGACCCCGCAAAGGTAGTTGCGGTGCAAGACTGGAAAGTTCGTAAGAACGCAATGGAAGTGAGAAGCTTTCTCGGTTTGGCAGGCTACTATAGGAAGTTCATTAAGGACTTCGCTAAGATTTCAGCCCCTCTTACTAGGTTAACGAAGAAGAACCTAGCTTTTGCATGGCACATAGAGTGTGACGTTGCTATTTAAAGGCTTAAGAGAGCCCTTACCACAGCTCCAGTTTTGGCATTACCCGATGGAGGTAAGATGTTTACGGTGTACACAGATGCGTGCGACACGGGATTAGGCGTTGTCCTAATGCAAGAAGGGAAAGTGATATGCTATGGAGGTAGACAACTTAAAGTTCATGAGAAAAACTATCCCACACATGACTTGGAATTGGCCGCGATTGTTTTTGTGCTCAAGTCTTGGCGCCACTATCTTCTAGGTGAGAAGTTCGAGTTGTATACCGATCACAAATCGCTTAAGTACCTCTTTTCGCAAAAAGATTTGAATCTAAGGCAACAGAGGTGGATGGAATTCTTGGCATCGTGTGACTTCGATATAGCTTATACCTCTGGCAAGGGTAACTTGGTGGCGGATGTGCTAAGTAGGAAAAGGTTGACTTTGAGTCCTTTGTTTATTGAAAGGAAAAGTCTAGAGTTTATAACAACCTTTGATTTCACACCTGTTGTTGTCGTTGGCTAGCACATTAGCATCTCTCGAGTTAAGGCCTACGCTTCTAGAACAAGTAGGGACTTCACAAAAGGAAGACCCACAGATAGTCGAGATCATGGACAAGTTGATTAGAGGTGAGATGTCAAGTCACCTCAGAAGTTATGCCATAGATGACAAGGGATGGCTAAGGCGTGATGGTAGACTATGTGTCCCACAAGTTGGAGACTTAGTAAAGAGAGTTCTCGAAGAGGCGCATCACTCGAAGATGACTATACATCCCGGAGGGGATAAAATGTACAAGGGTATGAAGCGCATTTTCTTTTGGAACGGGATGAAAAAGGACGTGGCGGAATTCGTTTCTAAGTGCATGGTGTGCCAACAAGTAAAGGCCGAGTCGAAAAAGCCCGGTGGGATATTGCATCCTTTGGAGGTTCCACTGTGGAAATGGGAGAGTGTCTCGATGGATTTCGTGGATGGATTGCCTAGGTCAAGGAAGGGCAATACTAGCATATGGGTTATAGTAGATAGACTCACGAAGAGCACTCACTTCATTCCTGTGAAGAGCAAGAGGACCGCATCATGGCTAGCATCTATATACCTTCGAGAAATAGTACGGTTGCACGGAGTTCCTTCTAGTATAGTTAGCGACCATGGCCCGATTTTCACTAGCGAATTTTGGAGTAGTTTACAAAAAGCAATGGGTACACGACTAAGTTTAAGCACGGCCTATCACCCACAGATGGATGGACAAACCGAAAGGGTAAATAGGGTACTAGAGGATCTTTTGAGACTATGCATTCTTGACTTTGGTGGTACTTGTGAAGATCACCTACCTCTCCTTGAGTTCGCGTATAATAATAGTTACCAAGCTAGCATAGGAATGACACCATTCAAAGCTTTATACGGAAGATCGTGCAAGTCACTAACTTGTTGGTGGGAGTCGACAGACAAGCTCATACTTGGACCCGACATGATAAGGGACACTTCCGAGAAGGTTGAGTTGATGCGAAGACGGATGAAAACGGCCCAAGATAGACAGAAATCCTACGCGGACAAGAGAATGTAATGTCCTAGATTTTATGGCTATTTAAAATATAATATTTAAATCAGTTTATATATTATATTGAAATTATAATGGATTTTTATCGAATTTATTTATTCAAGATGGAGTTCGAATATATATAATTATAAAATTAATTAAAACAAGCTCGAAACAACATGGTAGTTCTAAATTTTCGATTTGAACTTTAACTGAATATACAGGATCCAATATAAGTCAGATTTCTGGGAAGCGAGAAACGTTTGAACCGGTTCGATTATATTTTACTAATGAAAGAGAAAAATTGAAATTTCAGCTTATAGATTTCAAGTTAAGTCAAATTCAAATTTTCAAATAGTCGCTGTGAAATCGGTTTTTATTTATAACGATTTATTTATTAATATTAAAGGATTTTTTAATGGAATACTATTTAAAACTGGAATTTTAATGTTGAGTTTAAATTCTACACTGTTTGAAGTCGAAGATTAATTTCTTCCCTGTTCTATATGAACCTTTAAGGAATTCAAAATATGCAGGTTAGTATCCATCCATCATATAAAAAAAAGAAAATTTAATGAATAAAAAGTAATAATCAATGCCGCTCTCATGGTTTGATTGGTTCAACCACTAGAATCCTTTTTATTAAGGTTTCATATTCAAATATATTTGTCCTCTAATAAATCTTACGAACCTTTGGCTGTTACAAATAATTTGAAACCTAATGTATCAAAATCTGCAGGACATCCCTTCATCAAATCATTGGTTTGCTTATTTACTAGTATGGTTTTTAAACAAATCATTTGAAACCAGTTTGCCTTAAAATAAGTTCCACCTGTGTTTATTGTCACAGAGAAGTAGTACTGACTTAGTTCAGTGGGCAATACCAGCAGCAAGGGTGAATAACGTGGTGGTCGGCATATTGGGAAGCAAGAACATTATTAATTTGCAAGGAGAAAATGGTTAACAGTATCTTCCATTAGACTTTATGATGTATTGTTTCATGACATTATGGGTTACTGTGCAAAAACCATGGATGGACAGATTTAAAAAATTTATTACTAACACGAACATTACAGAATATACAAATTACAAATATAACACAACCAACACCGAACCTAAACTCTACAAATGTTATCCTGAATCACTCATTAACCAAATTCCCTCTTGATTTACAGATTATCAAAGAAAAACACTTTACAAAGCAGAACAAAACCATTGATATGATTTGTTATTTCTACAGCAGCTCCAGTAAATCAAATGCCGCGTTCAATCTAGCAGCAAAATTCATCTGCTTGGATACACCATCTCCGAGTTTCACCAAGGACTTTTTCTTTTGACGCCAGTATCATGTCTCAGTGTTGCGATATATATAACTTAAGATTTAAAGTGACTGAACCAAAATATTTAAATAAAAAATGTGATTAAACAAAACAACTTTAGAATGGATTTTTGAATGAATGTTGCGTGACCTCCAAAAACCAATAATCCAACATTTGGCTTCAAAAGTAATGCTACATATGTATTGAACAGCTAGAAAAAATAGCTGGGACAGCTATATATGTACATCAATTGCAAACAGCTAAAAGAAAAGGACATGGCAACTCAAATCTGAAAAATGACAATTCAAACAACATATACATATTTAGATATACTGTAACTTTATATATCAACACACAGTTGAATCCGTATAGAAAAATCGAAAATGGAAAAAAATACAGTAAAAAAATCCACTTTGAAATTACTGTTTACATACATTGAAAATCCAACCTGAATCAACAATACACTTTCGGATCTGTATATCGATTTACACAACTCATAGCCACAATCGATTTCGAACAGATCAACGAGTGCTGGGAAAATCCTATACTAAATCCAAACCAAAAATCTAACCTACAGATCCGAATCTTGATTGAAATAACAATTCGATTTTGACATTGATTCTATCCGATCATCCACCACTATATATACATGCATAGTGTTTCACAATTCCAGAACCAAATGAATCAACACCAATAAAGAAATTCATGAGAACCACTAAAGAAAAATCAAAACAAAATAATATTGAAATCAGTTATATTACTTATCTGATTTCATTGTGTCGATTCAGAACCAAGGAATTAGGGTTCAGTCAGCTGTTTGTAGTTGATGGAAGAGGAAGCCGCCCCTTTTCTGAGAGTTTTGGTTTCAATCAGCGAATAGGTGGTTGCTGAGGGGTTGATACGGGTAGCAAAACAACCGGAGATAGAGAACGACGAGTAAACGAAGAAGTGGTGGCGTACGGGGGAGATTGCGATGCCCTAAATCTCCGATTTTGCTGATCTAAAAAGAGGATTAGGGATTTCGGCCTGGAGTAAATTGATGGAGGCGGCTAAATGAATTAAAGGTTACAATGGTTAGGGTTTAAAAGGGGGGCAAACTGGTTGGAGAGTTTATGGACCAAGTGTAAAGATTTTGGTGCGGTCAGCTGCGTTGGGACCGTAGAGACGAGAACTTCGAGATGAAGCAGAGTTGGTCAGGATCGGGAACAACTGAGAATCTTAGTCGAATTAAACATCAGTTTAATTTGACTAAAAACCAGATATTTATCGACAGATTCAAATCAAGGTGAGTTAAACTCACTCAGCTCTTCCCATTTATATTTTATATAAATTGGGTTTTTATTTTGCATGTCCTGATTGTTAGTGGTTGACTGTTTGCTAGTTATATATATTTACTGTTGATTCAACAAATGAAATTAAACGGTCATTTAAATTCAGGAAAATACCCATCATTTTGATTTGACCCAAATAAAGTAAATTTCCCTTGATTGGTCACGGTTTTAAACGTGTTTGAAATGGTTTGAATTGTTTGGATTGGCTATTAATTGATTGATGATCGTTATAGAAACTATCAGTCAAATAAAAAGGAATGATTGATTATTGTTGATTGTTGAACCATATTTCAACATTTATTCTGATGTTAACCAATGGATGGTATGGGTTGGGTAATTGGCATCACGTGGCCTATAAATAAATTGATATGGATTTTATCGACAGTGAATCGAAAATATTGAAGTCATAAATATATTAAAATAGGTTTGAAAACTGTTTAAAAGGAAATAAATATTAAAGTTTATAAACAATTATGAAATATTTTTATAAAACAATTTCTTATGTTGATAAGAATTATAAACAAATGAGCAAGAAATAACGTAGCGGTTAAGAACTTGATTATTCACATCAAAATGAACAGTTAAATGAAGTTATTTAAATTAATAATATTTTTAATTAATTTAAAGAAGGAATTAACTGGAGTTGGTTAAAGAATTAATCATGTTTTGAATTGACCGAGTTGGCCATTTTAACAAAGTTAGACCTTTTTATTAGTTTGTTGTTAATGAACTAAAATAAATGACCTGACGAATAATTGGTTATTTTAAGAAGATTTTAAAAAGAGATTTCCAAAAAGGGTAAGGAGAACTATAAAGCTATATTTTAAGATAAGTGGGGTGTGTTTTGATATTAGATTGGATATCGGTTCTTGAATTTCAACTCGTATGTATCTTAATATAGGAACGTGGTTGATCAAGGTCTGAGAGGTAATTAAAATACCCCAACTTGAACGACTTCGGGACTATCCAAGAATGATACTAGTTGGTAATGTCAAGAAGGTATGTTAAGATTTCCAAAGTAAAGGAAATGATATGCGATTATATTTTCCCTAGTAACGGAATTAAAAGGAGATTGGCGATAATTTCGAAAGGTAAAGGAATAAGATATAGAATGGTTTATTCTATAAGAATAAGGATTTGATATTTTTCCAAGTAAGAAAATAGAAAGGTTGGCATAACGTCGAATAGTAAATTGAACTGATTTCTTAGTTATAACTAACGAAATGTTATCGTAAATGTTTTGGAAATGATAGTCAAATCGAGTATTGGATATCGTTATATAATATATTCTTTCTAAATATTTAAAATGAGCTGTTTTTGTGAATATCAATATATTAAAATGATAAGTGAAATGTTTTCCCCAATATTAGGATATTCAAGTTTAATAAATTTTAATTTAGGGAAGCCAAGTGATGCTGAGTACTATACCAGTGAATCTATTTTTATGATTTCATGGATGTTTACTTGATAGTTAAATAACCGACTATCAAGGCTGACCTTTACGATTGTTGGTATGGAAAGACCGGGATCGAATGTATATTCGACAACCATTCTTACCAACAAATACAGAATTATAGAAGATAATAGGCGACGATCGAGATGGAGCATGTGAAGACCATAGATCTTCATAAAGCGGAAGAACCACTTAAAATCTCTGATTCGACCCGGAGATATACTGGGGTTCTATCGTGGTTGGAATCTGTGGATTGCAAGGACAATCGCTACTGATCCATGGGGTGATTCCTATATTGGATGCAGTAGGAGAGTACCTTCCGGTTCATCCTGTTCCTGGATGACTTGTATGGACGAATGTCTGACAGATTATTTCCTAAAACCACGTACGTTGATTTTTACAAATATACCGAGTGGTGGCAAAGAGGGGCACTTCTTTTATACCCAGAGTATATTTGTGGATGTCAATTAGTGACTTGACGGATCTGACGATGTGACATTCAAAGTGAATGGTAGCCAGATGTTCCAATGATTATAGCCTCAAGCCTCATCGACCGGGAAATGACAAAAATTAGGCAGGCAACATGTCTATGTGGGTCGCTCCCATTAAGGTGTATAATCACCTATCTAGAGAAAATCCATTTCATTCTTTAACTTATTTTCGATGTTGTCCCTTTTCGAGAAACGGTGGTTTGAGTCCAACCGTTGGTGATATACATTCGATACACTCAAGCGAAATGAGTGGTCGGGCATGTGAGGGCCGGGTTGCAAGACGTTCTTGTTGAACCCAGTGTATTCGCCTCTAGAGATACACGATCGGCAGGTGGTCCCATACCTTGTCATAGTTGGAATCCAATCTCCAATAAGTGCCCACGGTTTTTGTTTGTATATATATATATATATGTGGAGCGTGAGATGCAAGCTTTCCACTACATTAATATTTACTCGTATTTAGACACTATTATAATATCAGATAAGATATTGGTTTCAAACTATTTTGGGTTATCGTAAGGTAAAAACCGTCTGTGTTTATGTGTGGATTTGGTCTTACGATTATCCTTTTCTTTTGAGAAGATTTTTTACTTTAAAATCAAGTTGTGTGATACCCGTAATGTTGTGCGAGTTTTTCTCACTCTGGTTCACCAGACTGACCCGGTGTATTGTAAATGCTCGGGTTAGTCCGAGGTGTACAGGTTCAGGTTATCAGGTACTGCGAATTCCAGAGACGAGAGGGAGATGTTCAAACAAATGATATCTAGTATTTATTCCACTGTGTATATGAGGACAGATTATTATAACTGTCTAGAGTTTTTGATGTACTTTGATATTGTAAGTATTTTTAAAAACTCTCAATAAAGATTTATTTCTGTATTATATTTTGCTCCGTTGTGATGTGAGACACTGTGTTGGTTCTTCTTCTTCTTCTATTCTAACTTTCTTTCTTTCTTATCTCACCCTCTAATTTCTTTCTATAAATGTTCCAGTGTTTTCGGTGTTTGGAAGATCGGCATAAGTCATGGTAAGGGTATTTATGTTGATTTTCGGGGCAAAAAAGCCTGGGTCATTATAGTGGTATCAGAGCTATTGGTTGAGTAGTAACCTTGACTCTGTGGCGTAACTCAATAGAGATGGGGTTAGTAGCACCCTAGATTGAGTTTGAGTGTATATATATAAGAGCGTATTTGTAAGATTTTATAAACAAATGTTTTATATTGTGTTTGTTGATCGGTTTAGTTGTTGAGAAGCATTTAACTGGCAATCGATACAGTATTGTTTTGTAAAAGAGGGTAAATGAAATAATTTTACCCAAGGTATATTTTTATATTGAAAAGGGAAATAATTTTCTGTATTATGATGATGTGGGTTGTTTTGTTGTTCTGACTAATTCGATTTGAAATCAAATTTGAAATAGGAAATAAAATTGAACTGATTAGGAAATCAATTAGTAAATTGAATCGAATATGAATGTGAAGCTGAACCTGGTTAAGAAAAATCAATTTAAGAAAGATAAAATGAACTTGAATAAATTGGGATTGGAAAATTTAAAGGATAAATAATAGGAATTAATTTGATATTAATCGATTAATATTAATGGATGTTAAACCAAAGTAGATGCAAACCAGATATTGAATATTAATCGAACCAGTTGGGGTTAATAAGAAATTGTATGATTAGAAAGCAAGAGATAAACCCCGGTATAGTGGATTGGAAACAAGATTGGTTGTGAGGTGGAAACAGAATTTTCTAACCCAGATTATTATTTGCATTATAAGTGGAATAAGTGCAGAATCTTGAAGCCTGTGGAGATGATTTGGTTATACAGACTGGAAATGCCGACGATGAGTAGATACTTGATACGCTTTGGAAATTAGAATTTGAGTTGGAATGCTCGACCAAAAGGTAAACCTTAATATTATGGGTTAAGAAATTTCTTTATACCCTGAGTGGGTTGCCATTTAAATTTTGGATTTTTTTCGAAGAAGCTGAGGCCTAGAGTGGCAATCGTAGTCGTACCGATCGAGCCATGCAGAGGGTGTGTTGGCAAAATTTTAGAAATTTTTTAGAATTCGAATTTATTTGGAAATTAATGCAAAGGTAATGATTTTAAAAATAAATGGTTTGGTATATTCTTCTTACCTTGCAATTTCAAGGATGAAATTATTTTAAGGGGGGAAGAATGTAACGTCCCAGATTTTTCGGCCATTTAAAATATAATATTTAAATCAGTTTATATATTATATTGTAAATTATAATGGATTTTTATCGAATTTATTTATTCAAGGTGGATTTCGAATATATATAATTATAAAATTAATTAAAACGAGCTCGAAACGACACGGTAGTTCAAAATTTTTGATTTGAACTTTAACTGAATATACAGGATCCAATATAAGTCGGATTTCTGTAAAACGAGAAACCTTTGAACCGGTTTGACTATATTTTTCTAATGAAAGAGAAAAATAGAAATTTTAGCTTATAGATTTCAAGTTACGTCAAATTCAAATTTTCAAATAGTCGTTGTGAAATCGGTTTTCATTTATAACGATTTATTTATTAATATTAAAGGATTTTTTAATGGAATATTATTTAAAACCAGAATTTTAATGTTGAGTTTAAATTCTACACTGTTTGAAGTCAAAGATTAATTTCTTCCCTGTTCTATATGAACCTTTAAGGAATTCAAACTATGCAGGTTAATATCCATCCATCATATAAAAAAAAGAAAATTGAATGAATAAAAATTAATGATCAATGCCGCTCTCATGGTTTGATTGGTTCAACCACAAGAATCCTTTTTCTTAAGGTTTTTTTATTCAAATATGTTTGTCCTCTAACAAATCTTACGAACCTTTGGTTGTTACAAATAATTTGAAACCTAATGTATCAAAATCTGCAGGACATCCCTTCATCAAATCATTGGCTTGCTTATTTACTAGTATGGTTTTTAAACAAATCATTTGAAACCAGTTTGCCTTAAAATAAGTTCCACCTGTGTTTACTATCATAGAGAAGTAGTACTGACTTGGTTCAGTGGGCAATACCAGCAGCAAGGGTGAATAACGTGGTGATCGGCATATTGGGAAGCAAGAACATTATTAATTTGCAAGGAGAAAAAGGTTAATAGTATCTTCCATTAGACTTTATGAAGTACTGTTTCATGACATTATGGGTTACTGTGCAAAAACCATGGATGGACAGATTTAAAATTTTTATTACTAACACGAACATTACAGAATATACAAATTACAAATATAACACAACCAACACCGAACCTAAACTCTACAAGTGTTATCCTGAATCACTCACTAACCAAATTCCCTCTTGACTTACAGATTAGCAAAGAAAAACACTTTACAAAGAAGAACAAAACCATTGATATGATTTGCTATTTCTACAGCAGCTCCAGTAAACCAAATGCCACGTTCAATCTAGCAGCAAAATTCATCTGCTTGGATACACCATCTCCGAGTTTCACCAAGGACTTTTTCTTCTGACGCCAGTATCATGTCTCAGTGCTGCGATATATATAACTTAAGATTTAAAGTGACTAAACCAAAATATTTAAATAAAAAAGTGATTAAACAAAACAACTTTAGAATGGATTTTTGAATGAATGTTGTGTGACCTCCAAAAACCAATAATCCAACATTTGGCTTCAAAAGGTATGCTATATATGTATTGAACAACTAGAAAAAATAGCTGGGACAGCTATATATGTACATCAATTGCAAACAGCTAAAGAAAAGGACATGGCAATTCAAATCTGAAAAATGACAATTCAAACAGCATATACATATTTAGATATACTGTAACTTTATATATCAACATACAGTTGAATCCGTACAGCAAAATCAAAACAGGAAAAAAATACAGTAAAAAAATCCACTTTGAAATTACTGTTTACATACATTGAAAACCCAACCTGAATCGGCAATACACTTTCGGATCTGTATATCGATTTACATAACTCATAGCCACAATCGATTCCAAACAAATCAACGAATGCTGGGAAAATCCTATACTAAATCTGAACCAAAAATCTAACCTACAGATCCGAATCTTGACTGAAATGACAATTCGATTTTGACATTGATTCTATCCAATCATCCACTACTATATATACACATATAGTGTTTCACAAATTCCAGAACCAAACGAATCAACACCAATAAAGAAATTCATGCGAACCACTAAAGAAAAATCAAAACAAAATAATATTGAAATCAGTTATAATACTTATCTGATTTTGTTGTGTCGATTCGGAACCAAGGAATTAAGGTTCAGTCAACTGTCTATAGTTAATGGTAGAGGAAGCCGCCCCATTTCTGGGAGTTTTTGTTTTAATCAGCTAAGAGGTGGTTGCTGAGGGGTTGATACGGGTAGCAGAAAAACCGGAGATAGAGAACGACGAGTGAACGAAGAAGTGGTGGCGTACAGGGGAGGTTGCGACTCACTAAATCTCCGATTTTGCTGATCTAAAAAGAGGATTAGGGATTTCGGCCTAGAGTAAATTGATGGAGGCGGCAAAATGAATTAAAGGTTACATAGTTAGGGTTTAAAAGGGGGGCAAGCTGGTTGAAGAGGTTATGGGCCAAGTATAAAGATTTTGGCATGGTCAGTTGCGTTTGGACCGTAGAGACGAGAACTTCGAGATGGAGCAGAGTTGATCAGGATCGGGAACAACTGAGAATCTTAGTGTAATGGCGCGTTTTTTAAGGTATAATAATTAAGTTATTAAATTATTTAAATAACGAATATATTAAATAAACGATAGTTGAACGTATAATTTATAATATAATTATAATCGAGCTCGAAATGGCGCGGCAGTTCGCTATTTGGCAATTCGAACTTCAACTGAATGTACAGGATTCGTTTTAAGTCGGATTTCTGTGGAACAAGAAACGTATGGAGCTGGTGGAGTATATCTTTCTAGTGGAAGAGAAAAAATCGGGATTTCGTCGTATAGATTTTGATGTACGTCCAAATCAAATTTCAGAAAAGTCACTGTGGAATTCCGTTATAATTCGTAACGCCTTATATACGTTATAAAAGGGATTTTCAATGTAAATTGAATATCGATTCAACCTAGACTTAGAATATGAAATATATAATTATCCTGGAGCCGTATGATATTCTATTGCGAATATATACGATAATATTAATTTATTAATATTTAATTAAATTGTTTTAAATATATTTATATTTAAAACGGTCTATTTAGAGCGTTAAAAATAGGCATTTTTGCATACGAAGTCGAAATTCGACGAAACCAGTTTCGTTGGGACCGTAATGTCGAACTCTAGCTACATGTCCAGTTTGGTGATTTTTGGGCATCGTGTGTGGTCACACGGATTTTTAGAATGCTTAAACGAATATAAAACAATGAAATAAATATCTCAAATTTTTTCTAAGGACTAAAACTGGCCACCCAACACCTTGTACAGCCACTAATCTCAACAACCCTCCTCTATAAAACACAGAAAAATGTTCCCAAGCCGCCAGGAAAAATAAACAGTCCAACAAGCAAAATCCCAATACAATAAAATCAAAACAAACTCAAACAAAAATAAATAAATTATGTACTACTTATATTAGTGATCCTTGGCAAATTTTCTTCATACCCGTACCCACCATGAAGGGTCCGATGTCAGTCTATTGCGTCGAAGTTTCTACAGTGAATTAGGGTTGGGGAAAACTCCACGTTTGTGCATCAATTCACGAAATCGAGTTGATGTTTGAACTCGTGAGGTAGTCTCGAACATGGGGTGAATCTCTGGTTCGATTTGGTGCTAACAAGTTTCGGTGCTGTAGCTGGGCGATGCGGGTTCGCTGATAATCACCTTCCGTTCGAGTTGGATGATTTTGGTATGGGGGTGTGCGGCTGGAGATGAGGAGTGTCGAGTGATTTTTGTTTTGGAATTTCATGAAGGATTGAGGTGCAAATGGAAGGGAGAAAGAACGGAAATGGGGAGGTTTTGCTGATGAAGGAATTCGCGATTTGGGGGAGATGATGTTGGTGGCCGTGGATATTAAGAAGGGTACTGGGCCTTAGTTCAAAAGTTAAGCCCAATTAGTTTAAATATCCATGTTTTTATTTCGAATTAAATGCGTTAACTTGTGAATGCGATATCTTGGTCATACAATATCAGATTGACGAACCGTCAGTCACGTCGGGATCGTATGGACGAGCACTCCACAATGGAACTGACCGCGAGTCGATTGGAGTCCGTTACAATTTATAGCAAAATAAATTGTCTGAATCAAGCGATGGTTATCGTCATTGACGATGATCGTCCAAAGTGAGTAAATCTCACTAACTCTGAACAGTTTATAATTTCATGTTGCATTGTTAGAACTGTTAAAATTGTCTGTTTGACTGTGTGTTGATTGTTTGCTTGAACTGCTAGTCAGTTAGTAGAGATTTTATATATATATTTACGTATGTATATATATATAAACCGTCAAATAGTTATATGTTGATTCTGTTTATCAGAATATTATACTGGTGTTGTTTAACATCTGTGGATGCAGGGAAACAGGTTGGAGGTATCCAACTGGATTCCTCAACAGTTATTTTTACTGTGATTTATGTATTGTGATATATAAATGTGATGTATATAATCTATTGTGATTACGTTTGGTTGGACGATAGTCATCGTTGTTAGGTGATGTGTTAAAAACCATAAGAAATACCAGAGTGTGATAAAAGGATTAAACAAAGTAATTGGTTAGGTTAACCAAAGCAAGTTAGTCGAGTTAAACAAAGTAATTTGTTAGGTTAACCAAAGCAAGTTAGTCGAGTTAATCAAAGTAATTGGTTAAGTTAACCAAAGCGAGTTAGTCGAGTTAATCAAAGTAATTGGTTAAGTTAACCAAAGTAAATTAGTTAAGATAAACTAAGCGGTTAATCGAAGTGAATTAGTTAAGTTAAACTAATTGGTAAATCAAAGTGAATTAGTTGCGTCAAACTAAGTGACTTAGTTAAGTTAAACTAATTTGTAAATCAAAGTGAATTAGTTGCTTCAAACTAAGTGAATTAGTCAAGTTAAACTAATTGGTTAATCGAAGTAAATTAGTTGGGTTAATCAAAGTGAATTAGCTGAGTTAAACTAAGTAAATCGGTTAGAGTTAATCAAAGTGAATTAACTAAGTTAAACTAAGTGGATTAGTTCAGTTAATCGAGACAAGTAAATCAAGTTAGGTTAAACCATTTGAGTTAACCAGTTAGGTTAAACCATTTGAGTTAACCAGTTAAAGTTTATCAGTTAAAGATAAACAGTTAGAGTTGACCAGTTAAAGTTGACCAGTTAATGTTGACCAGTTAGAGTTGATCAGTTAGAGTTACTTAGTTAGAGTTGACCAGTTAGAGTTGACCAGTTAGAGTTATCCAAGTGGAGTTAATCGAGTAGAGTTGCCGAATATCACTTATTCGAAGTAGAGTTATCGAATATAGTGTATTCGAGGGAAGAGTAATCGAATATATTTTATTCGAGTGGAGAAATCAAATGTTATTCATTTGAGAAGAGTTACCGAATATTATTTATTCGAAGAGTAGTTATCGAATATTGGTTATTCGAAGTTAGTTAATCCAAAGGAGTTATTCGAAGTAGAGTTATCGAATATAGTGTATTCGAGGGAAGAGTAATCGAATATAGTTTATTCGAGTGGAGAAATCAAATGTTATTCATTTGAGAAGAGTTACCGAATATTATTTATTCGATGAGTAGTTATCGAATATTGGTTATTCGAAGTAGTTAATCCAAAGGAGTTATTCGAAGTTAGTTAATCCAAAGGAGTTATTCGAAGTTAGTTAATCCAAAGGAGTTATTCGAAGTTAGTTAATCCAAAGGAGTTATTCGAAGTTAGGTAATCCAAAGGAGTTATTCGAAGTTAGTTAATCCAAAGGAGTTATTCGAAGTTAGCTAATCCAAAGGAGTTATTCGAAGTTAGTTAATCCAAAGGAGTTAGTCGAAGAGTTAATCGAATATAGTTATTCGAAAGAAGGTGTTAATCGAATATAGTTATTCGAGTAAAGTTAAAAGAGTTAATCGAATTTAGTTATTCGAAATGAGTTATTCGAATTAGATATTTGAATAGAGTTAAACACATTAGAGTGATTCGAATTACTTATTCGAATAGAGTTAAACACGTAAGAGTTAATTGAATATTAGTTATTCAGTTAGAGTTAAATCGAATTTAGTTATTCGAAAGGAGTTAATCAATTTGAGTTAAGTTAATCAATTTGAATTAAGTTGAATCGAAATGGAGTAAATCGATTAGAATTAAGTTAATCGAGTTAGAGTAAATCGAATATTAGTTATTCGAAGGTAAGTTATTCGAATTAGTTATTCGAAGGAGTTAATCAATTAAGTTATCCGAATGAGTTATTCGAAGGAGTAAATCAAATTAAGTTAATTGATTAGAGTTGAGTAAATCGATTTGGGTTAAGTTAAGTTATCGAGTTAAGTAATCGAGTTAAGAAATCGAGTTGAGATAATCGAGTTAAGAAAATCAATTTGAGTTAATCGAATAAGTTATTCGATAAGAGTAAATCCATTTAAGTTAAATTGGATGTTAGTTATTCGATAAGAATTGACACATTTAAGAAAATCGAATAATTGTTATTCGATAAGAGTTAATGAAATAGAGCCAACCAAGAAGAGTTATTCGAATATTAGTTATTCGATAGGAGTTAATCGAAATAGAGTTTATCGAATATCAGTTATTAAAAAGGGAGAGTTAATCGACTAGAGATTACTCGAAAGAGAGTTATACGACGAATTCGATTATAGCGAATTCGGGAAAGTACTATTTACTTTCCAGGGTTTAAATCAAGATTTAGTTATTGATTTAGAAATTAGGTGTCTGTTAAATTATTCGAGTTAGGAAATAAATTTATAATTTAGGTTAGATATTTTAGGGGTAGGAATTATAACGTTATAGTTATAATCAAACACTGTCATATAAGAAGTGGATTCGTAACCTGAATCCAAGAATTTGCGTAAACAGATGATTGTAAAAAGTGAGTGACGAGCTTCATCTATTTCACAGTAAAGGACGTTGTTCAATTAAGGTCTGAGAGGTAATTATACCCCAACTTGATTGACTTCAGAATTGACAAAGGAATAGTTGTGGTTCGATCTAAAAGGTTGATTAGGAATAAAGTTAAGGAATAAGCGATAAATGGATTAAGCGAAACGATGTTTTATACAACGTTCATTGGAAATCCGTAAATGAGTTTTGGAAACGTTTTCCAAATATAGTCAGATATGTTTTCTAAACATAGAAAATGAAATGTTTTCATGATAAGAATTTAAGAAATAGAGTTAAGCAAATTCAGAAACTGACTGGAGAGGGTAAGTTGAACGGTTTTCTAAGTGACGATCTGATGTTGGTTTCGACCTTCCGGATTGATACTTAGATAATTGTTCTCATACTAGTTACAGTTAGGGACTGATAGTTGCGAAATAATAGTGATGTGAAAATAAGCTATGGAAATGTTTTCCAATGATTAATAACATATATTTTCTAAATACATGAAATAAGGAAATATGAACATATATATGTATATGATGATTGATCGATCGAATTTCCATTTGGAAATAAGATCGTTGTTTGTACACCGACATGTTTTCATTTGATAGTTGAATCACAGACTATCAAAGTTTTGACCATATTTACGTTGTAAATATGGAGAGACCGGTTGGATTATTATCCGAAGAACCACTCCGTATTAGCATAAGCGTTGTGAATCAAGTACGCTGAAGATAATTGAAGACGGAGTGAAGTGCAAGGGCTATTGTGAAAAGCCTAGGTAGGATGGATTCACTGAATAGTGCCTTCGGTTTGTTCAGTCTCAGGACAACGTATATGGACGAGTGTCTGACAAAGTATTCTTAACGAATCATATATGTTGATCTCTTTAAACGTATTACGTTGGTGGCAGAGAAATTCGTTTCTCTTAGCTTTTATACTAATGATGCCTTAAGAAATCGATAATGATTTGGCGGGTATGACGATGTGGCATTCAAAGTAATTGAAGAAATAATCTGTCAAAGTGATAAACGTGACCTCAAATCCTCACAACCGGGAAATAGCAGAAGTTGGGCTAGGCAGCATGGCTAGTTGGGCCATACCCAAGCAGGGTGTATTATCACCATCTAGAGAATATTCAATTGTACTTCTTTATAATCTATTTCAATGCTGTCCCTTATCGGGAAGGATGGTTGCTGATCCCAACCATCGGTGATAATATATCCGTTACACTCAAGCTAAATGAGTGAACGGTCATGTGTGGCCGGGTTGCAAGACGTTCTTGTTGAACCCTAGTGTATCTCCTCTAGAGTACACTGATCGGAAGGTGCTCCCATACCTTGTCTGTTGGAATCCAATCTCCAATAAGCGCTCACGGTTTTATTTGTATACTATGTATGTGGAACGTGAGATGCAAGCGTTCTGCTAGATTGATATCTATTTGTAATTAGACATTATTATAATATCAGAAAGATATCCTTTATTTAACCAAGTGTTGGAGTTTTATTCACACCAGTCCCATGACTGACCCGGAGTTTATTTTGTTTTGTTTCCCCTAAACTCTTGGGTGCCTAAATTTGTACGGGCAGTCAAGTAGTCGGGATTTTACAGATACACTTGGAGAGCTTGGAGCAGGAGGCTTCAGGATTATAGCTATTATTATTCCGTTGTGTTGTTAAGTGTTGTACTTTGAAATGGTATGTATATACGAGTACTGATTTGCATTTCAAAGTTATGTTATATTTTATTCGTTCCGCTGTGAGACTCGTGTTTACTCTGATGATGTAAGTTCTTCTTCTTCTTCTATTCTATTAGTTCTATCTTTTCTTCCTCACCCTCTACTTTCTTTCACTAACGTTCGCGGAATTTTTGACTCTCGAGGAGTCGGAAATTTCCAGCCGTTACAGTTGGTATCAGAGCTTAAGTTAAGTGATTACCTCGGCTCTGTGGCATAACTCGATAGAGATGGGATTAGTAATATCCTAGATTGAGTTTGAGTGTATATATATGAGCGCGTAATTGTTATTCAATACAAAATGGTTTTATATTGTGGAGACTCATTGGTTGAGTGGCTTATGAATTCTGGTCGATCAGTTGATCCACTGTATCGATAAGGGTTACTAAACACTCGAATACGATGAACCGTCATGGTATGTTTTGAAAGTGGGTAAATGAAATAATTTTTCCCAAAATATATTTTTTTATAGAAGAAATATATATCTTGAAATTATTATAGTATATTGATTGTGTTGGTTGTTATTATAATCGAATAAGATTATAAAAGGGTGAAATGGTTATAAATGACCAATCAGAATTCATATGAATGTAATATATGAAATAGTTTGAATTAAATATGAATTTAAATCAGAATTTGGAATTTAAAATAAGGAAATTTTAAGTTCCTGGGAGATTTTGAAAATGTTTTTCAAATTGAAAATGATATAGTATTGAACTCACTTCGATAGCTGGAAAATAGATTTTGATGATGAATCTAGACATCATCAGTGTTCATTTTCGAGTTCTAAGTGACGGATTACTACCAAAGGTTTTGTTTTTGAATTGTTTTGAGAAAACAAGTTGTTTAGAAATTCAAAGGTTTTGAATTGGCATTATGATTTCAAATTGATTTGAAAGAAACCCAGGAACTTAAGTTCTGGAATTAAAATTTAACTAATGAAGTTAAATAAAATGATATGGTAAAAAAATAAATTGAAATTTAACTTGAACCGAGTTAAATAAAATTGAATTGGATTAGAGATAATCTAGAATGGAACCAAATTGATAAGTCAATAATTTGGAATTTGATATTAGAGTTCGAATGAAATTCGATTTGGATTTGAGGATATGAACTGATTGGAGATCAATTGGAATGGATAACATTGGTATATGTTGAAGTGGTAGCAGATGAAAGGGATATAGTTAAATGCCCGACAAAAAGGTACAAGTTTATATCATATATGAGTTTGGATTTTATGAGCCGAATTGGCAAGCCACTTGGCTATTTTGATTTCCTTTTGGATTGGAGGAGGCCTAGAAAGGCGAGTTGTGGTTTTACGTATTGACCAATACAAAGGAGGTTATGGCGAAATTTTTCGAAAATTCCAGGCGTTAGAACATTCTCATGATTTATGGAAATTCAGTTAGCCAGAATGAATTAATAATTTAATTGAAAATTTAATGGTTCAGTTGAAACTGGAGTTGAGAAGTAAACTAAAAGATATTTGAATCTAGTTAGTAAAGTTGGTAGCATTTTCCTAGCTTAGCAATTTCGAGGACGAAATTATTTTAAGGGGGGAAGTCTGTAATGGCGCGTTTTGTAAGGTATAATAATTAAGTTATTTAATTATTTAAATAACGAATATATTAAATAAACGATAGTTGAACGTATAATTTATAATATAATTATAATCGAGCTCGAAATGGCGCGGCAGTTCGCTATTTTGCGATTCGAACTTCAACTGAATGTACAGGATTCGTTTTAAGTCGGATTTCTGTGGAACAAGAAACGTATGGAGCTGGTGGAGTATATCTTTCTAGTGGAAGAGAAAAAATCGGGATTTCGTCGTATAGATTTTGATGTACGTCCAAATCAAATTTCAGAAAAGTCGCTGTGGAATTCCGTTATAATTCGTAACGCCTTATATACATTATAAAAGGGATTTTCAATGTAAATTGAATATCGATTCAACCTAGACTTAGAATATGAAATATATAATTATCCTGGAGCCGTATGATATTCTATTGTGAATATATACGATAATATTAATTTATTAATATTTAATTAAATTGTTTTAAATATATTTATATTTAAAACGGTCTATTTAGAGCGTTAAAAATAGCCATTTTTGCATACGAAGTCGGAATTCGACGAAACCAGTTTCGTTGGGACCGTAATGTCGAACTCTAGCTACATGTCCAGTTTGGTGATTTTTGGGCATCGTGTGTGGTCACACGGATTTTTAGAATGCTTAAACGAATATAAAACAATGAAATAAATATCTCAAATTTTTTCTAAGGACTAAAACTGGCCACCCAACACCTTGTACAGCCACTAATCTCAACAACCCTCCTCTATAAAACACAGAACAATGTTCCCAAGCCGCCAGGAAAAATAAACAGTCCAACAAGCAAAATCCCAATACAAGAAAATCAAAACAAACTCAAACAAAAATAAATAAATTATGTACCACATATATTAGTGATCCTTGGCAAATTTTCTTCATACCCGTACCCACCATGAAGGGTCCGATGTCAGTCTATTGCGTCGAAGTTTCTACAGTGAATTAGGGTTGGGGAAAACTCCACGTTTGTGCATCAATTCACGAAATCGAGTTGATGTTTGAACTCGTGAGGTAGTCTCGAACATGGGGTGAATCTCTGGTTCGATTTGGTGCTAACAAGTTTCGGTGCTGTAGCTGGGCGATGCGGGTTCGCTGATAATCACCTTCCGTTCGAGTTGGATGATTTTGGGATGGGGGTGTGCGGCTGGAGATGAGGAGTGTCGAGTGATTTTTGTTGTGGAATTTCGTGAAGGATTGAGGTGCAAATGGAAGGGAGAAAGAACGGAAATGGGGAGGTTTTGCTGATGAAGGAATTCGCGATTTGGGGGAGATGATGTAGGTGGCCGTGGATATTAAGAAGGGTACTGGGCCTTAGTTCAAAAGTTAAGCCCAATTAGTTTAAATATCCATGTTTTTATTTCGAATTAAATGCGTTAACTTGTGAATGCGATATCTTGGTCATACAATATCAGATTGACGAACCGTCAGTCACGTCAGGATCGTATGGACGAGCACTCCACAATGGAACTGACCGCGAGTCGATTGGAGTCCGTTACAATTTATAGCAAAATAAATTGTCTGAATCAAGCGATGGTTATCGTCATTGACGATGATCGTCCAAAGTGAGTAAATCTCACTAACTCTGAACAGTTTATAATTTCATGTTGCATTGTTAGAACTGTTAAAATTGTCTGTTTGACTGTGTGTTGATTGTTTGCTTGAACTGCTAGTCAGTTAGTAGAGATTTTATATATATATTTACGTATGTATATATATATATAAACCGTCAAATAGTTATATGTTGATTCTGTTTATCAGAATATTATACTGGTGTTGTTTAACATCTGTGGATGCAGGGAAACAGGTTGGAGGAATCCAACTGGATTCCTCAACAGTTATTTTTACTGTGATTTATGTATTATGATATATAAATGTGATGTATATAATCTGTTGTGATTACGTTTGGTTGGATGATAGTCATCGTTGTTAGGTGATGTGTTAAAAACCATAAGAAATACCAGAGTGTGATAAAAGGATTAAACAAAGTAATTGATTAGGTTAACCAAAGCAAGTTAGTCGAGTTAAACAAAGTAATTTGTTAGGTTAACCAAAGCAAGTTAGTCGAGTTAATCAAAGTAATTGGTTAAGTTAACCAAAGCGAGTTAGTCGAGTTAATCAAAGTAATTGGTTAAGTTAACCAAAGTAAATTAGTTAAGATAAACTAAGCGGTTAATCGAAGTGAATTAGTTAAGTTAAACTAATTGGTAAATCAAAGTGAATTAGTTGCGTCAAACTAAGTGACTTAGTTAAGTTAAACTAATTTGTAAATCAAAGTGAATTAGTTGCTTCAAACTAAGTGAATTAGTCAAGTTAAACTAATTGGTTAATCGAAGTAAATTAGTTGGGTTAATCAAAGTGAATTAGCTGAGTTAAACTAAGTAAATCGGTTAGAGTTAATCAAAGTGAATTAACTAAGTTAAACTAAGTGGATTAGTTCAGTTAATCGAGACAAGTAAATCAAGTTAGGTTAAACCATTTGAGTTAACCAGTTAGGTTAAACCATTTGAGTTAACCAGTTAAAGTTTATCAGTTAAAGATAAACAGTTAGAGTTGACCAGTTAAAGTTGACCAGTTAAAGTTGACCAGTTAGAGTTGATCAGTTAGAGTTACTCAGTTAGAGTTGACCAGTTAGAGTTGACCAGTTAGAGTTATCCAAGTGGAGTTAATCGAGTAGAGTTGCCGAATATCACTTATTCGAAGTAGAGTTATCGAATATAGTGTATTCGAGGGAAGAGTAATCGAATATAGTTTATTCGAGTGGAGAAATCAAATGTTATTCATTTGAGAAGAGTTACCGAATATTATTTATTCGAGGAGTAGTTATCGAATATTGGTTATTCGAAGTTAGTTAATCCAAAGGAGTTATTCGAAGTAGAGTTATCGAATATAGTGTATTCGAGGGAAGAGTAATCGAATATAGTTTATTCGAGTGGAGAAATCAAATGTTATTCATTTGAGAAGAGTTACCGAATATTATTTATTCGAAGAGTAGTTATCGAATATTGGTTATTCGAAGTAGTTAATCCAAAGGAGTTATTCGAAGTTAGTTAATCCAAAGGAGTTATTCGAAGTTAGTTAATCCAAAGGAGTTATTCGAAGTTAGTTAATCCAAAGGAGTTATTCGAAGTTAGCTAATCCAAAGGAGTTATTCGAAGTTAGCTAATCCAAAGGAGTTATTCGAAGTTAGCTAATCCAAAGGAGTTATTCGAAGTTAGTTAATCCAAAGGAGTTAGTCGAAGAGTTAATCGAATATAGTTATTCGAAAGAAGGTGTTAATCGAATATTGTTATTCGAGTAAAGTTAAAAGAGTTAATCGAATTTAGTTATTCGAAATGAGTTATTCGAATTAGATATTTGAATAGAGTTAAACACATTAGAGTGATTCGAATTACTTATTCGAATAGAGTTAAACACGTAAGAGTTAATTGAATATTAGTTATTCAATTAGAGTTAAATCGAATTTAGTTATTCGAAAGGAGTTAATCAATTTGAGTTAAGTTAATCGATTTGAATTAAGTTGAATCGAAATGGAGTAAATCGATTAGAATTAAGTTAATCGAGTTAGAGTAAATCGAATATTAGTTATTCGAAGGTAAGTTATTCGAATTAGTTATTCGAAGGAGTTAATCAATTAAGTTATCCGAATGAGTTATTCGAAGGAGTAAATCAAATTAAGTTAATCGATTAGAGTTGAGTAAATCGATTTGGGTTAAGTTAAGTTATCGAGTTAAGTAATCGAGTTAAGAAATCGAGTTGAGATAATCAAGTTAAGAAAATCAAGTTGAGTTAATCGAATAAGTTATTCGATAAGAGTAAATCCATTTAAGTTAAATCGGATGCTAGTTATTCGATAAGAATTGACACATTTAAGAAAATCGAATAATTGTTATTCGATAAGAGTTAATGAAATAGAGCCAACCAAGAAGAGTTATTCGAATATTAGTTATTCGATAGGAGTTAATCGAAATAGAGTTTATCGAATATCAGTTATTAAAAAGGGAGAGTTAATCGAATAGGGATTACTCGAAAGAGAGTTATACGTCGAATTCGATTATAGCGAATTCGGGAAAGTACTATTTACTTTCCAGGGTTTAAATCAAGATTTAGTTATTGATTTAGAAATTAGGTGTCTGTTAAATTATTCGAGTTAGGAAATAAATTTATAATTTAGGTTAGATATTTTAGGGGTAGGAATTATAACGTTATAGTTATAATCAAACACTGTCATATAAGAAGTGGATTCGTAACCTGAATCCGAGAATTTGCGTAAACAGATGATTGTAAAAAGTGAGTGACGAGCTTCATCTATTTCACAGTAAAGGACGTTGTTCAATTAAGGTCTGAGAGGTAATTATACCCCAAATTGATTGACTTCAGAATTGACAAAGGAATAGTTGTGGTTCGATCTAAAAGGTTGATTAGGAATAAAGTTAAGGAATAAGCGATAAATGGATTAAGCGAAACGATGTTTTATACAACGTTCATTGGAAATCCGTAAATGAGTTTTGGAAACGTTTTCCAAATATAGTCAGATATGTTTTCTAAACATAGAAAATGAAATGTTTTCATGATAAGAATTTAAGAAATAGAGTTAAGCAAATTCAGAAACTGACTGGAGAGGGTAAGTTGAACGGTTTTCTAAGTGACGATCTGATGTTGGTTTCGACCTTCCGGATTGATACTTAGATAATTGTTCTCATACTAGTTACAGTTAGGGACTGATAGTTGCGAAATAATAGTGATGTGAAAATAAGCTATGGAAATGTTTTCCAATGATTAATAACATATATTTTCTAAATACATGAAATAAGGAAATATGAACATATATATGTATATGATGATTGATCGATCGAATTTCCATTTGGAAATAAGATCGTTGTTTGTACACCAACATGTTTTCATTTGATAGTTGAATCACAGACTATCAAAGTTTTGACCATATTTACGTTGTAAATATGGAGAGACCGGTTGGATTATTATCCGAAGAACCACTCCGTATTAGCATAAGCGTTGTGAATCAAGTACGCTGAAGATAATTGAAGACGGAGTGAAGTGCAAGGGCTATTGTGAAAAGCCTAGGTAGGATGGATTCACTGAATAGTGCCTTCGGTTTGTTCAGTCCCAGGACAACGTATATGGACGAGTGTCTGACAAAGTATTCTTAACGAATCATATATGTTGATCTCTTTAAACGTATTACGTTGGTGGCAGAGAAATTCGTTTCTCTTAGCTTTTATACTCGTGATGCCTTAAGAAATCGATAATGATTTGGCGGGTATGACGATGTGGCATTCAAAGTAATTGAAGAAATAATCTGTCAAAGTGATAAACGTGACCTCAAAACCTCACAACCGGGAAATAGCAGAAGTTGGGCTAGGCAGCATGGCTAGTTGGGCCATACCCAAGCAGGGTGTATTATCACCATCTAGAGAATATTCAATATTACTTCTTTATAATCTATTTCAATGCTGTCCCTTATCGGGAAGGATGGTTGCTGATCCCAACCATCGGTGATAATATATTCGTTACACTCAAGCTAAATGAGTGAACGGTCATGTGTGGCCGGGTTGCAAGACGTTCTTGTTGAACCCTAGTGTATCTCCTCTAGAGTACACTGATCGGAAGGTGCTCCCATACCTTGTCTGTTGGAATCCAATCTCCAATAAGCGCTCACGGTTTTATTTATTATACTATGTATGTGGAACGTGAGATGCAAGCGTTCTGCTAGATTGATATCTATTTGTATTTAGACATTATTATAATATCAGAAAGATATCCTTTATTTAACCAAGTGTTGGAGTTTTATTCACACCAGTCCCATGACTGACCCGGAGTTTATTTTGTTTTGTTTCCCCTAAACTCTTGGGTGCCTAAATTTGTACGGGCAGTCAAGTAGTCGGGATTTTACAGATACACTTGGAGAGCTTGGAGCAGGAGGCTTTAGGATTATAGCTATTATTATTCCGCTGTGTTGTTAAGTGTTGTACTTTGAAATGGTATGTATATACGAGTACTGATTTGTATTTCAAAGTTATGTTATATTTTATTCGTTCCGCTGTGAGACTCGTGTTTACTCTGATGATGTAAGTTCTTCTTCTTCTTCTATTCTATTAGTTCTATCTTTTCTTCCTCACCCTCTACTTTCTTTCACTAACGTTCGTGGAATATTCGACTCTCGAGGAGTCGGAAATTTCCAGCCGTTACACTTAGTCGAATTAAACGTCAGTTTAATTTGACTAAAAACCAGATATTTATCGACAGATTTAAATCAAGGTGAGTTAAACTCACTCAGCTCTTCCCATTTATATTTTATATAAATTGGGTTTTTATTTTGCGTGTCCTGATTGTTAGTGGCTGACTGTTTGCTAGTTATATATATTTACTATTGATTCAACAAATGAAATTAAACGGTCATTTAAATTCAGGAAAATACCCATCATTATTATTTGACCCAAATAAAGTAAATTTCCCTTGATTGGTCACGGTTATAAACGTGTTTGAAATGGTTTGAATTGTTTGGATTGGCTATTAATTGATTGATGATCGTTATAGAAATTATCAGTCAAATATAAAGGAATGATTGATTATTGTTGATTGTTGAACCATATTTCAACATTTATTCTGATGTTAACCAATGGATGGCATAGGTTGGGTAATTGGCATCACGTGGCCTATAAATAAATTGATAAGGATTTTATCGACAGTGAATCAAAAATATTGTAGTCATAAATATATTAAAATAAGTTTGAAAACTATTTAAAAGGAAATAAATATTAAAGTTTATAAATAATTATGAAATATTTTTATAAAACAATTTCTTATGTTGATAAGAATTATTAACAAATGAGCAAGAAATAACCTAGCGGTTAATAACTTGATTAATCGCGTCAAAATGAACAGATAAATGAAGTTATTTAAATTAATAATATTTTTAATTAGTTTAAAGAAGGAATTACTGGAGTTGGTTAAAGAATTAATCATGTTTTGAATTGACCGAGTTGGCCATTTTAACAAAGTTAGACCTTTTTATTAGTTTGTTGTTAATGAACTAAAATAAATAACCTGACGAATAATTGGTTATTTTAAGAAGATTTTAAAAAGATATTTCCAAGAATGGTAAGGAGAACTATAAAGCTATATTTTAAGATAAGTGGGGTGTGTTTTGATATTAGATTGGATATCGGTTCTTGAATTTCAACTCATATGTATCTTAATATAGGAACGTGGTTGAACAAGGTCTGAGAGGTAATTCAAATACCCCAACTTGAACGACTTCGGGACTATCCAAGAATGATACTAGTTGGTAATGTCAAGAAGGTATGTTAAGATTTCCAAAGTAAAGGAAATGATATGAGATGATATTTTCCCTAGTAACGGAATTAAAGGGAGATTGGCGATAATTTCGAAAGGTAAAGGAATAAGATATAGAATGGTTTATTCTTTAAGAATAAGGATTTGATATTTTTCCAAGTAAGAAAATAGAAAGGTTGGCGTAACGTCGAATAGTAAACTGAATTGATTTCTCAGTTATAATTAACGAAATGTTATCGTAAATGTTTTGGAAATGATAATCAAATCGAGTATTGGATATCGTTACATAATATATTCTTTCTAAATATTTAAAATGAGATGTTTTTGTGAATATCAATATATTAAAGTGATAAGTGTAATGTTTTCCCCAATATTAAGATATTCAAGTTTAATTAATTTTAATTTAGAGAAGCCAAGTGATGCTGAGTACTAGACCAGTGAATCTATTTTTATGATTTCATGGATGTTTACTTGATAGTTAAATAACCAACTATCAAGGCTCACCTTTACAATTGTTGGTATGGAAAGACCGGGATCGAATGTATATTCGAAAACCATTCCGACCAAGAAATACGGAATTATAGAAGATAACAGGCGATGATCGAGATGGAGCATGTGCAGACCATAGATCTTCATAAAGCGGAAGAACAACTTAAAATCTCTGATTCGACCCAGAGATATACTAGGGTTCTACCGTGGTTGGAATCTGTGGATTGCAAGGACTATCGCTACTGATCCATGGGGTGATTCCAATATTGGATACGGTAGGAGAGTACTTTCGGTTCATCTTGTTCCTGGATGACTTGTATGGACGAACGTCTGGCAGAGTATTTTCTGAAACCACGTACGTTGATTTTTACAAATATACCAAGTGGTGGCAAAGAGGGGCGCTTCTTTTATACCCCGAGTATATTTGTGGACGTCAATTAGTGACTTGACGGATCTGACGATGTGGCATTCAAAGTGAATGGTAGCCAGATGTTCCAAAGCTAATAGCCTCAAGCCTCATCAACCGGGAAATGACAAAAATCGAGCAGGCAGCATGTCTATGTGGGTCGCTCCCATTAGGGTGTATGATCACCTATCTAGAGAAAATCCATTTCATTTTTTAACTTATTTTCGACGCTGTCCCTTTTCGGGAAACAGTGGTTTGAGTCCAACCGTTGCTGATATACATTCGATACACTCAAGCAAAATGAGTGGTCGGTCATGTGAGGGCCGGGTTGCAAGACATTCTTGTTGAACCCAGTGTATTCACCTCTAGAGATACACGATCGGCAGGTTGTCCCATACCTTGTCATAGCTGGAATACAATCTCCAATAAGTTCCCAAGGTTTTTGTTTGTATATATATATATGGAGCGTGAGATGCAAGCGTTCCACTAGATTAATATTTACTCGTATTTAGACACTATTATAATATCAGATAAGATATTGGTTTCAAGCTGTTTTGGGTTATCGTAAGGTAAAAACCGTCCGTGTTTATGTGTGTATTTAGTCTTACGATTATCCTTATCTTTTGAGAAGATTTTTGACTTTAAAATCAAGTTGTGTGATACCCTTAATGCTGTGCGAGTTTTTCTCACTCTGGTTCACCAGACTGACCCGGTGTTTTGTAAATGCTCGGGTTAGCCCGAGGTGTACAGGTTCAGGTTATCAGGTACTGCGAAGTCCAAAGACGAGAGGGAGATGTTCAAACGAATGATATCTAGTATTTATTCCGCTATGTATATGAGGACAGATTATTATAACTGTCTAGAGATGTTGATGTACTCTGATATTGTAAGTATTTTTAAAAACTCTCAATAAAGATTTATTTCTGTATTATATTTTATTCCGTTGCGATGTGAGACTCTGTGTTGGTTCTTCTTCTTCTATTCTAACTTTCTTTCTTTCTTATCTCACCCTCTAATTTCTTTCTATAAACGTTCCAGTGTTTTCGGTGTTTTGAAGATCAGCATAAGTCATGGTAAGGGTATTTTTGTCGATTTTCGGGGCCGAAAAGCCTGGGTCGTTACAGAGAAGGACAGACCTAAAGGTCGAAGTAGGAGATATGGTCTTTATAAAAGTTTCTCCTTTACGCAATGTGGTTCGCTTTGGAGCGGTTGGAAAGTTAGCACCGAGATTCGTAGGACTGTTCCCTATCATCGAGAGGATTGGACAGATGGCCTATAAGGTAGAGTTACCCGAGAAGTTGGCCGGAGTACACAATGTCTTTCACGTTTCGCATCTCCAAAAGTGCTTACATGAGTCTGCCAAAGTGATTGAGCCAAGCATCCTTGAAGACGTAGAAGTGGAAAGAGAAGCAACATTGAGGCGAGTTCCGATTCGTATCTTAGGAACGGAGATCAAGAAGCTAAGGAATCGAGAAGTCAAGCTAGTTAAAGTACAGTGGAGTGAAGCCCAAGAAGACGCAACTTGGGAAACCGAAGAGAAGATACACGCGCTATACCCAATTCTTTTTTAGGGTACATTCTCGATCTCTTTTTCCTATAAGTTTACTTACCTTCGTATCATGTACATGCTTTTTCCATCCATGTTTGTCTTGTTATCTTCTCGATCCTATCTTGAGAACCTTAGGTAGAACCCTTTTGGATGTAAACATGTGATTGAAACATGTTATGGTTGATGATTGCAAGTGGTTGCAAGTGGTTGCTAGTGGTTGCTCGTGGTTGCATAACACACATTAGGCACTAGATCGGCTCAGTCACATTGTTCATATTGCATAAGCATGGGTGCTTATACTTGTATATGGATGGAAATTTGATATGTTATCATATGGATGTTGCATATGGATGAATGGTTGTGCACTCATGTAGATATTATATTAGGAAATTGCATACATATTGAATTCATTGCACTAACATATTTTGCATTAAGGAGGTCTACTGAATCATTAACCGCCTGATCTTTTGCATTAGATAAGTACATATACGCACACTCTTGCATAAGTTCATACAGCATTAGAAATCTTGTAAGGACAATGGTTGCTTGTGGATTATGGTTGAGTAGATGGATGTTGGATGGTAGGACACATTCTTCTTAACTTGAAGATTTCGGGGACGAAATCCTTTAAGGAGGGGAGAATGTAATACCCGGTATTTTAATAACATGTTAAAACCATAAATCAAGGTAGAATTAATTTTTAAAATAAGAATCAAGGGAAACGGGTTGCGCCATTGCATTCGTCTCGAAATTCTGCTTGGAAACGAGTCCGAGTTTTCGAAAAACGGATTCTGTATGAGAGAGATATGACCCTCCGAAGTTTCAAGGATTTTCAAAACCGAAAAACAACTCGAATTCGAAATTCGAATTCAAACCCCAGCGCAGACTGGGCGGGAATTTTCCCGCCCAGGACCTGGTCGACCTGGGGTTCGATACTATGGTCGACCTCCCCGGGGCCAGGTCGACCCTATGGTTGACCTGGGGGTCGACCTGGTGCTAAAACCCAGTTTTGAGCCTGGGTTCATTCTGATGTTTTTGATCTCGTTTTCAGTCTAGATTCGTTCGCCTAGTCCTATATAAACAACCCGCTAACCCCATTCTCTTTACACCATTTTATTCTCTCCTTATGTTGCCTCTGAAATAATTGAAATAAATAAATTAAAATAAAACACGAAGACTATTTCTTGAAGACTACGGCTAGGTATTGCATATTGGGGATTTTCTTCTACAATCAAATCGAGATTCAACGATTCAACAATTCGACGACTAGTTTCTAGATTCAACTTCTACATCTCAATTTCTTAGTCCACGATCTGTAAGTTCTAGTTACTTTGAGATTTAAACTTGTTAATTGTAATTTGGACATGAGATAAAGTGAAATTGGACTTAAGTATGATAATCGATTCACATCTATTCTAGTTTCCATCTTGGATCTTGACATTTGGGAATATTGCTATGAAATCAGTTTGGACCTATTCATGTTGTAAATCAAACTCCTTCATGTCCATAGTATTATCATGCCTGTGGTGTTGAATCAATCTACTTTTCAAAAGTTTGGATTATTACCTTTATCATGACTATCACCTTATTATGCTAGATCTGTAATCCTAATGCTTTGGGACTATTATTCTATATGCCAGTGATGGTATAACCAATTATCTCAAGCGATATCATGCTAGATTTATAACCTTGTGCTCGTTCTTTTGCCTATCATAGTTTTGATGTTATTATCTTTTATTTTGAATTTGGATTTACTTGTAATCTAGATCGATTCACGTTTACGTGCGATGGGAATATGATTTGGGTAGATTAGGCAAAACATGAATTGGTTATGAATATGAATCATGAAACTTGACATGAAACTTGCCATGAAACTTGACACGAACTTGACATGAAATTTGAACATGGACATGACACTAGAATGAACTTGAAAATGGCCAACTCGAGGTTGGGTTGAGTTTGCAGTGTAATTCTGCCCGTAACCGCCCGGCAAATCCAGTGACTAAAAACAATAAGATCCAATGTGGGTAGTTGGTCATATCGCGCTTGAAACCTGAGGTCAGACTGAGTTGTGGTGTAAATCTCCCCGGAACCGCCCGACATATCCAATGACCACAACAACAGATCTGATGTGAGAGGTTGGGGTGCATTAATGAATTAATGCCACATGATAGGGTTAAGTCATGAACATGAAAGACAACACTTAACCAACTTGACACATGATTAGTGGGGTTAAGTCATGAAATTGAAAGACAACACTTAACCAACTTGACATGCTAGACTGATAAGGGTTAAGTCACGAATTTAAATGACAACACTTAACCTGTTAGACGGAAACCCTAGTTACGCAGTCCATTTCTGCAGTAACCCATTAGATGTATCATGGTACCCTGGAACTAGGCAGGGTGGGGCACGATTACTGGGCTGATTGTAAGTGACCAGAGCGATGACTGAGTTGGTGCGCCAGTGTAGGTTCAGGCGGACTATGGTCGTGCACTTAGTCCGGAGTTGAAAAAGCTGGCATTGGGCATCAGTAGGTTTACACTGTGCAAGCTTGATTCGTGTCAGTGGTTGGCACCCTAGGGCTTGATACACCCTATGGTGGACGTAGCACAGGTGACTACGTTCGTGATAGGGCCATATGACACAGACACACGACGAGCTAGAACTTGTAGGGAGTTGATCGATTAATGGATCGTTCCGTAGGACCCCAAAATGGGTCATTTCATGATATTGGGCCAAGGGATCATTTCATGGTTAATATATGACATGGGTTTGGGATACTAGTACAGTTGGTGCAGCGAATCTTGAACATGCGATGCTATACTTGATTTATACTTGAATTATCATGCTCTCTTAGTCTATCTTGCCCATCTTGTCATCATCCTTATGTTTACTTTCAGTTTATACATGTCATGTTACCTTTACCTGTCTTTATGCTGAAAGTCACTAGGACTTACCAGTCTTTATGACTGAACCGTTTTCTTTCGCCTCTTTTTCTTTCGTTCCCCCCCCCCCCCTCAGGTTCTCAAGGAGGAAACTCTAACACTTAGCTTGGATTTCGCTTGCTTTTGGTTCAGCTCATGTATGGTTTGATCTTGAGCTATGCTATGGCTGCATTTCTGCTACCTTTGGGGAATTAAGCTACTTTTGTTTTTTTAAGTTTTACGCTTCTTTATTTATTCAAGGCAGAACTTGTTGTAATGGAAAATGATAGTTGGTACTTTGGATGTAAAAGGTTTTGACTCTTTTTGAAAGTAATGAAATTTAGCTTTTGATTCTTCCGCTGTTTTATTTATGTTCTGTCTTGTAATATTTCTATGATTGTTTACCTCGATAACACTCCTCCAAAACTAGTGCATTCCCTTTGCGAGTGACCCTAGCAGAGGTGGGGTGTTATAGACATGGGATATATGTCGATTTTCGAGGTCGAAAATCCTTGGGTCGTTACAGGTTAGCTTGGATATAAGGTTTTAAGGGGTTTAAGGCATAAAATTGTGATTTTGAAGCAAAGGTGGGATCTTTCGGAGGTAGGGCCCACTTTGAAGCTAGAAACGTTGGTAAGGCTGTTAGGGAGATGAGTTTTATGGCGTGCGACTGGGGAAGGTAGTGGCAGAAAGGAGGTAGAGGTTCTATAGTGGTGTAAAAGGGGTTAAAGATGGCATTTTCAAGTTTTTAAAGAGAGAAAGAAAGGAGTTTTGACAAGGGTCCTACGTGGGGGTAGGGGCTGTTGCGTTGGGCTATTAGGGCTCATAGAAGGCAGTGATGAGGTGGTGGCCATTAAAGGAGAGGAGGAAGGTGGAGGAAGAAGAAGTGAAAGAAAATGAAAATAAAACAAATGAAATGATAACTTATATTAGGCTATTACTTAAGTGGGTGGAAAATAAGGAGGAGGTGACAAGTGGAGGGGAGAGGTGGTGAGGTGTCAAATGAAGAGGAAGTTTAGTAAGTTATGTAAAGTTGATTTGATTTGTTTAATCTGAAATTTAATTAAACGACCATTACACATTTTCAACTCGTATGATCAACCGTGAGTCCGATTGATACAAAAATTGAAATTCTACTATATTTCATAGATATGAATCTAATGAAACTAGTCTCATCGAATTCTAAGATTGTTCCCAAATGGCTTATTTCTGGGCTATTATTAAATTTCAATTGATATTTTGACACACATTTGTACCGCACGTGCTCACATACTTACGTCGATTGATATGAAATTTGAAGCATTACCATATTTTTCGTGTTCCAGATCCAATGAAATCGGTTTCGATAAAATCGGAGTTCGTTTACAAAATGGTTATTTTTAGGCTATTAAAATAATATTAAATTGTTGAATTTTAATATATTTACTTTTAATTCAATTTGAAAAGTTCATTAACCTTATTTTAACTTTAGTAAAATATAGTCCAAAATTAGAATTCATTTTCAATAGTTTTCGGGTCCAGATTCAACATTCGACCATTTAAAATCCACTAAAAATCTATTTAAAACCCACATTTTAAATTGACCAAAAATACGGGTCATTACACTATGTATAGAGTGATGAATGCATTGCGTTGTTGAGCTAAAATGATTTTTGTGTGAAAACTGTGTCGCTCAATGCTTGAATATTGCCTAACTATACATTATCCATTTCTTACTTCATCAATCTTGGATCATATGATTATTACTATGTAACCACAAGTGAAAATTTATCATTTTAATGTATGCAAGTAGTTTTGTTTGATTGGGCAAATTTGATTCATAGCCTACCACATCAGTGCTTAGGTCATTGATACCTAAAAGACCCTGGTAAGAAACTAAGGATATGTAGTGAAATTTTTGTTAATTTGAGCGGAAGCGTATTTGATCAGGATCCAATATTGTCTATTTAGTACCAATTAATCTCAACACAAAAGAACAGGAATCAATTATGCAGCCTCACAGAAACAATAGAAGAAATAAGAGAAATAGAAGATTTAACGTGGTGCGGATATGAATATCCTACGTCCACAGAGACCCAACAACTTCTTTTATTCTTTCTTCACAAGAGGGAGTACAACAAGAGAAGAATACAAAAAACACTCAATATATATTTCTCACCCTATAATTTATACAGAAATAGGGTTCTTATTGAGGATATGAAGAAGAGAGCACTATTGGCTTGTTCACAAAAAGGACGAGCAAGTGCCTCCCTATTTATAAGGCTAAGGATGAACCCTTTCCTGAAGATAAGCATGAAAAGTTTCCGGATTTCCTTGATTTGATGTCAATGCAAATATTGCATATTTATGGTTGTTTCCCCATATATGTAATCAAATATTATAACTTCTCATTCCATTCAAATTTGTTGCCACATTTACTAAGATTTGATTGATTAATCAAATCAAATATCTCTCCCATGTCTTTCCAATTTATAGCCCATGATTAATTGATTACAAGAATGAATTAAAAACTTCTTCATAGTTGGCATAGATTTAAATCATCCAAATTTAACACTCCACCTAGATTTAAATATATTCTTCAATCAACAGAATTATTCATTGGGTTAGCACCCCATGGCGCTCAAGTAGCAAGAAGTAAACTGACCAAGTTTGAGCAATGCTCAAACTTGTCTTTTGGAAGTGACTTTGTCATCATATCTGAAAGACTATCCAAAGTATTCACCTTCACCAATTTGATCTTATTTCATTATTCTTTAAGCATAAGAAAGAAACCTCTAAAATCAATGTGCTTCGTCCATGAGCTATAAGCTTGATTTTCTACAAGATGAATCGCACTATGACTGTCTAAAAACAGCTCTACTGTGCGCTGCGCCATTTTAATATCATCCAACAACTGAAGTAAGTATAATACTTCTTTTGTTGCTTCCATAATCGATGTCAGCTCTGCTTTGGTAGTCGACAAAGTTACAATAGATTGCAACTTTTATCTCCATGAAAACAAGTTTATGCCAAGTGTAAAAACATAGCCCGACACTGACTTCTTAGCATCTCTATCTTCATCATAATCAGAATCACAATATCCTCTAAAAAAGATGTAACCATCTACTCCACCATATGACAAGCCCACCGAAGAAGTGCCTCGAAAATATCTAAGAATCCACTTCACTTCTTGTAAATGTTCTTTGCTTGGGTTGGACATATATCAATTCACAACACCCACTACATGGGCCAAATCTAATCCTGTGCACACCATCGCATACATAAGACTACCAACGACACTAGAATAATGTATATTTGCCATATACCTCTTATCTTCTTCCGATGTAGGAAATTGGTCTTTCGACAACTTAAAATGAGAGCCTAATGGAGTGCCAACCGGTTGAGCTTTCTCCATTCCTAATCGAGCGACGCTTTCTCGAAGTATTGTGCCTGAGTGAGCCTTAAATCTCTCTGCTTCCTATCCCTGCTTATCTCCAAACCCAATATTCTTTGTGCATTTCCCAAATTATTCATGTCAAACTCTCTACCGAGCTCCGCTTTCAACTCGTTAATTCTGACCATACTTCGGGGTGCAATCAACATATCATCAACATATAACAACAAATAAATCATATCATCATCGCATCTTCTAAAGTAAATGCACTGGTCCTTGAAACTTCTAAGTATCCCTGTGAAAGCATGAACTTATCAAACTTCTTGTACCATAGCCTAGGAGATTGATTCAATCCATATAGAGATTTGTTGAGTTTGCAAACATAATCTGATCTACTACTATCAATGAACCCTTTATGCTGCTTTAAATAAATTTCCTCATCCATATCACCATGCAAGAATGCAGTTTTGACATCTAGTTTCTCTAATTCCATATCATAATGAGAAACTATGCCAAGAAAGTACTAATAGAAGTATGCCTAACAACTGGAGCAAAGATGTCAGGATACTCTACTCCCGTCTTCTGAAAATACCCTTTTGCTACTAGTCATGATTTATATCTGAGATTTCCATTACTGCAATCTTTCACTCTATGGATCCACTTACATTTAATAGGTCTTTTGTTGATAGGAAATGGCACCAAATCCCAAATGTGATTTTTCTATAAAGATTCGATCTCCTCTTCCATAGCAACTAACCAACTGGAATTGTCAACTGATGCAATAGCTTCTCTATAATCTCTAGGCTCGCCATGGACAACGTTTAATGCATATGTTGCCATATCATCAAAGTCAATGTCTTTGATGCTCAAACCAACAAACTCATCAAGCCATCTAGGCTTTGTTCTTTCTCTAATAGGCCTAGTCTCTTTATAAGCTCCCGCTTGAGTCTGGTCTTCTATGCCAACATCTGTACCATCCTCATCAACCACGGTGTAATCGGAAACACCATTTGAATGTCTATGAAAAGAAGATGACATGCTTTATGTCTGGTATTCTTCACAGGTCCTCTCATTTTCATCCGATGAGGAAGACTCCACGCGCAGCATATCCTTCTCATCAAAAGTTACATGCCTGCTTATAATAAGTTTCTTGGTAATTGGACGCCACAACCTATATCCTTTCACTCCTCTTCTATAACCTAGAAAGATACACTTACGAGCTCTAGGTTCCAGCTTCCCTCGACTCTCATGCACATAAGCTGGACAACCAAACACCTTGAGGAATGAATAGCTAACAAGCTCTCCTTTCCATACTTCTTCAGGGATCTTCATGTCTATGGAAGTAGAAGGTGTGCGGTTGATGAGGAATACTGCCATAGATAAAGCTTCAGCCCAAAATCCCTTCTTCAACTTAGCAGTCAATCTGAGGCATCTAGTTCTCTCCAATAATTTCCGGTTCATCCTTTCTGCAACCCCATTGGACTGGGGGTCGCCTAGTGTGGTGTAATGCCACCTAATGCCTTCATACTCACAATAACCGATGAATTCCTATGATACGAACTCATCGCCATTATCTGAACGGAAAACTTCAACTTCTTCCCTGACTGCTTCTCCACCTTGGATTTCCATTTACGAAATATAGCAATGGTTTCACTTTTAGACTTTATAAATTATACCCAAACTTTATGAGAGAAATCATCTATAAATGAAACAAAATACCTGGCTCCCCCCAAGGATGGGCAAGGGGAAGGTCCCTAAACGTTTGTGTGAACATAATCCAAAACATCTTTTGCCTTATGCTCACCAACACCAAAAGAAATCTTCGGCTGCTTACCAAGAACACACTATTCACAAAAACCAAGCTTTGAATGCTAAACTACATCAGCCAAAACCTGCTTTCTTAGATCATCCAAGTTGCGCTCGCCAATGTGGCCCATCCACAAGTGCCATAATCTTGAAGAATTTGAATCAACTGAAGTAGCTAAAGCTGATTCGCCAAATACAATAGTGCCCTTTAGTAAATAGAGATTTCCTGCCCTTACTCCTTGCATAAAAATCATGGAGCCCTTAGATATTTTCATCTTCTCTTCTTCAACTACAATCTTTAGTCCAAGTCTACTCAGCGTCCCAATAGAAATCAAGTTGCCCCTTAAATTAGGTACGTGCCTAACATCAGTAATGGTTCGAATAAAATTGTTAAACATCTTGATTTTTACACTGCCAACACCAACCATACGGCAATAGGCATCATTTCCCATCAGAACTTCTCCTCCATCAATCTCACGGTAAGTGGAAAAAGAGTTCCTATCAGATGTTAGATGATAGGATGCGCCAAAATCAATCAACCATAAGGTGCTCTTCCCAGAAGAGCCAGAAGCTGTAAACACGTCAGTGTCACTCTCTGTATCTGATTTCTCCGCTACAGAGGTTGAAGCTTGGTTTGGGTCTTTTTTTCTTCCTTCAAGCTTGAGACATTGTGCAATAAAGTGCCCGGGCTTCTTACAATAATGTCAAGTCAATTTCTTAGGCCCCCTAGACTAAGACCTTGAAAAATTCCGTCCTCCATCTTTCTTTGACTTGCTTTGACTTCTACCTCTCTAAACAGATAAGCCTTTGGTATCACTATCAATGCTAGTGCTTACCAATCTATCTCATAGTACTTCATTATGAAGACCAGCCTTCACATCAGAAAAGGATAATTTTACTACGCCCATAAATCATGGAATTAACAAAAGCAGTATACTCCTTAGGCAAGGAACATAGAAGGATCACAACCTGAGCCTCATCAGTAATATCAACATCTATTGCCTTCATGCTCATAACTAAGGTGTTCAAAGCATCTACATTCTCCATAATATTGGCTCCAGGCTTCATCTTGAACAAATAAAGTTGTTGTTGTAGAATAATCCAATTTGTGAGAGACTTGTCTTGATATGCATCTGATAATGCATCCCATAGTTCCTTCATCGTCTTCTTCTAAGAAATTACTTTAAGAACTTCATCTGGAAGAATCAACCGAATTGTTGTGAGAGCTTCATCTTCCATCTCTTCCAAATCAGCTGCATTCGTATCTTTCAATTTCTCAGGCGCAAAAACAACTCTATAAGTCTTCTCCTTCTTCAATACAGCCTCCATCTTCATCTTCCAAGTACCAAAATCTCCCTTTCCGTCAAAACGAGTTAATCTACTAATAGAATTACTAGAAGTAGACATTGATATCTAAATAGGAACCATAACACTAGCTCTAAAATGAAGTTGTAGTGATTTCTTTTATTAATTTGAGCGGAAGGGTATTTGAGTTGGATCTAGTATTGTCTATTTAGATGTCAATGAATCTCAACACAAAAGAATAGGAATCAATTATGCAGCCTCACAGAAACAATAGCAGAAATAAGAGACACAGAAGATTTAACGTGGTTCGGATATGAATATCCTACGTCCACGGAGAACCAACAACTTCTTTTATTCTTTCTTCACACGAAGGAGTAAAATAAGAGAAGAGTACAAAAACCGCTCAATATATATACTTCTAACCCTATAATTTATACAGAAATAGGGATCTTATTGAGGATATGAAGAAGAAAGCACTATTGGCTTGTTCACAAAAAGGATGAGCAAATGCCTCCCCATTTATAAGGGTAAGGATGAAAAATTGCCTGAAGATAGGCATGAAAAGTTTTTGGATTTCCTTGATTTGATGTCAATGCAAATCTTGCATATTTATGATTATTTCCCCGTATACATATATTTGATTGATTGCTCCAATCAAATAATATAACTTCTCATTCTGTGACGTCCCCAAACCCCGTACCGACGGCGGAAGGGTAATCTTTGGAATATAACACATAAATAGATAACGGTAGAACAGAAATAAATAAATACACCAGATAATGTACAAATAATACACTGGATAAACATAATCATCAGAGTTACACAGTATACAGGATCATACTTAGTACTAATACATTTCAGCTATACATAAATGTCTACAGCGGAAAACAACATAATATGTACAATATGAGCAGAACAACATAAAAAGAGATAAATGATAGAATCCATCTTCAGCTCCAGCTGTCCAGAAAGAGCCAGCTAAAACCTGAATACAAGGCTGCCCGTGTAGAAAAAAGGGCACCCGAGTTTGCAAGTGAAACAAAATACGAGTCAATCATGGGACTGGTATGGGAAATCTACTTAACACATTTTATAATATGGCTAATCACAGGACCACGCCACTCTCGCGGAACGAGTTTACTCCAACGGATTGCCAGTGCTTTAAAACAAGTAATTCTTTTAAACATCGCAATGCTTTTTATAAAAATGAAGCCATTATAAGACCCAGTTCCCATCACACAATGCAACGCAAACCGGAGGATAGAATTTTTACCTTATAATGGCCAAAATATGCTTGATATGAATAAAACAAAAGCATTTGATATTATTACTAGTGTTTATATGTTTCAAAAACAATTTCAAATCATAAGTATCAATCATAGACGGCATTAATGCCCCATACCATTATGTCGTTGTATATAGGTATACAATCAAAACCGCACGGTGTCGTATTTGTAAATTGGATTTCCGTCATGAACCAAGGCAAAAGATAGTCCTTACCGACTTCGAGACAATCTAGCCCATGTCTCAAGATCAGAGCTTGAGTGACCCTTGGAGCGACAGGGCCGGTCCACTGATGTGGATTAAAATTCCTGAACACTACGTTTCCCCGCCCTTTGGGGCGTAAATGAGCCAACGAATGACTCCATCGGCTTCACATAGTCACCGATATAACCGAGGCGCCTCGCGACAGCAACAACCACATATGTGAAAATAATATAAATTTCAGCCAGTTTAAGCCCTGACACCACCTCTAGCTAGAATGAAACGCATGCCCTCCCTGAGGTCCTCTCCTGTTTCTGGTTCATACCAGGGTGTGAGGCTCGCGAATTAATGTTATACACAAAGCTACGCCACACAGGCTGTGCTTTGATCATCAACCACAAGACTTTGCTTTTCAACACAAGCCTTGATCTCTGCATCTTAGCATGCCACACAGGCAATTCACACCATGTAACTGATGGTTATCAATCACACAGAATGAATTCCAATGTCAGACGCACAGTCCATTTACAAGTCCGCTCTGGGTCGGAACGAAACCGGAGGCACTATATAACAAACAATTATCTCTTCCATATCTTTCCAATTTATTTCCTATAATTAACTGATTATAAGAATCAATTAAAATTTTCTCTATAATTGGCATAGATTTAAATCGTCCAATTTTAACGGGAAGTTTCGATATGTGATCAAGCCCTGAAGCAATGAACCCTAGCCTATTTATTCTTTCTTAATTCTTTCTCCGATTCAATGGAAATTGAACATATTGAAGAAGAAACTTGATGCATTCCAAATATTGTTTATGTTTTGAGAATAGGAAAGAGTTGTTTTGGGGATAAGAACTTCATTTAAAAATATTATATTTCATTTTAGAAAATTATGAGATTTTTTTGATAAAATTGCTTTTTGTTTTTCTATGATTTTTCATGGTTTTAAAATATAAAGGAGAAATTAGAAATTGCTTAAGAGCCACAGGTACCTAATTCTCGGTTTTAAATGAAAATAAAAATTTACTATTTAACCACAGTAATATTACAAGAGCTTTAGAAATAAATATAGTTTTTAAACTGTAAAACAGTGTGAAGGACAAAAGTTATCAACTTTTAAACTTTAATGACATGCTCTTTATTGTTTGGTGAGAAGGGCAAACTTTTATATAAAATATACCATAAGGACAAGAATTTTCTGAGAAGTACAATATGTGTGCTATCAGTTTTGCATAATCTTTTCGGATAAGTACATTATATAGTTTTATTTTATTTTGCTATTCTTATGGCTAAATTTTGAAGAGACTATCCTTAAGGTTAAAAAATTAGGAACTTTGTTGTTTAAAATTAAATTCCCTTCCTACTACCCTCTCTTTCAAAATAAATATAATTTAGTTTATAATAAATAGAAATGTTACATGCAATAATAAAATGATCCAATAATGTGAATCAGGAGGTTTCTTGCCAATTAAGGAGCAAAGTTCCTTCTAAGTAGCATGTCATCAAAGTTTCATTATATTATGACCTATGATATTTTATTCCTTCAAATGCAACATAAAGTTTTCAGATATAATCCTTTACCAATAGGATACACTGTGTTATCACTTGTATAATGTTATTAATTGGTACTATTTGTATTTAACCTTCATTTTTTATTCATAGGTTTTCATCTTAACATGATAAGGGGCTTTAATATATAGTTCTTCATAAAGAAGTTAGTTGTCGCAAATTCATAACAAACCCTCTGTTGTTTCGAAATTGAGGCCGAAACCCTGAGCCCTAAAAAATATTCTGCTGCTATAACCCATGATTTGTAGCTTCAAACCGATTCAACTTGGGATTAAAATTTAAATCTTAGGTATATATTACTTCAACCTGCATCCCAAATCGATTCAATTTCGTTTCCTAAATGTGGCTCTGGTATGTATCATATTGACCCATAAGAAACTTGCAATATGAGAATAATATAAATAAACATAACAAGTCAAACATTTATGTAACAAATGCATGTCACTTGTGCACATTTCGTGTCTTATATCATGCGTCACAAAGGTGTGACATACGTGCGCAATATAAATATTGCATAATATGATTTACTACAAGCAACCCTAAACATTTCATAGCATTTCAAATCTGTTGAATTTCACATTTACAGTATATTAGTCAAATGTAAGATAAACAAACCGCTCATGCCACTGAACGGAGACGGCAAACAAATGGATACGAATGCGCAAAAAGAAAATGCATAACTCCGACTACAAGCACAACTACATGCTCTCTAACACCATGGCACAAATAAATCAACAAATCAATACCCTAAAAATTTTTAAAAGAAGAGGGTAGAAGGGTTTCGGTTAAAGAACATGGATTTAAATTTTTGACCAAAAATAGAACAAAAATTTGATCATTTAAAATTTGTTTTTTGGACAGTTAACATTACAATTTGAAAAGTGGATATTTGTTTCAAGGATACGTTTTAGAAAAAAATAGATCTAACGACAGGTATTTTGCCTATGTAAATCAAGGACTACTTTCATGTTTTAATTGGAAAAAGTCCAAATATTTTAAGCTAATGACATGTGTTGGCATTTCACAAATAATAAAAATTAATATAAAAATATTTTTCTATGATTATAAGATTAAAAAATCAATTATGATTTTTTTGTAAATGGAAGAAAAAGCAATATAAGAAAATTCTGGACGGAAAGCTAAATGCATATAGCTTCGTTATTTACGGTATAGCCTTTTTATGGTGTAATTGAGATTACTTTAAAATGGCTTAATTTTGTATTGGGGTGGTACAATATAAAGCTATATTTTTAAGTTATAAAGCAATATTCATTTAGCTTTCTGAACGGATTATTTTTATATGTTTATAATAACATAAATTGATTAAAATAATTTTAAAATCATATTTTTTTCTTTCAATTTTGAGGGTTGTTTTTTATTTTATAAATTAATTCATTAATGACTAGAGTTAAAGTAAATTTTATGTTGCATAATGGAATTTGACTTTTGTCCTTAATTTAATTATTAAACTTAGTTGTCCTTTGATCTTATTTTTGATTGAAACGTGTCCGTAAAACTAAATACCTTATTTGAAAATCTCATTAACATAAAATTTATTGAAAATTATTATCTCTTTAAATTAAAAATAAGAAAAACTGATTTTCGATAAAATTTGAAAAGATACGACCCAAAATAGCAACAAACACATTTTCGGGTTAGAAACCTGGGCACTAAAGTATGCCTGAAAAATACACGGTTCCGACACAAAAAGTTTTGAACTCTCAAAAAGTGGTCAAAATAAACATTATAGCTATTACAATTTCAGTGAATCTGGAAAATGGTACATTTGGGTTTTCTAACAGGAAGTTATGGCCATGGGAAAACAAGGCAAAATCTGGAAAAAAAATAAAAACTTGAATTATGTGTAACAGGGTTTGTAGATTTTAGGTTCGGGTAGTGGCTGTGTGGTGCAACCAATGAGTGCGGCAATGTGTCATATGGTTCGAAGCGTTGGTTAGGTTGTGTCTGACTTGGTAATAGAGTTTGGGTTTTAGAAAGGTGGAAAACAAGAGGTTTCCAAGTGAAAAGGGATAAGTTTCAGAATTTCTAGGTTTTATAGATTACTAGGTTTCGGAGAATTAGGTACTGAGAGAGAGAGAGGATTAAAGACTTACAAATTTGTTTTGATTTGTGAATCTAGATAGAGGAAGAGGCTATAGAAATTTTCTAGAATAATTTACGAAGAAGAGGATTTGCAAAGAAAGAAGAAGAGAGATAGTGATAAAAATTAAGAAATAAGAAATAAATAATATATTTGATTTTTTGTTTAGGATTTGAAATTTGTTGAGTGAAGAGAGAATAGAGTTGACTGAAAGTATATTTTTCAGAGAAATGAATTGGAGAATAAGAGAGGACAAGAAGAAGGAGAAAATATGTATTATAACTTACTGAGTCTCTACAAATTTAAACATGGAATAATAATGATGTGTGAGGTGGTATAGCTTTCCCAAGAAGCTAAAGGAAGAATTAGGTAATTATTTTACAAAAAGAGTAAAAGTAAAAACCACACAAACACAGTCCGTTTTACGCATTTTTCACTTTGGAGTAACGAAAGTGGATTTTGACGAATCAAAAAGTGTTAGGCAACTTAGTATTCAAAGTAGAATCATAAAAAAAAAATCAAATTTAAGAACATTTAAATTTTCAGTTCAAATTCAAATTTTGACTAAGTTGGACCAAAATTAACTTTTTTAGAAAAAAATTCATTTCAAAAAATTTGGCAGACATATTAATTAGTATTACAAGTTTGTCGTTTAAATTTTAGGAATAAACTTAAATTCAAATAATAATATAAAGGACAAATTGACACCATTAATCCGAAGTTTCACGTGCTTACATATTAATCCAAAGTTAAAATTACATCAGTTTTACATTTTAATGGCAGAAAAAGCAAATCCATTATCTTCCACATTTACATTTACACAACCTCAATCAAATGTTCCTTACCAAATCTAAATCCTAATATTAGATCTGAATCTAGATCTAATCTTCCAGATCCAAATGAGGCTCTACATCAGAAATCGAATCCAGATCTGTCGTCTAGCTCAAAAAACAGGAAGCTCGAATTCATCAAACCATCCTTGGAATATGTATTTGTCCCTGAAAAAGTATATAATCAATCAGAGATTTCATGGAAAAACACGATTGCTTTGATTCCTATTTTCTTTAGATTATCAACAATCAAGCTAAAGGAATACATTAATAAGGTATGGAAACCATTGGGAAATTTCAACATACATGTTTCTCCTAGCTATGATTTTGTTGTACAGTTTGAAAATATAGATGATTTTCATCGCATAACAGATAGCACAACTTATTCATATTTTGGGAGATTGTTATATGTTGAACCATGGCATCCTGGTTTCATTTTTAAAGGGAAACAAAGTGATTTGGTCCAGATCTGGATTAGATTAATTGATTTATCCTTAGAACTATGGACAAAAGAAGCAATTTAGATCCTAGCAAGCTTTATTTCTAAACCACTGCTGATTGATGAAAATACATCAGAGAAAAAGTTTACTAAGTATGCAAGAGTTCTTATAGAAATTGACACTCTAACAGTTTTATTAAATGAAATCCCTACTTTGCTTCATAATGGAGAGAAATTCAATATAACTGTTGAGTATGAATTTGTACCGTTAAAGTGTCTTCAATGCAATCTTTTTTGCCATGATGATGATTATCATGAAGTTACTAAAGATCCAAGATGGACTCCTCCTGATTTACATGAAGAAAATCAAGATAACATTGAGTATCAAGTTGAATCTGAAAATGCAGAAAATTTAGATCTAGGAAAAAATCTTTCAAATGATCAAACTCACTCAAAAGAAGCAAATGAAGCTGACATTTCTTTAAACAATTCAGATCCATAAAATTCAAGAGCTCGTGATGACTTATCATTTTTAAATTCCAAGCTTCCTGAGAAGGTAATTCCTGATGATTTAAATAACATAGCAGATGTTATTACAGAAAATGATAAAGTTAAAAATTTAGACAAAGGCAAACAGGTGGATGTGTCTTCTTTTGTAAATCAGAATACAATCTATCTTCAGGCTGCAAAATCAAAAATTCCTACTCCTGCTAAAAGATCTACGAGGCGTACTTCATCAATAAAATGACCTTATTAGCTTGGAATGTAAGGGGAATGAACACTTCTTTTAGAATGAAAGAAGTGCTCAAACTCCTTATATCTACTAAATCAACTCTTGTTGGTTTAGTAGAAACAAAGTTAAATCCAACTAATTTAGGTTTATTTTCTTCTCTACTACCAAATGACTGGAAATTTCTCACTAATAATTCCTCTATTTCCACTGGAAGAATTTTATTGATATGGAATTCTAATATATGGGATCTGGATGTGTTGTTTTCATCTCCTCAACATTTGACAGTTAATGCAAGAAATAAGGGAGGATTTATTATGACATTCTCTGTGATATATGGTAGTAACACTTTTGGTGATAGGATAAATTTATGGAATCAATTGATAAATGAATCAAGTGCTATTTTAAATTCATGGATTCTTATGGGAGACTTCAACAATGCTTTATCACCATATGACAAAAAAGGTGGGCTTCCTATTCCTTATTCTCAAATTAGAGAATTTCAAAGGTTTTTAATTCAGACAAGTTTATCTGAAATAAAATCATTGGGTTTTCAATTTACCTAGCGAAGAAGAGGAATAGCAACTCATATTGATAAAATATTGGTGAATAATATTTGTATGCATCAATTTTTAAACATGAAGGCACTTTCATTTCCCCAAAAATCAAGTGATCATAATCCCATTTTGCTAGACATAATTCCTACTCTAGAAATCAAAGGGTATCCTTTTAGATATAAAAATGATTGGCTACTTCAAGATGGATACCATGATGCAATTCAAAAGGGTCTGAATGGTTCAGTTTGGGGCTTTAATAGTTATCAATTTTTGCAAAAACTAAGCAATTACAAAAAAGAGCTCAAAAACTAGAATAAATTGAGAACAAGAAATGCAACAAACCTTGAACAGGAAGAACAGTTAGTTGCCAATCTAGAAGAAGCAGTTGACCTTGATCCTGAAGATGTTCAAGTTTTTGATGACTATCTGCAAGCAAAAAGAAGCCTTCAGAGTTTGCAATTTTCATACTTTAGTGGGTTAAAGCAACAATTTAAAATTTCTTGGCTTCAACAAGGTGATACTAATTCTAAATTTTTTAACTTTAGAATGTCTAATAGGAGATACTTCAATCATATCAGAGCTCTTACTGATTCTAGTGGTAAACTGTTGTTCAAATCAGAAGAGATAGAATTAGAGGCTATCAAATATTTTCATTCTATGTTTAATGGTTCTTGTGTCACAGAATTCCCTACTTTTCAACCAATATCAACAATTAATGAGCAAGGTCATAGATTTCTTCTCAGAAGAATTGAAGTGTCAGAAGTTAGAGAGGCAGTTTTTTCTATTCATGATGATTCAAGCCCAGGACCTGATGGAATGAGTGCAAAAAAATTTAAATCTCATTGGGAGGTGATAAAAGATGATTTATATGCAGCAATTTCAGATATATTTCAATCTGGCAAAATTCCAAAAGCTTTGAATCATACTTTTATTGCTTTAATCCCAAAGAATGATAGACCTTTAGAAATTGCTCATTACAGACCCATTTCATGCTGTAATATCTATTACAAAAAAAATTCTAAAATTTTATGTAATAGATTAAAGCCTTTCCTTCCATCTTTGATATCATCAAATCAAAGTGCTTCCCCTCTTCTTTTTGATTTGGCGGCAGATGTCTTTTCAAAAATTCTGAAGCTGGGGTGTGCAAATGGGATTCTTAGCGGCTTTGGTAGTGATCATGTGGTTGGGGGCATCAATTCTCTGCAATACGCTGATGACACTATCATTTTTAGCAAAGCAGACTGTAAATACCTTGCTGCACTTAAATTTATTCTCTATGCTTTTGAAAGCTTATCTGGCTTAAAAATTAACATTCATAAGAGCAGTGTTTACACGTTGGGTTGTAGTGATGATTTGCGCAGGTCATGTGCTGAAATGTTTAATTGCAAGGCTGATGTTTTTCCTTTGAACTATCTAGGTATGTGCATCCGCCCCAAGAAATTAATGAAGAAAGACTGGCAGCACTTGATAGAGAAGGTGGACACTAGACTGGCGAGGTGGAAAGGCAACTCGTTATCAAGAGCTGGTCGTCTCGTGCTTGTCAATTCTGCTCTGTCGTCAATTCCGTTGTACTGGATGTCCTTCTACCAACTTCCTGGTTGGGTGCTGGAGAAGATTGATGCAATTCGTCGTAATTTTTTCTGGACTGGTACTAAAGAGACGAGGAAACTTAGTTGTTTGATTTCTTGGGATCAAGTTTGCAAGTCTAAAGAGCAAGGGGGACTCGATGTCATTAACTTGAAGACAATGAATCGTGCTTTACTTTGTAAGTGGCTGTGGTTAATGATCTCTGACAAGCACGCTTTATGGAAAGAATGGATTATCAGTACATGTTATAATGGCAATTTTAGCTGGAATACTGATTTCTCATTGTGCTCCGTGTTTTGGCGCAATGTTATGGCTCATGCACAATGGATGAAGCTGGGTATTAAGATCGTGGTGAAGAATGGACGCAACACATCATTTTGGCTGGAAAGCTGGCTAACTAATGTCCTTTCTGTTTGAAATTTCCTGAGCTTTTTTGTATTGCACGCAACAAAAATTTCAATGTTAGAGAGATGTACGATAATGAAGCAACGGGCTGCAAATGGAGATTGTCTTTTTCGAGGCTGGTGGCTGGTAATGCATTGACTCAGTTATGCAGCTTGTTTGTTTTGCTTGAAGGGGTGACGTTAACTAATGAGAGGGATGAGTTTATTTGGATGTTGGAAGGAGAAAGAAAGCTGTTTAGCGTTCGAAGCATTTATAAGTTGTTCAACTTTGCTGGGATTAGGAGGCTGGGGTTCGAACTGATGTGGCAATTCAAAGTCCCTGACAAAGTTAAAATTCACATGTGGATTGTGATACATGGTAGATTGAACACGGTTAGCAGAATTCGTCAGAGAGGCGTGTACGTTATGGGTGGCTGTGTATTTTGTGGTTACGATGACGAGGACTATCATCATCTCTTTTTGGCTTGCGACTTTGCTTTTTACATTTGGACGAAATGTTTGGTTGCGCTTAGCCTTGATTTGCACTGGAGCGACTTCATTGCTGACCAATTTGATTTTTGGCACAACATTTACCCGACCTTGCATGCTTCTCATGATAGTTTTCTTTTTGCTTTGTTGAACTTTGCTTACATTTGGTTGCTTTGGCATGAAGGCAATTCCAGAAAATTTAACAATAAACTGAAAGCCCCTAACAGTATCATTTACTCTATTCTCAATTTTGTCTATGACTGGGCAGGCATGGAGTGCAAGGGGAAGATTGAAAGCATTGCTGACCGTGTGCGCAAGCGGATGCGGTGCATTACTGGTCCACGCACTTGATGGGGATTTTCACTGGCTTTGTATTTTGCTGTCATGTATTTTGCTGTATAATGTAAATTATGATGCTTAGTTTCTTTTTGTCAGGCTGTATTGTCGCTGGGTTGTAGCGATGGCCTGTTTTTTGGCTGTATATATGTTGTACATACACGTACTGCTACTGTATGCTACTTTTTGGATGTTTATATATTAGGCGTGAATCATGCTGATTCACTACCTTTTCCTTCAAAAAGTGCTTTTATATAGGAGAGGTATATTGGGGATAATATTCTTTTGGCCCATGAATTATTAAGAGATTTCAGAAAAGTAGGAATGGCCAAAATGTGTGTAAAAGTTGATTTACAAAAAGCCTATGAAAAAGTTAACAGGAAACTAGTCTGTTACTTAATGTCAAAAATGAACTTTCCAACTCATTTTATAAACTTAATTTTTGAGTGTATGGATACTGCTACTTTTTCTGTAATCACTCATGGTGTTCCTAAAGGCTTCATTTCATCTACAAGGGGTTTGAGGCAGGGTGATCCATTGTCTCCATATCTGTTTGCTATTGCAATGCAATTTTTTATCTTTATGATGGATAAAGCAACATATTCAAAAGGATTTCAACCAAGTAGTCAAGTGCAGCCTATAATTTCTCATCTACTATAGGCAGATGACTTAATGATTTTTGGGAAAGCTTCAATTCAAAATGCAAATACACTCAAAGACATCTTTCAGAAATTAAGTCAGCATGCATATTTAAATGTGAATGCATCAAAGACTAAGATATTCTTTAGCAAGTCAGTGATTAATGCAACTGAAATCTTGAATATTCTAAGGTATGAACAAGGTACACTCCCAATTAAATATCTTGGAGTTCCTTTGTCCTCAAACTACTTGCATTATTCAGAATGTAATTCTCTGATTCATAGAGTGCAAAGTAAGATTCAAGGATGGGAATCAAAGCTTTTAAGTTTTGCAGGTCGAGCAGAACTTATAAATTCAGTTATAACCCCTATTGTGCTATATTGGCTATTTATCTATCAGATTCTAGAATATACTTTGAGCAAATTACAGACTTTATGTGCTGATTTTTTCTGGGGAGGGACATCTCATAAAGTAGCATGGTCATCATTATGTAAACCTAAAGGAGAAGGGGGAATTAGTTTAAAGAATTTCAGTGACTCAAAGAAAGTAGCCTGTATAAAATTGATGTGGAATTTTCTATCTAATAATTCCTTATGGAGTAAATGGGTTCACAACAGGTATTGTAAGAAGGATTTTTTCTGTACTATGGCCTTGGATGTCAATGCATCAAGTACTTGGAAATCTATACTGAGACTTAGATCCAAATCTAAACAATATTTCAACAAAATAATATCTAGAGGTAAAAATACTTATCTTTGGATGGAGCCTTGGATTAATTGTAAATGCATGGTTGATCTACTTGGTTTTGATAGGCTGCATATCATTGGTCAATCAAATGAAAAGGTTTCTGAAATTATTAGAAATGAAGATTTTTATCCAGAAATTCATCCTGCAACTAGAGAATTATTAGATGAAATTAGTACACTTCATACTCATCCTAATCTAAATCATGACATATATGAATGGTGTGAAGGGGGAGCTTTTTCATTCCATAAAGTTTGGGACTTTATTCGTGTTCATGAAATATCAGATCCAATATATTTAGTAATTTGGCATAAAAAGAATAGCAGAAGAATGTCTTTTATATCATACCTTGCGATTTTGGGGAGGCTGAACACAAAAGATAGAGTCTTGCGTTTTAATTCTGAAGTTAATCCTCTATGTCCACTTTGCGAGAATCATCCAGAATCCACAGAGCATCTTTTCTTTCAGTGTGATTTTGCAGCCTTTATCTGGTTATCCCTGAAGAAAAAATTGGAACTTCCATTAACTATTAGCTCAGATTTGAAAGAAGAAGCAAGATTATTGCATTCGAAATTCATAACAAAAGATCAATTGAGGGACTTAGCGTTTGGATCTCTGGTAACAACAATTTATTATATATGGCGAGAAAGAAATCTGAGAGTATTTCAGGGACGGAAGAATCATTCATCTTCTACTCTTTACAGAATTGAGCGGGAAATAGTTTTGTTGGTTCAAAATAATGGATCTAGATCTATACGTTCTTCGAGGAATGAATGTTTTCTTCAGAAGTGGGGGATTGAGTTAAGAGATACAGGTTGATGTGTGCTTCTTTTTGAAGTAGAGGATGGGCCAGTTTAATGGGCCGAGAAGTTTGAACTCTACTTTTAGTTCATATTTTGAAGTTTTTGATGTATTTTCCTTTGTTAATGACTTTGGTCATTTCTATGTTGTATACCAATTTTGTGAGTACTCTTTTTCCCTATAAGGTACCCATTAGGGGGGTTATGGGGTTTTAACGAGGCTCATAAAGGCGGTTTTATTGGTTTAAGAAATAAAGTGAACCAATTTTCAAAAAAAAAATTATTAATCCAAAGTTCGGGTTATTTTTAATTAGTCTTAAGTATTGGGGATCACTTCCCATATTGATGTCGTTTACCTGAATACCTGTTTAGCCAGTTAACTTTCCCAAATCAAACATCCACGTTGCTTTGGCTCTGACTCTAGTGCTTCGTCTATATAAACTCCTCATATCCTGATCAACCAAACCAAGAATCACAAATCATCATCTTTTATTGCAATTTACAAAAAAATACACCAATCATAAATTTCTTACTGAAATCACAAACCCAAAATGGGCATCTGTGCATCATACGATACCATGATAGTTGGACCCACACCGACGACGAAAGTGATTACATTCAATGGCGACATCCGTTTTTATGACTGTTAGATCAAGGTTTCCACATTCCTCGATAACAAATCTGATTACTTCGTCTACGACGTGGACGAAATGGAGTTCGACGAACATCTAAAGGAAGTGAGATTGAACGATAATATTAAACGGAGGTAGATTTATTTCGTTCTGCCCAGATCAATTCTAAGGTGTCGGATGCACGCGGAGGACTTAACTGCGCTCATGGACAAGGCGAGCAAGGCGTTGGCGAACAAGGAGTGTTTGGCGATGGCCATTTTTTGGAACTGGATCGAAGGAAGAGAAAAGGCTAATAATGATAGACGTCGCATCTACGTAATAGATTTGTGTGTTATTCCTGAATAGAAGAATGCGACGGAGTTGGATTTTGGAAGAAAATGAACTTTTCAGGTGAATAAACGACTGGATGCTCCGCGTATGAGGTTGGGGACAACTTCAATCGTAGACCATGAACTTTTGAAAGAGGTTTGACAGGATCAAAATTTTGGTCATGACTGAAGGATAAAAAACAATGATTTGAAATGAAAAAGAGGCGAAGTCGAACAAGAAAGGTTTGATATGGGAAAGTTAACCGGTTAAACGGGTATTTAGGTAAACGGGATTAGTATAGGAAGGAACCCCTAATACTTGGGATTAATTAAAATTAACCCAAACTTTGGATTAATTTGGGAAGACATGTGAAACTTTGGATTAATGGTGTCAATTTTTCCTAATATATATCAAGTTAACTTAATAGTTAAAGTCTGCATTGACAACCATTTAATTCTCATTGTCAAATTGTATCCACTCTTGTTTGTATGCTTGAATCGAATTCATTTATTTCATATAAATCAATAATAAAATAAATCTTAAATTTTTGAAAACTAAAATTTCAATTAACTTATCATTTCAAAATTTTCAAAACTACTTGTTGTTACATTAATTATATTAGTATTACATATTTACTTCAACTTTTTCATGTAATTACAATGAAGAATCAGATATACCTCTTAGATATGTTAACATAGATTAAATAAACTGATTTAGAAGTAGTCTAAGGAAGTAAATTGTTAGCATCAAGCTAAATTAGATGTACAAAAAGAAGGGTCAATATAACTTTTGCATGTGAAATTTGGTTACATAATTTGAATCTAAAGAAGGCCCATAGAGAGTATGGTGATAATAACAACTTTAGCCCCATAAAATGTATGATGCTTTTAACATACATAACTACATAATTATATTTTATTAGAATTGTTAGCTTTGTAAGCTACGTTAAATTGTGATATGGCATAACTTTTGTACATAATGCCCAAGACATATGAAGTTAATGGAATTTAAAGACTAAACATTATGCCCTTAGTCGTGATAGAATGTACACAATGGTTTATATAATAGTAGCATACAACAGCCTATATATAATGAAAAAATATATAACACAATTTATATAGTAGCTAATATACAAATATCAAGTTTTAATTATTATGACAGCCCGCCCCGCACCAACCGACATTTACTTCAAAGGTGCGCTATACACATGTCCAGTTAGCACGGAACAGGTCGTCAGAAGGAAAAAGGAAGAAGGAAATGAGCTAACAAAGAACCTGTAGAATGTCTCACAGCACATAGGATAAAATATAATAATAACATACTTGACATAAAACAGGTGAGACAGTGCATAAGCTGAAGCAACTAACATAGCAGTGGAAAATGTAAGTACAGCTTATGATCCAAAGTTAAACATTATTACAACTGTTCAAACTGTCTCAAAGCAAAAGCAAGATAAAGGAGGTACACTACTAATGCCCATGTAGCGACCACCAACGACACAGGGAGAATATCTATATATCATACGTGGAAGCCTCCTGCCCGCCTCCGAATCAGCTACTCGCGCATCACCAGCTAACCTGTCTCTAGTCTGCTCGTGTGAGCACCCAGAGTAATAAGAGGAGACATAAAACTCTGGGTCAGACATAAAGCCTGGTATGAGCGATAAGCATTTAAAGTGAACAATAACAGGTAGACTAGAAACATACCTGAACCTGGACCTACAACCAAAGAGTTAGCACTACATACTGTACAACACTCTAAGGTGCCATATCAAATGGTGTAAAGATACGTAGGTGGGGGTGTGCATGTCATAGTGATGGCAAACAATCAAACATAGCATCCATCCTCACATCTCTCACTCAGTGCGTAAAGCATACGATATTCACCACTTCGATCACCCAACATCCCTTGCTACGATCACTTTGCCTCATGAAGTCATAAATGGCTTCACTGCACTGATAACATAGCCACAAATCCTTCGCTATGTCCACTTTGCCCCATGGAGTCACAAGGACCCCACTGCACTGGCTCATAGCCTTACTAATCCTTACTATGTCCACTCTGCCCCATGGAGTCACAATGACCCCACTGCACTGGCTCATAGTCTTACTACGCATCACTTTGCCCCTCGAGTCGTAATGACTCTACTGCACTGATAACGTAGTCTTACTACCATCACCTTGCCCCTCGAGTCGTAATGACTCTACTGTACTGATAAGTAGCCCATCATCCATTCTCATTGGTGAATCGAAGTTATGAACGTCGACAACTCCTTAGCACACGTCCCGCAGCAAAGCCCAACCATGAAGTGAACTCATTGGTTCCCCATTGGATCCTGAGCTCTAACTTCCATTTGGACTACCTTTGCATCTCGGGTTATTGGTCATCACCGGATCGGTTCGGCCTTTATCGTCTTTCAATGGATCGTGGTACCCTTCAGTTCATGGTTCCCTGGCGCCCTTCAGTTTGTGACCGTGCTTCCTCACCGGTTCAGATCATGCTCCACCTTCGTCAGGTCGGATCGGGTCGAGGCACTCCCACTGGTTCGGGTCGTGCTCCATAGCTCGTGGCGCTTCCCTTCGGTCGTGATGCTACTCCCCCTTCAGATCGTTGATGCACATCGGTTCGGGTCATGAGCTTCTGAAGTGGATCGGGTCGGATCGGAGATGGCATGCGATCGGGTGCTCCATCACGTGACGTGGTTCGAGCTCCTCCCACCATCGGATCGTGGTCTCCGGTCCGGGTCGTGGCACATAGGGCGATCCGCGATCCGGTCCCTGCACAGCTTCCCTACGACTTGTTTTTCGCCATTCGACGGCATTTTCGACCAATCTAACACTTCTAAACAATCACAAAGCATACCATACAGTCATAGCAACAAATAGAAGTGACCTCAAACACCAAAACATCAATATGATAAGTCAAAATGGATCAAACATAGCCAAAACCCCATATTTTCCCTTAAGCATGTTTAGGTGAAACTAATGATAGGATTAGCAAAACTTAACCAAATTAACCCAAATTCATATTAGAGGTCTAAAACATCAATTAAAAATTTGTAAACATTTTTCCAGAATTTTATCATGTTTAAATTCGCTAATTAACACTAATTACCCTTAATTAGCCATAATTAGTGAGAAACTATGCAAATCACTCACCTTAGCCACAAACAAAACTTAGATCTGAAATAAATCTCTGATTTGATGCGAATCCCGATGCTAAACAGCAGCTCCAATGTTGATTTGGTGTAGATCCCCCTTGATTTGAGGTTGCTAAGCCAAATATTTGACCAAAAGATGATTTAGAGGTTGGAGGCCATTTTTAGGGTTTCTTGGAGGTAAGTGGAGGCTAGAAAACTGTAATGGAATGATTCTCTAACTCATTTCAGCCTTCCCATAACCCTAATCCCGAAATGGGTTATGGGCCTACTCACTAATCACCCTATTTGGCCCGGTTAAGCAGTTTTTTCACCCTCCAAACCTTATTTCAGCCATATCTCCCAAACGGTAAGTCCGTTTGGCTATTATGACCACTCTACGGAAAGGTAACCATCAAACGAATCTAATGGAAGTGGTTTCAGGTCAAAATTCCTTTCCAGTCAAAAGTTATTGCCAAAACAAGATCAGCTAGGGGTAAAATGGTCATTTAAAAATCGACAAAAATCATGAACATGGGAAATGACTCTAATGGATGTTTCTCAAAGTTACATGACCATATGACTTCACATGGGAAAGAAATCAATACTCTACCGTCCTATAATGTGTAGAATACGGGTCATTACACTCTCCCCCTCTTAAGAAATTTCGCCCCCGAAATTACCTAATCAAAACACACAAAGGGTCCCGCATGCCTATCAATCATAAAACAACAATCAAACATGCAAAACAAGTCTACCCTAGCATGCGGAAAACTAAATTGCAAAGTAAATCTTACCAGGCAAAGAGTTCTGGATATGCCTTCCTAATGCTCTCCTCTTTCTCCCAAGTGCAGTCATTCTCGTTCTCGCCCCACTGAACCTTGACTAGCTTCACTGCCTTCCTTCGAAGTTGCTTCGTATCGTGCCCCACAATACGAATCGGCTTGCGGTTCCCAACCGCTTCGGGTTCTACCTCGAAGTTCTCTAACTGATCAGGTGAAATAGTCATATCTGAGTCATGAACGAACTTCCTTAGTTGGGAAACATGAAATACATTGTGAACTCCCGCCATCTTCTCTGGTAAGCCAACTCTATATGCCAAATTCCCGACTAATTCAAGAACAGGTAATGGGCCAATAAATCTTGGTGCTAACTTGCCTCTCCTGCCAAATCGTATCACGCTCTTCAACGGAGAAATTTTGACAAACACCAAGTCACCAACGGAGAATTTCAAGTCTCTTCTCCTTTTATCAGCATAACTCTTCTGCCTGTCTTGGGCAGCTTTCATTCGTTGTTGAATGATCTTAATCTTATCGGAAGGTTCTCTCACCACATCTGGTCCAAGCACAAACTTCTCGCCAGTCTCTATCCAACATGATGGTGAGTTGCACGGTCTTCCGTACAAAGCTTCATATGGAGCCATACCGATACTGGATTGGTAGCTATTATTATATGCAAACTCTACTAGATGCAAATGGTCATCCCATGATCCACCAAAATCCAACATACATGCTCTCAAGAGATCTTCCAATATGCGATTCACCCTCTCCGTCTGACCATCGGTCTGAGGATGATATGCGGTACTGAGATGCAATCCTGACCCTAGAGCCTCTTGTAAGCTCTTCCAAAACCCACTAGTGAACACCGGGTCTTGGTCACTCACAATGCTTTTAGGTACTCCATGAAATCTCACTACCCACTTCATATACAATTCTGCCAACTTGGCTGCCGTTCTGGTCGATTTGACTGGTATAAATCTTGCACTCTTAGTCAATCGATCCACAATTACCCAAATGCTATCATATCCCGATCTAGTCCTTGGTAAACCATCGATGAAAATCCATCGAGACTTGCTCCCATTTCCATTCGGGAATTTCTAATGGTTGCAACAACCCACTAGCCTTCTTTTGCTCTGCTTTAACTAGCTGGCAATTCATGCATTTGGATATAAACTTCCCAACATCTCTTTTCATCCCTTCCCAGTAGTAAGTCTGCTTCATGTCTTGATACATCTTATTACCACCGGGGTGTATAGTCAGTTTTGAGTGATGACATTCTCCAAGCACTTCATCTCTCAAACCATTCACGTTGGGTACAACTAGTCTTCCATTCTTTCGAAGCCATCCATCACGATCAAGCCCATACACATTCATCTCCTCACCGTCGATATTCATTTCTAACTTGGAGATGATTTCCAATAGATTAGGATCGTCCCTCTGGCTGGAACCAATCCGCTCTATCAAAGTGGGTCTGATCGCCAAACTAGCTAGCATAACTGGATCCAATTCGCACTTTGGTCTGAAATCAAACCCCGCGATATACTCCAGTTGCTTCCATTCAAGAAACATTGCCCCTAAACTGGCATGTCTCCTACTCAGGGCATCGGCTACCGCATTACCTTTCCCAGGTGTGTATGCGATCTCAAAATCATACGAAGCCAAGAACTCTAACCATCTCTGCTGACGGAGATTCAGATCTTTCTGGGAGAAGAGATACTTTAGCGATTTATGATCGGTGAACAACTCAAATCTTTCTCCCAAGAGATAGTGTCTCCACATCTTCAGCGCAAACACGATCGCTGCTAATTCCAAATCATGGGTAGGGTACTTCTTCTCATGCGGCTTTAGCTGTCGACTAGCATAAGCTACAACCCTACCTCCTAGCATCAATACAGCACCTAGTCCGATGCCACAAGCATCCGTGTATACCGTCATCTCTTCATTCCCCTTAGGAATGACTAGCACTGGTGCACGCGTCAACCTTTCCTTTAGACTCATAAATGCCTTTTCACACACTCCGTCCCAGACGAAGGACTGATTCTTCTTAGTCAACTGAGTCAACGGTGCTGCTATCTTGGAGAAGTCCTGGATAAACTTACGATAATATCCAGCTAACCCCAAGAAACTTCTTACATCTGTTGCATTCTGGGGGGTAGGCCAATCTTGTACCATAGCCACCTTCGCAGGGTCCACAGTAATACCACTCTCTGAAACAACATGACCCAAGAATCTCACTTCCCTTCTCCAAAAGTGACATTTAGAGAATTTCGCTTTCAACTGGTGTTTCCTCAACACCTCCATCACTATCCTCAAGTGTCCCTTGTGTTCCTCCTCTGTCCTTGAGTAGACAAGGATATCATCCACGAACACAAGAACAAACTTATTCAACCGATCTCTGAATACTCGATTCATAAGATCCACAAAATAGGCTGGTGCATTGGTCAACCCAAATGGCATGACCAACCACTCATAAAATCCAGACGGCGTCCTAAATGCCGTTTTCGGAACACTCTCATCTGCTACTCGAAGCTGATGAAATCCTGTCACGAGGTCCAACTGGGAGAACACTCTTGCTCCTTCAAGTTGATCAAAAAAATCATCTATCCGCGGTAGAGGATACTTATTCTTCCTCGTTACCTTATTCAACTCGCGATAGTCCACACACAAACGAAGGGAACCATCTGCCTTAGTGGCAAACACAACTGGTGCTCCCCACTCGGAGACACTCCTTCTAATAAGTCCCTTCTTCAAAAGATTGCTGACTTGCACCCCGAGCTCTCGCTTCTCCCTTGGTGCCATACGACGAAGTGGCATCACTATAGGTCTGGCATCTTTCACTAATTCAATACGGAACTCGATCTCTCGGTGTGGTGGAAGCCCGGTCACCTCCTCGAAGACGTCCGGATACTGGCCAACCACGGGCACATCTGACAACTCATCCTGCGGGATGTTGAAGGAATTTACAAAACTAGCCATAACCCCATCACTAGGTAGACTACCAAACACCACCCTCCGCCCATCATCCGCCCTCACTATCACCAAAAAGCCCTCACAGTCTACCACCACCCCGTATCTTTGGAGCCAGTCGACTCCCAATATAATGCCATACCCAGTAAAGCCCAAAACAAAGCAATCACAAACAAACATACATCCATGACTCGATAAGACCAAATTCCTGCAAATCATACTAAGGCTAGTTGAACCACCAATCGGGTTCGTCACAACCAATGGTCTATCGACTATCTCGGGTTCCAGTCCCAACCTATCTACCAGGTCACTAGATATGAAGGAACGGGAAGCCCCAGTATCAAACAAAACTCGAACTGGTACATCATAAATAGAAAGCATACCTTGAATGACGACATTCTTTCCTTTCTCCGCCGCAGTTGGGGCATTCGACGAAGAAGGAACAACATCAATAGCATATGCTTTCACAATCTGCTTCTCCTTAAGAGGTTGCGGACACTTATCCTTATGATGTCCCACTTGACCACAGTTGTAGCACTTCCTTTCCGCTGGCTTAGCCCGACATTCTTTAGCATAATGGCCCTTCTTACCATAGCTGAAGCACTCAACATCTTTCTTGTTCTTTTTCTGGCCACCCTTAGATTTGTCCTGCTTCCTCTTATTCTGAGAGTTATTCTTGCCTCCACCGCCTGCTTGCGGCTTTGGCCCTTCTGCAGATGCAGCCTCAGTCTTTGGCTTAGGGTAAAGACTCTCTGATCTCAAAGATTTCCCCACAATCGACTCAAAAGTCTGATCGATGTGGTTGATAAGCCTTTCCCCCAAGTATCCATCCAAACCAGTAATGAACTTCTCATTCTTCTTTTCAGGAGTGTCGATAAGAGATAGCCTATACTTTGACAAAGTGTCGAACTCAGCAATATAGTCAGAAACTTCCCTACCACTCTGCTTGAGTTCCAAGAACCTCTTAAACAACACTGACTTCTGGGCAGCTGGAATAAACTTCTCGCTAATGCGAACCTTGAACTGATCCCAAGTAACCTGATCCTCTGGAGTAGCTGTTCTAATGGCATTCCACCAATTCATCGCTCGCCCTTGCAGCTGACGAGACGCTAGCCTTCTCTTCATCGCATCCTCAATACCCAAGTCATCGAAGATACGATCATACCTATCCATCCAATCTTGAACATCTGTGGTCGACTCTGTCCCGTGGAACGGCTTCCCACCAAGGTTAGTGTAATCCTTGCACAACTTGGCGAAATCGACCCTAGGCGCCTGCACTACTGGGCCAACACCAACACCGGGATTGGGAATTGCCCCTTGCACTTCTCTAAGCATGTCTCTCATGAGGTCCGTAAACATCGCCCTCATGTCAGCGGCATTCCCATTATTGGCTCCTCTACCAGCACCTCTAGCATATCGGCTCATCGTCAATCTGTAAAAGGGAAACGATTAACGACCCCATAGTGGTGCTAGTGCAGTGCGACTTCATTCTTATACTACTAATAGTATATATATATATAGCTTTTGAAAACCAAAGTAATCACAAATACGCGCTCTCATATACGTACTATCTCTCCCTAGTGTCTTTCCCTAGGTTAACTACGCAACCTTGAGCTCTGATACCAAGTGTGACGGCCCGCCCCGCACCAACCGACATTTACTTCAAAGGTGCGCTGTACACATGTCCAGTTAGCACGGAACAGGTCGTCAGAAGGAAAAAGGAAGAAGGAAATGAGCTAACAAAGAACCTGTAGAATGTCTCACAGCGCATAGGATAAAATATAATAATAACATACTTGACATAAAATAGGTGAGACAGTGCATAAGCTGAAGCAACTAACATAGCAGCGGAAAATGTAAGTACAGCTTATGATCCAAAGTTAAACATTATTACAACTGTTCAAACTGTCTCAAAGCAAAAGCAAGATAAAGGAGGTACACTACTAATGCCCAAGTAGCAACCACCAACGACACAGGGAGAATATCTATATATCATACGTGGAAGCCTCATGCCCGCCTCCGAATCAGCTACTCGCGCATCACCAGCTAACTTGTCTCTAGTCTGCTCGTGTGAGCACCCAGAGTAATAAGAGGAGACATAAAACTCTGGGTCAGACATAAAGCCTGGTATGAGCGACAAGCATCTAAAGTGAACAATAACAGGTAGACTAGAAACATACCTGAACCTGGACCTGCAACCAAAGAGTTAGCACTACATACTGTACAACACTCTAAGGTGCCATATCAAATGGTGTAAAGATACGGAGGTGGGGGTGTGCATGTCATAGTGATGGCAAACAATCAAACATAGCATCCATCCTCACATCTCTCACTCAGTGCGTAAAGCATACGATATTCACCACTTCGATCACCCAACATCCCTTGCTACGATCACTTTGCCTCATGAAGTCATAAATGGCTTCACTGCACTGATAACATAGCCACAAATCCTTCGCTATGTCCACTTTGCCCCATGGAGTCACAAGGACCCCACTGCACTGGCTCATAGCCTTACTAATCCTTACTATGTCCACTCTGCCCCATGGAGTCACAATGACCCCACTGCATTGGCTCATAATCTTACTACGCATCACTTTACCCCTCGAGTCGTAATGACTCTACTGCACTGATAACGTAGTCTTGCTACCATCACCTTGCCCCTCGAGTCGTAATGACTCTACTGCACTGATAAGTAACCCATCATCCATTCTCAGTGGTGAATCGAAGTTATGAACGTCGACAACTCCTTAGCACACGTCCCACAGCAAAGCCCAACCATGAAGTGAACTCATTGGTTCCCCATTGGATCCTGAGCTCTAACTTCCATTTGGACTACCTTTGCATCTCGGGTTATTGGTCATCACCGGATCGGTTCGGCCTTTATCGTCTTTCAATGGATCGTGGTACCCTTCAATTCGTGGTTCCCTGGCGCCCTTCAGTTCGTGACCGTGCTTCCTCACCGGTTCGGATCGTGCTCCACCTCCGTCAGGTCGGATCAGGTCGAGGCACTCCCACTGGTTCGGGCTCCATAGCTCGTGGCGCTTCCCTTCGGTCGTGATGCTACTCCCCCTTCAGATCGTGGATGCACATCGGTTCGGGTTGTGAGCTTCTGAAGTGGATCGGGTCGGATCAGAGATGGCATGCGATCGGGTGCTCCGGCACGTGACGTGGTTTGAGTTCGAGCTCCTCCCACCATCGGATCGTGGTCTCCGGTCCGGGTCGTGGCACATAGGGCGATCCGCGATCCGGTCCCTGCACAGCTTCCCTGCGACTTGTTTTTCGCCATTCGACGGCGTTTTCGACCAATCTAACACTTCTAAACAATCACAAAGCATACCATACAGTCATAGCAACAAATAGAAGTGACCTCAAACACCAAAACATCAATATGATAAGTCAAAATGGATCAAACATAGCCAAAACCCCATATTTTCCCTTAAGCATGTTTAGGTGAAACTAATGATAGGATTAGCAAAACTTAACCAAATTAACCCAAATTCATATCAGAGGTCTAAAACACCATTTAAGAATTTGTAAACATTTTTCCAGAATTTTATCATGTTTAAATTCGCTAATTAACACTAATTACCCTTAATTAGCCATAATTAGTGAGAAACTATGCAAATCACTCACCTTAGCCACAAACAAAACTTAGATCTGAAATAAATCTCTGATTTGATGCGAATCCCGATGCTAAACAGCAGCTCCAATGTTGATTTGGTGTAGATCCCCCTTGATTTGAGGTTGCTAAGCCAAATCCTTGCCCAAAAGATGATTTGGAGGTGATTTAGAGGTTGAAGGCCATTTTTAGGGTTTCTTGGAGGTAAGTGGAGGCTAGAAAACTAAAATGGAATGATTCTCTAACTCATTTTAGCCTCCCCATAACCCTAATCCCGAAATGGGTTATGGGCCTACTCACTAATCACCCTATTTGGCCCGGTTAAGCAGTTTTTTTCACCCTCCAAACCTTATTTCAGTCATATCTCCCAAACGGTAAGTCCGTTTGGCTATTATGCCCACTCTACGGAAAGGTAAACCATCAAACGAATCTAATGGAAGTGGTTTCAGGTTAAAATTCCTTTCCAGTCAAAAGTTATGGCCAAAACAAGATCAGCTAGGGGTAAAATGGTCATTTAAAAATCGACAAAAATCATGAACATGAGAAATGACTCTAGTGGATGTTTCCTAAAGTTACATGACCATATGACTTCACATGGGAAAGAAATAAATATTCTACAGTCCTATAATGTGTAGAATACGGGTCATTACAATTATATTCACCGGTTTATCAAGTGAAACTGCCATTGTATATAGCATGATTTAGGTGTATCATAGTTCAATAATGAAAATATCAAACTTTAATCATACAAAAATATCAAGTGAAGCTGTCATTACATACCGCACCATTTAATGGTGAAAACAACAAATTATCATTATGCTAAAATATTGAAATGTAGGTCAACTGGTTATGTATGGAAATTTACAGTAAAACTACAATAACTACTGCAATAATATGAGCTTTCAAACCGGTAAAGAAAAATTCATAAATTAAAACTACTATTACAACTAGTGTAAAGGCATAACAATTTAGAATGGAATAATATGAATATTGGTACACATCAAAATTAATGCAATTTTCACCTAAAGATGTGCTTTTATTGAAATGCATTAATTACATACTAGTTAGATACGAATATAGCAATCCAATAATGAAATAGTTAGGTCAGTAGTGCAAAATATTTTGTTGACTACCCATCATTTCTTGCTATGATGACAAACAAAGAAATACACACACATACACGCACATGTGTGTGTGTGTGTGAAAATATATTTTGTTTTAAAACATGTAAATTAAATTTCCATGAAGTGTAAGACATACCTTGTTCGACAGATATACCTTCTCGACAAATAGTTATCTAATAGTTACATAACAATTAGATAAACCTTGGGTTTGGCTACGTATTTAAACAATAATTACTGAATGGTTGTGTACTTATTATTAGATAACCCATATATTACTTCAATAGTGTATGGGCCTAGCACCCGTTTGTATTTTCATTAAAAGGAAGAGTGGATCAAGATTGCAAGTTAAAAAGTATCTCTTATCAGTAATTTCTTCATCATTTAGGAGATTAAAATAGTTTATCTCCTCAACTAAGTGCCACGCAAGATCTTTTTCAAAATTCATTGCTGCATCAAAGTTTTTTTTTTGAAGAAAACTATTCATTGAAAATCAAGAAATCCAGTACAGTGCAAAAAGCATCCCTTTCAAGAAATCAGAGTTCATCTGTGTCGTCCAAACCTTTAAGAAGTCAATCTTCATAAAGATTTGTTACAACAGATTGTAGCCTCCTTATTTTTCTAAAAAGGAAAGTTTTTACCTACAGGAATAGCTTGTTTTCAATTTCCATCTCTTTATAATGGATGAAGACAATCATTCTGAAACTAGTCATGTTGGTTCATCATCTCTACAATCCTCTCTGCCTCCTCAGCAGCCAATTCATCCTAATCTAACTAATGAACCTAACAACCTGATAAAGACAGTTATAAGCCCACGAACTCAGTTGTTAATAATACATTTAGAAAAGATAATTATCGTCTATGGAAAATTCAAGTGGAAACTTCCATTCAAGGTTATGGATTAGAAGAATTTATTCTTGGAACACTACCAATTCCTCCAAAATTCATAACTAATAGTGAAAACAACATTGTAAGTAATGCACAATATACCAAGTATTTCAGACAAGATAGATTAATAAGTTCTTGGCTTCTTTCCTCAATTAGTTCAAACCTATTACCTCAAGTTATAGGTTGTAACACTGCTCATGATATATGGTCTACAACTCAAAGAGTTTTTAGTACCCAGTCATCAGCAAGAGCAATGCATTACAAGAGAGAACTACAAACAATAAGGAAAGAAGATACTGAACCTATGAGAGATTACTTGGCTAGAGTAAAAAAGGTATACAAATTACTTGATTCTACTGGCCATAGATACGAAGAGGATGAGCAAGTGTTGACTATCTTAAATGCTTAGTGACACGAGTATGAAGTAGTTGTGGCTATTCTCATAACCAAGAAGAATACCCCTGATATGCAATATGTGCATTCCACACTTCTTTCTCATAAAGGAAGAATTGATCACTTAAAATCTGCAAATCAGACATGTCAATCAATTATGCTGAAAACTGTAAAAATAAGAATTCAAGAAGTGACCAAAATGTTCAGAGAGGTGGTTTTTCTCGTAGATCCAGAGGAAGGGGTAGGTGGAATAATAATAACTCAAGACCCAAGTGCCAAATTTGTGAAAAACTTGGTCATACTACAGCCAAGTGCTATTTCAGATTCACACAAGGTTATACGCCCGGTCAAAACTCTGGAAATACAAAAAATAATGGAAGTGCCAATCTTACTCAAACCAGAAACATGTCTGAACAAAATGATGGAGCAAAAAGATGTCAATTAAGTGAGGTTGCAAGATCTGTAGATATATCAAATGATGCCTGGTATCCAGACACTGGAGCAATAAATCATGTCACAAGCAATTTGTAGAACTTAAATGTTGGCAACAAGGAGTACAAAGGTAAACAACTTATATGTTTAGGTAATGGTGATTGCATAAAAATAACATACACTGGGGATGCATATGTCAAAGGGAAAAGACAATTATATTTGTATAGTTTGCTGAGAGTTCCTAAAATTACGTAAAATCTCGTTAGTGTATCATAATGTGCAAGTGATAATAGTATATTCTTTGAGTTTTATCCTAAGTATTGTCTAGTTAACGACATACTAACAAAAGAAACTTTGTTATAGGGTGAAGCAGATAAAAGGGTGTATAAATTCAACTTAGTAATATGCAAGAAATCTACTAATAATAATGATAGTGCTTGTAACGTTTCTGAAATTGTTTCTAATGCTAAGTATAAGGATGTATTTGATATTTGTCATAACAAGTTAGAACATCCTTGTGAGAAAGTTATCAAAAGAATACTAGTTGATAATAAAATTCCCTATCTCCATATGTGTGCACATATTGTCAGTTTGGTAAAAGTCATAACTTACCCTTTGCTAACTCTGAAACTGAATATAAACATCGATTAGATATGGTTGTTTCAGATTTGTAGGGTCCAACACCTATTAATCCCGATTTGGTTACATATATTATATCTCATTTGTTGATTCCTATTCTAGACATACTTGGATATACTTTCTAAAATTCAAATCAGATGTTTGTAATATTGTCATTAACTTTATAATTGTAACAACCCATAATTTTTGACCTTTCAAATCGATAATGATCCTCAATGTCGACTCAAACAAATCAAAAATACGGATAATTATTGGGATTATATAAGAAAAAGAAGAGAAGAAAAAAAACAACGCAGAATCTCATAGCGAAAGGACAAAATATAATAAATAAATAACAGTTCATTAAGCTATTAAAAACATACATTTTATTATATTTACAACAATTATCAGAGTAAATTAACATACAACATACCAATATATTTTGCAGCGGAATAATAATTTTAATACGTCTGTTGAGCTCCATCCCCATCTTCTTAAATGTATCTTCAAGCAAGGAAATCTTCGCTAACTGCAACTTCGTCTGACCCGAGCGTATTGTATAAAAAGAAACACAACAAACACTCAGATCAAAACTAAATCAATCTCATATTTGTTAAATCAAATTTCATGTAATAATATGAATGCAATAACTTAAGAGATGTTACGGGAATTTCCATCTTCTAAGGATCCATCAAACTAATATCATATAATATAATACGCTATTATAATAATGTCTATGGTTAAATATAACATATTAAAATAGCGTAAGCGGGATTACATTTTTACCCTTACACTGTTTATAATACCGTAGTCTATACAGATACCGTAAAGTCCACAGTACGTAGTGGCTATCAGAGGGCACTCCATAGGTACAGTACAAATCAAAGTCGTAGGGGCTCGATCAGGATAATATGACAAGGCACACGAGGAATGCCCAGAGAAGAAGTATACTAGTTGCATGCCCGGACTGGTTGTAACGCATAGCTGCAACTACCGTCCACCTCGAACAACACTCCGAAATCATGGATGCGCATCAAATCAATCAAACCGAGGGACTATAGTAATAAAGGAAGAAGTGTTGCCGATGGAGGCTGCTAACCCCACTTGGTCACGGTATAGCCCTATTTTAGTCATTTTAATTATGACCCGAAGGTCAAGGATATCCATCATCGTTCTCTTTCTTCAAATCCATTAATCGCCTCCAAATCCATCCAACACCATTTCTGGAACTCCACCGCAGACATAGTTGTTAAAGTGGTTTTCGGTATTGGCAGAGAGTATGACAATATCTGATCCTGGTCTCTTTAACAACCAATCGTTTACATTTTTCACACCGGTCAGTTCTTTTATATTTCAAAGGCTTTCGTACTTCATATCAAAATATCAGATTTTCAAAATATTTAAATATTCAAGAGAGAATATTATTCATACTAAAACCTTTATTTAAACCAGTTAAAATTTTGAAATAATTCCAACTTTAATAAGTTGAATATTAAAATACTTAATAGTATATTTAAAATAGTTTAGATATATAACTGAAATAGTTTTTAATTAAAATAGAATTTATCAGATTTGTTAAAATATATAGTTAAAACATTAAGTAGTTTATAAAATAAATAGTTAATTTTAAAATGATTTATTTAAGATAATTTATAAAATAAAATAGTAATAAAATAAAATAGTTTATAAAGAAAAATAATTATTATTAAAATAGTTTATAAAATGATTTGAAATACTATAATTGGAATTAGAATCGTTTCTCTGACATTGTCAATTAAACTTGAAGTCAAATTTCAACTTCAATTCAACCAACTCAGTTTTCAATAATTCCATCGATTAAACTTCCAGTTTACATTCATTTCAATTCAAGCAAATTAATTCAACTAGATACATTCCAAATCAGATTCTCATTTTCAATGTTTTCAATTTATGGCAAATATCGAGTTCACAATTCATATATAATTCAAATCAATGTTGATTCATAACAAAATTCAATGGTGGGTGAAACCATTCAATTTCAATAAATTCGATTTACATTATATTTCACTTTTTATTTAGCTTCAGTTACAATACAAATTTATTTCCTTTTTTATTCAAAGTTCAAGTTCAAAGGAAATAAATTATAAAACATCGCTTATATCGTCTTTAAAACAATATTTCAAAATTCATGGTTAAAACAAATTGTATTGAACCAACCGGTGTTCGTATATAATTTTCTATCCTATAGCCAAGTGATACTTAAATTTTAATTTTAGTATTTTGGGAAAGGATATATATCATTACAATCCAAATCAGGGTCATAAGTATTTATCATTTCAACCTACATTCTTAATTCATTCTAATGATTAATCCCGGGTTAATTCGATGCCCATAACATCTAAGATAATGATTGGGATTAATATACACAAACAAATGGTCGTACATGAATAAACGTGAATAACAGCTAAATTCACACAATTAACATCAATATGTCAAACATATCAAATTCAAGTCATTCGTCACATCAACACATACAAACAGTCAAATATCATATAAATTTACCAATTATCAGGTGTTAGGTTTTAAAAAAGTAATTAAATGTCAAATTTTAACGTAATGTAAAATTTAATCTAACAGTCAAATTAAACTACATTATCAATGCAAATCAATATAAATATGCAATTTAAACTGTCAAACATCAATCAAAACAATCATATCATGACATAATATTATTTTAACTAATATTAGAATACTTTAGTTAAGTGTGAGTGGGTTAAATCACTCACCTTGGTTTCAGACGAGATTGAAATCCAAATTTTAGCTCAAAATTCAACAGTCTCGAAATCAGTCCAAATCCGTGCCTTCGCGAATAGCTCGTCGATACGATTCCAACGCAACAAACCGCATGTCATTCTGAATTCGTATGAAAAAGTTATTCATGTTCCCTTGATTTGAAAATTGAATTAAAACAAAATAAACAAACTTTTACCAATTGAAATGCCACGTCACCACCTTATTCCATCTTCTTCTACCCGGCATTTCTCTCAGGTCTTGACTCTCACTTTTAGAACCCACCATGACCAAATATTCTCATAGTCATATCTTCCTCCATTCTCAACGAAATTCAGCACCGTCGGATCCCACAAACTTCTCTTCGCATAACCTTCCTCCTCGGCACCTCGAAGTTTAACTCGGTCTCACCCAAAATTTCGTGTTCTCAGGCTTAAAACGCACGGTACAGTAAAGTTTTGATGCTTTTTGTCATTGAATCCCACCAAAATCGCACACTAGATGTCATTTCATGTCACAAACTTGAATACGGTATCCGATTCGTGAATCACTCCCTAAATTTGTTAGAAATTTGAAACCTATGTCCTTTTCTCTTCGCTGTGGAAACGTCGACCAAGGCATTTTCATGATGCACCTTGCATAACTCATATAGGATCGAAGAGAATTGAGACACGAGTTCAATAAATCTAGATTTGCACGATTTCATTAAGAAATGGATTTTTAATTGATTTATGAAGACAAGAGGAAACAAAGCCATGACTATTTCTTTGTGACGGCTTGTTTTCATTGAGATGGAAGTTACAATTTAGGAAAAAAATATTTATAGAAAAACAAATTTTTTTTTTACATGATACACATTTTGAATCCAATTCCAAAATAGGACTTCCATCAATTTACATACATTAAAATCTCAAATTCAATTATTATTGTAGTGGCCCGCAAATCCGTACTATCTGAATTGACTAATAACACCACACGTCCAACCCAAATTGCATAGAAATACGAATCATTAATAGAAAGCAGTTAGAGGATGAGAAATAGAAAGAAAAATTAGAATAGAAGAAAATGAAGATCACAAACTCACAGCGGAACGAATAAAATATATTAAATAACATATCTTTATGAAATACAAATCAATAATTTTATATACATACCATCATCAGAGCACAACAATTATTCCTGGAACAGTTATAAACACCTGTTTCCATATATAAACATGGTTCACAGCGGAATATATGATAGTCTATAGCTAACTGGTGAAGCCTCCTGCTTCCAGCTCTTCCAAGTGAATCTGAAAAATCCCGACTACTTGACTGCCCGTACAAATTTGGGCACCCAAGAGTTTAGGGAAAACAAATAAAATTACTCTGGGTTAGTCATCGGACTGGTGTAAGTAAACTCCAACCATTTATTTAACTTTCAAAAATCCTTTCTAAAGAAATGATAATAGTAAGACCAACCCACACATAAACATGGACGGTTTTTACCTTACTATAACCCAAAAACACTTTGATACAAAATCCAGTGATATTATAATAGTGTCTAAATCAAATAAATAGAATCTAGTGGAACGCTTGCATCTCACGCTCCACATACATAGTATAAAATCAAAAACCGCAGGGCACTTATTGGAGATTGGATTTCCAACATGACAAGGTATGGAACCACCTTCCGATAGTGTATCTCTAGAGAGAAATACACTGGGTTCAACAAGAACATCTTGCAACCCGGCCCACACATGACCGACCACTCATTTCGCTTGAATGTATCGAATGTATATCACCAACGGTTGGGATCAACAACCGTTTCCCAAATTGGACAGCATCGAATAGAATAAGGAATTAAATGATTCTTTAGATAGGTGATTATACACCCTAATGGGAGCGACCCACTTAGCCATGCCGCCTGCCCGATTTTTGTCATTTCCGGTTGTTGAGGCCTGAGGCTACGATTACTTTCTATTCATTGATAGCACAATCACTTTGAATGCCACATTGTTAGATTCGTTAATCATTTATTGATTTGCACAAATATATTCTGGATATTATGCTAAGGGAATAAATCCGTTGCCACCATGCATATTTGTACAGACCAACGTATTCAATCATTGGAAATAATCTGTCAGTCGTCCATATACGTTCGTTCTGGGATTGAACGAAATCGAAGGCACTATTCCGTCTTCAATATATTCAACATACTTGTTCGCAACGCTTATGCCAATACGGAGTGGTTCTTCGGATAATAATCCAACCGGTCTCTCCATATTGACAACGATGGTCAAAATCTTCGATAGTCTATGATTTAACTATCGAATAAAAACAAGTGTTTCGATAGTCGATGATTTAACTATCAAAGAAAACAAGTGTTCATTCACATATCAAACAAATCACTGGGCTCCTTAATTAACATTTCATTAATTAAATCTCTTCTCCATTTCCCTATCCATATTTGTTAATAAATATTTTCAATAATCATCTTGGTCTCTTATGCCATTTGGAAAACATTTCCAAGTATCAACTTCTTTTATTTTCTATATTTAGAAAATATCTCTATTTGCAATTGAAAACAATTTCAATCACTTATCTCTTTCCAGACTACTTTAGTTATACTCGGGAAATATTTACTTTTATATTTCCAGAATTCCACCACTTGGGTTAAAACGAATGCTGTGTAAACATCGTTACAACAACCCAAAATAATTTATTCAACTAACTCTTATTCAAACACTTCTCTTCAAGACTGGATCTTGCTATTTATCAATTAAAAATGAAATCAATCAAGTTGGGGTATTATTTCCTCTCAGACCTTGACTGAAAACATTCTCAACTTCAAAACGGACAAAACCACTTCTCCTCGAATAATCAACACCATACAAACCAATTATTCATTTTTAAACGTATATATGTTTCTCTTCCTATTACCAGCCCATCGATTTCCTTTTTATTTATAATATTCTATTTTAAATTCGTTTCCTTATCGAATTCAATATATATTGATACATTCATTTCTAACTATCAATTTTTTCTTAAAAAATATTCTAACTCCTTAAATTTCCGGAAAATTTCGCCATAACCTCCCTTGTACCGGAAGCATCGGGGTATTTCAAATAGCCTCCCATGGCCCTCACCAATCCAAAAGAAAAAGAAAAAGCCAAGCGTCTTGCCGATACGGTGCATAAAATCTCATATCTGAATTTAAACATGTACCTTTTTGTCGGGCACATAAATTAAAATCTTCATATACTCCATTCCATACCTGTCTAACACATGCTCACCTGTTTCCAATTCATTTCAACTCAATTCAATCGTTTTATCTCGATTTGTTAATTAGTTTGTTAATTAACTCTTTTCCTGTTTTACTTTTATATTTGAACCTACATGTCCAAATATAATTATAATAAGCTAATTGAATTCCAATCCCAACTTACGTTTCATATTAAATTTTGAAATATATGTTCTCTCATTCTATTTACCTTTTTAAACTTCAACTTCAATTAAAAATTCCATTAACTAATTTCTAATTAACTGCTTTGCCTATTTCCCCTTTTTATTCAAATATACGTTTAACTTGTTTATCAACTAATTGGATTCCATTTTCAATTTACATTCCATATTCAATTTCGAATATGGATTTTCAACCTAATTTACTTTCAAAAATCTTATTTCGATTCCAAACTTGATTAACTAATGTTTTTTTAGATTAATTATTTCTATACAATTATAACGTCTGATTTTGCTTCAAAGTCAAACCCTATACTTTACTTGAGTTCATATTCATGTTCTAACTCAAGTCCAGATTTTCTAATGGACATTCGGATTTTTTTTTTCCTTAAAATCCTTCTACTAATTTAAATAAATCGTTATATTTTAAATAACGAATTATGGCGCTGTTTTTCTGAAAATTTGATTTTGACATAACTCAAAATCTATTCGATGAAATCCAGATTTTTCTCTTCCATTAGAAAACTATTATCAAAACGGTCCTGACGTTTCTTGTTTCAAAGAATTCCGACTTCAATTGAGTTCTGAATACTCAATTGAAGTTCGAAACGCCTATTTTCGAACTACAGCGCTGCGGCGAATTCGTTTTAATTATATTTATATATATAAACGTTTGAACTTCGTTTATAATAATTTCAACTCCATTCTAATATATTTCTAATATATAACAAATCAAAATTTTCAATTCAACATAATATTTTCGATTATCTATAATTATCAATTTCTCCTTACTCGGTAATATATTTATTTATACTTCAATTTTCTATATTCAAATTCCACTTCAATTCAAATTGAATTTCCTATATTCAAATTCCATTTTCAATCTCCATTTGAATTTCTATATTCAATCTATTTTCAAACTCCATTTGAGTTTCTATATTCAAATCTATTTTCAAACTTCATTTTGAAATTCTATTTTCAAATTCCACATTTAAAATTTCTTTATTCAAATTCCATTTCACTTTCGATATTCAAATTCTATATTTGAATTACATTTGAATTTCTATATTCAAACTCCATTTGAATCTTATTTTCAAATTCTATAGTTAAACTTCATTCAAATCTCTATTTGACTTTTCTTTATTCATATCCATTTGAATTCCTTTGAATTCAAATTCTATTTCAATTCCTTTGAATTCAAATTCTATTTCAATTCCTTTGAATTCTATATTCAAAGTATATATCTAATTCTCTTTGAATTCTACATTCAAAGTCCATATTTAATTTTCTTTCAATTCTACATTCAAAGTCCATTTCAATTTCTCTTATATTCAAATTCTATTTGAATTTCTCATATTTAAATTCTATTTGAATTTCTCTTATTCAAATTTCAAATTCTATTTTAGAAAAAATAGAATTTCCTTTTTAAATCTGCAAAATTCCTTTTCATGATATTTTTAAATATCAATATTTGGGCCCAGTGATATTTAAACACCAAACAACCAATTATTTATTTTTCTAACTCATCATATATGACAGTATATATGCAAACAAATAAACAATCAGATAATATATTTTTGAGGATTCCAGTTGGATTCCTCCAACCTGTTTCCCTGCATCCACAGACGTTAGTTAACAGAAATAATACCCATCCTGCTTCGTGGTGGGATATCGCGGTATAAAGGGTATCCACTTATATACGTTGGCGTAGGGTCATCCGCTAATGATACTGCGGGCATCCGCTAATAGTATTGCGGGAAATATCCAATAACCACAAAAATTCAACAATTCATTCATGCACCCAAGCAACTAACAAATTTATTTTACGATAATAATAAATTTAAATATAAATCTGTGAGTGAGATTTACTCACCGTGGTTTTTATTTGAAATCTGTTCCAAATCCAAATTCCATTTTGTAGTTGACGACTATATGAATTCAACACGAACCATCTCGTTCGAATCTATTTAACTCAGGATAATCACGGTCAAATTCTCGTCTGAAACCCTTACACGACAAAAATCAACAAGTCCACTATCTTCTCCTTCATCACTACCATGCACCACCAAAATCATGATGTCGTATTGTGCCAAGTTTAGATTTTCTTGACATCCCATGCTTCCCGGTTTGAACCCGAACAGACCTTGCCCTTTGCCGACTCATGCCATTCTCTTCTCAACTCCAGAATAAATTGTGATACCTTATTCTTCCTCAAAACCCCACTGGTCCATTACAATATCATGACTGGAAGCACCGAGCTCTTCCAACCACTTACGATAATACTTTGCCTTCTTCTTTATCTTCCCAAAACAACAAATCCGGACTCCCTTGATAGACCTCGACCACCTTAAAGACATCACGGTTTCCTGCTCGAGATCCATTCTGTCGTATCATACTGTCCCCTTCTAAAATCTGATCCCAAACTCCACCATGTCGTACACCTCTCCACCTGAATGGTAACAATAACAACCGTAACGCGAATGGTAACAGAAGAAATAGAAATAGGGGAAGTGATCCTAACAAAAGACCCCGGTTCCAGACTTATGAGAATTATACACCGTTGAACGACACTCTGGAGAACATTTACTTGGATACATACAATGTTTTGCAATATAAAAGACCGCCACCTCGCGACTCAACGGAGAAAGAAATGGCAACCGGAAAGTTTTGTTTGTTTCATGGAACTCATGGGCATTCAACCAATGAATGTCGACATTTGAGAGACGTGATTGAGAAGCTGCTGCGCGAAGGGAAATTGGATGAATATAAGGTTGCCCCAAGAGACAGGGGGCAAGGAGAACAGGCTCCAAAACAAATCCAATCTGCTCCCAAGCCTACAGCGCAGCAGAAAGGCAAGGGAATTGTTATCAACTCCATAGTGGGTGGACCCCACCCAGCGATCCACAGTTTTAGAGCAATGGATCAATATGTAAATGCAGCTAAGCACGTAGATGTGGATGAATGTGATGATTTGGAAGATATCACCCCCGTAAAGCAACAGAAGACAATGTTTAACGACGTGGTATTCCGTAGCAGAGATAATACCGGGATCCAGTCACCCACCGACGATCCATTGGTCATTACCACCACCATTGGGCCGGCATTGGTTCATAAGGTGTTAGTAGACAATGGAAGCTCTGTTAATATTTTATTTAAAAAGTCATTCGATCAGATGAAGCTTGAATCTGAAGATTTGAAGCCATTCGAAGGTTGGATCCGAGGCTTCAACGGAGCATCGACAGCTCCAATGGGGTACATAGAATTGCCCGTAACCTTGGGGCAAGGAGAACGCCGAAGAGTACGGATGCTTCAGTTCGTAGTATTGGACGTAGATTCGCCTTATAATGCATTTTTGGGAAGGCCTGCCCTTGCTGAGTTCAGGGCTTGCATCGCCCCTTGGTGTTTATTGCTTAAGTTCCCAACTGAAGCCGGAACCGGATTAGTGAGAGGAGATCAAGTCTCCGGACGGGCCTGCTATGTTTCCGAATTAAAGATGTTGATGAAGGGACTTAACATCGAGAGTAAAGGTGCCTCGCCTCCTCCAAAGGAGGGCTCGGCGTAGCAATTAGAGGGATCGGCCCCGAAGGAGTTGCCCAAAGGAACGCTTGAAGACCTGGATCCCAGAAAAGACGAGGAACCAGAGACTAGAAATGCAACTCCTAATGAAGCGACAGTGGACATTCCCATTGATGAAGCTGATCCAACAAGAGTTTTGAAGATTGGATCCCAGTTGGATCCACGTCGGGCCAAAGAGCTAACTGACTTCCGGAAGGCAAACTTGGACGTGTTTGCCTGGACCCACGCCGACATGTGTGGGATATCGCCATCCGTCATAAGTCATTCACTAAATGTAAACCCGAAACACCCGCCTGTAAAGCAAAAGAGACGTATGCTGGGCCCAGAGAGGTCGGCCGCTCTGAAAGAAGAAGTGGAGAAGCTGAAACAGAACGGATTTATTAGAGATTCGACATATCCCAACTGAATATCGAATCCCGTCTTAGTAAAGAAGCCGAATGGAAAGTGGCGGACTTGCATTGATTTTTCAGATTTGAACAAATCTTGCCCGAAAGATAGTTTCCCACTTCCCAGGATTGACCAGCTTGTAGATTCGACAGCGGGACACGAAATTCTTTCTTTCATGGACGCATATTCCGGGTACAACCAAATTCCTATGCACGTGCCAGATCAAGAACACACGAGCTTCATTACAAATTTGGGGTTATACTGTTACGTGGTCATGCCGTTCGGATTGAAAAACGCTGGAGCCACTTATCAGCGCTTGGTGAACAGGATGTTTTATAATCAAATAGGGAAGACTATGGAAGTTTATGTGGATGATATGCTTGTCAAATCGAAACAGTCCTCCAGCTATATGCAGGACTTGGCAGAAATGTTCGGTATCCTGCGATAGTATCGGATGAAGTTGGATCCTTTGAAATGTTCATTTGGAGTGGCATCGGGAAAGTTTCTAGGCTTCATTGTGAGCTCCCGAGGGATTGAAATCAATCCCAGCCAAATAGCAGCGATAAGAAACAATGAAGAACCGAGGAGGATTAAAGATGTCCAAAGTCTTGCGGGGAAAGTAGCCGCGTTGAGTAGGTTCATCTCCAAAGCCACGGACAAATGCGTCCCATTTTTTGATTTGATTAAAAGGGGAAAGAAGAACTTCGAGTGGACTCCGGACTGTGTTAAGGCCTTTCAAAATTTATTGGAATTGCTAGAAAAACCGCCGATTTTGTCAAATCCAGTGGATCACGAAGAGTTATTTGTTTACTTAGCAGTTTCGGCTCACGCTGTTAGCACAGCCCTGGTTCGAGAAGAAGACAAAGTGCAAAGGCCAGTATATTATGTTAGCAAGAAATTGGCAGCGGCAGAACGCAACTACCCAAAGATTGAGAAGCTCGCTTACGGCCTCCTAATCGCCTCCCGAAAACTTCGTCACTATTTCCAAGCTCACCCAATAACCATATACACTGACCAACCTCTGAGGCAGGTGTTGCATAGACCCGAGGCATCAGGACGATTGATCAAATGGAATATTGAATTAAGTCAGTTTGATTTAAATTTTCAGCCGCGGAGGTCGATCAGGGGGCAGGCTCTGGCTGACTTTATAGCAAAATTCACAATCCCAGAGGAGGAAATAATCGATGACAGAGTGGTCCCGTCCGAGGATGAGTTAAAATTAGATCCATGGAAGCTGTACACAGACGGAGCTAAGAACGACCGAAGGTCCGGAGCTGGAATCATCTTAGTCACTCCTGAAGGATGGTCGTTATATTACGCTCTGCGATTAGAATTCTCAGCGACTAATAATGACTATGAATATGAAGCCCTGATTGCCGGGCTAAAGCTTGCTAAAGACCTCGGAGTAAAAACATTGGACATATTTTGTGACTCCAAAATCGTTGTTTGCCAAGTGCAAAAGGAGTTTGTGGCTCAGGGACCTCGACTTATCGCCTACCTCGGGAAAGTGGAAAAGCTGTTGAGTAACCTGGAGCGGTACAACATAACGCACATCCCAAGAGCCGAAAACCAGAAGGCAGACAGGCTGGCAAAGCTAGCTAGTTCCGACAACCCGGAAGAAACTGAAATAATCCCAATTGAAACGTTGGAATCGCCAAGCTTTGAGTCGATGGAAATTGAGTTCACTTTCGAAGCGGAACCGGAGAAGGAGTCGTGGATGACCCCAATTAAGAACTTCCTTAAGAATGGAATGCTCCCATCAAAGAAGAGTGAGAGACGGGCTATAGTTCGCAAGGCTACCAGATACGTCCTTCAAGATGATACTCTTTATAGACAAGGATTTTCTATGCCCCTGTTACGATGTATAGCACACAACGACATCAAACGTGTACTAAGAGAAGTACACGAAGGTGAGTGTGGAGATCATACAGGAGGTCAGACCTTAGCAAAAAAGATATTGCGGTATGGATACTTCTGTCCCACAATTAATAAAGATGCAGCTGATTATTCACGACACTGCGACGAGTGCCAGAGATTCGCCAAAATCCCCAGAGCACCGTCGACCCTACTCAAGTCGATGGTGAGTCCTTGGCCTTTTGCCACGTGGGGAATTGATATCATCGGAGTTCTACCAATTGCTAAAGGAGGAGCGAAATATGCAATAGTCGCTGTGGACTATTTTACGAAGTGGGTGGAAGCTGAGCCCCTAACCAAAATCACGGCGAGAAAGGTGATAAGTTTTGTGGTTAGAAATATTATATGCCGATTCGGGATCCCAAGGACCATTATAACTGATAACGGAACCCAGTTCGATGGTGCTGAATTCAGAAATTTCTGCCAGAAATATAAGATCGACAAACGGTACACTGCGGTTGCCTATCCGCAGTCGAACGGGCAAGTAGAAGAAATAAACAAAGTTATAAAATCCATCCTCAAGAAACGGTTAGAGCGCACAAAGGAAAAATGGGTTGACGAATTGCCCTTAGCTTTGTGGGCATATCGAACAACATTTAAGACAGCTACTGGTCATACCCCTTTCTCTCTCTCTTTTGGTTCAGAAGCAGTAATTCCAGTAGAGCTTGAGGTTCCCTCTCACCGGGTGACGAAGTACGACCCGATGACGAATCAGGCACTGTTACTCGAGTCTCTTGATGAAATCGAAGAAAAAAGGGACGAAGCAGATTTGCGCGCGGCAAGACATCGACGTCAGATGGCACGCTATTACAACAAAAAAGTTCGCCTTAGGACTTTTGAACTAGGAGATTTGGGGCTAAAGAGAGTCTTTCCATCCCTTCCTCACCTCGGTCCAAAGTGGGAAGGACCCTTTGTCATCCAACGGAAACTTGAAATAGGAACCTTTAAGTTAACGACCGTAGATGGCGAAGAGGTACCTAGGGCATGGAATGCCCAACACTTGATGCGATATTTGGATTAGAAATGTTGTACTCTTTGTTATTTTTCTTATGAACTCTGTAAAATGGCATGACTTGCCTTAGGAAAATCTGATGATATGAATAAAGGACTATAAAGTGGATGTAGGCTACGACTTAGCCGAACCACTATAAAAATATCGTGTGTCATCTACTTTCATGCATTATATATATACCTTCATCTACTATTCTGTTGCGATTATGGAATATAAGATGATTTAAAACCTGAAAGGTTGAAAACAGTTTATACGCGAGAAAAAGCACAACGACTGTTTGTGCGATAAGACATAAAAGAATGGGAAGACGACATTCTTAACTCTAACTCTCGAGAATTGAGAGAGAGTATAAAGGACGGGAAGACGACGTCCTCTGAGGCGTGAAGGTGCACCCAGAGAAGAGACCGCCTCAGTAAGAACTCTAACCTGAGTATAAGATAGGAGAGTATAAAAAATGCCAGAAAAAAAGACAGGCATTGACGGCACAGAGAATGCAATCTCGTCGAAAAATCAGGGACATTCAGACTACTTGATTAAGTCTTGAATAGTTTTTTGAGATTAACTGGGGGCATATATGTATACACATATTTCCCCACCATAACTTCATTACACAACTATAGTAAGACATGCATTCTTACATAAGTGCAAAACTAATGACTAACATACATTGCAGAAAATGAATTATTTTTTATTTACAAATGAATGAATTTGTATAGGAAAACATGCAAAAAGAAGGTGCAAGGGCCACCCTTACAGCAACAATTATTGGTCAATCAAACGCTAAAATAACGCAATACACTTCATCATTTGGACTTTGAAGAGGGTTGGACTTCTTAGCAGCCTTCTCCGCGTCTCTCGCCTCTTTCTCGGCCTCCGTCAGGATGCGCTTTGACTTTTTCTTCCCTGAAGCTGAGGTGCTGGAATCAGTCGACTTCTTCCCGGAAGGCAGAGCGCTGGAATCAAGAGAAGATTTTTTAACAAGTTCCTCTGTAATGGATCTAGTCGAAAGCTTAACAACTAACCTTGATCCCGCATCCACTACTGCGAGGGGCTTAAGGCTTTCAGGGTCTAAGTCTTCAGATTTAAGCTGCATGCGTTTATCTTTGTCAGATTTCAGTGCAGCTAAGGTAACATCATCAGCGCTTTTTGACTCCCCGACTATCGCCACCTCCGGATCTTCCTCATGTCCCCCATCGCCGCAATCGTCCTTTAAGGCATCTATCATTTCGTCATCACGAGGAGTGTCAGCCTTAGACGGTTCGCTTCCTTCTCCCAAATCTATGGGAGCAGCCTTGTCCTTTCCCCCTTTGGCCTTCTCCGTAGGCTCCGCCCCAGAGGCGGTTCCCTGGGACACATCTGTCTTTCCGGATGGCTCAATACCTATAGAGTGAGAAGCAATAGTTATCAACTCAGGAGAAAATAATGGGTTTTTCATCGATTGCTCAATCACGTGGCGAAAGTTAGAGATAGCCTTGACGAATTGAGGTGAAAATGTAGAGATACCTTCCGAAGACTTCTCGGCTGGAGTAACTGCTGTCTCCGATGCCGTTTCGGGAATAGGGGATAAGAGAGTTGTTCGAGGGATCCCCGGGTTTACAGGATCATATCCCTCTACTTCAGAAGTTGCGGGGGCAGTAGAAGAGGAACCAGCCTTGGGACTGTTCTTTTGCTTAGTCCTCCGCTTCTCTTCGTCCATAGCAGCAGCAATGAGGCGGCGCCCTTCAGCTAGGCGTTCTGGCTCATCATCTCTTAAATATTTCTCCATCAGCTTGTCCTCGTCAATGGAATCAACCTTGAGCTCCTCTTTCTCCCACTCAACGATTTGACTCCATACTTGGACTCGAGTAGATGGATAATCTTCAATCCAAGAAATGTTTCGGCGGTGGATGATGTGCGCAAAGAATTCAATCATTAATTCGCCGAAACCCTAAACCTCTCCCTCAACCTCCGACAGTTGTTTGCGGGCTTCTTCAGCGGATTTGATAGCACACTCGACGTTACCCTCCGCTAGGGCAGCCCTGTTCTCCGCCTCCATTAGCTTAGAAGCTAAGTCAGCATTTTTCTTTTCTAGTTCAGCATTCCTCCTTGTTAACTCGGCATTTTTCCGTTTAAGGTCAGCGTAAGCAAGGCGCGTTTTAGCAGCATCTGACTTAGCATCTTCGGCTTGCCTTTTTAACTCAGAACCCTCTTGAGTATGGGATTCAAGCAAATCATGGTAACGTTTTTGCATATCTTCAAATTGTTGTTTGAAGCTAGTAGCATCCCGTTGAGCAACAGCAAGCTGGGCCTGTGTATCCTCCAAATATTTTCCTAGATTCTTTAAGGCCTTTGCATCGTCTTCAGCGGTTTTTTGCATCGAATCAGCATTCGTGATTAAAGTACGGATGATTCTGGAAAGGTTGCGTGAATACTTGAACATTTCAGAATACTGTTTCTCGACCGCATCTATCTTTGCTTTAGCCTCATCTGCCCACCTTGAAGAAATAGGCTCAAGGGCAGGTAAAAAAGTCAAGTTCTCGAAGTAATGTTCAGGAAATTGCTTCTCCAGATACGCCCGCTTAACTGCAGTTTCAGCGTCTAGCGGCGGAGGGGCAGGAATTGTCAGCTCAGTATCCCTGTGCGTGGAGGACTCAATAGCCTCTTTATCCGTTCTAGACCGTGTAGCAGGGACCTTACGCTTGCTTCGTGACTCAGTATCTTTTGGCGGACTCCTCTCCCTGCTGCGCTTTTCTTGAGAAGAGGTTGAGTCCTTTGGTTGCGGCCTGTCCTCTTCCCGACGACCTTGGTAACCTTTATATCTCTCTGGGTCCGTCCGGACAGGAGAGCGAGAATGCGAGGTTCGAGAGCGATAGGGTTCATAGGGCCTTCTCTCCTCCCTACTGCGATCGTCGCGGCGATCATACTCAGTATCATAAGGTGGATTAGACGTGCTGAGGCGGAGTTTCCTAATATCATAGTAAGATCGGGACATCGTGCCTGCACAACAAGACAAATGAAATTCAGAATCAATATTTTCACAAAGAGAAAGATGCAGTGAGTTGTAGTGTAAAGTGTGTCCTAAGTGGTGTTTTTCCCCCCAACCAACCCGAGTCCGAAGCTAGACTAGTACGGGCGGGCTCTTTGGCCTTAGCAGGAGTGGTCTCTTCGGAAGAAGTGAAAACTAAAGGATTCTTCCTAAAATCCTCTGAAGTGTAAATGGTTTCAGGTGAGGGGAGATCCCCCAAACCCTGAAACAGGGGGTCATCAGTGCTAGGGACATCTCCCTCAGAAGCATCGATCGGAGACTCTTGGGAAGACGTTGACCTTTCCGGAGAAATGGCAGCCTAGGGAACAGTATACCCTTCGCGATGCTTTTCGGCCATGTTAGCCAATTCATCATCTTGGGTAGAAGAAGGAGAGGGTGAAGCTTGAAGAGGCACTGTAGGAGCTATCAAACTTTCGCCCGTTTCAGGGATTACATCCACTGGGGGAATATATACATATGGAGCCGTCCCATGACCAATGCTACGAGTAACAGATAGCAACCCATGAAAATGAAGATATTCGTCCTTAAGGACTTCGTCAATAGTTAAAAACTTCTTATCGCCATTAAGGAGATGATGCATCCAGTCAAAGAATACCTGGTCTGATATTTGTTTTGGGTTATCGACTGCAAACAAAAAGAAAAACGAGTTAAGGCGATGGCTTAAATGTATAGAGTCGAGATTTAGAAAACCAGTGATTTACTTGATTTCGTCCACCTCCTAGCACACCCTGGTTGTCGCTTCACATAAAACCATTCCATCCTGGAATCCCCAGCTTTACTACTGAATGGCGCTGGAATTATTTTCCTCTTAGGCACAAACTCAAAGTAACAGAAAGAAGGAGTCTCTCGAGTCCGATGCTTGAAGTTATAGAAGAAATTGTAACAACCCGTATTTTCAATAACCTGTAATAACATAAATCGAGGCAGAATTTAATTCTAAAATGGGAATCAAGGGAAACGGGCTATGCCATTGCGTTCGTCTCGGAAAAATACGCGAAATAGAGTCCGAGTTTTCGAAAATCGGAGTCCGTATGACCAAGATATGGCCTCGCGAAGTTTCACGAAAATTCCCAAATTAAAGTATACTTAATTAAGTGAAATGGGTTGTGTAGATATATATATATATATATATATTGATATATATATATATATATATATAATTGAAAATTTAATAAATAAATATGCAAAAATGCTCAAAACAGCGAATTGGGAGAGGGGAATAACCGAACCGGCCGATTTTTGAAGTCGACCCGAGCCCGCTGGGTCGACTAGGGGTTAATCCAGGGTGTTTGGCTGTCAACCCGTGGGCCGATTCGCTCAAGTGCAGATTTTGCATTTGAATGGTTCTCATGGTCCATCTTTAATCTAAAGGCCCTAGATGGTTCCTACACTTGACTTCTTCCCCAAGACATGCTTTGATGGCTTGGATTGAATCTAGGGTTAATCCTATGGCCTAAAACACTTGCCTAATCTATAAATAAGACCCTAACCTACCCTAATTCATTCATAATTAAACCTAGTGACTAAACTATGGCAAAATGCTAGCTCTCATGGCCTCCACTAATTTTATGAAGAGGGTTGCATACTAATCACTCTCTAATCAACTTCTAATCCCTTCTTAGCATCTTAATCTTCTTCATTTGGTGTTCAAAGTTGCTAGTTGTGAGTTTCTATCACTTTGATGATCTTTTGGTAAACTAATTAGATGAGATGTGATGAGATTTATGGTTTTGTATGTGGGTTAATGAGCTTTGAATCATATGATATGATGTTAGCATTAATCTTATGTTTATGCATGTTGAGTATGTAAGCTTATGCAAGTTTAATATGATGTATGTTATGTTTGCATGATGCTAAATATGCAAGTTGTGGGCTATGTAATCATATGCATGTTATGCAAGTTCATGGTAATATGCTATGCAAGTTACATGTTTGTTAATATGCAAGTTACATGTTTGTTAATATGCAAGTTACATGTATGTAAATATGCAAGTTACATGTTTGTTAATATGCAAGTTACATGTTTGTTAATATGCAAGTTACATGTATGTAAATATGCAAGTTACATGTTTCTTTATATGCAAGTTACATGTTTGTTAATATGCGAGTTACATGTATGTAAATATGCAAGTTACATGTTTATTAATATGCAAGTTCATGATGACACATTATGCAAGTCTATAAGCTAATATGCAAGTTTGTTATGCAAAATGAATATGTAAGTTATGTGACATATTATATGCAAGTTATGTGACATGTTATGCAAGTTCATATGCAAGTTATGTGTTTGTTAATATGCAAGATGGCACCTTTGAAACATGTTCATTCATATGCAAGTTGACACCTTTTATATGTGTTATATCATGAACGAAATTACGTGGGAACGATGGGGTAATTAAATGCATAAGTTAATAAGATTGTGTGAAATTAATATAATTATGCATAACACAAAATAAATAAACATAGTATGGGAATTTGCCTATTTGGTTAGGTGTACCCATACTATGTGTTGGGAATTTACCTATTGAGTTAGGTCTACCCCATGGGAATTTACCTATTAAGTTAGGTCTACCCATGTTAAGAAAACTTGATTAATTAGGGATAATTAATATAAAATTATGAGGGTGATTAATTAGGTGTAATTAATTGACTAAGACACGAGGTTGGACTCAGTTGTAGCGTAAAACTGCCCGGACCCAACCGGCTTAACCAGTTGCTACAAATGTTAGCCCAATGTGAGAGGTCTTAGGCACAAACTAAATACGTAATTAATGTAAAGACACGAGGTTAGACTCTGTTATGACATAAGGCTGCCCGGACCCAACCGGCTTAACCAGCGGTCATAAAAGACAGTCTAATGTGAGAGGTCTTTACAAAGGTTATGTTCTTAATTAATTAATTAAGAAACACTTAACCACATTAGCATGTAGAGGGACATGAGGGGTTAAGTGGGTGCCTCGGGTGGCATGAGAAAATCTAGTGGTTGCCTTGGGTGGCAATAGAAAATACGATTAGAATACTTAACCAAAATGGAACATGTAATTAAAACATGATTAAAGGGTTAAGTGGGATATACTAGAAAAAGGGACAAGCTTAGGTGGGTAGCTTGTGGAGGCCCATTTCAACCAGTAACCCATACGTATCTTTGTGGGCTCGACCCATGTCGAGGACGGGACACGCATACTGGGCTTGACTGTAAGAGGCAAACGGGTTAGCGGTGGCAACGCAAGTCCAGCGGGCTTCATATGCGTGAGTGGGCCCGGGCTGGTAGGTAAGCCGTTGTTGCATCGAGTAGATATAAGCCGTGCACCTTTAGTTCCATCAGGTTGCCACATTGGGGAATGATACATCCCACGGTGGGGCCAGCACGGGTATCTACGTTAGGGAGCCGATCGAATGGGAAGTAGTGTGTACACCTAGTGGATTGTAGGGCCCCGTGGCGCCTACTTGGTCACCTAGGGGTACGCAGGTACTAATTAGTAAATTTTATAAGTCCTTGGGTGGGATCAACCTTTAAGTTAGGAACGACTGGTGTGGTGCAGTTTAGTAATTTACCTTAGGGAGGGTAAATGCGTCTTTATCCTTTATCTTCGTTTAGTTGACTGCTTAGGGTAGCCATTCATCCCTATATGTTACCGTATATCAGTTTATGTCTTCTCTGGTTACTTTAACGATTGTATTGTTAAAGTTATAGGACTCGCTCAGACTTATGTCTGACCCTGTTGTTTTTATCTTTTTCCCAACCCTCAGGTCCTACGGTGGATCCTAGCAGTAGTGGAGCTTGATCGGATTGCTGTTCCAGTCTTTAGGAGCTTGGATAGATGTAAAGCTCCAGTTATCCAGTTATCTTTTCTTTTGTTCGGCTATTGTATGAGAGTGGGATTATGTACTTCTTTATTTTGATGGATATTGTACTTGACCTTTATTGTGGTTTTATGATGTAACCAGACATGTTTTACTTCCGCTGTTATGAGATGATGTTTTAAAATTTCAAGTACTATTTATATCTGTCTTGTTGTAATTTTTCTGTTCTATATTCACTAAAATACTCCACCGATGCTATGGCATTCCCTTAGTGAGTGATCATAGCGGGAGTGGGGTGTTACACGTGGTATCAGAGCTTAAGGTTACCAGAACAGATAAAATTTTTGAGAAAAACTACTTTCTAAGAGTATTTTCGAAGAAAGTATTTTTAAAAGCATGTCTTCTAAGAGAAAAAGTTTTTGAAAAAGAAAAGCATAATCCCCAATAGCCATATCTTTATCTTTCGGAATCTCCTTTTTGAATCTTTCCTCTTTCGTTTCAGCATGGCTGAAGATCTTAACATCCCGGAGGGTTTAGTTATACCACTATGGTATAGGAGGTTGCAAGAGGCTAGGGCCGCGGCTGCGGGTCCGGCCAATGCTACTACACCAGAGACAACCGCTCCTCCTCCTCAGCCTAGAGTGGATAATTTTGCTAAGGTTTGCAAGGAGTTCAAGGCTATAGGAGGAAAACCTTTTCTTGGTTCAGAGACTTTCGTAGAGGCTAGAGATTGGCTTAAGGAAGTGGAAGAGTTGCTAGATATCTTTGAAGTGGAAGAGGGAAAGAAAGTCAAGTTGGCGGCTTGGTTAATGAAGGGAGAGGCCTCATTCTGGTGGGAGGTCACTAATGGAGAACGCCCTGTTGACTCTTGGGCAGATTTTAAGCAAAGGTTTGGGGCTAAGTTTCTCTCAAGGGCGGAAGAGAATCTGTTTATGGAGAAGTTCTTGAATTTGAAGCAAGGGAATCTCACGGTGAAAGAATATGTCAACAAATTCAATCAATTAGCAAGGTTTGGCATAGAGTTGGTGAATACACCGGAGAAGAAGGCTTTGAGGTTCGTTAGAGGCTTGAACGAACCATTGCAAGGAATAGCTATGACTCACATTCCTATGGGGGCCACTTTTGAGAAGCTTGTCTACATGGCACTTATGCATGAGGATGATAAGAATTCTAAGGCACCAGAGAAAAAGGGGGATCAGAAGAAACCGCAACAGCAACAACAAGGCAAGGGCGGAAAAGGCAATGGTAACAAAAAGAAGACGAAGAAGAAGTGCTTCAATTGTGGAACACCAGGACACCTTAGTAAAGATTGTCGCAAAAAGAAGAAGACCGGTTGCTTTCATTGTGGTGAAGCAGGGCATCTTGTGAAAAACTGCCCAAAGAAGGGGCAGAAGACGGGGTCTACCTCAGGAGGCCAGGTGCAAGCTCTTATAGCACCACCTCAGTCAGGGGGGCAAGTTCAGGTTCTCTCAGTTCCACCGATTCAGCAGAGAGGTAGAACTATTTCCGTTGAAAGTCTGGTTTTTCTGTTTGATCATCCAGTTCGTACTTTGTTTGACTCTGGCGCATCGCATTCTTTTATCTCATCATCGTTAGTTGAGTCACTGCACTTAGACACCAGTCTAGTTGATGATCCCTTGGTTGTCTCAAACCCAATTGGGGGCTCCATATATCTGTCTATGATATGTTTGGGTTTGAAGATTTCTATACTTAGCGTTGAGTTTAGATGTGATGCTTTTGTATTGGGCTTCACGGGCTATGGGTTGATCTTGGGCATGGACTGGTTATCCAGTAATGGTGCCGTTCTTGATTGCGAAAGGAGAGTTGTCAGGCTCATGACCCGCTTGGGTAACACTCTCGAGATCTCTTGCAATCCCATGGAATCTGTTTCGCTAAGTTATCTTGAATCGCTCGATGCTTCGGTCGAGAGTTTGTGTTCTGTCAGAGTAGTCCGGGAATATCCGGATGTGTTTGAAGAAGTAAAGGGTTTGCCTCCGAAGCGGGAGATAGATTTCCGAATTTATTTGGTGGATAATGCCAAACCAGTGTCTTTGCCAGTACGCCACATGGCTCCTCGTGAGAGAAGAGAACTTCATAAGCAAGTAGGGGAGTTGCTTGAGAAGGGGTTCATAAGGCGAAGTATATCGGAGTGGGGAGCTCCAGTAGTGTTTGCCACGAAGGCGGATGGGTCCCTCAGACTTTGTGTGGATTATAGAGAACTTAATAAGCTCACGAAGAAGAATAGACACCCATTACCGAGGATAGATGATCTCTTTGATCAGTTGGTTGGCGCGTCAGTATTTTCGCAGATGGACTTAGCTACAGGGTTTCATCAGTTAAGAGTGGCGGAGGACAGTATAGAGAAGACTGCTTTCCGGACTCCGGATGGTTTTTATGAGTGGCTAGTGATGCCATTTGGGTTGACAAACGCCCCCGCATACTTTGTTGATCTCATGAGTAGAGTGTTCAGAGAGTATCTGGATAAGTTTGTAGTAGTTTTTGTGGATGACATCTTGGTCTTTTCCAAGAATGAAGAAGAGCATGCCTTACATCTCAAGGAAGTGTTGGAGACTCTTCGAGCGCATAGTCTTAAAGCTAAATTCTCTAAATGCCATTTTTGGAGAAGAGAAGTGCGATTCTTAGGGCATGTGGTCTCTAAGGAAGGGATAGCTGTGGATCCCGCAAAGATAGTATCTATCCAGGATTGGAAAGTTCCTAGAAATGCTACCGAGGTAAGAAGTTTCTTGGGGTTGGCAGGATATTATAGGAAGTTCATCAAAGACTTCGCGAAGATATCAGCCCCATTAACCCGCTTGACGAAGAAGAATCTGGTTTTCTCATGGGATGTAGATTGTGATGATGCTTTCCGACGGTTAAAGAGAGCTTTGACCACCGCTCCAGTTTTAGTGCTTCCAGATGGGAGTAAGCCGTTTGTTGTTTATACCGATGCTTGTGGAACAGGATTAGGCGCAGTCTTGATGCAGGAGGGAAGGGTAATAGCCTATGGAGGGAGACAATTGAGAGTGCATGAGAAGAATTACCCTACCCATGATCTAGAGTTGGCCGCGATTGTTTTCGCACTTAAGTCTTGGCGCCATTATCTTCTTGGTGAGAGATTCGAGTTGTTCACCGACCATAAATCATTGAAGTACTTATTCTCTCAGAAGGATTTAAACTTAAGACAGCAAAGGTGGATGGAGTTCTTAGCATCCTATGATTTCGAGATAGCGTATACCCCTGGTAAGGGTAACGTGGTGGCAGACGCCTTAAGTAGAAAAAGGCTATCTTTGAGTCCATTGTTCGTGGAACGACGAAGCTTGGAGTTTCTTTCTTTGTTTGACTTCAGACCTTCTGTTGATTTTGTACCTGGTTTGTTGGCATCCTTGGAGGTTAGACCTACTCTTTTGAGACGGATTGGCGAGGCTCAGCGAGACGACCCACAGTTGGTTGTGTTGGTAGAGAAGCTTATAAGAGGGGAGTCGTCCAGCCATTTGGGTAGATACACCATAGATGATAAGGGATGGTTGCATAGAGACGGTAGACTTTGTGTACCGCAAGATGAGGGTTTGAAGAAGGCTATTTTGGATGATGCACATCGTTCAAGAATGACTATTCATCCCGGTGGAGACAAAATGTACCAAGACATGAAGAGAGTTTTCTTCTGGGCCGGTATGAAGAAAGATGTGGCCGAGTATGTGGCTAGATGCTTAGTGTGCCAACAAGTTAAAGTGGAGCAAAGGAAACCCGGTGGGTTGCTACACCCATTGGAAGTTCCACAGTGGAAGTGGGATAGTGTCTCGATGGATTTCATCGATGGGTTACCGAGATCGAGGAAGGGCAATACGGGAATTTGGGTTGTGGTAGACAGACTTACCAAGAGTGCCCATTTTATACCCGTAAAGAGTAAGAGGACCGCTCCATGGCTTGCTTCAGTCTATGTTAGATAGATTGTTAGATTGCATGGCGTACCATCCAGCATTGTGAGTGATCGAGATCCTATTTTCACTAGTGAGTTTTGGAGAAGTTTGCAAGAGGCGGTAGGGACTCAGTTGTGTTTGAGCACCGCATATCATCCTCAGACGGACGGTCAGACTGAGAGGGTGAACCGTATCTTAGAAGATCTTTTGAGGCTTTGTATCTTGGATTTTGGAGGTACATGGGAAGAACATCTTCCTTTGGTGGAGTTCGCATATAATAACAGCTTTCAGTCCAGTATTGGTATGGCTCCTTTCGAAGCTCTTTATGGAAGGCCTTGTCGATCTCCTACATGTTGGTGGGAATCTACGGATAAGATCTTGCTTGGGCCGGATATGGTTAGAGAGACTTCAGAGAAGATTGATTTAATTCGAAAAAGGATGAAAGCAGCGCAAGATAGACAGAAATCTTATGCGGATCGGAGAAGGACGGATCTTGAGTTTGAGGTTGGGGACATGGTTTTTGTCAAAGTATCTCCATTGAGAAATGTTGTTCGCTTTGGGTCCGTAGGGAAGTTAGCACCGAGATTTGTTGGGCCGTTTCCTATTAAGGAAAGGATTGGACGGATGGCATATAGGGTGGAGTTGCCCGACAGACTTAGTGGTGTTCATGATGTATTCCATGTATCACATTTGAGGAAGTGCTTACATGAGACCGCGGAGGTGGTAGAGCCGAGCTTGCTTAGAGATGTAGAGGTAGAGCGTGATGCGACGATTCGACGAGCTCCTACTCGCATCCTTGGGTCAGAAACTAGGAAGTTGAGGAACAGAGAAGTTCAGCTAGTTAAAGTGCAATGGGGAGATGACGAAAGCAATGCTACTTGGGAGACGGAAGCAAAGATGCGTTCTTTGTATCCATTTCTTTTTGAGAGTATGTCTTTTAACTTCTCCTTTATTGCTTGTCTAGTACTTATCTTATCTTTAGTATATCCTCTCGCTAATACCTATGACCTTTAGATAGGGTAAAACCTATGGTTGAAACATGTGTTTGAAACATGTTATGGTTGATGGATGCATATGGATGCAATTGTTTGCTAGTGGTTGCTCATGGATGCATATACACACACATTAGGCACTAGATCGGCTCAGTCACTTCATGTTGCATATTGCATAAATGGATGTGGTAGTTAGATTGATGGATGTATCATGGCTGTGTTATCATATGGATGATGCATTTTTGTGTATGGTTGTGCACGCATGTAGAAATTTGTATGTGTCAATAGGGTTTCGCATACATATTGGATGCATGGCACTATCATGGTTTGCATTAAGGAGGTTTACTGTATCAGTAACCGCCTGATTTTCGCATTAGGTAAGTACATATACACACACTTTTGCATATATCCATCCAGCATTTAGAATCTTGTAAGGACAATGATTGCTCGTGGATGATGCTTTGAGTAGATGGATGATTGGATGGTAGGATACGTTCTTCCTAACTTGAAGATTTCGGGGACGAAATCCTTTAAGGAGGGGAGAATGTAACAACCCGTATTTTCAATAACCTGTAATAACATAAATCGAGGCAGAATTTAATTCTAAAATGGGAATCAAGGGAAACGGGCTATGCCATTGCGTTCGTCTCGGAAAAATACGCGAAATAGAGTCCGAGTTTTCGAAAATCGGAGTCCGTATGACCAAGATATGGCCTCGCGAAGTTTCACGAAAATTCCCAAATTAAAGTATACTTAATTAAGTGAAATGGGTTGTGTAGATATATATATATATATTGATATATATATATATATATATATAATTGAAAATTTAATAAATAAATATGCAAAAATGCTCAAAACAGCGAATTGGGAGAGGGGAATAACCGAACCGGCCGATTTTTGAAGTCGACCCGAGCCCGCTGGGTCGACTAGGGGTTAATCCAGGGTGTTTGGCTGTCAACCCGTGGGCCGATTCGCTCAAGTGCAGATTTTGCATTTGAATGGTTCTCATGGTCCATCTTTAATCTAAAGGCCCTAGATGGTTCCTACACTTGACTTCTTCCCCAAGACATGCTTTGATGGCTTGGATTGAATCTAGGGTTAATCCTATGGCCTAAAACACTTGCCTAATCTATAAATAAGACCCTAACCTACCCTAATTCATTCATAATTAAACCTAGTGACTAAACTATGGCAAAATGCTAGCTCTCATGGCCTCCACTAATTTTATGAAGAGGGTTGCATACTAATCACTCTCTAATCAAATTCTAATCCCTTCTTAGCATCTTAATCTTCTTCATTTGGTGTTCAAAGTTGCTAGTTGTGAGTTTCTATCACTTTGATGATCTTTTGGTAAACTAATTAGATGAGATGTGATGAGATTTATGGTTTTGTATGTGGGTTAATGAGCTTTGAATCATATGATATGATGTTAGCATTAATCTTATGTTTATGCATGTTGAGTATGTAAGCTTATGCAAGTTTAATATGATGTATGTTATGTTTGCATGATGCTAAATATGCAAGTTGTGGGCTATGTAATCATATGCATGTTATGCAAGTTCATGGTAATATGCTATGCAAGTTACATGTTTGTTAATATGCAAGTTACATGTTTGTTAATATGCAAGTTACATGTATGTAAATATGCAAGTTACATGTTTGTTAATATGCAAGTTACATGTTTGTTAATATGCAAGTTACATGTATGTAAATATGCAAGTTACATGTTTCTTTATATGCAAGTTACATGTTTGTTAATATGCGAGTTACATGTATGTAAATATGCAAGTTACATGTTTATTAATATGCAAGTTCATGATGACACATTATGCAAGTCTATAAGCTAATATGCAAGTTTGTTATGCAAAATGAATATGTAAGTTATGTGACATATTATATGCAAGTTATGTGACATGTTATGCAAGTTCATATGCAAGTTATGTGTTTGTTAATATGCAAGATGGCACCTTTGAAACATGTTCATTCATATGCAAGTTGACACCTTTTATATGTGTTATATCATGAACGAAATTACGTGGGAACGATGGGGGTAATTAAATGCATAAGTTAATAAGATTGTGTGAAATTAATATAATTATGCATAACACAAAATAAATAAACATAGTATGGGAATTTGCCTATTTGGTTAGGTGTACCCATACTATGTGTTGGGAATTTACCTATTGAGTTAGGTCTACCCCATGGGAATTTACCTATTAAGTTAGGTCTACCCATGTTAAGAAAACTTGATTAATTAGGGATAATTAATATAAAATTATGAGGGTGATTAATTAGGTGTAATTAATTGACTAAGACACGAGGTTGGACTCAGTTGTAGCGTAAAACTGCCCGGACCCAACCGGCTTAACCAGTTGCTACAAATGTTAGCCCAATGTGAGAGGTCTTAGGCACAAACTAAATACGTAATTAATGTAAAGACACGAGGTTAGACTCTGTTATGACATAAGGCTGCCCGGACCCAACCGGCTTAACCAGCGGTCATAAAAGACAGTCTAATGTGAGAGGTCTTTACAAAGGTTATGTTCTTAATTAATTAATTAAGAAACACTTAACCACATTAGCATGTAGAGGGACATGAGGGGTTAAGTGGGTGCCTCGGGTGGCATGAGAAAATCTAGTGGTTGCCTTGGGTGGCAATAGAAAATACGATTAGAATACTTAACCAAAATGGAACATGTAATTAAAACATGATTAAAGGGTTAAGTGGGATATACTAGAAAAAGGGACAAGCTTAGGTGGGTAGCTTGTGGAGGCCCATTTCAACCAGTAACCCATACGTATCTTTGTGGGCTCGACCCATGTCGAGGACGGGACACGCATACTGGGCTTGACTGTAAGAGGCAAACGGGTTAGCGGTGGCAACGCAAGTCCAGCGGGCTTCATATGCGTGAGTGGGCCCGGGCTGGTAGGTAAGCCGTTGTTGCATCGAGTAGATATAAGCCGTGCACCTTTAGTTCCATCAGGTTGCCACATTGGGGAATGATACATCCCACGGTGGGGCCAGCACGGGTATCTACGTTAGGGAGCCGATCGAATGGGAAGTAGTGTGTACACCTAGTGGATTGTAGGGCCCCGTGGCGCCTACTTGGTCACCTAGGGGTACGCAGGTACTAATTAGTAAATTTTATAAGTCCTTGGGTGGGATCAACCTTTAAGTTAGGAACGACTGGTGTGGTGCAGTTTAGTAATTTACCTTAGGGAGGGTAAATGCGTCTTTATCCTTTATCTTCGTTTAGTTGACTGCTTAGGGTAGCCATTCATCCCTATATGTTACCGTATATCAGTTTATGTCTTCTCTGGTTACTTTAACGATTGTATTGTTAAAGTTATAGGACTCGCTCAGACTTATGTCTGACCTTGTTGTTTTTATCTTTTTCCCAACCCTCAGGTCCTACGGTGGATCCTAGCAGTAGTGGAGCTTGATCGGATTGCTGTTCCAGTCTTTAGGAGCTTGGATAGATGTAAAGCTCCAGTTATCCAGTTATCTTTTCTTTTGTTCGGCTATTGTATGAGAGTGGGATTATGTACTTCTTTATTTTGATGGATATTGTACTTGACCTTTATTGTGGTTTTATGATGTAACCAGACATGTTTTACTTCCGCTGTTATGAGATGATGTTTTAAAATTTCAAGTACTATTTATATCTGTCTTGTTGTAATTTTTCTGTTCTATATTCACTAAAATACTCCACCGATGCTATGGCATTCCCTTAGTGAGTGATCATAGCGGGAGTGGGGTGTTACAGAAATGAACGTCATCGAAAGTGAGCTCTATGCCTAAGATCTCACGGTACGCTACATATAAGGTGTACAAGTAAGCATAAGAATTAGGGTGCAGCTGCATGGGGGCAATCCACATTTGTCTTAGAGAATCGACGATGAAAGGAGAAAATGGAGGGATAGCACCGACCATGCACATCAACCGAGTAATTTCCATATACCCTTCTGGAGGGTTGTGGGGACGGTCAGTTCTCGAAGGCACCAGGGTGTCCCTTTTTAGTATCCCGTATTTTAGACAAATTCGGATAAGTTTGTCGTTGTCGATCGTCGATTCAACAGAATCTTGGGGTGATTCCAATATGACGGCAGATTCAAATTCATCAGGAGCTCGGTCGTCGCCAATCCCTCCTTCCTCTTCACAACCTAGTGAAACTCCACCCTCCGAAGACACATTGTCGCTTTCGCGAGTTCCAACCTCGTAGTCTGAGCCCTCATCATTCCATTCTGGATCCGAGGGAGAAGATATGTCCTCAAGAGTAATTTTGTTGGATGTCTCCGGGGCCTCCTTCTGCCCGGCTAGTCTAGAAGAGCGTCTGGGTCTCATGGTCACAAAACTATTGAAGAAGCAATAGCACAAGTTAGAGTAAATTAGCCCGTATCCCCCCGTGCAAGTGTGCAAACTAAAGTGTAAACAGTGTATGCGGAAAGTGTAAAGTTAATGTTCAAAAGTGAGACGCAAAATTTTGGCAAAGTAATAAGGATCAAGGCAGTTCTTGATGTCCAATTATGTTCACAAGGCACTATCCTAACTGTCCATTAAGTTGAAGATTATGCCAAGAGTTGATTGGGCCAGTTAAACGAGTTTTTATGCCTTAAGTTGGACTGCTCTTCGGTTCGGTTTGGGCGCATTCATTGGGATCGAATCGGGGGTGTAGCCCTGTCTTGGACTCGGACAAACAATGAAGCCCAGGAATCAAAGTCAGGTCGGTTCGGAAGTGGATCCCCCGAACGGTTCGGATCGGATTAGGCAGACATGCTTATCTCCCCCTTAATTTTACAGTCCGATCCGACCCGGCGGGGTGAATTCTATTTCCCTCTTCAACTGCTTGCCCCGACCCGATCCGACCTTCTGGATTTCTCTCCCTTTTCTTTTCCTCCGTTCTCCATACTCCATCGCCCGAACCAACTCCCTGTGATCTTCTTCTTCTTCCACTTCTTTAATCTTAGGCCCAATCTCATCTCCGACGCCCCAGTCATGATCGAACAAACTACGACTCCTTCTTCCAACGCCTCGAAGTAGCAACGAAGCCACCACGACAATAACGAAGGAAGAGGATGTTGTAGCGTGGAAACCACATCCAGATCGGTCGAATTGACCATAGATTTCAATTAAAACCGGTTATCAAGAAGTCGATCAAGGATTTAAACCTACTAAGATGGATAAGTTGGAGATTCGCACGAGAATTGTAAAAAGTTTTTCTCTTTTGAATTCTGGAGTTTCAGAATAGAACTCGCAAAATGGTAGAATAAAAAGAAAGTGAAAGGAAAATGAAGGCAGGACCTATATAAAAGCAAGGTGACTATTCGTATCCCCGTTCGGACCGGCTCGACAGCCCAGTAACGCAGCTTGGTCCACTAGTCCAATGCGAAATAGAAGAAGAAGGGGATCCGTTCGGGTCGGAATCCGAGCCGAACAGAGTGTCATATCTCAGCATGGCATGTGAATGTAATTAAAACTCGAAGAAGAGGATGAAAGCACAAGAAAAATCAAAGGAAAGATTACCTAGAAGGCGATATGCAATGATGATCAAAGCATGCTCCGTCTCCAACAGAAGCATCCTTTGAGGGAGCAAAATGTTAGCCCACTTTGTGAAATGGGCAACACAAAGTCGAGATGTAAAGCGTTGAAGAGCTTAGAAAGCGTCATAGCGGATCGGATCGGAGAGCTGCTACTATTCGGGTCGGAGAGCTATCACCAGTCGGATCGGAGGGCTACCTACTACCAGGTCGGAACGGAGTAGAGCGAAATGGATAAGAACTTAGTTTCAGCTTAATTCGGGTCGGATCAGATGCCCCGATCTGAACCCCTTCTGCACGCACCTCCGATCCGAACCCATATTCCACATTACTTTCCCCCATGATCGCCTGATTATTCGGAGCGGTTATGACCAGTTCCTACCCACGACGACCACTACTCTGATGCGCTGTCAGCACTAGAATCCATCCGAACCCGAGGACGATGGGATGGAAGACACGTGGCTCCGATCCGGATCGGGTTCTGACTAAATTTTCACCTATAAATACCTTGTCTGGAGACAATTAAAGGGATCTTCTTTTTGGCACTTTGAGAGTTCAACCACTTTCATAAACCGAATTCCAGCACTCCCGGATAATCCAAATCGTCTTTCAACATTTGTTTTGAGACAATTGAGTGAATGTATGTGAGTTGTGAGTGAAATTGAGTGAATATCTCATTGTAATTGCAACTATATCATCGAGAATAGTGATTGACAAGTGGACGTAGGCTTTCCAACGCCGAACCACTATAAATTCTGTGTCTCCATTTTACTTTTGATCTTATTTTAGTCTGATTTTAATCAATTTGGGTGTTAGAACCACTTTTTGGTCTAACATTAACTTCTTTAATTTTCTATATTTAGAAAATATCTCTATTTGCAATTGAAAACAATTTCAATCACTTATCTCTTTCCCGACTACTTTAATTATACTCGGGAAATATTTACTTTTATATTTCCAGAATTCCACCACTTGGGTTATAACGAATGCTGTGTAAACATCGTTACAACAACCCAAAATATTTTATTCAACTAACTCTTATTCAAACACTTCTCTTCGAGACTGGATCTTGCTATTTATCAATTAAAAATGAAATCAATCAAGTTGGGGTATTATTACCTCTCAGACCTTGACTGAAAACATTCTCAACTTCAAAACGGACAAAACCACTTCTCCTCGAATAATCAACACCATACAAACCAATTATTCATTTTTAAACGTATATATGTTTCTCTTCCTATTACCAGCCTATCGATTTCCTTTTTATTTATAATATTCTATTTAAATTCGTTTCCTTATCGAATTCAATATATATTTATACATTCATTTCTAACTATCAAATTTTTCTTAAAAAATATTCTAAATCCTTAAATTTCCGAAAAATTTCTCCATAACCTCTCTTGTAATGGAAGCATCGGGATATTTCAAATAGCCTCCCATGACCCTCACCAATCCAAAAGAAAAAGAAAAAGCCAAGCGGCTTGCCGATACGGCGCATAAAATCTCATATATGAATTTAAACATGTACCTTTTTGTCGGGCACATAAATTAAAATCTTCATATACTCCATCCCATACCTGTCTAACACATGCTCACCTGTTTCCAATTCATTTCAACTCAATTCAGTTGTTTTATCTCGATTTGTTAATTAGTTCGCTAATTAACTCTTTTCCTGTTTTACTTTTATATTTGAATCTACATGTCCAAATATAATTCTAATAAGCTAATTGAATTCCAATCCCAACTTACGCTTCATATTAAATTTTGAAATATAAGTTCTCTCATTCTATTTACCTTTTTAAACTTCAACTTCAATTAAAAATTCCATTAACTAATTTCTAATTAACTGCTTTGCCTATTTCCCCTTTTTATTCGAATATAACATATTCAAATATACGTTTAACTTGTTTATCAACTAATTGGATTCCATTTTCAATTTACATTCCATATTCAATTTCGAATATGGATTTTCAACCTAATTTACTTTCTAAAATCTTATTTCGATTCCAAATTTGATTAACTAATGTTTTCTTTTAGATTAGTTATATCTATACAATTATAACATCTGATTTTGCTTCAAAGTCAAACCCTATACTTTACTTGAGTTCATATTCATGTTCTAACTCAAGTCCGGATTTTCTAATGGACATTCGGATTTTTTTCCTTAAAATCCTTTTATTAATTTAAATAAATCGTAATATTTTAAATAACAAATTATGGCGCTGTTTTTCTGAAAATTTGATTTTGACATAACTTAAAATCTATTCGATGAAATCCAGGTTTTTCTCTTCCATTAGAAAACCATTATCAAAACGGTCCTGACATTTCTTGTTTCAAAGAATTCCGACTTCAATTGAGTTCTGTATACTCAGTTGAAGTTCGAAACGTCAATTTTCGAACTGTAGCGCTGCGGCGAGTTCGTTTTAATTATATTTACATATATAAACGTTTGAACTTCGTTTATAATAATTTCAACTCCATTCTAATATATTTCTTATATATAACAAATCAAAATTTTCAATTCAACATAATATTTTCGATTCTCTATAATTGTCAATTTCTCCTTACTCGGTAATATATTTATTTATACTTCGATTTTCTATATTCAACTTCCATTTCAATTCAGAATGAATTTCCTATATTCAAATTCCATTTTCAATCTCCATTTGAATTTCTATATTCAATCTATTTTCAAACTTCATTTGAATTTCTATATTTAAATCTATTTTCAAACTTTATTTTGAAATTCTATTTTCAAATTCCACATTTAAAATTTCTTTATTCAAATTCCATTTCACTTTCGATATTCAAATTCTATATTTGAATTTCTATATTCAAACTCCATTTGAATCTTATTTTCAAATTCTATAGTTAAACTTCATTCAAATCTCTATTTGACTTTTCTTTATTCAAATCCATTTGAATTCCTTTGAATTCAAATTCTATTTCAATTCCTTTGAATTCAAATTCTATTTCAATTCCTTTGAATTCAAATTCTATTTCAATTCCTTTGAATTCAAATTATATTTCAATTCCTTTGAATTCAAATTCTATTTCAATTCCTTTGAATTTTAAATCCAAAGTCTATATCTAATTCTCTTTGAATTCTACATTCAAAGTCCATATTTAATTTTCTTTGAATTCTACATTCAAAGTCCATTTTAATTTCTCTTATATTCAAATTCTATTTGAATTTTTCATATTCAAATTCTATTTGAATTTCTCTTATTCAAATTTCAAATTCTATTTTAGAAAAAATAGAATTTTCTTTTTAAATCTGCAAAATTCCTTTTCATGATAAATATCAATATTTGGGCCCAGTGATATTTAAACACCAAACAACTAATTATTTATTTTTCTAACTCATCATATATGACAAAATATATGCAAACAAATAAACAAACAAATAATTTTTTTTTGAGGAATCCAGTTAGATTCCCCCAACCTGTTTCCCTGCATCCACATACGTTAGTTAACAGAAATAATACCTATCCTGCTTCGTGGCAGGATATCGCGGTATAAAGGGGATCCACTTATATACGTGGGCGTAGGGTCATCCGCTAATGATACTGCGGGCATCCGCTAATTGTATTACGGGAAATATCCAATAACCACACAAATTCAACAATTCATTCATGCACCTAAGCAACCAACACATTTATTTTATGATAAAAATAAATTTAAATATAAAATTGTGAGTGAGATTTACTCACCAAGGTTTTTATTTGTAATCAGTTCCAAATCCAAATTCCATTTTGTAGTTGACGACTATATGAATTCAACGCAAACCATCTCGTTCGAATCTATTTAACTCAGGATAATCACGGTCAAATTCTCGTCTGAAACCCTTCCACGACAAAAATCAACAAGTCCACTATCTTCTCCTTCATCACTACCAAGCACCACCAAAATCATGATGTCGTACTGTGCCAAGTTTAGATTTTCTTGACATCCCATGCTTCCCGGTTTGAACCCGAACAGACCTTGGCCTTTGCCTACTCGTGCCATTCTCTTCTCAACTCCAGAATAAATTGTGATACCTTATTCATCCTCAAAACCCCACTGGTCCATTGCAATATCATGACTGGAAGCACCGAGCTCTTCCAACCACTTGCGATAGTACTTTGCCTTCTTCTTTATCTTACCAAAACAACAAATCCGCACTCCCTTGATAGACCTCGACCACCTTAAAGACATCGCGGTTTCCTGCTCGAGATCCATTATGTCGTATCGTACTGCCTCCCTCTAAAATCCGATCCCAAACTCCACCACGTCGCACACCTCTCCACCTGAAATCCCAAGTATACTTCGACTAAACCTCCGCAATTCGCTGCCACCATAGATCGCGACTTCCAAGAACATACCTACCGCAAGCTTCACTTCAAATTCGAATGCACCTGAATCGCGAGCTCCTCTATGCTGATGTCGAACTTCTTCTGATTTTGGATTATTGAAAATGGGGATTTTCGGAAGTTACGACATATTTGGGAATTAAAGGAATCGGCCTATGTTCAGTTTGATTTTGTTGAGGACTAAATGAATTGAACGGAAGTCGCGATTTATAGCAAGAGGAGGAATAGTACACGAGTAATAAATATTTGGTCGGCTAAGTACATAACGAATCTTCAATTTATTTTAAAAAGATTTTCTAATTAATTTGATTTGATTTTGATTCGATATAAACAGATCTTTTATTCTTTTTAAATAGATATCGATTTGATTTCAAGCCTATCCACAATTAAATATCTCGGGGTCCATTAATTTAAACCACGAACCGCTATTTTAACGTAACCACTGTTATTTCAACAGTGTAACACTATCCTGAACTAACTGAATGTATTTCGATATTTAATTTGAACGTAAATATAAATAACCAAAATAAATTAATATAATATAATTTAAATTCAAACAAAAATTCATATAAATCATTTTGACTCCATTTCAAATTGAATTACTTAAGATCCTCGTATTACGATAATTATATCGATAATTCAATATAAAAATCGATTTATATCATCAACTCAATATTTAAAATAATATTAAATATTCAAAATAAATCGACCAGAAAATCTGGGACGTTACAATTATTTACCAATTTCCGCTAAACATTAATTATATTAAATTAATTACTTTCCTTTTTATTCAACTTCCATACGTAGCAAATCCTATTGTTTTGATTACTTAAAAATTTGTCATAGTTTAAAACGAATTCATATATAGATTTCAAAGTTAATTACTACACAAATGTTCAATATATAAGGAATTCCAAAATTAGATAATCTATTTTATATATTATTTATTTAATATTAATTTCAAATTTCAATATAATTAACTTACCAAATACAGGTTATTATCGTATGTAGTTATTACAATTAATTGCTTAACAATTCAAGACACAAATCATTAAATTCTATAATTGACCCATTATGGTTAAAAATCACATTAACATTGTACTTCAATTATAGAATTAATTTGTTTGTTTCATTGTATTAATTCAACATTCATTACAATTCCATTATTTATGTTTGTTTGCTACATTATATTAAATGTCAAAAAAATCTAGCCCATTGTAAAAAGGAAGTATAAAATTTGTTATGTTATTGAAATTTGAAATAATACAATGTAATGACAATTCAAACCACAACAATCAAAGATATCAAAATAAAAAAAACTATCTATATGTGAAAATGCAAGTAAAAGATATATCATTAAATCATACCAAAATCAAAGATCATATTTAATTGGATATACACATTAAATTAAGCAATTAAATTTTAAAAATAATCAATTTCATTTTAGTCTTAATAACTTGCTATAAATTCCTCAATTACATTTCAAACCACTTTCTCCCAATTAAACATTTATTTCAATTTAATTACAAACATGTTAATTTTACTCAAATCAAAATAAATTCAAACTAACTTTGTAAATTGATATTGTTTGTATTTAATTTCAAAATTGATTATTTACCAATTCAATTGAATTTAAACTATAAATTCTTTAAATTAATTCCATCCAGTTCCTTTAAGATTTCAAATTTCAATGTTAATTAGTACAAACCAAATTATAGTTAAGTTTACGATCAACGTAGCTTATTATGGTTATAATAAGTTGAAATTCATTACCTAATTCTCTTTAGTTAAGTTCACACATCAAAATTTATATAATTAAATCATTAAATTTTATTTTTAAAAATATATTCAAAAGTCATATTAAGTTTAATAATCAGAATTATTGAAAAATAGGGGTTGTTACAATAAACATGGCATAAAAACAAACAAATTGTCAGTTGAAAGTTTTTCAAATAGATGAGGGAAGTGAATATGAAACTTTGGTTGACTACTTTCATAAAAAAGGAATAATACATAGAACTACTTGTTCATACACTTCTAAGCAAAATGGACTGGTGGAAAGAAAACACAGACATATTGTTGAGCCGGGTTTGACGATGCTTGCTCAAGCAGCAATGCCCTTAAAATTTTGGCTTGAAGCTTTTAATACTGCAGTTTATTTAATTAATAGACGGCCTACAAAAATTTTAAATGGAAAATGTCCTAAAGATAGGTTATTTGGAATTAAAACAAATTACAAAACGCTTAAAATTTGTGTTTTCCTTGTATTAGACCTTACAACAAAAATAAATTGGATTTCAGATCAAAGTCATTTACTTTTTATTGGCTATGGAATCAATCAAAAGGGGTATAAATGTCTTGATAAAAATGGTAGGGCTACTGTTAGAAAACATGTAGTGTTTAATGAGAAGGTATTCCCATTTAAAGATAAAAGTTTAAAACTACCAATAAAATATACAATAAAAAAGGTTCAATACCAGATTTACCTTTGTATACTGAGTTCTCAAAAGGTATGGAGACTGAAAGGACCAGTGGTTCTTCAGAATCTCAACACACTTTCCCCAAGGGTCAGGTCAAGATGTTAATCACACACCTAGTTGTTCAATTCAGTCTCCTAATAGTACTACAATGAATATAAGTCAAACAGCAGAAGGAGATTCAAGTGATGAAGTCAATAACAATCCTGAAAATGAAGTAAATACTTCACCAATTAATCTAGTTGCTACTGAACATATAATGATCACAAGGTCAAAGAGTGATATATTCAAACTCAAGATATATGCAGCCATAACAACTAGTGATGAGCCTGAAAGCTTCAATCAAACTATCAGCAATAAATATTGGAAGACAACGATAAATGAAGATTTCAGTGCTGTAACACCCCGTAATTTTATAACATTAAAATTCACAAATTAAAGTATACTTAAATTTTAGAAAAGAATTAAGTGAAATGGGTTGCGCAGAGAAATATATATATATTGATATATATATATATATATATATATTAAAAATTAAATAAATAAATATGCGAAAAAGTTCAAAACAGCGAATTGGTAGGGGAAATAACCGAACCGGCCCACTTTTGAGGTCGACCCGAGCCGCGTTGGGTCGACTAGGGGTTAATCCAGGGTGTTTGGCTGTCAACCCGTGGGCCGATTCGCTCAAATGCAGATTTTGCATTTGATTGGTTCTCATGGTTCGGGTTAATCTAATGGTCCTAAATAACTTCCTACACCTATAAATATATCCTAATGCTAACCCTAAACCTAATTAAAATAGAATAGTTACCGTCATACCGTCGCCATGGAAATCAATGGAGTCGCCGCCAACTAAGAAAGAAGAAAAGCAAATTCAATTCTAATTCTCTCAACCCTAAAGCAAAGCAAAACTCTCTCTTTTCTTCTCTAAATTGTGAGTATGATGATCTTAACAAGATTATTATCATTTTAATTAGGTTGAGTTATGAATGGATTATGAGTAGATGATGTGAATTATCATATATGTTGTTGTAAACCCCTTTTGCTATTATGTATATTGTAAATCCAATGTTATGTGATGATGATATCATATATGTTGTAAATCTTGCTATGATGATGTTATGTATGTTGAAAGTTTCTATGCTAAGTTGTGATGAATCATACATGTTAAAAAGGTCATGATGTTACCATCTATGCTAGTTAGTTCATATTAATTAAATCATCATGTTTGGGTTATGTTGATCTATATGACAAGTCACATATGCAAGTTAGATTGATTAGAAAAGTTATGAACATATGCCAAGACATCTATTATGACATATAGAATTATGCTATGGCATATGTGATATCCTATGCTAGTTCACACCATCATTATGTTGCCTAAAAACCCCATATGCAAGTTTATGTATAGATTTGGGCTATGATCATATCATGTAAATTGAGACATTTAACAAGTTGACACCTTTTGATCCTTAACATGTGTAGTTTATGCAAGTTTCACCCCTATTATGATTAGATTTATTTTAATTGTCTATATGTTGTGATAATTTATCTTTGTGCTAGGTGTTAGACTATACAAGTCTAGCCTATATTATGCGTTGAATAAGCGAACGTATAAACGTGGGGTAGGGGTAATATTAAGGATTTAATATTAAAAAGTTGGGGTGCAATTGATATGATTTTGCATGCCATAAGTGGATGGCCATAATTGAGTCAATTATGGACATCATTAAAAGTTGACTTAATTAATAATTTGAATAGGGAATTATTAAAACTGGGGTAAAAGATTTTAAGTGTTAATCAATGCTTAGGACACGAGGTTGGACTCGTTTGTGACGTAAACCTGCCCGGACCCGCCCGGCAAATCCAGTGGTCACAAATGTCAGCCCAATGTGAGAGGTCCTATGCCTAAACTAAAGCATAACGGTTGTAAAGACACGAGGTTAGACTCTTTTATGGTGTAAGACTGCCCGGACCCGCCCGACAAATCCAGCTGCCATAAATGCCAGTCTAATGTGAGAGGTCTTTATGAGGTTATGGCCTGAATGAATTAAGAAATACTTAACCAGATAAACATGTAAGGTGGGACATGGGGGTTAAGTAGGTGCCTTGGGTGGCATGAGGAATCTAGGGGGTGCCCTTAGTGGCATGTGAAATACAATTAGTAAGACTTAACCAAACACACATGTAAAATGAACATGACTAAGAGGGTTAAGTGGGATATACTAGTGACAAGCTTAGGTGGGTAGCTTGTGGGGGCCCATTTCGACCAGTATCCCAAACGTATCTTTGTGGGCTCGACCCAAGTCGAGGACGGGACACGCATGTTGGGTTTGACTGTAAGATGCCAAAACGGGGGGCGGTGGCAACGCAAGTCCAACGGGTTTCGTATGCGTGTGTGGACCCGGGCTGGTAGGTAAGACGTTGTTGCATCGTGTAGGTATAAGCCGTGCATTCTCAAGTTGTATCAGGTTGCCACTTTAGGGGAGTGATACACCCCACTGTGGGGCTAGCACGGTTATCTACGAGTAGGGAGCCGATCGAAAGTGGGTAGTGGGGTACACCTAGTGGAGATAGGGGCAGACAGCACCTATGTAGTCAGCTAGGGGTACGTAAGGCTATTTATAAAGTTTCTGTGTGAAGCAAGTGGGATCAAACAATAGGGTGACTGGTGTGGTGCAGTGTAGTAATGTGCGGTGCAGTGTAGTAATCATTCGTTAGTAATTAGGTGTGCCTTTACCGTTATCTTTAACGTTATCTTAAACGCTATCTTTATCTTCCTAAGAGTTCATAGACATTTACTTGTCTTCCAGCTTATGCCTTAGTCTAGTTATTTTGATAATAGTATTGTTAGAATTATCATACTCGCCAGACTTTATGTCTGACCCCTCTATTTCTATCCTTTTCCCCCTCCAGGTCCTCAGGTTCGGCCCAGCTCTAGTGGAGTTTGATTGAATTGCTTCATCTCTCTTTGGAAAGCTTGGACCGTTGAAGTAAAGTCCAGCTTGTTATCTTTTTAATGGCTATTTATGTAATGGGATTATGTATTTTGTTTTTATGAAGATGGATATTGTACTTGGTTATGATCTATGGTTTTATGATGTAATAAACATGTTTAATTTCCGCTGCAATAAAATGAAGTTTTAGATTTCCAAGTACTATTTATTATCTGTCTTGTTGTAGTTTTTCTGTTCTATATTCACTTATAACCTCCATGGAAGTTAATGCATTCCCTTTGTGAGTGACATTAATGGACGTGGGGTGTTACACGTGGTATCAGAGCTTAAGGTTACCAGAACAGATAAAAATACTTTAGAAAAATAGTTATTTTTGGAATAAGTGCTTTCAAAAACATGTTTTAATGAGAAATTTAAAGAGAAAAGTTTTTAAGAAAAAAAAACATAATCCCCAATAGCCACATATCTTTATCTTTCGAATTCTCCATTTTGAATCTTTCCTTTTTCGTTTCAGCATGGCTGAAGATCTTAACCTACCTGACGGGGTAGCGATACCAGGATGGTACAGGAGGTTGTTAGAGGCTAGGGCCGCTGCAGGTCCAGCTAATGTTCCTCCACCACCAGTTGCACCCTTCCTCCTCCTCTTCCTCGCGTAGATACTTTTGCAAAGACGTGCAAGGAATTCAAGGCTATGGGTGGAAAACCATTTCAAGGGTCAGAAACGTTTGTGGAAGCTAGAGATTGGTTTAAGGAGGTGGAAGAATTGCTAGAAATCTTTAAAGTAGAAGAAGGGAAGAGAGTTCGTTTAGCAGCTTGGTTGATGAAGGGAGAGGCCTCGTTTTGTTGGGAGGTCACTAATGGGGAGCGTCCTTTTGACTCTTGGGCGGATTTCAGACGTAGGTTCGAGGCGAAGTTTCTCTCAAGGGCGGAAGAAAATCTATATATGGAAAGGTTCTTGACATTGAAGCAAGGAAGCTCATCAGTGAAAGAATATGTCAATAAATTTAATCAGTTAGCAAGGTTTGGCTTGGACTTAGTGAATACGCCGGAGAAGAAGGCGCTGAGGTTCGTGAATGGCTTGAATGAACCATTGCAAGGGTTGGCTATGACCCACATCCCTATAGGGGCCACCTTTGAGAAGTTAGTAGAAATGGCGCTTATGCATGAGGAGAAAAGCGCTAAAGCTGATAAGGCACCCGAGAAGAAGGGGGATCAGAAGAAACCACAACAGCAAAACAAGAAGGGTGGTAAAGAAAATAACGGCAAGGGAAAGAAGAAATGTTTTAACTGTGGGACACCAGGCCATCTCAGCAAGGATTGCCGAAAGAAAAAGAAGACAGGCTGTTTTCATTGTGGCTATGCGGGACATTTAGTGAAGGACTGCCCAAAGAAGGGGCAGAGGGCAGGAGCTACCTCGGGAGGACAGGTGCAGGCTCTTATGGCACCAGGGCAGGCAAGGGGACAAGTTCAGGCTCTCGCGGCCCCACCGCTGCAAGAACGAGGTAGAACCATTTCTGTTGAAAGCTTAGTTTTTCTGTTTGATCATCATGTCCGTACCTTATTCGATTCGGGCGCATCACATTTGTTTATCTCTACATCATTAGTTGAATCACTGCACTTAAACACCAGTTTAGTAGAGGATCCCTTAGTTGTTTCGAATCCAATTGGGGGCTCAGCTTAATTGTCTATGATGTGTTTGGATTTGAAAATTTCCATACTTAGCGTTGAATTTAGATGTGTTGCTTATGTGTTGGGCTTCACGGGCTATGGGCTAATTTTAGGAATGGATTGGTTATCCAGAAATGGGGCCGTTCTTGATTGTGAAAGGAGAGTAGTTAGGCTCGTGACTCGCCTTGGCAACACTCTCGAAATCTTTTGTAATCCCATAAATTCGGTTATGCTAAGTTATCTAGAATCGCTTGACGCGTCTGAGGAAAATCTACGATCTGTTAGAGTGGTCCAAGAATATTCGGATGTGTTTGAGGAGGTGAAGGGCTTGCCTCCGAAGCGGGAGATAGATTTTCGAATATATCTTGTGGATAATGCGAAACCAGTATCTTTGCCAGTACGCCACATGGCTCCACGTGAAAGGAGGGAACTCGATAAGCAAGTAAAGGAATTGCTTGAGAAGGGGTTCATAAGACGAAGTATATCAGAGTGGGGTGCTCCAGTAGTATTTTCCACGAAGGCGGATGGGTCCCTTAGACTGTGTGTGGACTATAGAGAACTTAATAAACTTACTAAGAAGAACGGACACCCACTGCCGAGGATTGACGATCTCTTCGATCAGTTAGTTGGCGCCTCAGTGTTTTCGCAGTTGGACTTAGCCACTGGTTTCCATCAGTTGAGAGTGGCTGAGGATAGCATTGACAAGACTGCCTTTAGGACTCCGGACGGTTTCTATGAATGGCTAGTGATGCCCTTCGGTTTGACAAACGCCCCCGCATACTTTGTTGATCTGATGAGTAGGGTGTTTAGGGAGTACCTTAACAAATTTGTGGTAGTCTTTGTAGATGACATCTTGATCTTTTCTAAGGATGAAGAAGAGCATGCCCTACATCTTAGGGAAGTGTCGGAGACTCTTCGAGCGCATAAGCTTAAAGTTAAATTTTCTAAGTGTCACTTTTGGAGGAAGGAAGTACGGTTCTTAGGACACGTGGTTTCCAAAGAAAGGATAACTGTAGATCCCGCGAAGGTGGTGGCCATCCAAGATTGGAAGGTTCCTAAAAATGCTACCGAAGTGAGAATTTCTTGGGGTTGGCTGGCTGCTATAGGAAGTTTATCAAAGACTTCGCAAAGATATCAGCTCCATTGACACGCTTGACGAAGAAGAACCTAGTTTTCACATGGGACGTAGATTGTGATGATGCGTTCCAACGTTTGAAGAGAGCTTTGACTTCAGCCCCAGTCTTAGTATTGCCAGACGGGAGTAAGCCGTTTACCGTTTATACTGACGCTTGTGGGACAGGACTAGGCGTAGTCTTAATGCAAGAGGGCAGGGTAATAGCCTATGGTGGAAGGCAGTTGAGAGCCCATGAGAAGAATTACCCCACACATGACCTAGAGTTGGCCGCTATTGTTTTCGCGCTTAAGTCTTGGCGTCATTATCTTCTTGGCGAGAAATTCGAACTATTCACTGACCACAAATCTTTAAAATACCTATTCTCTCAAAAGGACTTGAACTTAAGGCAACAAAGGTGGATGGAGTTCTTAGCGTCCTACGACTTTGAGATAGCATATACCCCTGGCAAGGGTAACGTGGTGGCTGATGCCTTAAGTAGAAAAAGATTATCCTTAAGTCCTTTGTTTGTTGAGCGGCGAAGTTTAGAGTTCATCTCTATGTTTGATTTTAGACCTTCCGTCGACTTCGTACCCGGTTTGCTAGCATCCTTGGAGGTTAGACCTACACTTTTGGGACGGATTGGCGAGGCACAGCGAGACGACCCACAGTTAGTTGAGTTAGTAGAAAATCTCAAAGGAGGGGAGTCATCAAGCCATCTCCGTAGGTATACCCTGGATGATAAGGGTTGGTTACGTAGGGATGGTAGACTTTGTGTACCAAAAGACGATGACCTAAGGAAGACTATTCTTGACAAAGCACATCGTTCGAAGATGACCATTCATCCCGGCGGGGACAAGATGTACAAAGACATGAAGAGAGTTTATTTTTGGGCCGGCATGAAGAAAGACGTGGCCGAGTATGTCGCTAGATGCTTGGTGTGCCAACAAGTAAAAGCAGAGCAAAAGAAACCCGGTGGGTTGCTTCACCCATTGGAGGTTCCACTATGGAAATGGGAAAGCATCTCGATGGATTTTGTGGATGGATTACCGCGATCGAGGAAGGGTAATACGTGAATTTGGGTTATAGTAGATAGACTTACTAAAAGCGCCCATTTCATTCTCGTAAAGAGTAAGAGGACTGCTCCATGGTTAGCCTCCGTATACGTTCGAGAAATAGTTCGTTTGCACGGTGTTCCTTCTAGCATAGTGAGCGACCGCGATCCTATTTTCACTAGCGAATTTTGGAGAAGCTTACAAGAGGCGGTAGGGACTAAGTTATGTTTGAGCACCGCATATCATCCTCAGACGGACGGCCAGACTGAGAGGGTGAATCGCATTCTAGAGGATCTGTTGAGGCTATGTATCCTAGACTTTGGGGGTACATGGGAAGAACATCTTCCATTGGTTGAGTTCGCATATAATAATAGCTTTCAGTCCAGCATTGGTATGGCACCATTCGAAGCTCTATATGGACGACCTTGTCGTTCACCTACATGTTGGTGGGAATCTACGGATAAGATCTTACTTGGGCCCGATATGATTAGGGAGACTTCGGAGAAGATCGACTTGATTCGAAGGAGGATGAAAACAGCGTAAGATAGGCAGAAATCTTATGCGGATAAGAGAAGGACAGATCTCGAGTTTGAAGTTGGGGACATGGTCTTTGTCAAAGTGTCTCCATTACGAAACGTTGTTCGCTTTGGGTCCATTGGGAAATTAGCACCAAGGTTTGTAGGGCCGTTTCCTATTAAGGAGAGGATTGGACGGATGGTGTATAGAGTGGAGTTGCCCGAGAGACTTAGTGGTGTACATGACGTATTCCATGTGTCACATTTGAGGAAGTGCTTGCACGAGACCGTGTAAGTGGTAGAGTCGAGCTTGCTTAGAGAGGTGGAGATAGAGCGTGATGCGACGATTCAACGAGCTCCTACGCGCATTCTTGGGTCGGAAATCAAGAGGTTGAGGAATCGAGAGGTTAGACTAGTCAAAGTGCAATGGGGAGATGATGAGAGCAACGCTACTTGGGAGACGGAAGAGAAGATGTGTTAACGATACCCTTTTCTTTTTGAGGGTATGTCCTTTAATTTCTCCTTTATTGCTTAGCTTGTACTTATCTTATCATTAGTATATCCTCTCGCTAGTATCTTTGACCTTTAGTTAGGATAATCCTATGGTTGAAACATGTGTTTGAGACATGTTATGTATGGTGGATGCAAAGTGGATGTAAGTGTTTGCTAGTGGTTGCTCGTGGATGCATATACACACACTATTAGGCACCAGATCGGCTCAGTCACTTCATATTGCATATTGCATATATATGGATGTATTTAGTAAAATGGATGTATAATGGTTGTATTATCATATAGTTGCTGCATTCGGGTGGATGGTTGTGCACGCATATAGAATTAATATGTATCATTAGGAATCTTTTGCATACATATTGGACGCATGACACTATCATGAATTGCACTAAGGAGGTCGACTGAATCAGTAGACCGCCTAATTTTGCATTAGATATGGACATATACACACACTGTGCATATAAACATTAAAGCATTAGGAGTCTTTTAAGGACAATGGATGTTGGTGTTTGATGGTTGAGTAGATGGACGATTAGATGGTAGGATATACATTCTTCTTGACTTGGAGATTTCGGGGACGAAATCCTTTAAGGAGGGGAGAATGTAACACCCCGTAATTTTATAACATTAAAATTCACAAATTAAAGTATACTTAATTTTTAGAAAAGAATTAAGTGAAATGGATTGCGCAGAGAAATATATATATATTGATATATATATATATATATATAAATTAAAATTTAAATAAATAAATATGCGAAAAAGTTCAAAACAGCGAATATGTAGGGGAAATAACCGAACCGGCCCATTTTTGAGGTCGACCCGAGCCGCGCTGGGTCGACTAGGGGTTAATCTAGGGTGTTTGGATGTCAACCCGTGGGCCGATTCGCTCAAATGCAGATTTTGCATTTGATTGGTTCTCATGGTTCAGGGTTAATCTAATGGTCCTAAATAACTTCCTACACCTATAAATACATCCTAATGCTAACCCTAAACCTAATTAAAATAGAATAGTTACCGTCATACCGTCGCCATGGAAATCAATGGAGCCGCCGCCAACTAAGAAAGAAGAAAAGCAAATTCAATTCTAATTCTCTCAACCCTAAAGCAAAGCAAAACTCTCTCTTTTCTTCTCTAAATTGTGAGTATGATGATCTTAACAAGATTATTATCATTTTAATTAGGTTGAGTTATGAATGGATTATGAGTAGATGAAATAAATAAATATCATATATGTTGTTGTAAACCCCTTTTGCTATCATGTATATTGTAAATCCAATGTTATGTGATGATGATATCTTATATGTTGTAAATCATGCTATGATGATGTTATGTATGTTGAAAGTTTCTATGCTAAGTTGTGATGAATCATACATGTTAAAAAGGCCATGATGTTACCATCTATGTTAGTTAGTTCATATTAATTAAATCATCATGTTTGGGTTATGTTGATCTATATGACAAGACACATATGCAAGTTAGATTGATTAGAAAAGTTATGAACATATGCCAAGACATCTATTATGACATCTAGAATTATGCTATGACATATGTGATATCCTATGCTAGTTCACACCATCATTATGTTGCCTAAAAACCCCATATGCAAGTTTATGTATAGATTTGGGCTATGATCATATCATGTAAATTGAGACATTTAACAAGTTGACATCTTTTGATCCTTCACATGTGTAGTTTATGCAAGTTTCACCCCTATTATGATTAGATTTATTTTAATTGTCTATATGTTGTGATAATTTATCTTTGTGCTAGGTGTTAGACTATACAAGTCTAGCCTATATTATGCGTTGAATAAGCGAACGTATAAACGTGGGGTAGGGGTAATATTAAGGATTTAATATTAAAAAGTTGGGGTGCAATTGATATGATTTTGCATGCCATAAGTGGATGGCCATAATTGAGTCAATTATGGACATCATTAAAAGTTGACTTAATTAATAATTTGAATAGGGAATTATTAAAACTAGGGTAAAAAATTTTAAGTGTTAATCAATGCTTAGGACACGAGGTTGGACTCGTTTGTGACGTAAACCTGCCCGGACCCGCCCGGCAAATCCAGTGGTCACAAATGTCAGCCCAATGTGAGAGGTCCTAGGCCTAAACTAAAGCATAACGGTTGTAAAGACACGAGGTTAGACTCTTTTATGGTGTAAGACTGCCCGGACCCGCCCGGCAAATCCAGCTGCCATAAATGCCAGTCTAATGTGAGAGGTCTTTATGAGGTTATGGCCTGAATGAATTAAGATAATACTTAACCAGATAAACATGTAAGGTGGGACATGGGGGTTAAGTAGGTGCCTTGGGTGGCATGAGGAATCTAGGGGGTGCCCTTAGTGGCATGTGAAATACAATTAGTAAGACTTAACCAAACACACATGTAAATGAACATGACTAAGAGGGTTAAGTGGGATATACTAGTGACAAGCTTAGGTGGGTAGCTTGTGGGGGGCCATTTCGACCAGTATCCCAAACGTATCTTTGTGGGCTCGACCCAAGTCGAGGACGGGACACGCATGCTGGGTTTGACTGTAAGAGGCCAAAACGGGGGGCGGTGGCAACGCAAGTCCAACGGGTTTCGTATGCGTGTGTGGACCCGGGCTGGTAGGTAAGACGTTGTTGCATCGTGTAGGTATAAGCCGTGCATTCTCAAGTTGTATCGGGTTGCCACTTTAGGGGAGTGATACACCCCACTGTGGGGCCAACACGGGTATCTACGAGTAGGGAGCCGATCGAAAGTGGGTAGTGGGGTACACCTAGTGGAGATAGGGGCAGACAGCACCTATGTAGTCAGCTAGGGGTACGTAAGGCTATTTATAAAGTTTCTGTGTGAAGCAAGTGGGATCAAACAATAGGGTGACTGGTGTGGTGCAGTGTTGTAATCATTCGTTAGTAATTAGGTGTGCCTTTACCGTTATCTTTAACGTTATCTTAAACGCTATCTTTATCTTCCTAAGAGTTCATAGACATTTACTTGTCTTCCAGCTTATGCCTTAGTCTAGTTATTTTGATAATAGTATTGTTAGAATTATCATACTCGCCAGACTTTATGTCTGACCCCCTCTATTTCTATCCTTTTTCCCCCTCCAAGTCCTCAGGTTGGGCCCAGCTCTAGTGGAGTTTGATTGAATTGCTTCAACTCTCTTTGGAAAGCTTGGACCATTGAAGTAAAGTCCAGCTTGTTATCTTTTTAATGGCTATTTATGTAATGGGATTATGTATTTTGTTTTTATGAAGATGGATATTGTACTTGGTTATGATCTATGGTTTTATGATGTAACAAACATGTTTAATTTCCGCTGCAATAAAATGAAGTTTTAGATTTCCAAGTACTATTTATTATCTGTCTTGTTGTAATTTTTCTGTTCTATATTTACTTATAACCTCCATGGAAGTTAATGCATTCCCTTTGTGAGTGACATTAATGGACGTGGGGTGTTACAAATGCCTTGGTTAATAATAAGACATGGGAACTTATTCATCCACCAAATAAAAAAAAATATAGTCAATTACAGGTGGACTTACAGGTTAAAGAAAAATCCTAATGGAAGCGTAAACAAGTACAAGACAAGGCTTGTATGCAAAGGATATACCCAAGAATATGGGTTTGTTTTTTCTGAAACTTTCTCTCCAATGGTTAAACCCACAACTATTAGACTCATTTTGACTATTGTTGTTTATAAAAATTGGTATATAAAGCAGTTAGATGTTAATAATGCCTTTTTGAAAGGCAAGTTGCAAGAAGAAATTTATATGCAACAACCACCAAGTTACATACAAGACATGAATCTTGTATGCAAACTTAAAAAGGAAATATATAGGCTTAAACAAGCCTTAGAGTTTGGTTTGATAAATTAAAAGAAACACTCATCAATGAAGGCTTTTAGTTTACCAAATCAGATAACTCACTTTTTATTTACATCACTGCTACTTCATCTCGTTACATACTTATAGATGTTGATGATATTTATCATAGGTGATGATGAGAAGAAAACCAGTGACTTAATCAACAATTTTCATTAAAATACCTAGGTGATCTCAATTACTTTCTGGGCATATAAGTAACCAGTCCAAATAGTCAAAGCATGGTTTTAGGCCAAAGAAAATACATTGTTGAACTACTAGAAAAAGCAAGTATAATCAATGCCAATCCCCAACCTGCCCCAATGATAAGCAGCCAAAGATACTCTAAACACAGTGGGAATCAATAGTTAATATAAAACAATATAGAAGCATTATTGGATCACTCCAATATATTACTATAACTAGACCAGATTTGTCATTCAGTATTAACAAATTATCTCAATTCAAGCAGAATCCATTGGACACACAGTGGAAAGTGTTAAAAGAGTGCTGAGATACCTAAAGGGAACAATAGACTTTGGACTGCACATTAACAAGAGTACAAAACTGGACATTGTAGGGTATATTGATGTTGACTGGGCTGGTGATGTTGAAAACAGATCAGTTACAGGATACTGTATTTACTTTGGCAACAATTTAATTTCTTGGAGTTCTAAGAAACAAGCTACAATCTCAAAATCAAGCAATGAAGCTGAATATAGCAGTGTAGCAAGTGATATGGCATAAATAATGTGGCTATAATCATTACTTAAGGAACCGCATATCAAAACTGACAAATCTACACTTTAGTGTAACAATCAAAGCATAGTATATATGTCTTAAAATTCAGTCTTGCATTCTCGAACAAAACATATAGAAATAGTCATATATTTTGTTCGAGAACATATTACTAAGGAGCAATTACAAGTATGTCATGGTCCAACATATTATCAGAAAGAAGACGTTCTTACGAAAGCTTTATCAAGCAACAATTTCACAAGGCTTAGATCTAAACTAAAAGTAAAGGAGATCCATACCAGAGAGAGTTTAAGTAAGAAGAACACTTCTTCTCACCAACTCTAATTTATCTGCTGCTGAAAGAGGAAATTGTTGTGCTAATCTTTCTGGAAGCCACAATCATCATGAAAACTTACGCCTTTCTTCAATCTAGCCCTCGAGTTGTGTTTTTGAAGCTTCAATTTTATTAGATTTGAAAGGACATACTGAAATCACCATGGATCTAGAGTTGCGGCTGCCATTTTTCAATCTTTTTGGAGAAACCATAACCCTCGCTTGGATTGTCGAGGGGGGTGTTAGATAACCTGTAACAACTCTGATTTTCCAAACCAATTTAAAAAATTTATTTTAGCTAATTTAATGGATTTTGATTATTTAAAATGATTTATTTTAAATAATAACGACTAAAAATTTATTTAGATCAGAGTTAGAATGTATAAATTTATTTTAATTATAAAACGAGCCTAAAATGGTGTTGTAGTTTGAAAATTCGATTTCAAATTTCAAATGAATGTACAAAATTCAAAATAAATCGGATTTCAGTAAAATAAGAAATATTTGTATCTGTTTAACAATATCTTTCCAACAAATGTGAAAAATTGAGATTTCTTGATAGAAATTGAAAGTTATGTCCAGTTTAAAATTTAAAATAGTCGCTATGGAATTTATATATTTTTTAATATAATATATATCCCTTAAAAATAGCCATTTTGCAAACGACCTCTCTTTTCAATGAAACCACTTTTGTTGAATCTGGAATGTCAAATTATTGCTAAGTTTCAAATTTCATAATTTTTGGAATTGATATGTGAGCGTGGTGAATTTAAATGCGTTCGGTAATTTCAGTTTGAATTTAATTGACTAGAAATAAACCATTTTTCAAATGGTCTTCAAATCCGGTAAAATTAGTTTGTTAGGGCCGTATCATCAAGACATAGTTAGATTTATTTTTTAGAAATTTTTGGAGTCAGTGTGTGGCCCTGGTAAATTAAAATGTACGTTTAAAATTGAATATATAATGATTTATATTTTAATTTGGATAAAACTGATCAAAACAGTCGAATGGGCTTACGAAACATATCCCATTGTGTCTGGAATAGAAGTATTTAGTCAGGGGCAACAATCGTTGGTTCGATTTGGAGTTCGGATGTAAAAACTGACATTTTTGGAATTAAAATAAAATAAAATGAAATTAATTATAAATAGCCAATCAGAAAATTAGAACCCTAATTTTTTTTCTCTTTTATTCGTTCAAACCCGGCGTCTTTCTCACGACTGAAGGCGGAAAGCGCACGAAACAAAAACCCTTCTAATCTTCGAATCCTTTCAATGAATCGCGCAACCCTCTGAACAAAGTTTGAAGGGCTCAACACGATCGACACATCTACCGGTTGAGACCGATTTTTACTAAGTATTTTTCTCGAAATCAACCTCTGTAGCATCGTCGTTTGTTTGAGGTCAGGAGCTTCAAACCACCACCGAGTTGGACGTGGTCACCAGCGCTAGGAAGCCCTTGTGAAGGCCGTCGTCGTGGAGCTGACGAATCATCGTCAAATAGGTTGTGGAGGGCGCAAAGTTCAACCCTAGCTTGGAGCATGGGTTCGACGTTGAGTCTGAAGATTAACAGTGAGCTTTTTAGTTTTTTTATGTAATTAGTGATATGATTTTTAAATAAAATAACCTAGTTTAAAAAAAAATCAGATTTTCATATATTATAGCATAGTTTTAAAAATCAGATTTTTATATATAATAGCATTGTTTTAAAAATGGAATTTTTATAAAAATAGCATGTTTTTAAAAATATAATTTTTATATAAAAATAGAGTAGATTAAAAATAATATTTTTATATAAATACCATAGTATGAAAATGTAATTTTTATATATAATAGCATAGAATAAAAATAGGATTTTTAGTATATGTAAAGTGATTTAAAAATAAAAATAAAATAGCTTTGATTTAAAAATGTATTTAAAAATGAAATAACCTGGTTTTAAAAATATGATTTTTACTATATATAGAACAATATTAAAAATGTGATTTTTAATAAATAAATATCGTTGTTTATAATTGTGATTTCTATATATAAATAACATCGTATTAAAAATGTGATTTGTTGTATATGATTTTTGCTTAAATCAAAATGTGATTTTTATTAAATAACATTGGAATAAAATCTGATTTTTTAAATAGAGCGTTGTTTTAAAAATATGATTTTTAATATATAAACTGCGTGAAACAGATTGCATTGGAATCACGGTAAAGAACACTACGCGATGAAGCGAACTGAAACAAAGCGGAATTCAAACCATCTGATAAAGACTGACGGAGTGGATTCCAAGGTGAGAACTCTTTCTCACTCTAATTATTTTGCAGTTAAATATATACTAGAATGAAGATTGGACTTAGAAGCCCCCGACTCTATTTATTGTACAAACCATGGTTTTTTGTTTGAATTGTATTAGGGAAATTTGGATTGTGGCTGTAAAATTGATTGTGAATAAAATATTTGAACAATAAAAATATCATTTTTATTGTATCAAGGAACTATATAAAATTTCATGTGTTGAATAAAATTTTTGAACAATAAAAATATTATTTTTATTAAATATATGAACTATTAAAAACAGTGAAGTGTGAAATAAATATTTTATAGTTAAAAATATAATTTTTAACGTATAAATGAACGGCATAAAATTCTCCTGAAATGAAAATGAATATTCATTTACAAATCGGATGACTTATGTACACCCATCTAACTGATATTGATTGGAACGATAAATTTTACACATCGCCCAACTGCACAAATAATATTTAGTATTTGTTGGTTGAAACCCCACACGAATATTGGGATGATATTTGACGTACACTAATCCCAGTTGTTTAGTTGTATGTCAATTGGTAGATTGACAGATTGTTGTAAGTGTTAATTATTTATATTTAATGCTTATGCAGTTGTGTAATGCAATCCAGATGATGGTTGATTGTATATCATGATTATTGTGTACATGTGTTGTATGAAAACCATATAAATAATTTATATGGTAATTGATTGGATCTGATTCCAATTCAAAAGGAACGAATATTTTAAAATAATGAATATTTTAAAATAATATTCTGTAAATGATTAAAATATGATTTTGATGTCCGATTTGGGATGGACACGAAAATATTGAAATGTATGAAGCCGCTGTTGGCTCGCTTTTTGACCAAGCCATCCAGGATCATTCATAAAAGGAAACCAGGAAACCAAGTCCCCCAAGAAATTGGAGGAACAGATCGCACGCCATCGTCTCTCCCAGGAACGGATCGCACGCCATCGTCTCGCCCAGGAACGGATCGCGCGCCATCGTCTCGCCCAAGACTAGATCGCGCTCTATCGACTCGCCCAGGAACGGATCGCTCCCATCTCGTCGACGAACGACACCTCCAGGCGATCCGATCCCTCGTAACGAACCGAACCCTCTGACCCGTTCAACCACGAGCTGGTCTTCAGCGATCCGAATCGCACGGATCTGACGACACCTGTTCACAACGGCTAGTTTGACTGTTTCTTCAATGGTGGCGATGCGATCCGAAAATCTCGGGATTCGTGCCACGTGTCCGCGATCCGCCTGACAAAATCAGCTATAAATAGCCCAGAGCTTGGCATTTTTCGGGATCTTTTGGCAACAGTGAGGACTGAATTCGCCATTGCTGTCAAACCACTGAAATATTGAGGGAAATCACTGTTGTATTAGCTTCTAAAGCATAATTAATAACATATAAAGTGGACGTAGGCTCGTTAACGCCGAACCACTATAAATTCTGAGTGTTATTTTCTTTTTCCTTGTTCTTCATTCGAAATTCTTTACTGTTCATAACAATTTGGGTGTTAGGTCCAAATTTCGATCTAACATTTTTGGTGCTTTCACTGAGAAACTCAGCCTTAAAGTTTCGTCATTCATTTTCTTGAAGATTCCAGCGATTCGGATATCATGGCTGGAAAAAGATCTAAAGTTTCGCAGACCAACGAAACGATCGAGGAGAATGTGCACGAACTGGTCAACGAAGAAATTCTGGATCGCGGAGCGCAGGGGGCGATCCGATCCGACGAAGACACCTCGTTCCGAGTCGATGGGAACGAGACGATCCGTGCTACCGAAGGTGTTGTCACTCGATCCCGAGGCAACACCTCGCAACCTCTGCGTACTACGACCATGAGTCGATCTCAGGGGGGCGCAGCGAACCGCCCTCCACGAACCGCAGCTACCCGAACTGATGGTCAGAACACAACTCGACCTGGAAAAGAACCTATGACCCACTCCTATCGTCCTGGAACCTCTGCTCGACCCGGTCCGAGCACTTTGCCCATGAGAGAGGGTGATGATGACCACTATGATCCTGCTGCTCCTGTCACTGAGGGGGATCTTTCTCGCTTTGTCGAAATGTGGGATAGGTTATTTGATGAGTTGGCCGCCCAAAGGCAGGAAAGTTCTATCCTACGGCAAAACCTGACGGCTATGGATAGAAGACTTGATGAGCTAACAAGGCAAAGAACATCGCCAGTTCGTCCACTCACCCCAGCATATTCCTCTTCATCTGAAGAATCGCCGAGACCTCCGCGGCGACCGTATGAGAGAGCCGAAAACATAGAACAGCTTCGGTTCGGGACCCTGCCCTCACAGGAAGAAGAAGAACTAGGGGCAGGACCCACGAACCATAATATGAATGGTCAAGCAACGGCTCACAGGACTCGAGATGTGAACAGTCCTGTGCACGACAGACCACCTCAGCCCCATCGCCGCACGCATACTCATGATAACAGGGGGCAGCGAAGCCCCGTCCGAGCCCCAGATTTTGTGGCTACTCCCCGAAGAGAGATCAGAGAACCTCGTCGGGCCAGAGGCACTGACCCTGAACCTCCTCTGACTAGTGCAAACGTCGCAGCCATGGTTCACCAGATTTTGGCCGACAGCCGTGGGCAGCGGAACGAAGATTGGGGGATTGGCCGCAGTCATACTCCTTTTACCGACGATATTTTGGATGCAACTTTTCCAAGGCGTTTCAACATGCCACAAATGAACCGATATGCAGGAAGGTCTGATCCTGTTCAGCACCTAATGAGATACTCTTGGTCGATGACTGCTGCCGCCGCTTCTGACGCGGTTAAGTGTAAAGCGTTTCCCATATTCCTGGAGGACGTGGCTTTGCTATGGTTTACTCGCCTGCCGGCGAGATCGATTTCTAGCTTCAGAGAACTAAGCGAGAAGTTCGTAGAGCAATTCCGTATCTACGCACAGAAGACGAAAAGCGTGATCGATTTATTCCTTGTCAAACAGCGACCAGGCGAAAGTTTAAAGGTGTACCTGGATCGTTTCAATTTGGCCGCCACTGAGGTTAAAGATCCTCATGAGCCGACCATCGTCGCAGCATTGATTGACGGAGTGGATAAGGACACTAAATTCGGGAGGTACTTGGCAGGCAAACCACCCCACACCAGAGAGTTATTCTATGAGAAAGCCAACGTACATCTGCGCCGGGAAGAGGTATACGCAAACCGAAAGCTTGAAACAACTGATAAGGAAGAAGTTCAGAGCAATGTCGCCATCAAACAGACTGGAGACAGCTCGGGGAAAGTTGAAGTTAACGTCGGAAATCAGAATCAGGGTGGCCGTCAGCCGGGTAACAACAGTAACAATGGTAACGGCAACAATCGGAAGAGGGGCCGAGGGAACGATTCCCAGAGAAGGACTCGTCCCAGGGCCTTTGAAAGTTATACACCCATCAATGATACTTTGGAGAATATTTTCGTGGATGCGTATGAAGTCCTCCAAAATAAGAGGCCACCTCCTAGAGAATCGACAGAAAAAGAGCGTGAGACAGGAAAGTTTTGTCTCTTTCATCAAATTCACGGTCATTCGACGAATGAATGCCGTCACCTTAGGGACGTGGTCGAAAGGCTACTTCGAGAAGGGAAGCTAGATGAATACAGAGTAGCGCCTAGGGACAGGGGGCAAGCAGTGCAGGCCCCGAATCAGAATCAAAATCAACTTGCTGCTAGGCCGACTGCTCAGCAAAAAGGAAAGAATATTGTTATCAATACCGTGATCGGAGGACTCTATCTTGCTGGGCATAGTTCCAAAGCGTTAGATCAATACGTCAATGCAGCCAAACAACACCTCGAAGTGGGGGAATGTAGCAATCCCGAGGACAGTATCCCGGTGAAGCAGCAGAAGATGATGACTGATGATGTTGTTTTTCGAGAACGGGAAAGCGTCGGAGTCCATGCTCCAACTGAAGATCCACTTGTAATCACAATACCCATTGGGCCAGCCACTGTTCATAAGGTCCTGGTGGACAACGGGAGTTCCGTTAATATTCTCTTCAAAAAGGCCTTTGACCAGATGAATCTTGAAATAAAAGACTTGAAGCCCTGCCAGGGGTGGATCCGTGGATTCAACGGAGCATCCACCGCTCCAATGGGTTATGTAGAGTTGCCAGTTACACTTGGGGAAGGAGAACGCCAGAGAGTGAGAATCCTTCCCTTTGTGGTTTTGGATGTTGAATCACCATATAATGCCTTCTTGGGCCGACCGGCCCTCGCAAAGTTCACAGCCTGTATAGCCCCTTGGTGCTTGTTATTGAAATTCCCCACAGAAGCTGGCATTGGTATCGTCAGAGGGGATCAAGTTGCTGCGCGAGCATGTTATGTCGCCGAACTAAAGTTACTTCGCAATGGAGGGGATATCGAAACTAAAGGCACTTCTCCCCCTTCGGGGGTGGGGACCTTATAGCAACCAAAGAGGACAATTGTTAGAGAGTTGCCTAAAGTGGTGCCCGAGGATATAGATCCCAGAGAGGATCAAGAACCCGGGGGCAGAACGGCGACTCCCAACGAGGCAACTGTGGATGTACCAATCGATGACAGTGACCCGGAGAAGGTCCTTAAGATTGGATCCCAGTTAAGTCCAAATCTTGCTGAAGAATTGACGAATTTCTTAAAGAACAATTTGGATGTATTTGCTTGGACCCATGCAGACATGTGCGGGATATCCCCATCAATCATGAGCCATTCTTTGAGCATTAACCCCAAACATCCTCCAGTAAAGCAAAAAAGGCGAATGCTGGGCCCAGAGAGGTCCGCTGCCTTGAAAGAAGAGGTCGGAAAGCTAAAGAGTAATGGGTTTATCAGAGATTCCACTTACCCAGACTGGATTTCGAATCCAGTCCTGGTAAAGAAGGCCAACGGAAAGTAGCGAACGTGTATCGACTTCTCGGATCTAAACAAAGCTTGTCCAAAGGATAGTTTCCCATTACCTCGAATTGACCAGTTGGTAGACTCGATGGCAGGTCATGAGCTTCTCTCATTCATGGATGCTTATTCAGGATACAACCAAATTCCGATGCACGTTCCGGACCAAGAGCATACTAGCTTTATCACTGATCTGGGATTATATTGTTACGTAGTAATGCCCTTTGGTTTGAAGAATGCAGGCGCTACGTACCAACGTCTGGTCAACAGAATGTTTTATAACCAAATCGGGAAAACAATGGAAGTATACGTCGACGATATGTTGGTTAAATCCAAGCAATCCTTTCAACACACTACTGACTTGGCAGAGATGTTCGGCATTCTTCGAAAGTATGGGATGAAACTCAATCCCACCAAATGTTCATTCGGTGTTGCTTCTGGAAAATTCTTAGGATTCATTGTCAGTTCGCGCGGTATCGAGATTAATCCGGACCAGATCACGGCAATCAGGAACATTCAGGAACCTAGGCAAATTAGAGATGTGCAAAGCCTTGCCGGAAAAGTGGCCGCACTAAGCAGATTTATCTCCAGGGCTACGGATAAGTGCATTCCATTCTTCGACTTAATAAAGCGAGGGAAACGCCACTTTAAATGGACTCCTGACTGCGTAGAAGCGTTTCAGAATTTGCTCAGCCACTTGAAGAAACCTCCCATCCTATCTAAACCAATAGATCACGAGGATTTATTCGTGTATTTGGCCGTGTCATCCCATGCGATCAGCTCAGCGTTGGTAAGGGAAGAGGATAAGATCCAAAGACCCGTGTATTATGTGAGCAAAAAATTGACAGCAGCAGAGCGTAATTATCCGCGGGTAGAGAAACTGGCGTATAGTTTACTAATTGCTTCCAGAAAACTTCGGCACTACTTTCAGGCACATCCGATCACCATATACACTGACCATCCACTCAAACAAGTTTTACAGAGACCGGAGGCATCTGGAAGGTTACTCAAATGGAACATAGAGTTAAGTCAATTTGACTTGAACTTTCAGCCTAGACGGTCAATTCGGGGGCAAGTGATAGCCGACTTCATAGCAGAATTCACTGTCCCTGAAGAAGATATAGCAAACGAAGAGGTGGAACCCTCGAAGTTACTTTTCGATCCTGATGCCTGGAAATTATATACTGATGGTGCTAGAAACAATGAAAGATCCGGCGCTGGAATAGTGCTTGAAACCCCCGAGAAACGATTGATAATTTATGCCATCCGAATGGAGTTTCAGGCCACTAACAACGATTCTGAATACGAAGCTTTGATAGCCGGATTAAAGATTGCAAAGATGCTAGAAGTCACAAAATTGAACATCTTCTGCGATTCCAAGTTAGTTGTGAACCAAGTTACTGGGAGATTCCAAGCTAAAAGTGCAAGATTGATTCTATACTTAAAGAAAGTGAAAGAGCTGCTCAATGAGTTTGATCACTACAGCATATCTCATATTCCGCGGTCAGAAAATCAGCAGGCAGACAAGTTGGCAAAGGTGGCTAGTTCTAACGATCCTGAAACGATAGGGCTAGCCCCCGTTGAAGTACTTCGGTCCCCCAGCATTGACCAGATGGAAATCGACCTAGTACTAGAGACGGAACCAGAAAGGGAATCCTGGATGACCCCTATAAAGAATTTCCTAATGGGAGGAACGCTTCCAACCAGGAAAAGCGAGAGGCGTAAAGTAATTCGTAAAGCCGCCCGATACGTATTGCAAGGCGGAGTTCTTTATAGGCAAGGGTTTTCAATGCCCCTCCTTCGATGTATAGCCCACGATGACATCAAACGTGTGCTGCAAGAAGTCCACGAGGGCGAATGTGGCGATCACACTGGAGGGCAAACTTTGGCGAAAAAGATATTGCGGCATGGTTACTTCTGGCCTACCATAAACAAGGATGCAGTAAGATATGCACGACGATGTGATGCATGCCAGAGATTTTCAAAGATACCTAGAGCGCCTCCAAGCCAGTTAAAAACAATGATGAGTCCATGGCCATTTGCTATGTGGGGAATTGATATCATAGGAAGTCTCCCCATAGCAAGGGGCGGAGCAAAGTTTGCTATTGTGGCCATAGATTATTTCACTAAGTGGGTCGAGGCAGAACCACTAACTACAATCACAACTAAACGAGTGATCAACTTCATTGTGAGAAACATCATTTGCCGATTTGGAATTCCAAAGATTGTGATAACGGACAACGGAACTCAATTTGATAGTGCTGAATTCAGAAACTTCTGCCAAAAATATCACATCGATAATCGATACACCTCCGTGGCACACCCACAATCAAACGGGCAAGTCGAAGCTGCAAATAAAGTAATTAAGTCCATTCTGAAAAGAAGAATGAAGCGGGCTAGAGCCATGTGGGCTGATGAATTGCCCTTGGCACTATGGGCTCACAGAACGACATATAAATCGGCGACCGGACATACCCCGTTCTCCCTCGCTTTTGGAACAGAAGCAGTCATCCCGATTGAGATAAAGGTACCTTCTCATCGGGTGACCTATTATGATCCAATGACCAATAATGAATTGCTCCTTGAGTCCCTGGATATGATCGAAGAAAAGAGGGATGAAGCCGACCTGCGTGCTCTGAGATGCAAGCAACAGGTCGCCAAATATTACAACAAAAAGGTCCGAGTCCGGACCTGGGAACCCGGAGACTTGGTTCTGAAACGTGTCTTCCCACCCCCAACTCATATGGGAGCGAAGTGGGAAGGACCGTACTCCATTTTGAGCAAGCTTGATAATGGAACCTTCAAGCTAGCAACCGTAGATGGACAGGAAATCCCCAGAGTGTGGAATGCCCAACATTTACGGCCATATTTGACATGAGAGTTTCAAATCTATTCTTTTGCTTTGTTAAAAAACTATGTACAAGGCATGACTTGCCTAGAATAGTCTGATTTCTTAAAGCAAGAGATTATAAAGTGGACGTAGGTCATGATTCGACCGAACCACTATAAAAATACTGTGTGTTATTTACCTTTACTGCACCTTTATTTATTCGCCTGTTTATTCTTATGAAAAATCAATGTGAATAATCCAGGTACCCGAAGTCTGGTGCCAACAGTTCATCCCGTAGACTAATCGGAGGGACCCAAAGTTTTAGTAAAAGCTCTAACTGCTTGTCCGACTAGCTCTAATCCACAGAGTATGGGTTAGAGTATACCCTAAGGATGAGTTTGATGAAGAATGCATGATTGCAGACTGCTTAATCCGTGACTCTAACTCTCCAGAGAAGAGAGAGAGTATAAAAGACACAAAAATCGACATCTACGAATAACGGCGGTGTGCCATGATCGGAGCTGCCTAAGCATGAACTCTAACTCTCCAGAGAGAGAGAGTATAAAGGCGTCTCCGATTGAGCGCTGAGAAAAGAGCTCCTTTCCCGCTGAAGGATCGGGGAGCGAATGAATCGCTGAGCTCGAACTCTAACTCTCCAGAGAGAGAGAGAGTATAAAGGCGTCTCCGATTGAGCGCTGAGAAAAAGCTCCTTTCCCGCTGAAGGATCGGGTAGCGAATGAATCGCTGAGCTCGAACTCTAACTTTCCAGAGAGAGAGAGAGTATAAAGACGTCTCCGATTGAGCGCTGAGAAAGAGCTCCTTTCCCGCTGAAGGATCGGGGAGCGAATGAATCGCTGAACTCGAACTCTAACTCTCCAGAGAGAGAGAGAGTATAAAGGCGTCTCCGATTGAGCGCTGAGAAAAAGCTCCTTTCCCGCTGAAGGATCGGGTAGCGAATGAATCGCTGAGCTCGAACTCTAACTTTCCAGAGAGAGAGAGAGTATAAAGACGTCTCCGATTGAGCGCTGAGAAAGAGCTCCTTTCCCGCTGAAGGATCGGGGAGCGAATGAATCGCTGAGCTCGAACTCTAACTCTCCAGAGAGAGAAAGGGTACAAAAGCGTCTCCGATTGAGCGCTGAGAAAGAACTTATTCCCTGTTAAGAGAATGAGGGTTGACGGAACTACTGATACCCCATGAAATCTCTTTTACCCCCGTACTCAGAAATAGGGGGCAACTTGCTGCTAGTACTAATTTATCCCTAGCGAACCCCAGTCAGATGCTACGGTAACAACTGATTGGGGGAAACCAGGCACTCGTATGCAAACACTAAACTTTGATATAATAGTGTAACATAGCATGAACATTCTTCTTCCTGTTGATTGACTGACTTATAATTATTAATAGTTGGCTAACGACTAAACGTGGAAAGTTTCTATGAATACAGGTACACAATGATGTAAGAAGAAACAAATCCTTGTTTATGTACTGCAAATCAACAAAGTGAAAACAATCTAGAAACAAAAGTGAGGACCAGTCTCACAATTACACTTCCTGGCCAGTGAAAAACCTAGAGACAAAATACCAACAAACTACAAACATCCTATTTATGCTTTGATTTCTTCTCTTGCTTCTGCCTCTCCAGCCTCTCCTTGTCGGCTTCAGATGGATCTCCCTTCTTCCTTTTCCGCTTGTCTACAAGGGGAACGTCCGACTCCTCTGAGGCCTCCTCTCCCACCTCCTTTCTCTTGCTTTTACTGGAGAGGGAAGCCGGGAAGTCATCGGGGTTTGCGAAGTGAAGCTGCCGGCTGATAGACTTGGACTGGATTTTCATAATCATCCCAGTTTTGGGATCGAACTCTGCGAGAGGGACCACGTCCAAAGCCTCGTCTCCCACCTTCTTTGAAGCCAACTCTTTCTCTTGTCTGGCTTTTCGGCTGGCCAGGGGTTCTTCATCATCATCATCATCGGCCTTTTTGGAACCGGTAATGTCCTCTTCTTCATCCACATGGTGACCATCCATGTCTTTTAAAGCTTCAATGGTCTTGGCATCCTTAGGAACATCGGTGCTAGCTGCTGGGATGCTTCCTTCTACTGTGGTGGCCTCGACCCGCTCTGAGACATCGGTACCAGCACCCGGCAGGACAGCCTCCTTCTCCAATTCTCTCTCTTTTTCAGCACCCTTATCAACAGGCTCACCACCTGCATTATGAGAGATATACATTACTAACTCAATTGGTTGTCCTTCCAGACGACGATAATTCATAATTGCTTTAACAAATTGCGGGGAAAGGAGAGAGATACCTTCAGCAGATGCTCCCTCTTGAGTAGATCCGGATGCTCCAACAACCACGGGAGTTAGACCTAAAGGGATTAGCGGATCGTCAGGATGGTACTCCTCAACTTCGGAGGTTTTAGACTTCGCGGCGGAGCTGGAACCTTCATCGATTTTGCTTTTACCTTTAGCCAAGGTTCTCTCCTTTTCCATTTCCGCCAGGATTAAGCGACGACCTTCTGCCAGATCCTCAGGCTCGTTGTCCCTTAGGATGCTTTTCATCAATTCATCTTCATCAATTTCTTCGACCCCCAGTCTATGCTTTTCGCCCTCCACGATGGCATCCCATAAGTTGGCCAAAGTAACATGATAATCCGGGATCCATGAGATATTGCGGGTTTTGAGAACCTGGCCAAGGAAATCAAAAATCATCTCCTCAAACCCCTCAATTTCTTTCTCTCTTTCAAGGAGTTTGTGGTTGGAGGCAGTGGCCATTTCAATGGCGCTATCAACGTTCTTTTCGGCAAGAGCTGCCCGTCTCTCCGCGTCTGCCACCTGATCATTCAAGATCACTTTTTCCGCCTCTGCCAGAGCCAACTTTTCTTTTAGACTCGCTTTTTCCGCCTCCCAAGCAGCCTTCTCCGTCAGAAAATGGCCTTGTGTCGTTACCAATTCGATGTTGGCCATTCTGAGGTCTTCAACCTCCTTTTTTAAGGCCATTTTTTCCTGGCTATTGGAATCCAGTTCTGAATGGAAGCGTTGCTTGGCATTTTCTAATTCAGTTTTATAGTTTGCAGTGTCTCTCTGTGCCAAAGCGAGCTGGGCTTGGGCGTCTTCCAAATCCTTCTCTAATTTTGTCCTAGCCCTTTCGTTATTTTCAAGTTTTGCTTTAGACCTGTGAGCTTCAATTTCAAGTGTTCGGATGACTTCCGAAAGATTAAGTGCGTGCTTTTTCATTATCTCGTACTGTTTGGCCACGTGACGGATATGCCCGATAACTTCTTTATCCCAGTTTTTAGGGACCGGTTCCAAGGCAGGAACAAAGACCATCCTATCAAAGAACATTCCTGGAAATTGTTCCCGTAGCTTTTCCAGCTTACCTTGGATTTCGGGACCATGAACGTAATCCCGTGAACCGGGGGCAGCTAACTCTGGTTGGCTGGTAGGGACAATATCACTTCTCTCTCGCTCAGTTTCTTTGGATGAATCTCTGTCCCCATCTTTGGATTCGTGACGCCTTTTGGACGACCGACTGTGGGAAGGCGCACTCTTTGGAGGAGTCAACTCTTTTGGAAGTGTCTTTCCCCCGGTCGGAATAGTCAGATGACTCGAAGGCCTGGTAGAAGTTGATTTGGGTGGAGATCGAGGTTGCGAAGAGCTCGGCCTATGAGGGGGACCGCGAGGGCGCTCGGTACCCGAACGAAGGTTCCTTGGACGCATCATCGCGGGACTCATCCCCTCTGTATACATTCAAGTCTTCGTCGTCTTGGATGACTATCGGAGAAGGACTTTTGTGAAATTTGGTTGTTTCCACCGCTTGTGAGGTTCCCTCTCCTTCCGTTGGGGGCACATATTTATAAGGTTTGCCGCCGGTTCCAAGTCCAAATTTCCTATCCAAGAGGCGATGCTTGTGAAGGTTCTCATCCGTAATGCATTTTTTAATCCTTAAAAAGTCGGATCTGCTTTGCAAAAGAATGGACAACCGGTTGTTGTATAATGCACCCTCTGTTTTTGGAAAGACATGATCTGTTTGAGACAAAGGAAAAAGCGTAAGAATGTTATTACTTAGACTCCTTAAGAAAGATATTCAGCTAGGCGATCAAAGTTTACTTGATTTGAGCCATCTCCGTGAGCATCCAGCCTGTCTTCTTATGTAAAACCAGTCAGACTTAGGATCCCCGATGTTGCTGTATCCGTCGTACAGAACTTTCCTGTTCGCCACTGATTCAAAAAAGGAAAAGTTTGGAGTCGCAGAAGAACGGTGCTTGAAGAGAAAGAAGAACACCAGATCTCTGAATTTAAGTTCGGCATGCAAGATCTCTGCATAAGCGACATATAAAGAGTATAGAGAGGCGTAGGCGTTTGGATGAAGCTGCATCGGAGCAATGCCTAGTCGTCTCAGAGTTTCAATGGCAATTGGAGGGAACGGAGGAATGGCTCCCACTAGACACATTGTTCGACTGATCGACATGTACCCTTCCGGTGCTAGATGGGGTCTGTCTTCGCTTCCAGGTGTCAAGACATCGTCCCAAGGAATGCCATGTCTTAAGCAGATTCTCTTGAGTTTTATCTCGTCAAGCTTGGACGCTAAAGAATCAGAGAATTTATCTATCCCGGTTGCGCCTGGGACTTCATCCGGAGCTCGCTCGTCAGACTCGGAGTTGTTGCTGGATGACGTACTTTCTGTCGGATCTGATTCTGTGGCTTCATATTCAGACCCAGAATCTTCACCTTCTGGATTGATTGGAGGAATTTGAGGATTATGCTGTTCAGGAATCTCGGATTCCGTTTCGGCTACAGATCTTGAGGAAGAGTGGTCGTTCGACATTGCTGCTAGGACGAGAAAATATGAACGATAAGATCAACACTACCCGTCCCCCGTGTGTGCAAGTGCTGCTGTGTGTGCTTGTGTGTGCGCATTATTAAAAACAATAATAAAACATGAAAGCAGTCAAGGTTATTAAAGGTCGTTAGTCGTCATATGCAGTCAAATCATGAGGTCATTTAGTCCAGAAAGATCAACATCAAGGCTCTATCCTAACTGTCCAGAGTTTTGTAGCGACAAGGCGCTGATTAAAGACTGAAATTTCTTCGTAACACCAGCCGTGAGACGGATCGCATAACAGAGGGATCGCCCCCTTCGACTCGCATGACAGAGGGATCGCCCCTTTCCGGATCGCAGAGCAAAGAGATCGCCCCTCATCGAATCGCCGGACGAAGGGAAGGCTCCCTCACGAACCGTTGCGACTGCCACGATACGACCTTTTGTTGCCACCGCCATCTTTCGTCTCGCCACTTGCTTTCGTCCTCAACCCTTGACCACGATCCGAGTCAGCCTTCCTTCCCCCTCTGCATCCTTCTTCTTCCTCGTCTCCTTCCCATCCTCAAATTCTGAGCTCCACGCTCGATGGCCATGGCGGCTTGGTAATTTGTTCAGAAAGTCGCGGATTTATATTGTTTCTCCCTCGAATCAGCCGTAGGAATTCAGGAAAGTAATATGAGAGTGCTTTCTATAAAGTTACCTTTCTAAAAACGGAGAGAATACTTGGATTTTCGAAAACTTAAAAGGTTGGGTTCGTTTTTCAATGGCTCACGCGAAACGATTCGGCAGAGAGAAAGAAGAAGGAGAATGAAGAGGGGAGCGTCGGCTTATATAGGCAAAGAAGGTGACCGTTTGTCTCCCCTCCTTTGTCTTATTCGGTCCACGAAGCGCCCCACAGGCCACGATCCAAAGATGGAATCGCAAAGAAGCCCACGGACCGCTTTGAAATGATGGCCCACAAAACTCAAAGCCCGACACGACTCGAAGGGAGACGCGCCCCGAATCGCACAAGACCCTAGGAACTCAGCACGAGACGAGCAGATGACCAAATCGGACCGTGTCGTCCTATGGCGATCCGACTCATGCATGTGTCAATTTGAACCAATGCGACTGTTATCTTACATCCCTTCAGGAGAGAGTAAATAAGCATCTTCGAAGCATGTTTCATCATCAATAAAACATACTTCGAGGGGGCAAAATGTTGGCTCGCTTTTTGACCAAGCCATCCAGGATCATTCATAAAAGGAAACCAGGAAACCAAGTCCCCCAAGAAATTGGAGGAACAGATCGCACGCCATCGTCTCGCCCAGGAACGGATCGCACGCCATCGTCTCGCCCAGGAACGGATCGCGCGCCATCGTCTCGCCCAGGACTAGATCGCGCTCTATCGACTCGCCCAGGAACGGATCGCTCCCATCTCGTCGACGAACGACACCTCCAGGCGATCCGATCCCTCGTAACGAACCGAACCCTCTGACCCGTTCAACCACGAGCTGGTCTTCAGCGATCCGAATCGCACGGATCTGACGACACCTGTTCACAACGGCTAGTTTGACTGTTTCTTCAATGGTGGCGATGCGATCCGAAAATCTCGGGATTCGTGCCACGTGTCCGCGATCCGCCTGACAAAATCAGCTATAAATAGCCCAGAGCTTGGCATTTTTCGGGATCTTTTGGCAACAGTGAGGACTGAATTCGCCATTGCTGTCAAACCACTGAAATATTGAGGGAAATCACTGTTGTATTAGCTTCTAAAGCATAATTAATAACATATAAACTGGACGTAGGCTCGTTAACGCCGAACCACTATAAATTCTGAGTGTTAATTTCTTTTTCCTTGTTCTTCATTCGAAATTCTTTACTGTTCATAACAATTTGGGTGTTAGGTCCAAATTTCGATCTAACAGCCGCATTGATTAGTTATGCGCTATTTTGACGCGAACGATTTTGTTATCGATTTTATTCATTTTTATAATGAATATCGAAAAGGAAATTATTTCAAAATATAATATTTTGGAAATAGTATCATTTAAATATTATAATGATAAGGAGTATTCATTTTGATTTAAAATTGAAATGAAAGTAGGAATCGTTTTAAAACGAATTTATAAATGATTTATAAAATACGTTTTAAATGGAAATCGATGAAATATATATAATACATATATATTTATATATTTAATGGCCTGAATAGAACGTGTCGTGCTGCGACTGTTCGAGAATTTCAACCATTGACTTCGAATTGACATTACGGGAGATCCGACCTTCGGATTCTCCTAAAACTGGAACCGTTGGGTTTGTATCAAAAAGAGCTTTATAATGAATATAAGAGATTTGAAATCTAATGGTCGGATTTGGAATTATGTCCAAATCAAATCTGGGAAAGGTCGTTGTAAGTGCAGTTCGATGACCGTTTGTGGAAATAGACAGAAAGGGCCTTAATAAAATTATTTAAAATATTAATTATTTGTGTAAAATCATAATGAATGATTTGGAAATAATTTGGGTGAAAAATTCCACATTTTTGAAGATAAAAATATATTTTTATCAAAATGAACTAGTTATTAACTAGATTTGAAATCCAGTAATTTTTCTAAAAAAAATTGGATTTATAAAGGGTTTTAATATGACGAGAAATTGCCAATCCATAAATTGGAATGGATTTGAATAGAAATCATCTCCGAAATATTTCGATATTGGATTCCGTGACTATACGGATATTGTGGAGGAATTTGAAAGATAGATATATATCGTTATTCCCCGTACGATATGTGTTGGTTTCAAAATTTGATATTAAATATAAGCTGATATAATTTCTATTCAGACCTTATATTTAATATTAAATTGGAATTTGGGTTTGTCGTGAACGATGTCTTGAATAACACTGTTCTTAAACCCCGTGTGAAAAGAATAAATATTTTAATTAAGATTATTAGAGTTTCCAATTATATTTAGTAATTGGAATAAAATAAAATGTGAATTGGGTTTATCATGAACTGTGTTTTTAACGACATTCGTTTTTTAAACCGATTAATAGTGAAATGTGATTTGGAATTTTAAACTCTTTTAATTAAGATTAAAGGAAATTTTCCAAAGTAAAGTTTTCTAATTTAATATATTAAATTAGAATTGAATGGAATTCGATTTTGTAATAATCGAAGTGAGCATTTGTGTAGGAAGACTGTTAATATATATATGGAATTTAATAGGCTTTTTCGTTATTCCATTTATATTATTAGTCGAATACAAAAATTGATATAGATTATATATATTGATCTGTTTTCCGTGAAGATTCCATAATTAATGGAATGTGATTTTGGGTTTATCATGAACCATGTTTTAAATGACATTGGTTCTTTAACCTAGTTAAAGATAGGATTACATGTCTAACATTGTATTTCGAACGATATTGTTGATCTCTGCTAAATATATATCTGTTTGGTGGCGGAGAATTTATTCTCTTGCTTAACACCCTTCTCTGAGACGTATGATCTTAGAGGTTATATGTAGGCAAAAATCAATGGTACGGTGTAGATTGTCGATGCGACATGTTTGATTTCCCAAAGTTAAATAATCATTAATGATTGTTGGAAGATTAAAACTAAGTGGAGTTTTAATGAATCTTTAATTAGATTAAAAATGTGAATGTGATAATTTAAGTTACCAAATTTGGGAAATGATCGAGAATGGAGTACCACCAGTTTTACTCCAGGCGATAGTTACATGTTAAATTAGATTTGAACGTGAAATGGTAATTAAATTTACCGATAATATCATGGTGTTAGAAATGGAGTATTACCAGGTTTGCTCCATGGAATGAATAGGTTGGGATTGGGAAATATAATAAATGATTACTTCGGTATGGTTCGATAATCCCGACTAGTTTACAAACCTTAATTTGGTTTGAATTGATATCCAAAGGAAGATTAAAGAATAAATTTAAAGAATTTATCTTTGATAAAATTAATGGGAAACTTTCCCTAATTATGTGAATATTTGAATAAAAGAATATTCTGAGTTAGAATGAGGTGTATATTGTGTTTTATAGCACTTGTTTATAAGATACGTGAATTATTAGGAAAGACCGGGATTATACCCATTTTGAATAATTGATCCGACGATGAAAACGATGATTGAGGACCAGAGTTCTTCATATCATTTGGATTATTACTGATGTCTTGATTGGGCTGTACACCCAAGACAAGGTAATAAGTGGTGATCGTCCATACGTACTTGGAGATCGACCGGATATGCGAGGACCTCTCTCTTGTATTAGACATATGGGACGAGGAATAAGGCGCCTCCGGTTTCGTTCAGACCCAGAATGGACTTGTAAATGGATGTGTGTCTGACATTGGATTTCATTCTATGTTGATTCATTTCTATTAAATATATATTTGTTTGGTGGCGGAGAATTTATTTTCTTTCTTTCTCAAAGATATACGAGCTTAGAGATTATATATTGATAGACATCTGTCGCATGGCGTGAATTGTCAGTGTGGCATTTTGAGGTGCAAATGATCAACACTTTTGTTGAAAAGCAGAGCATTGTGGTTGATGATCAAAGCACGGCTTTAAATAGCATAGCTTTATGTTGTAGCGTTAATTCGCAAGCCTCACACCCCGGTGTGAACCAGAAACGGGAGAGGACCTAAGGGAGGACATGCGTTTCTTTCTAGTTAGGAGTGGTGTCATGGTATGGAGCCCAGACATTTTACTCATGTGGATGTTGCATCTTATTTGATGGATAGCGAGGCGCCTTGGGTAATATGTCACTACGGGGTCGATGGATGATAAAGTCGACATACTAACCATTACGCCACGTAGGGCGGTGAAACGCATTGTTCAAGAATTATTATCCACTAACATAAGTGTGGACCGGCCCCGACGCTCTAAGGGTCGATGCGTTCTGATCCCGAGACATGGGCTAGAGCGTCTCGAATTCGGTAAGGATGATCTCTTGCCTTGGTTCATAATGGAAATCCAACTTCCTATACGGCATCGTACGATTTTGATTGTAGAACTAGTATGGCGACATGATATATGGTACCCATGTCGTTATGATTGATACATTTAAATTTGAAGTTGTTGTTAACACTATGCACTTATAATAGTATCAAATGATTTGTTTTAAACGTACTAAGCATATTTGGCTATTATATGGGAAAATTCTATCCTCCGGCTTGCGTTGCATTGTGTGATGGGACCTGAGTCTTATAATAGCTTCATTTTTTCAAAAAGCATTGCGTTGTTTGTTATATTCACTGGTATTCTTAGGAGGAAACTCATTCGTTTTATACGGCATGGTCCCTTGATTTACTCTATTTTAAAGTAAAGTTTTAAATAACTGTTTTAGTTCTCACACCGGTCCCATGACTGACCTGGAGTTTATTGTTTTAACCTAAACTCTTGGTGCCCATATTTTCCACACGGGCAGTTAGTAGTTTTGGTTTTGCAGATATTATTTTCCCAAGATCCTGGATTTACAGCTGGAGCTATATTCGGAAAGCTTTGTATCCGTGCATCTCTTTCAGTTGTGTTATGTATTATTTTTTCCGCTGCTAATGTAATTTTAATATCTAATATTTTTCTGATGTATGTTATTTATTCATACTCTGTTATATTCTTGTACTCTGATGTAAATTGCTGAAATAGCAATGAAATATTCTGTCGTTTGCATTCTGATTTGTCGTGTTCTCAAAGCAATCCTGAATTTCCAGTAAGGGGGATTTTGGGTCGTTTCAGTTTGGTATCAGAGCTTTGGTTTACAAAGCTCGAGAACAAGACACATTAGAACCAAATGAAAGAATTCATCAGAGATTGGATTTGCAATATCCAATAAGAATGACTCGTTAGGGATGGGATCAGTAGTATCCTAAAATGAGTTTCAAAGAGTGTTATTTTAAAATAAAAATGAAAACAAATTTTGTTTTGAAAATTTAAATCATATTATTCGTACTTGAATATTTATTTTAGATTGAATTTGGGCAATCGAGCATATGAATATTTTGAATATACTCGTAATTAACGTGTATTCGAAGCCTCAAATATACTGGATAGATATAGAATCACACTTTAGTCGCTCGGAGATGATACTGATGATTACTAGTATCATCAGTGTTTATGTTCGAGTTTTGAAAGTGGGATATCTATATATTTCCAATTTACTGGTGTGAGAACCAAAACTTAGATAGGATCTATTATTTGGAATTGGCATCAAAAAAATGATTTTTGAATATGTATAAAGGCATATGTTTGAAAAGCTAATCAATTAATTGATTGCTGGTTATGTTGTTTGATTATCAGTTTAACTAATGAAATATTGAAACCAATAAGGAAATGGAAGGTAAATTTAACCAAATCGAATCAAAATATTGAACTGTGTTGGAAATTGATTGAAAATGCATATATGTACATGTATATACATTGAACTGGTCATATCATGGAAGCTAAGAAGAGGAATAAAATAGTATGCCCAACAAATAGGCACGTGTTTAGTATTTTCTTGGTTTTGATGACTTTATGAGCCGATTGGCTAGCCGCTTGGCTTTTTCTTTTTCTTTTGGATTGATGAGGGCCCTGTGAGGCAAGTTGCGGTTTTAAAAGTCTCCCCGTACAAAGGAGGTTATAGCGAAATTTTTCAAAAATTAGGGTGTTAGCCAAATTTTTGAGAAATTAGAAAATTCTTAGAAACTAAAAAGTTGAAGAATGAAAGTTCAGTTGGTTATTTAAACAACTTTCAGCTCCATTACCTTTCGAGGACGAAAAGATTTTTAGTGGGGGAGATTGTAACAACCCGGATTTTCCGAACCAATTTAAAATTTTTATTTTAGCTAATTTAATGGATTTTAATTATTTAAAATGATTTATTTTAAATAATAACAATTAAAATTTTATTTAAATCGGAGTTAGAACGTATTAATTTATTTTAATTATAAAATGAGCCTGAAATGGCGCACCAGTTTGAAAATTCGATTTCAAATTTCAAATTAATGTACAAAATTCAAAATAAATTGGATTTCAGTAAAACGAGAAATATTTGTATCTGTTTAACAATATCTTTCCAATGAATGTGAAAATTTGAGATTTCATAATAGGAATTGAAAGTTATGTCCGGCTTAAAATTTAAAATAGTCGCTATGGAATTTTTATATATATATTAATATAATATATATCCCTTAAAAATAGTCATTTTGCAAATGACCTCCGTTTTTGATGAAACCACTTTTGTTGGATTCAGAATGTCAAATTATTGCTAAATTTCAAGTTTCATAATTTTTGGAATTGATATGTGAGCGTGAGGAATTTAAATGCGTTTGGTAATTTCAGTTTGAATTTAATCGATTGGAAATAGACCATTTTTTAAACGGTCTCCAAATCCGACGAAATTATTTTTGTTAGGACCGTATCGTCAAAACATAGCTAGATTAATTTTTTAGGAATTTTTGGAGTCAGTGTGTGGCCCCGGTAAATTAAAATATACGTTTAAAATTAAATATATAATGATTTATATTTTAATTTGGATAAAAACTGATTGAAACAGTCGAAGGGGCTTACGAAACATATCCCGTTGTGTCCGGAATGGGAGAATTTAGCTAGGGGCGACAGTCGTTCGGTTCGATTAGGAGTTCGGATGTAAAAACTGACATTTTTGGAATTAAATTAAAATAAAATAAAAATAATTATAAATAGCCAATTAGAAAATTAGAACCCAAATTTTTTTCTCTTTTATTCGTTCAAACAGGTCGTCTCTCTCGCAACTGAAGGCAGAAAGCACACGAAAATCTTCGAATCCTATCAATGAATCGCGCAACCCTCTGAACAAATTTTGAAGGGCTCAACACGATCGACACATCAACCGGTTGAGATTGATTTTTACAGAGTATTTTTCTCGAAATCAACTTCTGTAGTGTCGTCGTTCTTTCGAGGTCAAGAGCTTCAAACCGCCACCGAGTTGGACGTGGTCACCAGCGCCAGGAAGCTCTTGCGAAGGCCATCGTCGTGGAGCTGACCGATCATCGTCAAAGAGGTTGTGGAGGGCGCAAAGTTCAACCCTAGCTTGGAGCATGGGTTCGACGTCGAGTCTGAAGATTAACAGTGAGCTTTTTAGTTTTTTTATGTAATTAGATATGATTTTTAAATAAAATAGCCTAGTTTTAATAAAAAAATCAGATTTTCATATATTATAGCATAGTATTAAAAATCAGATTTTTTATATATAATAACATTGCTTTAAAAATGGGATTTTTATAAAAATAGCATCGTTTTAAAAATATGATGTTTATATAAAAATAGAGTAGATTAAAAATGAGATTTTTATATGAATACCATAGTATGAAAATGTATTTCTATACATAATAGCATAGAATAAAAATAGGATTTTTAATATATGTAAAGTGATTTAAAAATAAAAATAAAATAACTTTGATTTAAAAATGTAATTTAAAAATGAAATAACCTGGTTTTAAAAATATGATTTTTACTATATATAGAACGGTATTGAAAATGTGATTTATAATATATAAATATCGTTGTTTATAAATGTGATTTTTATATATAAATAACATCGTATTAAAAATGTGATTTGTTGTAAATGATTTTTGCTTAAATAAAAATGTGATTTTTATTACATAAATAACACTGGAATAAAATCTGATTTTTATATATGTAGCGTTGTTTTAAAAATATGATTTTTAATATATAAATTGCGTGAAATAGATTGCGTTGGAATCACGGTGAAGAATACTACGCGATGAAGCGAACTGAAATAAAGCGGAATTCAAACCGTCTGATAAAGACTGACGGAGTGGGTCCTAAGGTGAGAACTCCTTCTCACTCTAATAATTTGCCAGTTAAATATATACTAGGATGCAGAGAGGCTTAAAAGCCCCCGACACTATTTATTGTACAAACCATGGTTGTTTGTTTGAATTATATTGTGGAAATTTGGATTGTGGCTGTAAAATTGATTGTGAATAAAATATTTAAACAATAAAAGTATCATTTTTATTGTATTAAGGAACTATATAAAATATTCATGTGTTGAATAAAATTTTTGAACAATAAAAATATTATTTTTATTGAATGTATGAACTATTAAAAATAGGGAGGCGTTGAAATAAATATTTTATCGTTAAAAAATATAATTTTTAACGTATAAATGAACGACATAAAATTATCTTGAAATGAAAATGAATATTCATTTACAAATCGGACGATTTTTTTATGTACACCCATTTAACTGATGTTGATTGGAACGATAAATTTTACACATAGCCCAACTGCACAAATTATATTCAGTATTTGTTGGTTGAAACCCCACACGAGTATTGGGATGATTTTTGACATACACTAATCCTAGTTGTTTAGTTGTATGTCAATCGGTAGATTGACAGACTGTTGTAAGTGTTAATTATTTATATTTAATGCTTATGTAGTTGTGTAATGCAATCTATATGATGGTTGATTGTATATCATGATTATTGTGTACATGTGTTGTATGAAAACCATATAAATAAATAATATGGTAATTGATTGGGTCTGATTCCAATTCAAAAGGAATGAATATTTTAAAATAACGAATATTTTAAAATAATATTCTGCAAAGGATTAAAATATAATTTTGATGTACGATTTGGGATGGACACGAAAATATTGAAATGTATGAAGCCATGTTGATTAGTTATGCGTCATTTTGACGTGAACGATTTTTATACCGATTTTATTCATTTTTATCAAGGTTTTAAATCTTGGATATCGGTCGCATTTCGTCTCGAAGATTTTATAGACTCGGTCTCGTGTCGGGGGAGATCTCGGACGAGATGAGTCTAACTCGGGAGTTCGTCTCAGATTTTCATCTCGGGTCTGAAAGTTCATATCAGAACAATCTTTAGGTACATGATATGTTAAAAATGATATTTTAACAAAATGATTTTTATGAATGTTATCAAAAACATAGTAACTTAAACTTAAAATGCAAAATAACTTTATTATTGTTTATTTTGCGAAAGATCATTCATGCTCTAAGTTGTAATATGCTTAAAACGGGAATACTGGTAGACAGGAAACATTAAAAGGATCCAAGACATTAAAAAATTCAACATAAATAGACCATAAAATACATAATTTCATAAGTAACATGTTTGTAAAAAGACGAATATGAAAATCATAAGCATTGTAAAATATATACGAACATACAATATAGTCATTTAACATGCAAAATGTAAAATAACAAAAGATTGATATGACTAGATTTGAGTTTTTTTAATTATAGTTCTAGTTCGAGTATAAATTTAAATTTTAACCAAAAAAACAAAGATCTCGGACGATATTTCAGTATTTCGTCTTGGTCGATATATCGTTCGGTATTACAATATCTCGGGCGATATATTCGAAAGGAAGTTTAGAGTGATACTTGCTGTTTCGTTTCGGAAGGAGCCCAAAACGAGATCTCGGAGGAGGTCTCGGGCGATAGTTGCAAGATTAGAAACAGTGATTTTTATAATGAATATCAAAAGGAAATTATTTTAAAATATAACGTTTTGAAAATTTTATCATTTAAATATTATAATGATACGGAGTATTCAATTTTGATTTAAAATTGAAATGAAAGTGGGAATCGTTTTAAAACGAACTTATAAACGATTTATAAAATATGTTTTAAATGGAAATTGATGAAATGTATATAATATACTACCTCTGATTCTAAATATAAAATGTTTTACATGTTTGCACAAGAATTAAGGAATCAATTAATGGTGCTTGAATTCATACTCAAAATATGCCGCTCTCTTAAATTGGCTTCTTTTCGTGTGCATCTATTGGTTGAAACATGAATAAATGCATAAAAAGTCACATCATTTATTATGAATAACAGATAAAGAGGGCATTAGAACCTTAAACTTCTTATATTTTAAAACAAACCAAATTTCTTAAAACATATTATATTTAAAAAGGGAGGGAGTATATATATACATACATACATATATATATATATATATATATTTGATGGCCTGAATATAACGTGTCGTGCCGCGACCGTTCGCGAATTTCGACCATTGACTTCGAATTGACGGTATGGGAGATCCGACCGTCGGATTCTCCTAAAACCGGAGTCGTTGGGTTCATATCGAAAAGAGCTTTCCAACGAATATAAGAGATTTGAAATCTAATGGTGGATTTGGAATTATGTCCAAATCAAATTTGGAAAAGGTCGTTGTAAGCGCGGTTCGATGACCGTTTATGGGAATCAACTGAAAGGGCCTTGATAAATTATTGAAAATACTAATAATTTGTGTAAAATCATAATAAATGATTTGGAAAGAATTTGGATGAAAAATTCCACATTTCTGAAGATAAAAATATATTTTTATCAAAATGACCTAGTTATTAACTAGATTTGAAATCCAATAATTTTTAAATAAATAAATTGGATTTATAAAGGGTTTTAATATAACTAGAAATTGCCAATCTATAAATTGGAATGGATTTGAATAGAAATCATCTACGGAATATTTCGATATTAGATTCCGTGACTATACGGATATAATGGAGGAATTTGTAAGATAGATATATATCGTTATTCCCCATGCGATATGTGTTGGTTTTAGAATTTGATATTGAATATAAGCCGATATAATTTCTATTCAGAGCCTTATATTTAATATTAAATTGGATTTTGGGTTTGTCGTGAACGGTGTCTTAAATAACACTGTTCTTAAACCCCGTATGAAAAGAATAAATCTTTTAATTAAGATTATTAGAATTTCCAATTCTATTTAGTAATTGGAATAAAATGCAATGTGAATTAGGTTTATCGTAAAATATGTTTTTAACGACATTCGTTCTTTAACCTGATTAACAGTGAAATGTGATTTGGAATTTTAAAAATCTTTTAATTAAGATTGAAGGAAAATTTTCAAAGTAAAGTCTTCCAATTAAATATATTAAATTGGAATTGCATGGAATTCGATTTGCTAATAATCGAAGTGAGCTTCTGTGGAGGAAGACTGTTTATCTATATGGAATTCGATTTGGTAATAATCGAAGTGAGCTTCAGTGGAGGAAGACTGTTAATATATATATGGAATTTAAAATGCTTTATTGTTACTCCATTTACATTATTAGTCAGATACGAAAATTGATACAGATTATATATATTGATCTCTTTTTCCGTGAAGATTCCATAATTAATGGAATGTGATTTTGGGTTTATCGTGAACTATGTTTTAAATGACATTGGTTCTTTAACCCAGTTAAAGACAGGATTACATGTCTAACATTGTATTTCGAACAGTATTGTTGATCTCTGCTAAATGTATATCTGTTTGGTGGCGGAGAGTTAATTCTCTTGCTTAACACCCTTCTCTGAGGCGTACGATCTTAGATGTTATATTTAGGCAGAAATCAATGGTACGATGTAGATTGTCGATGCAACATATTTGATTTCCCAAAGTTAAATAATCATTAATAATGATTGGTGGAGGATTAAAATTAAGTGGAGTTTTAATGAATCTTTAGTTAGATTAAAATGTGAACGTGATAATTTAAATTATCAAATTTGGGAAACGATCGAGAATGGAGTACCACCAGTTTTACTCCAGGCGATAGTTAAATCTTTAATTAGATTTGAACATGAAATGGTAATTAAATTTACCGATAACACCGTGGTGTTAGATATGGAGAATTCCCAGTTTTGCTCTATGGGATGAATAGGTTAGAATTGGGAAATATAATAAATGATTACTTCGGTGTGGCTCGATAATCCTGACTAGTTTATAGCACTTGTTTATAAGATACGTGAATTATTCGGAAAGGCCGGGTTTATACCCATTCTGAATAATTGATTCGACGATAAGTCGAAGATGAAGATGGTGGTCAAAGACCGGAGTTCTTTACATTGTTTGGATGATTACTGATGTCATTGGGCTGTACACCCAAGACAAGGTAATAAGTGGTGATCGTCCATAAATACTTGGATCGGATATGCGAGGACCTCTCTCCTGTATTGGACATATGGGACGAGGAATAAGGTGCCTTCGATTTCATTCAGACCCAGAACAAACTTTTAAATGGATGTGTGTCTGACATTGGATTTCGTTCTATGTTGATTCATTTCTATTAAATATATATCTATTTGGTGACGGAGAATTTATTCTCTTGCTTAACATCCTTCTCTGAGTCGTACGAGCTTAGAGGTTATATATTGATAGACATCAGTTGCATGGCGTGAATTGTCAGTGTGGCATGCTGAGATGCAAATGATCAAGGCTTTTGTTGAAAAGCAGAGCCTTGTGGTTGATGATCAAAGCACGGCTTTAAATAGCATAGCTTTGTGTTGTAGCGTTAATTCGCGAGCCTCACACCTCGGTGTGAACCAGAAACGGGAGAGGACCTAAGGGAGGACATGCGTTTCTTTCTAGCTAGGAGTCGTGTTATGGTATGGAGCCCAGACATTTTACTCATGTGGATGTTGCATATTATTTGATGGATAGCGAGGCGCTTCGGATATATCGATCACTACGGTGTCGATGGATGATATGGTCGACATACTGACTATTACGCCCCATAGGGCGAGGAAATGCATTGTTCAGTAATCCACTAACGTAAGTGTGGACCCTCCCTGACGCTCCAAGGGTCGATGCGTTCTGATTCTGGGACACATGCTAGAGCGTCTCGAATTCGGTAAGGACGATCCCTTGCCTTGGTTCATGATGGAAATCCAACTTCCAATATGACATCGTGCAGTTTTGATTGTAGAACTAGTATGGCGACATGATATATGGTACCCATGCCGTCTATGATTGATACATTTATATTTGAAGTTATTTTTAACACTATGCACTTATAATAGTATCAAATGATTTGTTTTAAACATACCAAGCATATTTGGCTATTATAAGGGAAAACTCTATCCTCCGACTTGTATAGCATTGTGTGATGGGACCTGAGTCTTATAATAGCTTCATTTTTCCAAAAAGCATTGCGCTGCTGGTTATATGCACTGGTATTCTTGAGAGGAAACCCGCTCCGTGTTATACGGCGTGGTCCCTTGATTTACTCTATTTTAAAGTAAAGTTTTAAATAACTGTTTTAGTTCTCACACCAGACCCATGAATGGCCTGGAGTTTATTGTTTTAACCTAAACTCTGAGTGCCCATATTTTCCACACGGGCAGCTAGTAGTTATGTTTTTGTATATATTATTTTCGCAGGATCCTGGATTTACAACTGGAGCTATATTCGGAAAGCTTTGTATCCGTATATCTCTTTCGGTTGTGTTATGTATTATTTTTTCCGCTTCAAATGTAATTTTAATCTCTGATATTTTTCTGATGTATGTTATTTATTCATACTCTGTTATATTCTTGTACTCTGATGTAAATTGTTGTAATAGCAATGAAATGTTCTGTCGTTTGCATTTTGATTTGTCGTGTTCTCAATGCAATCCGGAATTCCTAGTAAGGGGGATTTCGGGTCGTTTCATAACCCGTATATTACTTCAATAGTATATGGGCCTAATGCCCTTTTGTATTTTCTTTAACATTATTTTCTTAACCATTATTACAATGTAACTAGGCCAAAGTCCAATCGGTATGCTAAAGCATATAAATAACTACCGAACCCTGTACATTATTATCTACTGAATAGTATATTTTCACTTTGCAATCTTTACATCAATTTCTCTCATCTCTTCTTTATTATACAAATCAAACCAAATTATTCAGATTTTCAACACTTATCCACTGTCAAACTTGTAAACTTTGTCTTAATTATGTTTTAAACTTTGAATTGTTGAAAGAGATGGATATAGAAAACACACAAAACATGTTATGTATCACCTATATTAGTTTCTACATTTCCTTGAACTAATTTATATTTGCGTAAACTAATCAATTATGTTGAAATTTTGAAAAATGAAATAATGTTAAAACCATACTCAAAATCCAGCACTTTCTTGAATAAAAACTTTTATGGAGTATTGAAGAAAATCGTAACTTCTGAATAATAGATAAACAAAGGTTTGTCTGTAAAAAAACTGCACTATAATTTATAGAGTAATAACTTACTAAATGGCTTTATATTTCAAGAAAGGTTGCTTAAAATATTATATCGGCAAAGAACAGTACATGCTTCCATTTATACCAACCAATTCCATAAATTGCATATTATATTAAGCAAGTTCAACATATACTGTCTACGCATCTAAATGAAAAGTTCATTTAAAATGTCAAAAGATGTATACATCATCCACACTTAGTTCTAATAAGCACAAAATTTAATAAAATCACACTACTATATCAAAAAAGAATCTATGGTTTTTTTACAAACTACAATATAAATTACTTTTTACCATTTTTGTACCAAGAACACCACCAGCATGCTTGACATACAACAAAATCTTTGACTTCTTTCTCTTTATGTCATCGACATAATCTCAACTAGCACGACGCATTTACCCTACAGGTCTCCATTGAAATCACTGCACAAAACATTAACAATTCAGGATATGTATCAATCAAGGATTTTGTTGTGGATTGAAGTACTCGGGATTGAAATTTTCATGTATCAAAAGACATAATTTCTTATACAAATGATGAGATTAAAACATTTTCAGTAATATGATACCGAAAATGTCAAAAATTATTGAAAAGAGAAATAAATTGGAAAAGTGTCTCTCCTCTCATACAAAATTATACAAATATTAACATATTTTGTTAGAAATTTTCAAAATAAATTGGGTATTGGGATTTTTTTTAAAGAGGAAAGAAAGAAAATTGAATTGTTCAACATCATGAGAATAAGAAGTATATGAATAGATTTCGCATAAGGGTGTTGGGGCCTTGTGGCTCCCAATTGTGTGCTTTGTTATAAGGAGGGAAGTCATACACACACACACACGCATCGCCCCCGGGTATGGGTTTCAGGTCTAGATCCAATAAGCATATTTTTGGGTAAAATTTCAAAACAGTAATCGGTCGGATTTCATCCCATTAAAGACCCAAAAATTAAATTTGAACGAGCTGGAAATTATGACATTTTTGGTTGTTGCAAATGAAGATGCGCACCATTTTAAGTTTGCAATGTTTGCTATCGTTGCAAACGAAAGGATACACTGGTTTGAATTTGAAACAGATATAACTGTTTCAAATGGTGGCGATTGGTGAAGCGTCGCCTCCCTCTGCCATATAAATAGCCATGCTTGGAAAGTGTTCAAATCATTTTTTCTCTTATTTTGTCTTCTTCCTGGGGTTCTGCACGCTGCCATTTCCAATACCTTCTTCTTCTTCCAGAATTCTATAGCAATACCAATGCCAACGTCCCAAAAGTGTTGCAAATTTCCAAATTTGCAAGCTCGTAAAGTATTGCAGGATTGTTCTTCTTCTTCGCTCTATTCCCTTTTTATATCATCAAAAACCAAAACTAGAGTGTTCTTGGTCAGATCAAAGTCCTACAAACTTTGAATCCGATTATGATGTTCCATGGCTTCATTGAATACTGAAAGTCGATAGTTTGATAATTCGTTTGTACCTAGTGGGATGAAATATTGTTTGAAAGAGTCTATTCCATAGATCATTTAAGTCTGAAGTACGGTAATATCTTCTTCCGAGTCGTCTTGAACGGAAAAATACGCAAAAAAAATCAGACAATAAACTTCAGCCAAAGAAAGTTGAAGCGCACTACTGGTTATAAATCAGCATTTGATCGATTGGAGCGGTTTGATGGAGACAATTTTACTCGTTCGCAAGAGACGATGAAATTATTTCTAATTATCATCAAATTTTTTATATTTTGAAAGATGGACTAGATGTTATAATAGTGGAAATCGATAAGGATGATGTCGCTCTAAAGGCGAAATGTGCAAAGATGACGATTTTCTATGTAGATGACACATTCTGAATGCATTGTCTATTCTAGTCGACAACGCTCATAAGATCTCTGGAACTGCAAAGGCATTGTAGACTGCATTAGTAAGAAAATATCGCATATCTGAGGCAAGCAATAATAAATTTCTTATTTGAAATTTTATGGATTTCAAAATGGTCGCCAACAAATCCATAGTTGGACAAGCAAACGAAATCTTACTATTGGTGAATCAACTTAAATATGATGGTATGGATCTCCCTGAGTCTTATGTCATTGGAGTTATTATTTTGAGACTTCCGAATTCTTGGAATGATTATAAAAAAATTGAAGCATGCAGAAATGGATTACAATTTAGATAGTTTATAGTGTCATCTTCTTATTGAAGAGGATTCTTGTAAACGCGAACTAGATGATAACCCGCAAACTGAGTCTCATTCTAACGCAAATAATGTTGAAATTACTGAAAAGTTAAAGCCTAAGAATGAGTCATAGTTTAAAAAGAAAAATAATTCCAAGAACAACAAAAATGATGGTGCCCATTACTACTTTAACAAACTCGGCTAGTATGCCCGAGACTACCGTCTATGGAAGAAACAACAAAAAGTAAACGTGGTCAAAGAATCACTTGTGTTTGTTATACAAGAGGCGAACTCCATTAGTGGAATTGATAATGATTGGTGGCTTGACACTGGAGCAACCATTCATATTTCTAAAGACTGTAATCTGTTCAAGACTTATGATGAGAAAAATGGAGAAAATAACGAAGTTACTAGCGCAAACAAAGTTGCAAGCAATGTTTTGGGAAAAGGCACTATAGAACTTACATTCACCTCTGGAAAAATCCTTACACCAATCAATGTATTTAATGTACCTGATATGTGTAAGAATTTGGTTTTTGGATACCTTCTTAACAAAGGAGGATTCAAGATGGTACATGAGTCTGATAAGTTAGTGTTATCCTAGAACATCAAATTCATTGGACAAGGATATTCTGGTAATGACATGATTAAGTTGAATCTAATAAAGAAATCTTCTATTTATATTGTTGACTTTGTTAATTTATGGCATGATAGATAAGAATATGTTAATTACAAATCTCTTAAAAATATACATAAATTAGGATTAATTTCTGACTGTGATTTTGATACTATCTCTAGATGTGAATATGTGTTCAAGCAAAAATACACTGTAAATCCTTTAAATCTGTAGAAAGGAAAACATGTTTGCTTGATTTAGTATATAGTGATGTGGGTGACTTAAAAAGTCATATCACCTATGATGGTAACCAATACTATATAACATTTATTGATGACTATACAAGATATGCATATGTATATCTAATGAAACTAAAGATGAGGCTTTTGATAAATTTAAAGTTTACATAGCAGAGATTGAAACACAATTAGGAATTAAAATTAAAGTGTTACATTCAATCATGGTTGTGAATATTTTTCAAATGAATTCACCTTGTTCTATAAACAACATTGTATAGTTCACTGGTGTACCTCCCCATATACAATATAGCAAAATGGTGTTGCTGAGAGTAAAAATGGAACTTTAGTAGAAATGGTTAATGTCATGCTCATAAGTTCAAATTGACCGTATAAACTTTGGGGTGATGCTATCTTATCTGTATGCTACATTTTAAATAGAGTGGCACCTAAAAAGAATGATATTTCCCTTTATGAATTATGGTTTAATAGAAAACCTAACCCTACTAGACTTAAAAGTTTAGGGTTACTTATCATATGTTATAAAACCAGACCCTAAATGACCAAAGTTAGAAAATAGGGCATTTAAATGTGTTTTCATAGGATTTTTACTTCATAGTATAACTTATAATTATTTGAAAACCAAATTGTTGAGATTCCATTGAGATCATCTAGTCCAAAAGCTAAATTGACTGATGATATCAATGACGATGATTATGCTCTTGCTCAAAACAGCAAGGATGTATCAATACCAGATAATAGTATTGAACATAAGGGAAGTAAAAGAGGGAGAATAGAGAAGAACTGTGGTCCTAACTTCATAACATGTTTCGTAGAAAGCAGTAAGAACGAAGTCCTTAATGTGATAAGATATGAAACGAACGTCGATGACGATCCCAAAATTTATTCTGAGGCTATGAGTTATAGAGATTCTATTTTCTGGAAGGAAGCAATCAATGATGAAATGAATTCCATAATGTTAAACCAAATTTGGGTTATAAGTGTTTTACCTCCTGGTGCTAAACTTGTAACACCTCATAAAAATATACCTAAATATAATAATAATAATAATAATAATTAATGAGATAAGTAATTAAATAACAAAATAAAAATAGGCCGAGAAATGGAATTTTGCAGCACTAAGAACTTGGCTATGAAAATATTTTATTTAGATTTGTGACAAAATTCTGATACGTTTTCACATATAATATGTTGAAAACGATGTCCATATGAAGAAATTGCAATTTAAAGAAATCAAACGGTAAACGTGTATATATATGCGGTTGAATTAATTAATTAATTATATATATATATATATATCCAAGGATTAAAATAAATTAGATAATAATAACATTCCATTAGGTAGATTTGAATTTCAGACGAAGATATAAAGATAAGGGGACAAGAATAATGTTAAACTAAATTGATTAAAGTTATATAATATAAAACTTTCCAGCCCTACTTAGCATACAATCGGGCATATTCGTGACCAGGAGGTCGACTCCCCTTAGAAGGGGTGTCGATCGCCTTTATAGGGGGAAGGTCGGCCGCTTGGCATCGGAAATGCTCATTAAGGCTTGTCTGGGTTAGGTTTTGGGGTTAATTTATAAGAATGAATAGCCGGGATTAAATCTTAATAATCCTACGGTTTTTGTTTACACAAACACCTATAAATAACCGCCTAAAGTCCCTACCTAAACCTAGCCACCCTCTCTTTCTGTGCCTCCACTCTGCCATTGATTCCAGAGGAATTCATAGTAGGTTTTCTTCTTCTCTCAAAATCTATTCTTCTTTTTCTAATCTCTTTTCTTATAGGATTTAAATTAAAATATAGATCTGGAATCACATGATTTATATATATAAGAATTCTAAGTATTTGATTCTTATGTATATAAATCTCTTGAGATTGGAGTTCGCATCAAATAAACAAAACATCGTCAAATCCACGACATTTCCAATCACTATGAGTGGAATTAGTAAATACTTAGGCATATTCTTTATTTGTAGATTATTATATGGATTAGTATGCCTAAGGAGGTTTGGAATAACGATAATATCAAACAATGAAACCCCCAAATCTCCTGTTTTATTATATGTTTCATAAGAATTGTCAATTGATATTGAGTTTGTGGATTTGTTTTAGTAGTGGATGAAGAACGTTTGGGTGATATACTTTTATTTGATTTGATTTATCCTTTTTATCTAAATCTTTGTTTGTGATGCCAAAAGGTTTAGATTTGATTAGTTTTATTATTTCAACAGGTTTGGATTTCCATTCTAAATGGAAAATCTGAACGTATTCAGATTTGAAACAAATCAAGTGTCAATGTTTTTATGAACATAAGAAGGGGTAAATTAGGTTAAAAAAGGTTTATGTATGTGTGTGTGTGGGTATATATATATATATATATATATATATATATATATATATATATATATATATATATATGTATGTATGTATGTATGTATGAATGTATTAATGAATATACATATATATATATATACATATATATATATATATATATATATATAAGCGAGCGTTCAATGGCACCCCAAATAGTGCAGCACCCCAAAAGCCCCTGATTTCCACCACAAGTTTCCCCCTCTCTTTCCTTCCACTCACTCTCTCTCCCTCCACTATATTATTCTAATATAAACGAGTGGCTAGAAATGAGGTGCAAATGGAAGGCTAGAAAATAGGGGTGCCATTGAACCTACCCCTCACACACACACACACACACACACACACATACACACACACACACACACACACATATATATATATATATATATATATATATATATATATATATATATATATATATATATATATATATATGATTTACACCTCGTTCTTGATTCATTACTTAAATTATTCTAATAAGCCTAGGAATGCAAGTTTTGATTTTTATGTTGTATTTTTCTATTATTGTTATCATTACTTATGCCTTTATGTCATTATATGCCATGTGTTTAGTGGTCTGATGTGGAAATTAAACTTGTATGACTTGAATGTAGATTAAACTGACAATTTACACCATTAAAACGTTTCCTCGCCCATATGAAAACTAGCATTTATTATGTACAAAATATTCTAATTATGTAATCAACGTAATAATGACGTATTAAATATGTTATAATAAGGTTAGAATTTGAAATGTCCCCATACAATGGTTACTTGTGTGTATATATGATGGCTTATATATTAAATAATGACACACATGCACAAGGTTAGTCATTATTTATGGTAGAAGTCTGCTCGGAACCAACTGACAAATCCAACAACCACAAGTGGGCCATTCTAATGTGAGAGGTATGGGTTCCATGGAACATTCAAGTTTAGTACACTATAACACAAGGTTAAACCGACCTGAAGTAGAAGTCTGCCCGGAACCGCCTAGCATATCCAACATCTACAGGTAGATGGTTTAATATCAGAGGTCTAGTGTATGTGTGTATATAAACCTATTATGTGTGGAAATAGACAGGTTTACTATGTCTTGGGAAGGTCTTAAGTGGTTGATTCTCTTCTAATCTAGTTTGGGTCTTAAGTGGTTAGGACTAGGATCCTTTCCGAAGGTTTATTCCTTGAATAGGTACCAAAGTCATGAGACACACCCTTATTAGATTCGAAGTAAGTCTATGGGTTCTCCTTCTCTGAAAGTGGTTAGACATAGCAGTAACAGAGTAAGGTAGTTCATGGGGGATGTTCACTTCCTCTAGGAGCTTGTAAAGGCCAACCTAGAGACAGATTTGCTTTGCATGATATGTAGCATGCTATTTAATTTACCAACTGTCTAAAGCGAGTCTTAAGCGGCACAGGTGTTCTACTGTAATATTAGTTAAGTAGTAACATGTGACGTCTGCCGAATGGGTCTTAAATGGCTATGTGTGGGCTTACTTTAAAACCGGTATTAAGCGGCAAGATACTACATCACATATTACTTGCGAGAATATAGACTTAGGAACTGTGACGTATTAGGACATGGTCTTAAGGCGCTAGAGTCCGCCTTAGGGTTATAAGAGATTATAAGAATCCACCTTTATTAAATAAGTCAATACGGGCCTTAAGTGACTGAGAATGCCCACCTTATTGGGTCTTCACCAAAAATGCACTAACGGAGGTCTTAAGCGATTGACTCGGATATCCACCTCATTGGTTAGATACTTCTTGTTTAACCTATCTCATTCTATTCTTAGGTCCACTTCCTTAAACCTATATACGGTGCTAACGAAAAATATCGTTAACAGTAGCAGTATGCGATGGAGTGTAAAACCGACGACAAAAGGATGCACAGTCCAAATCAATAATGATAAAGTAGTTAGTTAACCATTAGTAATTTTTTCTGAACTTCCCCTTAAGCAACGCTATCATAAACCTTCAAAAAGGGTGTATCTAAGGCATGGGTCATCGGAGACAAATCATTATCTAATGTCCACATCGAGCTACGCTTGCCAATGTGAAACGTCTAATAGATAGCAATCTATCATGCACTACATTCCCATCAGTGGTATAAAACAAACCATCATAAGGATGTTAAATGATAATCTTTCACGTAATGTGTTACTCAATTTGAGTATGGGCCAGAACGGAAATATAACGAGCTTGCCTCCTTGCATCGTTTTCTAGTTCTCCTGAGTCCATGCTTTCACCTAGGGAAAGAATAGAGATAACACGGAGTCTGCCTTCAAGTAAGTCAACTTGCGAAAGCGTACCAGATAAAAGGTCAAAGCACCCGTATTCCTCCTTATATGGTAATGTCCCTCCCTAGTCGATCACTAATCCGGTAATCAAGGTAAGTCCAATTGGTCAAATTTATCTCTTCCAAAAATATAAGGTGATTGGTCAAATTCATCAAATGCATACTTCAGTTCAGTCATACAAAACAAAAATGGCTTTTGACTAAATGAGATTTACAAGATCAACATATTACGACTTCATAAATTACCGTCAGACAATACAAATTCATATTCATTTATTTATTTTTGTTCGTTTTTTTTTCTAAACACTGACATGATATGAAACCATGGCAAAATAATTCAATCTAGTTGGTTACAAAGTGATCTCTGCTTTTTTAGTCAGATTTGATGTGAAATGGATAAACAGCGGTATTTGATGTGAGATGGACAATACAAATTTATTTATTTCATACCAGTTCCCATGTCCAAGTGCAGACAATTTTCAACCAAAATATATCAACATTTGGAAAATATGCTAATTCAACTAGGCAAAAAACCACGGCACAAAAACAAAACCAACACTGTAATCAACTATTGACAATTTTTAACTCGAAAATATTACATACTTATACCTAATCGACACTTGCAATTTGATTAATCGATGGTTTGAAAGCTGAGACAGGTTCAAGATTGTTTCTTTGAATTTGGCAATATAAATATAACTATATTATGACATCGTTAAATGTTATTGACATAGCAACGACATAAATAATTTAGAATTTTTTTTAATTGGATATAAATTGACAAATGTTTTGTTATCTCCAAAAGACAACTACATTTGTTCCATCTTTACATTCAAGAACTACGAACCTACAGGCGCAACCTACAACAATCTAATTAACTTTTATGATTATTAAACCAATGACAGGATTATCGAATTTCTTAATAGCAAAAGATCTAGTTTATTGAGTTTTTTTAGTGACATTATCATTCTTTTATCCAAGATTGAAATCAAAGGGAATGACCTATAGGGGTTCTTTTATTGACGGACTAAAACAACTTGGACTGCTTTAATTCTGTTATAAACCAATCTACAATAATATTTTTGGTTCACCCATACTACCTGTTCACTTGAAAATAAAGCTACTTACGAAGGCAGAAAGCTTATGTATGTGCTCTTCACAATCTTTGTCACAGTTAATCATAAAAAAGAACTGACGGAAATTTAGGAACTTATAGAGAATGATAGACATCACTGGTTTGTAACAGAAACGTAAAAAGGAATGAAAACTTTAAAGCAAAGGAATCAAAAAAATGCAACATTTAGCGGTATGAGCAGGGCCTCAAATTAGCATTTTGGCACATTAATCCTTGCCATAAACAACTTAGGCAAATTGAATGCCTTACGCACAAATGTTGCGATTGCTCATGTGCAGTAAATGGTGTCATCACCTGCTGGCAAGTAAAATGAAAAATTGTAAAATCACGCATGCAAATCCACGATATAAAGTTCTGAATTTAACACGCTAAGTACCAATTCGAAATGTCTAGCATATAATAAACTGATTTCGATCTTGGATAACCACCGACAAATAGGGATGACCATGGGCGGATCTAGGATCCAAACCCGCTTGACCATCCCCTGTTTTGACCGATCAAGACCCGCCCCATAGGATCTTAAGGGCGGATAGACCTACAACCCGCTTTTGGATGTCCGGGTCTAGGGAAAGTTCTTAGACATGGCTAACCCTCTCTCAACCTCTCTCAACCCGACCTGCATAATTGAAACATCATTAAAACACTCTATAAGTATAATGATAACTTGTTAATCTTCTTAGGTATACATGTTTATACCTTGAATATTATATTCTTTCAATCAACAAACTATAAAATTTTCATAGTATTAAGTTGCATCAATGATAATCATACAATAAAAAATGCATACATTTTGAATTATTATCTGACAACTCATTTTATTATATTCTCTTATCATTGTGAACACATTATATTATGTATATAATTTATCATTTAATGATAAAAATATAAGTATATAAGTATGTGTACATTAGAACACAATATCAACGGATCGTGGGACGGGTCGGGTCTACCCTGATCTGTATAGGTTTCGAGTACGAGGTGAAATTCCAGACCCGCGCCGGGTCTACGGTGCAGGTCTGTGGTGAGGTTTAAAAAGTTCGGGTTGGATCAGGGGCACAAGAAACTCACCCCATTCCAGTTTAGCCATCATGTTACTTGGTTGCTTGTCGTTATTAGAATAAGCATTCATTCCTTCCTCTTGACTATGTTTGCTTTTGGGGGAGAGAAAATTTTCAGTTGAGTTTTGAGAGGCATGCACATCATCATCAATGGATTTAATAACATCACCATATTATATAGCTTTGGAAATGCATCATCTTACCAGATTCTATTCCATGTTTAAATTGTTCAACAAACCCTTTACCGCTGTCAGTTTGGTACTCTTTAATATCAAACAAAACACTTGATCACTGCCTTATTTCATGTCGTTTTTGCCACTTGATTGAGTTTGAACTTATTAGTGCAAAACCACTGACATTATTAGGAAGAATAGCATTGCCTGAAACCAATACTGTCGAACTTTCACCTTGTAGTTCCCCTGTACAGCCATTATTCATTGACATACATCATGTCAATTTTCCACTGACATTATTAAAAAGAAATTTCCTCTCGGGCCATCTACCACAAGCTTTGTTCAATATTGTGCATCCACTGAATGGCTATTTTCGCTTTTTCTGACATGTTCAGAATAACTTTATTATTATTGAATTAGAAGTACATATCCACAAGTAATATTAGGCACATATAACGATCCAAATACGATTCAAAGCAAACTGAATTTAGTTCAAGCACATATGACACATTGTAATTATTCAGCAAATGCATACTTTGTCCAGTCATACAAATCAACAATGGCTTTTGACTAATTGAGATTTACAAGATCAGCTTATTACGACTCCATAAATTACAGTCGGACAATACAAATTCATATTCATTTATTACCTTTTGTTGCTTTTTTCTAAAAACTGACATGATATGAAACCATGGCAATATAATTCAATCTAGTTGGTTAGAAAGAGATCTCTATTTTTGTAGTCAGATTGGAAACAAAATAAAGACTAAAAGTTAGTATTTAATAGGTTAATGGTATGAGATAAATGCGACAATGAATTCAAGTTGATAATTGTTTTCATTTTCCTTGAAAACAACCATGGAAAATAAGAGTGGTTTACGACCGATTAACATAAAAATGCTAACCCTTAATTGACTCCATAAGTGTGAGTTTATATCGATATGTTGACCGCAAGTGTCTGCTAAATCATTAAGGTTTGTTAAACCAAATAAGTCATCAAATGCCCGTCCTTTGTCCGCTAGTTGTACAGGGACTTCTTTGTGCCTAAGTATACATTGCCATCATATAACAAGAATCATCTGCTTCACATGGTAAATGATGTTACCCTAGACGTTAGATTCTCGTCCTGAAGAAATAATTGAGTATTCATGTGTCCTAGTAGGGACAAGCATTTCATTTTCACTGATTTAACCGATTTAACAAAACCAAAGTAACCAAAACTTTATGTTAATTGACTCTACGATTAACCAAATAACATTAACCAACACTACCACCAATCAACATTTGTAAGTAAACCGATTAACCAAAAATTGATTGATTCGACTTTCCAAAATTTTGAACCAAAAAACAAAGAAAAGGAAAATCTTACCAAGTCGAACTCACTACTGTATTTATCTCATACCACTTACCAGTTTAATGAGAATCTGATACCCTCAACCAAATTAATACTACTGATCTTTCATTCATTTCCAACTTTACACCACCAGCAAAAATCCGCATATATTTAGATATCAAAATTTCAAAATGCACTGAACTTCAAGCTCTCGCATCAATTTGAGAAAATCAACCAACATTAAGCAACACTAACCAGGTTGGTAATTTATTAACATTTGTATCTAAATGGGTTAATCATAAATCAATTTAATTTTCCAAACTTACCCTAGATTAAAATTTGAAATTTTCAAAATTGACCAAACTTCAAACCGACTCTCAAATCTAGGGTTGTTACGGTTGGACCATTCAACCACCGAACCGCACAACCATTCACACGGTTGTCGTCTACTACGGTAACGGTGACGGTGACGGTTGTGAATTTTGATAACCGCTGTAAACCGTACCAACCGCACATGATTTATTTTGTAGTATTTCATTAAAAAAAATATGTTTTTCAATAATTTAAGCTAGAGAAATAACATATATATAAATTATTTGCGTCTTTATTTGTAGATAACATGTACATGGATGGTTTGTTTCATAGATAAATAAACTAATTCTATAAATTAATGTTAAAACTTGAATTACTTATGGATAACAATGTAAATTTACGGTAATGGTTGCGGTAACGGTTAGACGGTTGCGGTAATGGTTATAAAATTTATCAATCGTCAACAATAGTTGCGGTTACGGTTAGAGGTAAAATTGACGGTTGCCGTAACCGTAACACCCCTACTCAAATCAGTTTAAGCTAGCTGATTTTGTCATGACTATATTGCTCGCTATCGTGCGACGCTTCCTTTGCTTCTATTGAGTTGAAGTATTGTAAATGCTAAAAAGATGGAGAATGTGAATTAACATTTATTCAGTTAATATTATACCTCATCAATTTATGTTAAGTAGTTTAGATTTTTCATGACGTAATTTTTCACTAGTTAGGCTATATGCCCCACAAGTTGAGAATGTTTGTATAATTTTTTTTGTGTTTTTTGTTATTCTACTTCTATATGAATCAGTTATAGTTGTTCCAATGTTGAATTATAATGTTGAGATAGATTTTCTAATATTGAATTCGTTTAACTAGTTAAAATGAACCAGTTCGATTGTTATATCTTATTTCGTGCACTTTATGATGATGATCATGTGCATCCATCAACACCAGCTCTCCTTATCATATCGCCATAATATAGATAAGTAATTAAATAAAAATATATTCAACCATGCTTGATCACATGCACTGTTTCTTCATCGTTCAATTACAAAGTCCGCCCTCAGTACACGAAAAATTATTGCAAATTGATTTGTAATAAATCGAATCAAGGCTTTGAGCCCATGAACAAAAGAACCTCTACAGGTCTTTTCCTTCGATTTCGATCCTAAATAAAAATGAGGCTACCACTAAAAAAAAAATCCCAAAATCTAGATCTTCGACCAAAAAACACCATAATTCTATCATAAGGTTAATAAATAACCGAAGTTCACTAGATTACTGCAGGTTGCGCATGTACATCCACAGCCCTTCAAATGCAGAGATGGAAGGGATGCAATTATCTTCTAAAATGAAGACAACATTCTATATCGAAGACAAAACCCCTTATATGACGAGGAAAGTTCAAATACTGAATCTGATTCTAATTAATGCATGCTTTTGTTTCTAATTATACAATAAAAATGAATTTAAGAAGGTTTTAACTCTTTTGGATGAAGAGAGAACTTTTTTAGTTTTCTAAAAGAGTTACGATTCCCTCAAATTTGCTTTCACCAAATAATTAAAAACAGAACCATACAAGGAATCAAAATCAAATCATTAGTTGCCATATAAGGGGTCCTTTCTTTTTTTATGCATAAATGATGTTGTAATCCCTACAAGTGCATCTGTTACATCTTTACATTTGGAGGACTGCAAACGTAAAGACGCATCCTGCAACAATCCAATGAACTTGGTGATTATTAACTCAATGATAGAGCTATAGAATTTTTTAATGGCCAAAAGATCTAGGTTATTGGAAAAATTTTTTATGGCGGTACTATTTTTATCCAAGATTGAAATAAGAGGGATTGGCCCATAGACGTTCTTCAGTCGATAAGCTGAAAGACTTTGGACTGAATTGATTCTATTACAAACCAATCTACAATAATATTTTTGGTTCACCCCTACTAAAATTAAAGCTACTTACCAAGGCAGAAAGCTTATATATAAGCTCTTCACAATCTTTGCCCCACCTAATCATAAAATGAACTGATTGAAATTTAGAAACCTACAGAGAATGAACAGCACTCCTGATTTGTAACAGAATCTTTAGGGGAGTGAAAATTTTAAAGCAAAGGAATCAAAATAAATGCAGCATTTAGCAGCTTAGTAGTATCAGCAGGGCCTCAGATTAGCATTTTGGCACATTAATCCATGCCGTCAACAACTTAGGCAAATTAAATGCCTTACGCACAAATGTTGCGATGGCTCATGTGCTATAAATGCTGTCATCACCGGCTGGCAAGTTAAATGAAAAATACTAAAAGCCGATTTCAGATGTAAACAAAGAACGAACTGTAGACGGAAACAACTCAGATTGAATGTAAAATTACCCTTACCTGCAGCGTCGTGTGGCTTATGCCGAAGAAGGCAATAATCGCAAAATTCATCGGCGAATAATCATAATAAATCGGAGGTTACAACAAGAAGACAATATCGATCGCATGTAAAATTAGCCGAAATTGAATAGATCGGAAGATGGAGGAAAGCAAAACAAGCGGGAATTAGGGTTTGTGAACAAGGCCAAGAGAGCCAGCAGTGAGGTCTATATTTAATGGCCTAGAATTAGGGTTTGTGATCGATTGAAATTTAGTCACAATTTGATGGGCTTCTAGCTACTACTGTTTCCAGCAGTATACGTAGCTGTTTATGATCGTGTATGCTCGCATAAATCTTGTAAATATCCACGAGATACACTAGATAGTCACCATAACTTTTTTCTTTTAGCAAATTTGGCGTTGAGGACTAAAACCCTAAAGACCACCTTTTTGCATTTGCCATTAAAACTAGTTAAACTCGTATCTGATCATATATGAGGTTGGATGTGGGTTGGATTGAAGTATTGGTTGGGTCGGTTTTAGTAGAGTTGGTTCGCTTGAATTCAGTAAAAAATGAGAATACGAAAGTTTCTTAGAAAAATAATATTAAAATATTCAGCATAATATATCAGATTTTAGCTAGCATAATCCATTTAAAACAACTGATTATTTATAAGACATATTTTATTAAAATTTCATTGTAAAGCACATCATATGAAATTAATTTACTACATAATTGAGCTGAGTGTTTCATTTCAAATTACATTAAAATGCTCTTTAAAATATATTTGTCAAATTCTATCTAGTTTGGATTGACATGAAATATGTTTTTTTTTTTTTTTTGTCTATTTATTATAGAATACATAAACATTATTCTAGGATTATACTATTCTAATTTTAAGTGGACTGACATTAAATTGGTTTTTTAGTATAGGGTTTGGTTGGGTTAAAATAAGATTGGGTTGAACAAAATATCAAACCTGACTCGTATATAGTATGGGTTACAAATTGTAATTCATATCCGACTCGAATTAGAATGGGTTGGGTTGGATTTATGTGGCTTGGGTCGGGTTGGTGGACTGAGTCGGATTGAATATGGGTTGTGTGCAGCCCTAGTGAGAACCTTTGGTCTTGCATTATCAAATAATGCATAAAAAATTAAGAATTATTTTCTCTTTTTGTTTTCTCTTTTGGTTATGAAACTTTGATGGTACCACATAATTTGTATTTTGCCCACAATAATGTTACATATGATAAAAATTGAATAATAATAATAATAACCACAATAAAATTGTAGTTTAGAAAACTTCAAAAAGAGATGAATGTGATCTTGCAAATTCGGTAAATACAATAATTCAATTTTTAATTATTGCGTTGGCCAAAATCATGTAGAAATTTGTTGTAGGAACATGGGTGATAATGAGCATATGACACAAGCCATATGAATATTCAACTAATGCATTTATCAAAAAATTATATGATTTGTATCATCATACAAAAAGTGACGCAAAAAAACAAAAGTAAACATGAAACTAACACCGAAGTGCAGGAAATTTCAAAGTATTGCAATTGTGTTAACAAGTCCAGTGGAGAACATAAGTTGAAGATATATCTGAAGAATCACACTGCTAAAAATAAAAGTATATTTTTTATCCATTCGTTGTAAAATCATTTAGAGTCTACTTTTTTTAGACAACATATATAACTTCTAAATCACTCCAAACTTTACATCATCCGCTGAAATACGTTATATCACTCTTAATAGTTTTCTATGATTTTCTGGAGGTCAAAAGTTGAGAACAAGGAATGAAAAATGACCAAAACAAGACACAAAGTCTATAACCAGCTGAATCAATTCACCATAACTTAGAAATTGGTTAGGAATAATCGGTCAAGCGGCTACGAATAATTGATCCGCCAATTTGGAAGAGCCCGTTAACTGATCTACAACAATATGCCCCTGTTTGCTTCTCATTTATGATCTTTCTCAGGCATTGCAACTCTTGAATAACGTTTATGCGAAGATTACTTGAATCCTCAAAATTCAAATCAAAGACCACCTCTTATGTACGTTCATTACCCTATTTTTATGATTAGAACTTCTACGCTTTCAGAATTAGTCTACCACATCCAAAATTAATTTAAATATATATATGACCAATGATCTTTCCATCCTTTTGTCCTAAGGTTATAGTTATTTAATCTACCAAACCTCTACACCTTCCCTTAGAACCATTTATGCTAGCTATATGAGTTTTGTACTACGATGTTGACATATTAGTGTGTGTAGACACAATAAAGATGAAGTACAACCCAGTACGGTAATTCTTTCCATTGTAGAAACATGCTTGTATGGGTAAAGTGAGGGTTGTTCAGTAGAACCCCAAAGGAAGTTTCAGGATGAGTATAAGACGGAAACAACAACCCATTATTGATAAAAATAATAGCTAACAATTTGACTGGGATTATTTATATGGAATTTTGGAGATAGTTGGAATTAGATAAGAATTGTCATATTAAAAGTGTAAGAATTAGACATGAAAAGCACTAGCGAATTTTTTCGTAAACGTCAAAAAGTGCAAGGAAAAAGAATCTTGGTTGCGGGAATATTTGGTTGTCGCTTGTTAACCTCAATGAGCATGGAAAAATGAAACCAAGCTGAGAAAGAGCTTACATAAATTGGTTGTATATGCCAGAGTAAAGGGTATGCCCCAGGGATAAATATGTAATTTACTACATATATCTAACATGTTAACAAATTCTACTTAAATAGACGGTATTTTCTTTTTGCAGTGTATTTAATATAATGTGGTACATTAAATAAGTAATTAATTAAAAGTATATATAATAGAAAATCCATAAATTGTATATTTTGTGATGATAATTACATATTGTTGTAAGCATAAGTAATTTATCACAATGAATGCAAATATATCATTTTTTTTAATATTTCTACTCAAAACGCATAAAGAATGAATATCGATGTACACCTTGGGACTAGAGTACGTGTAATGGTCCGAATTTCCGTACTATTTGAGTTGACTAAATACATAACACGTCCAACCCAAATTGCACATAAATACGAATAATTATGAATTAAAGAAGAAAAGGATAGGAGAATAAAAAAATTAACAATATAGAATCTCACATCACAACGTAATAAAATATTATATTATATATATATATATATACATACATATAACAACCCTTTGAAAAACAAAATTTGTACTTACATTCATCATCAGAGTACATCACATATACAACACAACATAAAATAAACAGTAAATATCTAACGCTGAAGCCTCCTGCTCTAAGCTCCTCGAAGAGTATCTATAAATTCCTGAACTACTTGACTGCCCGTACAAATTTAGGCGCCCAAGAGCCTAGGGGAAAACAAAAACAAAATAAACTCTGGGCTTGTCATAGGACTGGTGTGAGTAAACTCCAACCACTTGATTTAACTTTTAAAAATCACTTTTTAAAAGAAAGGATAATCGTAAGACCGATCCACACATAAATACAGAGGGTTTTAAACTTACGACAACCCAAAATATTTTTTAAATCAATATTATTTTGATATTATAATAGTGTCTAAATCAAATAAATAGAAATCTAGCGGAACGCTTGCATCTTATGCTCCATATACATAGTATACAATCAATATTGCGGGCACTTATTGGAGAACGGATTCCAACTATGGCAAGGTATGGGACCACCTTCCGACAATATACCTGTAGAGAGGAATATACTGGGTTCAACAAGAACATCTTGCAACCCAAGTTGAACATGACCGACCACTCAGTTCTCTTTATGAATGTATTATCACCAACGGTTGGGATCAACAACTGTTTCGAAGCATACAACATCAATATAATAAAGAACCAAATGGATTTTCTCTAGATCAGGTGACATACACCCTAATTGGGAGTGACCCGCTAAGCCATGCGACCTACCCAATTTTATACCATTTCCCAGTTGTGAGGCCTAAGGCTACTTTTTACATTTTTAATATCATAGCATCATTCACTTTGAATGCCACATCATCAAACCCGCCAAATCATTCTTGAGTTCCCTAAAAAATATAACTGGAATAAAGCAAAAGGAAACGATTTCCTCCACCACCAAATGTAAATACTTTTGAAGAGATCAATGTAGTTGATCTGTTCGACATACTTAGTCAGACATTTGTCCATACAACTTGTTCTAGGACTAGACAAACTGAAGGCACTATTTCCATTAATCCATCTCAGGCAATTTCTACCTAGGATTAACAGAAAAAGCACTTGCACTTTACTCCGTCTTCAATTCTTTTTAGCATATTGGATTCGCAATGCTTATGCCCATACAAAGTAGTTTTTGGATAGTAAATCCAACTAGTCTCTCCATATTGACAACGATGGTATTAAATTAACCAATACTTCGATAGTCGGTTATTTAACTGTCAAAGAAACAAACATTCTTCCAAAGCTTATTCCCAAAGAGAATATTACTAATTAACATCTAACAATCACTGAGCCCCTTTTTAAATTTATTAAATTCTTTTCCCATATTCATTGCAAATATCCTTATCGATATATTTTCAAACTGTTTTCCCTACAAACCCATTCACTTTTATATACTGAGAAAATATTTCTCATATTATTTGGAAAATGTTTCCAAATTACATTTACTTGGATAAAAAATAATGCTGCATAAAACATCGCTACAATAACAACTAAACCATAAATTCCAAACAAATTGGGGTTGGCTAGAGATGGAACCAAAAAAAACATAAAAGGTTAAAAGCTTCCATAAAAGTAAAATAAAGTTTAAAATAATTAAATAGATAATAAACCGGAAAATCTAAGGTTCTGGTACATGGATTGCTAACTTCCATGCACACCTATTGGATCCCAGCTCTTCAGATATACTCCAATTTCTTAAATCTCTTTTTACTATCTTCTCCCAAGTCATTTTAGGTCGACCCTTACCTCTTTCTATCCCTTTGGCACGGCCTATAATTCCAACGTGCACAGGTGTATCATGCGATCTACGTTGGAGATGACCAAACCATCTCCGGCGGTATTGGACTAACTTATCTTCAATAGTTGCAACTCCAAGTTTGTCCCGAATGTCATCATTTCTAATCCGATCTCGTCTAGTATTCCCAAAGCTCCAACTCAACATACGCATCTCTACTACACTAATCTTTTAGACGTGTTGCCTTTTACTAGGCCAACTTTCCGCTCCATATAACATAGCAGGTCTGATTGGTGTTCTATAGAACTTTCCTCTAAGCTTTTGAGGAATCTTCCTATCACAGAGAATGCCAGATGTTAGTCTCCATTACACTCATCCTGTTTGAATTCTGAAACAAACAAACATATCAATCTATCCATCAAACCGTGGCATAGATCCTAAATATCGAAAGGATTCCTTCTTAGGTACTGCTCGACCGGCAAGGCTGACCTCTCCGTCATCTGACCTGACACCGCTGAACTCACACTTCATATACTTTGTTTTAGTTCTGCTAAGCGTAAAACATCGCTACAACAACCCAAAATATTGCATTTAACTAACTATATTTAAATCTCGTATTAAATCCTAATCGTTTCCTTTTAAAAAATCATTTACTACACTTTTCCTTTTTAACGACAAACGTATATTACAACACTTTTTAATATTTTTTGGCAAAGCCGGATGGTTTTTAAGGTGACCGCGAACACCTTTTATTATAATCACACTTTTTAATTTCATTAACCAATATGATTCCAAATTCTATATATAATCAACACATCATTTTAGTTATCAAATTTTCTTAAATTTTACTATCTCATTAAATTTCCGGAAAATTTCGCCAGCGTCTCTGTTACTACCAAAAATTAACACCGAGACAGGCTGACGTTGATGGGGTACCATCATGAGCATAGAAGAGCAATCTGTAAGCAAAGGCTCGGTGCAGGATAAAACCAAAAGCATAAGGGAAGCATTCAGAACAACGAGTAACTAACACCATCATCAAGGAGATCTTAGATCCAACATAAATAAAGAGTACCGACAGGGTAATTCCGGCATGAAAAGTAGCTAACGAGAGTAAATTCCCCAAGGCATGTCACTTAAAACCAAAAGTAGATTAAGAGGATGAATAAAAGCCTACAACCCGAAACCAAGAAGGACGAAAGGGCTATCGGTATTAACGTGCTTAATGTCGATACAAAAGTAATGAAAAGCATCAGAAGCACAAAGATCTGAAACATAAAAAGAACCGTCCAGGAACCAGCCATCAGAAACAAAGGTTGGTGATCATAGAGAGACAGTTCACGAAACTGACAAATAATGCACTAAAAGCACCCCTCCAAAAGGTCAAGACACGCTTCGAAATCATATCAAGAGCAATTCAAAGCTTCTGAAAAGAAGAGCTGTCCAGACGGATTTGCTTAGTATCGATGCCGAAAGGGGTGAGGCCCCTAAAGCATGAATATTCGAAGCCCGAAGATAGATATCATGAAGACCTAAACATAAAACCGAGAGCTTATAATGGGACGCCGAAAGCCTATCTCAAAACCATCCATATCGATAGGCATGGTATCGATACAAAAGGAAGAAAACAACGTCAAAGAGAAACTCCTAAGACCGAGACCATCCTCCCGAGAACCGAGACTGACACCCTAATAACTATGCTATATCCATCAACAAAGCCGCAGGAGCGGCCGAGGGCTAAGGCAGCGAGGACCGAAAGGGGAAAAGCGGCCGACACGTAGCTATTGAACCCGAAAAAGGGCTTCTACTGGCCTACTGAAAAATGAGGCATCAATTTTCCTATAAATAAGAACCAAGGGGTCTCATTTTCGAGACCAGATTTTCATTTCTCAATTTTGTACTCTTTTTGTAACGACCCGTATTTTTACGGATAATAAATAATTTATTTAATTATTTAAATGGTGGTTTGGTAATTTAAAATGACCAGAATTAAATAATATTGAATATTTAATTAATATAAATAATTGAATAATATATTTAATTTTCGAAATAGTCGGAAATAGTGGAATTTACAATATTATGTGAATTAGATCACTTATAATATATATTTCAAATTAGAGTTGAATTATATTAACGAATATATTATATAAACGACTGTTGAACATATAATTATATTATAATTAAAATCGAGCTCGAAATGGCGCTGCAGTTCGTAATTTGGCGATTCGAACTTCAATGGAATATACAGAATCCATTTTAAATCGGATTTCTGTGAAACAAGAAACGTTCGGAGCTGGTGAGGTATATTTTTCTAATAGAAGAGAAAAATCGAGATTTCGTCGTGCAGATTTTGATTTATGATCAAATCAAATTTTCGAAAAGTCACTATGGAATTCCCTTATAATTTATAACGATTTATTTATATTATAAATGGATTTTTCAATATATATGGAATACTGATTTAATTTGGATTTGAAATGTCGATTTATAAATTCAGATAGGAATATTTTGGAGCTGTGTGATATTTTATGTGAATATATACGATAATATTAATTTATTAATATTTAATTAATTATTTTTAAATATATTTAATATTTAAATGGATTTATTTAGAGCTTTAAAAATAGCCACTTTTGCAAACAAGCTCTGTTTTCGACGAAACTAATTTTGTTAGATCCGGAATAGTAAATTATTATTAGATTTCAATTTTCGTAATTGTTGGAGTCAGTGTGTGGCCGTACGGATTTTTAATGTGAAAAACAGTCAGTATTTTGAAGGTTAAAAATACGTTGTGTGAGCAAATGGAGTCGGAATTCGACGAAACAAGTTTCGTTGGGTCCGTAATGTCAAACTCTAGTTGTATGTCCATTTTCATGATTTTTGGATGTTGTATGCGATCATAGAAATTTTTAAAGTGATAAATGGAGCTAATTATCGAATATAAATTTATATATAAATCGTGAAGCTTCTTCTATGTAACGACCCAGGATTTTAGGGCCAATTTAAAATTTTTATTTTTATGAATATAGAGTATTTTTAATGATTTATTTATTCTTAATCGAAGTTAAGATGAACAAATTTAATTTAAATATAAAAGGAGTTTAAAACAAGCGCTGCAGTTTGAAATTTTGACTTTAAACTTTGACTGAATGTACAGGATTCAAAATAAAACGAATTTTAGTGAAACCAAAAATATTTAAATCTGCTTCAGAATATCTTTCTAATGAATCCGAAAAATTGAAATTTCACTTTATAATTTATAAGTTATGTAAAAATTAAAATTTAGAAAAGTCGCTATGAAATGAATATATATAATATATAAAGGTCAGAATGGCCACTTTTTACATACGAAGGAATCGGAACTCGAAACCATTTCCATTAAGTTCAGAATGACGTTTCTGCATTGAAAAACAGTAAACACTTATATATTTTGAGTTTTAGAAATTATTGTTTTCAAATTGTATTTTTGATATTAAATATATTCGCCCTGAAAATAGCCATTTTTCAAAAAGTCTCAGAATTGAACGAAACGAATTTTGTTGTGATCGTATCGGCATAAGAAAGCCAAAAATAATTTTTCCGGATTTTTCTGACTTCGTATGTGGCCCTGGCAAAATTATATTTACGTTCGAATTTAAAATAAAGGATTTATTTGAAAATAAAAGAAAACCAGACTGTAACTTCAGAATTGGACCATGGGGATAGCGCCATCGCGTTCAGAAGACGTCAAAACATTAAGTTCGACAGTCGTTGAGCGCGAATCGGAGATCGTATGTGGAAACCGTATTTTCTAGAATTAATTAATTAATTAATTAATTAATTAAAATAAAACCCTAAATACTAGTATATATACCCGTATACAGTACGTATACTTCTTCTTCTTCCTCTCGTTATCAGCCGCCGTGAAACCCATTGTAGACCGAATCTTTGAACTCACTTATCTCTCTCGTTTCTCAACGGTTTTCAACAAACTTGTACTCATTTCGAAGCTCTCTCCGAGCTCTACGTTCTCCGACAAATCTCAGCCTCCCTCGTGCCCTGTAGCTCCGCCACCGAGCCCGCAAACTCGCGCCGAACGCAGCCCCCTGGGCCCCACCACGTCCAACCGCACCGCCCCCAACTCCCGGCGAAGATCGGCCTCTCGTAGCACTCCAAGCTCCAACAAACGGCACCCAAAACCGTTCAGTAAATCAAGAGAAATCCGGATTTGAAGTTTTGAACAAAAGGGTATGAATTATTTCAGATTTTGTAACGCTTTTAAGCGTGACAGAAGCAGTTGTTAAAAGTCTGGTTAATTAAAAACATTGATAACTTATTCGTTTGAACACCGATTCTGAAAATTTCAGATCCGACATGACCGTGAGGACGAGTAGTATTTGCTGAGACCGATTGGAGCCTTCTGAAAATTAATTTGGATTTATTATATTTATTATCCAAGCAAGGTGAGAATCCTTTATTTAAAAATTTTACATTAAAATAAACTATTCAGTATATGATGCGATTATAATATGATTCTGATCTGTTGTTGGTTATGATTTGGTGATGCCTTGTTATATGATTGAATGGCTAATATTAGATCCCTTGATTTCATGTTCATAGGTAAATAGAATTGACTATGTTAATGAACAAATTTGTTCAATATTTAAAATAGAAAATTATTCATGGTATGTTCATTGGCATTTTTGTCAATGTTTAAAAATAGAAAATTATTCATTGTATGTTCAATGACATTTGGTATGTATAAAATTGAATATGTCACAGTATGAAATGAACTATTTTTGTCATTATAAAATAGAATATGTCACTATATGTTTATGGACAAATTTGTGTCATTATAAAATGGGATTATACACCGTATGTTGATGGGCACTATTTTTGTTCATTAATAAAATAGAAATTGCCATAGTATGTTAATTGATAAATTTTGTCAATATTAAAATAGAAATTATTCACCGTATGTTAATGAGCAATTATTGTTAATATAATGTTCACCGTATGAAATTAACATTTTTATTTAATGTTAATATAAAGAACGGTCACCTTATGATAATGACATTTGTGGAAAATGTTGAAAATGTTCATTGTATGATAATTAACATTTTAATATACTAAAATAGAAAATGTTGAATTTGTTCATTGTATGTTAGAGTGACATTTTGTACATATTAATATAGAAAATGACTTCGTATGATAATATAACTTTTTGTTATGTTAAAATATGAAAATATACATCGTATGAAATGAATGACATTTTTGTTATGTTAAAATATGAAAATATACATCGTATGAAATAAATGACATTTTTGTTATGATAAAAATATGAAAATATACACCGTATGATTCAATAACATTTTTGTTAATGTTACATAGAAAATACACTGTATGTTAAATCAGCATTTTTGTCATGTTATTAATATAAAAATGCACTGTATGTTAAACCAGCGTTTTGTCATGTTAAAAATATATAAATTTGCATTTTATGTAAACTAGCATTTTGGTTATGTTAAAAAAATAGAAAATGCATTGTAAGTAAAATAACATTTTTGTTTAAGTGTTAAGAAATAAAAGAATTTTCATTTCATGAAAAATTTACATTTATTTTTAATGTTAATAAATATGAAATGTAAGGCATGTAAAATTAACATTTATTTTTAATGTTAATAAAAAGGAAAATGTATTGTAGGTTAAATTAACATTTATTTTTTCTATGTTAATTAAAAATGAAATGAATGCATATTAAATTAACATTCATTTTTGTTATATAAAAAGAAAGGATGATTTAGCATTATTTTTAATGTTAAGATAAAAGTATTTTTGTCATTTTTATTTAATGTTTAACATATAAGAATGCATTGTATGTGAATAGTATTTTTGTCATTTTTATTTAATGTTTAACATATAAGAATGCATTGTATGTGAATAGTATTTTTGTCATTTTTATTTAATGTTTAACATATAAGAATGCATTGTATGTGAATAGCATTTTTGTCATTTTTATTTAATGTTTAACATATAAGAATGCATTGTATGTGAATAGTATTTTTGTCATTTTTATTTAATGTTTAACATATAAGAATGCATTGTATGTGAATAGTATTTTTACCATTTTTATTTAATGTTTAACATATAAGAATGCATTGTATGTGAATAGTATTTTTGTCATTTTTATTTAATGTTTAACATATAAGAATGCATTGTATGTGAATAGTATTTTTGTCACTTTTATTTAATGTTTAACATATAAGAATGCATTATATGTGAATAGTATTTTTGTCATTTTTATTTAATGTTTAACATATAAGAATGCATTGTATGTGAATGGTATTTTTGTCATTTTTATTTAATGTTATAAAAATATAAGTTTGCATTGTATGTTAAATAACATTTTTGGTCATGTTATAAAAATATAAGTTTGCATTGTATGTTAAATAACATTTTTGGTCATGTTATAAAAATATAAGTTTGCATTGTATGTTAAATAACATTTTTGGGCATGTTATAAAAATATAAATTTGCATCGTATGATAAAATAGCATTTTGTAAAAAAATGAAAATATTTACCGTATGATTGATTGATACTTATTTTGTTAAATATGAAAATGTCACCGTATGATTCATTAACATTATTTTTAATGTTATGTACTAAGAAAATGAACCGTATGAGATTAACATTCATTTGTGTTAATATTAGAATTATAGAAAATTTTCACCGTATGTTGAATGGAAAATTTTTGTTAATGTTATATAGAAAATTTCACCATATGATAATTTAACATTTTTGTCTATATTAAAAATATAGAAAATGCATTGTATGATTCATTAACATTTATTTCTAATGTTAATGGAATGGGAAATAAAAGAGAAAAACTCACTATATGGTTCATTAACATTTATTGTATGTAAATGTAACATTATTTTAAATGTTAATAAAAAGAGTATTTCTATCGTAGGAAGAGTACATTATTTTTAATGTTAAAAATAAGTAATTTACAATGCATGGGAAATCGACATTAGTTATAATGGTAATTTAAAGAGGATTAACTGTAGGAAAGAGATTACATTTTATTTATGCATTATATTATAAGAATAACACCATTGTATGATATTAACATTTTAATGTTAATGTTAAAAAGAAAATAACACTGTATGTAGTTAACATTATTTTTAATGTTAATATAAGAGAAAATTTCATCGTATGTCAAGTTAACATTTAATTTTAATGTTAACACATAAGAATTTATACCGTATGGTATTAACATTATTTTATAATGTATATAAAAAGAGAATTCACCCCGTAGTAAGGTTTAACATTATTTATAATGTTAAATAAAAGAAATGAAACTGTATGTAAGGTTTAACATTATTTATAATGTTAAATAAAAGAAATGAAACTGTATGTAAGGTTTAACATTATTTATAATGTAAATAAAAGAAATGAAACGTATGTAAGAATAACATTATTTATAATGTTAAATGAAAGGTAAGGAACTGTATTGAAACATTAACATTTTTTTTTATAATGTTAAGATTTAAAGAACTTACACCATAGGAAAGTGTTCATTATTCATAATGAAATTGGAAAAGAAATATATAAAGAAATGAATGGGATGACACATTATAATTTACATTCTTAAATGAAAATTATAAAGTATAAAATAAATAATAATGAATTAAAAAGGGAAGAATTATCGTCTAATCCTAAACTACATTGTCATGTAAGTAGAAAGGTGAAAGTTAAGAGAAATGTAAGCTGCACGTAGGGACGATAAACTAAACGAATTATTTATATATATTTATATATATATAATTATAATATAACGAATCGAGCGCAGTAGTTCGTGTTTTGAAATCAAACTTTTAAATGATTATACCGGAAGATCCGACCGTCGGATTTTCCCAAAACTAAAACCGTTAGGACCGTCTTGGAAAAATCTTTCCAACGATATATGCTACGTTAAAATCCAACGGTTAGATTTTGAGGAAAGTGAAAAACAAAATTGATTGAAAACAGCGCCAAGGTCGCCCTTGACCTGAAGCGTCGTTAAATAAGGCATTAATTATATTAAATAATCAAGGCAAGAATTAATCGTTATAAAATAAAATAACGATATGAAATATGTTTTTCTCAAAATATATGAATGCGAGATTATTTGGAAAGTCCGGGTTAATCCCATTCCAAATGATCGTACGATTTCAAGAATTCAAGTATGAAGACGGCGTATGAAGACCGTAAATCTCCCTTCGAATGGACAACGATCAAGACTCTGAATTGGTTTGATCCCAATTCAAGGGTCGGGATAATTGCCCAAACGTACGTGTTGATTTCACGGGTTTGACCCTAGTTCAGACCTAGAGCATGGGTATAAATGGATAGTGTGTCTGACATCGTACCCCACCAAATATTATGTTGTTGATATTCAGTTAATATATAAACGATTGGTGGTAGAGAATTTATTCTCTACTTAACACCCGTTTATATAGTGACGGACGATCAATAGTACGGTATGGAGTGACGATGTGGCATACTAAGATGAAATGATCAGGGTTTCTTGTTGAAAAGCAGAACCTTGTGGTATGAAGAACATGACTTCACGAGCCTCACAAACCGGTAGAGTCTAAAAAGGGGGAAGGGAACGCAGGGAAAGTAGCACATTTCTTTCTAGTTAGTAGTCATTTTACTTTTGGAGGATGATGAAATGAGGCGCCTCGGATAGGTCCTATAGGACCGGGGAACGTGTGCTTAGGAATTGCCAATCCTCTAAGCTGTATGTGAGGACCGGCCCTGCAGGATCCAAGGGTTAACTGCGGGTAATCCTGAGACGTTAACTAGAGCGTCTCGAATCGGTAAGGAGTCCTCCCTAGCCTGGACTCATGATGGAAACCCAAATTTCCAATACGACCCCGACGGATTTGATTGTATTACTAGTATTGGAGGCATAATATATGGTACCTATGCTTCCTAGGATTAATACATTGCTTTGAATTGTTTTGAAACCATATACACTAATAATAGTATTAGTTACGTATTTGGCGTATTTAGCATGTTTAACCACCATAAGGTAAAACTCTATCCTCTTGGTGTGCGTTGCATTGTGTGATGGGACCTGAGTCTTATGGTGGTTTCATTTTTCAAAAGACATGGCGTTTTGTTACGTTTTATTTATCTGTATTGACACTATAGTTATGCACGGCAATCCATTGGTACAACCCGTTCCGCGTTAGCGGCGTGGTCTTTGGATTTGCCTTATTAGTATGAGTTATTTAAGATTTCTCACACCAGTCCCACGACTGACCCATAGTTTGTTTCACCTTTTTGCAAACTTGGGTGCCCTCTCTTCTACACGGGCAACCAAGTAGACAGGTTCATTCTTTGCTTGGAGCTTTTCTTTGAAGCTGCTTATTTTCTCTCTCTTGGATTCTGCTTGGGAGAAGAGGTGATGACTTGGAGCTTGAAGACTTTTTGTTTCTATTGGCATCTATTCTTTTCTTTTTAGACATCAAACTTATTTCTTTTCTGCAAACTTGTTGTAATAGCTTAGATTCTGTTACTGTGGATTTTCTGTGATTGATGACATTATATTTTTCCGCTGCTATAATGTTATTACTCTATGAATCTCCTTTGCTATATTGTATCTGTGTCTTGTTTTATTGTATTTATGTTGTATTCCATATGATTTCTCCTTGCTTTCACTTGTGGAAGTTTGGGGTCATCACAGTTGGTATCAGAGCTTTGGTTTACAAAGCGGAGTACAACATATCTATAATAATTCGTTTACATAGAATCACTATATTCTATGGCGAACAGTTCATGAGATACATAATAACCAGTCACTTTATCGTCATCTTTTCATTCATCCTTCGATCTTTTAGAATCACCTTTTCTGTTGTTTTGACTCTTTCCTTGATCATACGTTCAAAGAAGACTAAGAGAAGTGGCGATGCTCAATTGGCACATGTGTACGAAGGAGCGAAAGGACCAACTTCTTCGGTGGAAGGCCTGATGTTATAGGCGGTACTATTTCTGTTAAAACGTTTCAACATTCTCTGTGTTTATTCTTCCTCTTCTCCTCTTTTATTTTCTTTTTCCTTTTCGGGGACGAAAAGTTCTTAAGTGAGGGAGATTGTAACGACCCAGGATTTTAGGGCCAATTTAAAATTTTTATTTTTATGAATATAGAGTATTTTTAATGATTTATTTATTCTTAATCGAAGTTAAGATGAACAAATTTAATTTAAATATAAAAGGAGTTTAAAACAAGCGCTGCAGTTTGAAATTTTGACTTTAAACTTTGACTGAATGTACAGGATTCAAAATAAAACGAATTTTAGTGAAACCAAAAATATTTAAATCTGTTTCAGAATATCTTTCTAATGAATCCGAAAAATTGAAATTTCACTTTATAATTTATAAGTTATGTAAAAATTAAAATTTAGAAAAGTCGCTATGAAATGAATATATATAATATATAAAGGTCAGAATGGCCACTTTTTACATACGAAGGAATCGGAACTCGAAACCATTTCCATTGAGTTCAGAATGACGTTTCTGCATTGAAAAACTGTAAACACTTATATATTTTGAGTTTTAGAAATTATTGTTTTCAAATTGTATTTTTGATATTAAATATATTCGCCCTGAAAATAGCCATTTTTCAAAAAGTCTCAGAATTGAACGAAACGAATTTTGTTGTGATCGTATCGGCATAAGAAAGCCAAAAATAATTTTTCCGGATTTTTCTGACTTCGTATGTGGCCCCGGCAAAATTATATTTACGTTCGAATTTAAAATAAAGGATTTATTTGAAAATAAAAGAAAACCAGATTGTAACTTCAGAATTGGACCATGGGGATAGCGCCATCGCGTTCAGAAGACGTCAAAACATTAAGTTCGACAGTCGTTGAGCGCGAATCGGAGATCGTATGTGGAAACCGTATTTTCTAGAATTAATTAATTAATTAATTAAAATAAAACCCTAAATACTAGTATATATACCCGTATACAGTACGTATACTTCTTCTTCTTCCTCTCGTTATCAGCCGCCGTGAAACCCATTGTAGACCGAATCTTTGAACTCACTTATCTCTCTCGTTTCTCAACGGTTTTCAACAAACTTGTACTCATTTCGAAGCTCTCTCCGAGCTCTACGTTCTCCGACAAATCTCAGCCTCCCTCGTGCCCTGTAGCTCCGCCACCGAGCCCGCAAACTCGCGCCGAACGCAGCCCCCTGGGCCCCACCACGTCCAACCGCACCGCCCCCAACTCCCGGCGAAGATCGGCCTCTCGTAGCACTCCAAGCTCCAACAAACGGCACCCAAAACCGTTCAGTAAATCAAGAGAAATCCGGATTTGAAGTTTTGAACAAAAGGGTATGAATTATTTCAGATTTTGTAACGCTTTTAAGCGTGACAGAAGCAGTTGTTAAAAGTCTGGTTAATTAAAAACATTGATAACTTATTCGTTTGAACACCGATTCTGAAAATTTCAGATCCGACATGACCGTGAGGACGAGTAGTATTTGCTGAGACCGATTGGAGCCTTCTAAAAATTAATTTGGATTTATTATATTTATTATCCAAGCAAGGTGAGAATCCTTTATTTAAAAAATTTACATTAAAATAAACTATTCAGTATATGATGCGATTATAATATGATTCTGATCTGTTGTTGGTTATGATTTGGTGATGCCTTGTTATATGATTGAATGGCTAATATTAGATCCCTTGATTTCATGTTCATAGGTAAATAGAATTGACTATGTTAATGAACAAATTTGTTCAATATTTAAAATAGAAAATTATTCATGGTATGTTCATTGGCATTTTTGTCAATGTTTAAAAATAGAAAATTATTCATTGTATGTTCAATGACATTTGGTATGTATAAAATTGAATATGTCACAGTATGAAATGAACTATTTTTGTCATTATAAAATAGAATATGTCACTATATGTTTATGGACAAATTTGTGTCATTATAAAATGGGATTATACACCGTATGTTGATGGGCACTATTTTTGTTCATTAATAAAATAGAAATTGCCATAGTATGTTAATTGATAAATTTTGTCAATATTAAAATAGAAATTATTCACCGTATGTTAATGAGCAATTATTGTTAATATAATGTTCACCGTATGAAATTAACATTTTTATTTAATGTTAATATAAAGAACGGTCACCTTATGATAATGACATTTGTGGAAAATGTTGAAAATGTTCATTGTATGATAATTAACATTTTAATATACTAAAATAGAAAATGTTGAATTTGTTCATTGTATGTTAGAGTGACATTTTGTACATATTAATATAGAAAATGACTTCGTATGATAATATAACTTTTTGTTATGTTAAAATATGAAAATATACATCGTATGAAATGAATGACATTTTTGTTATGTTAAAATATGAAAATATACATCGTATGAAATAAATGACATTTTTGTTATGATAAAAATATGAAAATATACACCGTATGATTCAATAACATTTTTGTTAATGTTACATAGAAAATACACTGTATGTTAAATCAGCATTTTTGTCATGTTATTAATATAAAAATGCACTGTATGTTAAACCAGCGTTTTGTCATGTTAAAAATATATAAATTTGCATTTTATGTAAACTAGCATTTTGGTTATGTTAAAAAAATAGAAAATGCATTGTAAGTAAAATAACATTTTTGTTTAAGTGTTAAGAAATAAAAGAATTTTCATTTCATGAAAAATTTACATTTATTTTTAATGTTAATAAATATGAAATGTAAGGCATGTAAAATTAACATTTATTGTTAATGTTAATAAAAAGGAAAATGTATTGTAGGTTAAATTAACATTTATTTTTTCTATGTTAATTAAAAATGAAATGAATGCATATTAAATTAACATTCATTTTTGTTATATAAAAAGAAAGGATGATTTAGCATTATTTTTAATGTTAAGATAAAAGTATTTTTGTCATTTTTATTTAATGTTTAACATATAAGAATGCATTGTATGTGAATAGTATTTTTGTCATTTTTATTTAATGTTTAACATATAAGAATGCATTGTATGTGAATAGTATTTTTGTCATTTTTATTTAATGTTTAACATATAAGAATGCATTGTATGTGAATAGTATTTTTGTCATTTTTATTTAATGTTTAACATATAAGAATGCATTGTATGTGAATAGTATTTTTGTCATTTTTATTTAATGTTTAACATATAAGAATGCATTGTATGTGAATAGTATTTTTGTCATTTTTATTTAATGTTTAACATATAAGAATGCATTGTATGTGAATAGTATTTTTGTCATTTTTATTTAATGTTTAACATATAAGAATGCATTGTATGTGAATAGTATTTTTACCATTTTTATTTAATGTTTAACATATAAGAATGCATTGTATGTGAATAGTATTTTTGTCATTTTTATTTAATGTTTAACATATAAGAATGCATTGTATGTGAATAGTATTTTTGTCATTTTTATTTAGTGTTTAACATATAAGAATGCATTGTATGTAAATAGTATTTTTGTCATTTTTATTTAATGTTTAACATATAAGAATGCATTGTATGTGAATGGTATTTTTGTCATTTTTATTTAATGTTATAAAAATATAAGTTTGCATTGTATGTTAAATAACATTTTTGGTCATGTTATAAAAATATAAGTTTGCATTGTATGTTAAATAACATTTTTGGTCATGTTATAAAAATATAAGTTTGCATTGTATGTTAAATAACATTTTTGGGCATGTTATAAAAATATAAATTTGCATCGTATGATAAAATAGCATTTTGTAAAAAAATGAAAATATTTACCGTATGATTGATTGATACTTATTTTGTTAAATATGAAAATGTCACCGTATGATTCATTAACATTATTTTTAATGTTATGTACTAAGAAAATGAACCGTATGAGATTAACATTCATTTGTGTTAATATTAGAATTATAGAAAATTTTCACCGTATGTTGAATGGAAAATTTTTGTTAATGTTATATAGAAAATTTCACCATATGATAATTTAACATTTTTGTCTATATTAAAAATATAGAAAATGCATTGTATGATTCATTAACATTTATTTCTAATGTTAATGGAATGGGAAATAAAAGAGAAAAACTCACTATATGGTTCATTAACATTTATTGTATGTAAATGTAACATTATTTTAAATGTTAATAAAAAGAGTATTTCTATCGTAGGAAGAGTACATTATTTTTAATGTTAAAAATAAGTAATTTACAATGCATGGGAAATCGACATTAGTTATAATGGTAATTTAAAGAGGATTAACTGTAGGAAAGAGATTACATTTTATTTATGCATTATATTATAAGAATAACACCATTGTATGATATTAACATTTTAATGTTAATGTTAAAAAGAAAATAACACTGTATGTAGTTAACATTATTTTTAATGTTAATATAAGAGAAAATTTCATCGTATGTCAAGTTAACATTTAATTTTAATGTTAACACATAAGAATTTATACCGTATGGTATTAACATTATTTTATAATGTATATAAAAAGAGAATTCACCCCGTAGTAAGGTTTAACATTATTTATAATGTTAAATAAAAGAAATGAAACTGTATGTAAGGTTTAACATTATTTATAATGTTAAATAAAAGAAATGAAACTGTATGTAAGGTTTAACATTATTTATAATGTAAATAAAAGAAATGAAACGTATGTAAGAATAACATTATTTATAATGTTAAATGAAAGGTAAGGAACTGTATTGAAACATTAACATTTTTTTTATAATGTTAAGATTTAAAGAACTTACACCATAGGAAAGTGTTCATTATTCATAATGAAATTGGAAAAGAAATATATAAAGAAATGAATGGGATGGCACATTATAATTTACATTCTTAAATGAAAATTATAAAGTATAAAATAAATAATAATGAATTAAAAAGGGAAGAATTATCGTCTAATCCTAAACTACATTGTCATGTAAGTAGAAAGGTGAAAGTTAAGAGAAATGTAAGCTGCACGTAGGGACGATAAACTAAACGAATTATTTATATATATTTATATATATATAATTATAATATAACGAATCGAGCGCAGTAGTTCGTGTTTTGAAATCAAACTTTTAAATGATTATACCGGAAGATCCGACCGTCGGATTTTCCCAAAACTGAAACCGTTAGGACCGTCTTGGAAAAATCTTTCCAACGATATATGCTACGTTAAAATCCAACGGTTAGATTTTGAGGAAAGTGAAAAACAAAATTGATTGAAAACAGCGCCAAGGTCGCCCTTGACCTGAAGCGTCGTTAAATAAGGCATTAATTATATTAAATAATCAAGGCAAGAATTAATCGTTATAAAATAAAATAACGATATGAAATATGTTTTTCTCAAAATATATGAATGCGAGATTATTTGGAAAGTCCGGGTTAATCTCATTCCAAATGATCGTACGATTTCAAGAATTCAAGTATGAAGACGGCGTATGAAGACCGTAAATCTCCCTTCGAATGGACAACGATCAAGACTCTGAATTGGTTTGATCCCAATTCAAGGGTCGGGATAATTGCCCAAACGTACGTGTTGATTTCACGGGTTTGACCCTAGTTCAGACCTAGAGCATGGGTATAAATGGATAGTGTGTCTGACATCGTACCCCACCAAATATTATGTTGTTGATATTCAGTTAATATATAAACGATTGGTGGTATAGAATTTATTCTCTACTTAACACCCGTTTATATAGTGACGGACGATCAATAGTACGGTATGGAGTGACGATGTGGCATACTAAGATGAAATGATCAGGGTTTCTTGTTGAAAAGCAGAACCTTGTGGTATGAAGAACATGACTTCACGAGCCTCACAAACCGGTAGAGTCTAAAAAGGGGGAAGGGAACGCAGGGAAAGTAGCACGTTTCTTTCTAGTTAGTAGTCATTTTACTTTTGGAGGATGATGAAATGAGGCGCCTCGGATAGGTCCTATAGGACCGGGGAACGTGTGCTTAGGAATTGCCAATCCTCTAAGCTGTATGTGAGGACCGGCCCTGCAGGATCCAAGGGTTAACTGCGGGTAATCCTGAGACGTTAACTAGAGCGTCTCGAATCGGTAAGGAGTCCTCCCTAGCCTGGACTCATGATGGAAACCCAAATTTCCAATACGACCCCGACGGATTTGATTGTATTACTAGTATTGGAGGCATAATATATGGTACCTATGCTTCCTAGGATTAATACATTGCTTTGAATTGTTTTGAAACCATATACACTAATAATAGTATTAGTTACGTATTTGGCGTATTTAGCATGTTTAACCACCATAAGGTAAAACTCTATCCTCTTGGTGTGCGTTGCATTATGTGATGGGACCTGAGTCTTATGGTGGTTTCATTTTTCAAAAGACATGGCGTTTTGTTACATTTTATTTATCTGTATTGACACTATAGTTATGCACGACAATCCATTGGTACAACCCGTTCCGCGTTAGCGGCGTGGTCTTTGGATTTGCCTTATTAGTATGAGTTATTTAAGATTTCTCACACCAGTCCCACGACTGACCCATAGTTTGTTTCACCTTTTTGCAAACTTGGGTGCCCTCTCTTCTACACGGGCAGCCAAGTAGACAGGTTCATTCTTTGCTTGGAGCTTTTCTTTGAAGCTGCTTATTTTCTCTCTCTTGGATTCTGCTTGGGAGAAGAGGTGATGACTTGGAGCTTGAAGACTTTTTGTTTCTATTGGCATCTATTCTTTTCTTTTTAGACATCAAACTTATTTCTTTTCTGCAAACTTGTTGTAATAGCTTAGATTCTGTTACTGTGGATTTTCTGTGATTGATGACATTATATTTTTCCGCTGCTATAATGTTATTACTCTATGAATCTCCTTTGCTATATTATATCTGTGTTCTGTTTTATTGTATTTATGTTGTATTCCATATGATTTCTCCTTGCTTTCACTTGTGGAAGTTTGGGGTCATCACATTCTACAAGCCAAATAAATATCCTATAAATACCCACATACCCTTACCTTTAACCCTATTTTCATTCCTCGGCCAACAACATTTTCCACTGTCTCCCGTTATTGAAAATGTGAGAGATTTTCTTCTTTAGAAAATCATAGAAACTCAAATTAAATTCCTAAAATTAAATGAGTTGTATTTATGGAATTATGGCAATGAGAGCTTCGCACTAGTATGGATTTTGTTAAGTTCGATTACACTTAAGGTCGAGGTCTTCTTGTGGCGTCAGCTTAAGGTTAACCGTAGTGACAAACAGGGGAGGAGATGAACGAAATGGAGGCCATCGTGATGATATGGTTGGCGAGAGGATGTGAACGCCAGATTTTTGGGTTGATTGGTGATGTGAAGTGTCGATGGTCTTCTGGTTTGTTGCTTGTGGTGGGTTCGACGCATTGCAGGTTGAGAGACCGAGTTCTTTGAAATTGATATGGTGTCAAAGCTTGTGAGAAGAGAAGATCGATGGTGGAATTGGCAGGAGAAACGATGGACGAGGGAAGTAGCAGTTGATCGGAGAGGCTTTGCCAATGGAAAATGGTTCGGTGTGGAATCTGGTATTGGGGAAGAGAGGGTCACGCAGGTGTGGGCCTTAGAGAGTTGTTGGGCCGAATAGGAAATGGTAAGGCCCGGTTAGAATTAGATATTTAAGTTTAATTCAAATTTTAAATACGCATGACTTGTAATCTAAATAACTTTGTCATACGTTATCGAAATTCAGCGAAACAAGTTCCGTTGGGATCGTCTGGACGGTGGCTACACAATGGAACTGACTGAGAGTGAATTGGAGCTCGTTACAATTTATAGCGAAATAAATTGTCTATCTGAATCAGTTGACAATTATCATTATTTAACGATGACCGTCCAATATGAGTAAATCTCACTGACTCTGTACAGTTTATATTTTTACAAATATAATATAGTATTGACAAATGATGATTGATTGCTGTGTGTGGATTGTTTGGTTGATTTGCTGATTTATTGGTTGAAATTATAGTTAACGATATATATAAATCGTAAATCAAATATTGATTCTGTTTATAAGAATATTTCATATTGAAATGAAATCGATGTTATTTATATCGTTTATCATCTGTGATGTAGGGAAACAGGTTGGAGAGATCCAACTGGATTCCTCAATATTTATAATACTGTTTGTTTTCATATTTTGTGATATATGATGTGATATATAATCTGTGATTGATTATGATGACACTGGTCATGTTATTTGGTATTTTAAATACCATAAGCCAGACTGGAATGTATAAAGGAAATTTTCAAAGTGAATATTGAAAATGAAATATTTATATATGAAATAAATAGGATATTATAAAAGGTAATATTTGGAAAACAAATGTTGGAAAATATAATTAAGTTAACATTTGGGAAATAAATAGAATTATATAAAAGGATTTATATAAAATGAATAGAATTATATAAAAGGATTTATATAAAATGAATATGATATTATCAAAGGAAATATTTATATGAAACAAATATGATATTATCAAAGGAAATATTTATATGAAATAAATATGATATTGAAAAGGGAAATATTTATATGAAATAAATAGGATATTGAAAAGGAAATATTCGGCAAAACAAATAGAATTATATAAAGAAATGTTATTCACATTCTATGTGAAAAATTTGATGAAAGCAAAAATTTTGCAAACAAAATATTATAAAGGAATTTGGGGTTTTGAATTAGGAATTTAAATGGAATTACTGAAATTAGAAACTGACTAGAAATTAGTTGAATTGAATGGTTGTCTGGGTATTGATCTGATGTTGGTTTCGGCCTTCGAGGTTAGTACGTAGGGGGTTGTTCTCTTACTAGTTTACAGTTAGAGACTGATATATGTGAGAAGACAGTGATGCGTGAATCAGAAATGGAAACGTTTTCCAAACTTAATAACGTATATTTTCTAAAATTAGAAAATAAGGATTTTATGAATGTATGGAAACGAGAAATGGGAAATGAATAAATGTTGATTGATGATTGATCGATAGAATTTCCATCTGGAAATAATATCATTCTCTGCACACATGCTTTTCTTTGATAGTTAAATCACCGAATATCAAAGTTTTTGACCATTTTTCCGTCGTCAATATGGAGAGACCGGGATCAGATTCATTATCTGAAAACCACTTTGTATGGGCGTTAGCATTGCGATCAAATATGATGAAGATAATTGAAGACAGGGTTATGCAAAGGCTGTTCTGTTTACAGAATAGTGCCTTCGGTTTGTCCAATCCCAGGACAACCTGCATGGAAGAATGTCTGATAGAGTATATTTAATGGATCATGTAAGTTGATCTCTTCAAACGTATTTACGTTTTGTGGCGGAGGAATTCGTTTCTTTGAGCTGTTTACCTGTGATATGTTTGGAGAAATAAATTTGTTATTTAGCGGGTATGACGATGTGACATTCAAAGTGAATGAAGATGTGGTTTGTAAAGGATACGTTATGGCCTCTAGCCTTACAACCGGAATGGTATAAAATCGGGTAGGTCGCATGGCTAAGTGGTTAGCTGCCAATTACGGTGTATTGTCACCTGATCTGGAGAAATTCCATTTACTTCTATAATCTATTTCGATGCTATCTCTTTCGGGAAACAGTTGCTGATCCCAACAGTTGGTGATAATACATTCAATACACTCAAGCGAAATGAGTGATCGGTCATGTTTAGCCTGGGTTGCAAGATGTTCTTATTGAACCCGGTGTATTCTTCTCTAGAGATACACTGTCGGAAGGTGGTCCCATATCTTGCCAGTTGGAATTCATTACCCAATAAGCACCCATGGTTTTTGATTATATATTATGCATGTAGAACATGATATGAAAGCGTTCTGCTAGTTGATTATTTAGTTGTGATTGATAGATATTATAATATCAAATGAGTTTGATATAAAGTTTATCATTTCGTTCAAAATGATTTTGAAATGTTTAATCAAGCGTTTTGGATTCTCATAAGGGAAAACCCATTCTGTGTTATACGGCATGGTCTTATGAGATATCGTTTATTTTCTCAAACTATTTTAAATTGTTTTACTCACACCAGTCCCATGACTGACCCGGAATTTATTTATTTTTGTTTTGCCTAAACTCTTGGGTTCCCAAATTTGTGCGGGCAGTCAATTAGTCAGGATTTACAGATATACTTGGAGAGCTGGAGCAGGAGGCTTCAGGATTAGTTATCTAGTGTTATTTTCAGCTGTGTTGTAAGTGTTGTACTCTGATAATGTTATTGTATATATATATATATACTGTTTTATTTCAAATTTATGTTATATTTAATTCGTTCCTCTATGAGATTCATGTTACTCTGATGTGTTGTGTGTTCTTCTTCTTCTATTCTTATTTTCTATCTTATCTATTCTCACCCTCTAACTTCTTTCATTAACTATTCGATATTTTCGATGCTTGGATAGTTGACATTGAGTTTATGTCGATAACCAGGATCGCGAATCCCCCCAGGTCGTTACAGTGGTATCAGAGCTGAAGTTTAAGTGATTTACCTTGGCTCTGTGGCGTGACTCAGTAGAGATAGGGTTACCAATACCCTAGATTGAGTTTGAGTGTATATATATGAGCGCATATTTGTTGTTCAATATAAAATGATTTTTATTGTGGAGATTTATTGATTGAGTTGTTTATGAGTTCTGGTCGATCAGTTTGTTCCACTGTATTGGTAGGAGTTAATAAACACTTGAATACAATGAACCGACATGGTTTGAAAAGAGGGTAAATGAAATAATTTTACTTGAAATATATTTTGTTATAAAAGGAATCTATATATTGGAATTATTTTAATATATAAGATGTGTTGGTTGTTATTATAATCGGATGAGATTATAAATTGAAATGGTTATATAAATAACCAATTAGAATTCATATAAGTGTAATATATGAAATCAGATGAATTAAATCTGAGTTTAAATCATAATTGAAATTAAAATTCCGAAAAAAATCATAAAAAGTGTTTGTAAATGGAATTGGATTAAATATATGAGAATTTTAAAATCCTGGGAGATTTTAAATTGTCTTACAAGCGTTGTGAATGGTATTTTGAATTGATTTCAAAATGAGATTGTTTAAAGATGGTTTTGGAAAAGTGATATAGTATTGAACTCACTTCATTAGCTGGGAAATAACTCTAATGATGTTGGCCACATCATCAGTGTTCATTTTCGAGTTCTAAGTGACGGATTACTACCAAAGATTTTGTTTTTGAATTGTTTTAAAGAAACAAGTTGTTTTGATTCCTAAAGGGGAATATGTGATTTTTGAAAAGATTAGGCTGTTTAAAACTTCCAGGAAGAGATGATTAAAATAAAAAACAAATTAAATAGAAATTGGTGGAGACAAAACTGGAATTGGAACCAGTTAAGTGGAAATTGAATTGTAATAGAAAATATCGAATTAAATTGGATTGGGAGATATCCAGACTTATGTTTAATTGATAACTTAAGTGTTGGATTTGAGAATGGAAATTTGGCTTGGGTTTAAGCGAACGATTGGGATGACATTGGTATATGCAGGATTGGTAACACATGGAAAGAATATATTGATATGCCCGACAAAAAGGTACCAGTTTATATTGTATATGGGTTTGAGATTTTTATGAGCCAATGTGGCAAGATGCTTGGCTGTTTGATTTTCTTTTGGATTGAAGAAGGCCTAGAGTGGCGAGTTGTAGTCGTATTTATTGAGCCGTACAAAGGAGGTGCTAGCGAAATTTTTCGAAAATTTCGAATGTTATAAAATTTTCAGAATTTTTGAAAATTTTCGTTAATTAAAAATGATATAATATTTTAGTTGAAATTAGTTGGTTCAATTGAAACTGAAGTTAAAAGAAGTGAACAAATAATTTTTACCCAGTTAATAGAATTTGTTTTCTACCTTAGCAATTTCGAGGATAAATTATTTTAAGGGGGGAAGAATGTAACGACCCGTATTTTTACGGATAATAAATAATTTATTTAATTATTTAAATGGTGATTTGGTAATGCAAAATGACCAGAATTAAATAATATTAAATATTTAATTAATGTAAATAATAGAATAATATATTTAATTTCCAAAATAGTCGGAAATAGTGGAATTTACAATATTATGTGAATTAGATCATTTATAATATATATTACAGTTTAGAGTTGAATTATATTAACGAATATATTATATAAACGACAGTTGAACGTATAATTATATTATTATTAAAATCGAGCTCGAAATGGCGCTGCAGTTCGTAATTTGGCGATTCGAACTTCAATTGAATATACAGAATCCGGTTTAAATCGGATTTCTATGAAACAAGAAACGTTCGGAGCTGGTGAGGTATATTTTTCTAATGAAAGAGAAAAATCGGGATTTCGTTGTGTAGATTTTGATTCATGATCAAATCAAATTTTTGAAAAGTCGCTGTGGAATTTCCTTATAATTTATAACGATTTATTTATATTATAAGTGGATTTTTCAATATAAATGGAATACTGATTTAATCTGGATTTGAAATGTCGAGTTATAAATTCAGATAGGAATATTTTGGAATTGTGTGATATTCTATGTGAATATATACGATAATATTAATTTATTAATATTTAATTTAATTATTTTTAAATATATTTAATATTTAAATGGATTTGTTTAGAGCTTTAAAAATAGCCACTTTTGCAAACAAGCTCCGTTTTCGACGAAACTAATTTTGTTGGATCCAGACTATTAAATTATTGTTAGATTTCAATTTTCGTAATTCTTGGAGTCAGTGTGTGGCGGTACGGATTTTAATGTTAAAAATAGCCAGTATTTTGACGGTTAAAAATACGCTGTGTGAGCATACAGAGTCGGAATTCGATGAAACAAGTTTCGTTGGGTCCGTAATGTCAAACTCTAGTTGTATGTCCATTTCATTATTTTTGGATGTTCTATGTAATCATAGGAATTTTTAAAGAGATAAATGGAGCTAATTATCGAATATAAATTTATATAAAAATCATGAAGCTCCTTCTACAAGCCAAATAAATACCCTATAAATACCCACATACCCTTACCTTTAACCCTAATTTCATACCTCAGACATCAACATTTTCCGCCGTCTCCAGTTATTGAAAATCAGAGAGATTTTCTTCTTTAGAAAATCATAGAAACTCAAATTAAATTCCTAAAATTAAGTAAGTTGTATATATGGAATCCTGGCAATGAAAGCTTCACACTAGTATGGATTTTGTTAAGTTCGATTACATTTAAGGTCGATGTCTTCTTGTGGCATCAGCCTAGGGTTAACCGTAGTGACAAACAAGGGAGGAGATGAACGAAATAGAGGCCAGCGTGGCGATAGGGTTGGCGAGAGGATGTGAACGCCAGGTTTTTGGGTTGATTGGTGATAAGAAGTGTCGATGGTCTTCTGGTTTGTCATGGGTGGAGGGTTCGACACACTGCAGGTTGAGAGACCAAGTTCTTTGAAATTGATATGGTGTCGAAGCTTGTGAGAAGAGAAGATCGATGGTGGAATTAGCAGGAGAAATGATGGACGAGGGAAGTAGTAGTTGATCAGAGAGGCTTTGCCAATGGAAAATGGTTCAGTGTGGAATCTGGTATTGGGGAAGAGAGGGTCACGCAGGTGTGGGCCTTAGTGAGTTGTTGGGCTGAATAGGAAATGGTAAGGCCCGGTTAGAATTAGATATTTAAGTTTAATTCAAATTTTAAATACGTATAACTTGTAATCTAAATAACTTTGTCATACGTTATCGAAATTCAGCGAAACAAGATCCATTGGGATCGTATGGACGGTGGCTACACAATGGAACTGACTAGGAGTGAATTGGAGCTCGTTACAATTATAGCGAAATAAATTGTCTATCTAAATCAACCGACAGTTATCGTTATTTTACGATGACCGTTCAATATGAGTAAATCTCAATAACTCTATACAGTTTATATTTTTACAAATATAATCTAGTATTGACAAATGATGATTGATTGCTGTGTGTGGATTGTTTGGTTGAATTGTTGAATTATTGGTTGAAATTATAGATAACGATATATATAAATCGTTAATCAAATATTGATTCTGTTTATCAGAATATTTCATATTGAAAAGAAATCGATGTTATTTATATTGTTTAACATTTGTGATGCAGGGAAATAGGTTGGAGGGATCCAATTGGATTCCTCAATATTTATAATACTGTTTGTTTTCATATATTGTGATATATGATGTGTTATATAATCGGTGATTGATTATGATGACACTGGTCATGTTATTTGGTATTTTAAATACCATATGAAATACCTGAATGTAAAAAGGGAATTTTCAAAGTGAATATTGAAAATGAAATATTTATATATGAAATAAATAGGATATTACAAAAGGTAATATTTGGAAAACAAATATTGGAAAATATAATTAAGGTAATATTTAGGAAATAATAGAATTATATAAAAGGATTTATATAAAATGAATAGAATTATATAAAAGGATTTATATAAAATGAATATGATATTATCAAAGAAAATATTTATATGAAATAAATATGATATTATGAAAGGAAATATTTATAGGAAATAAATATGATATTGAAAAGGGAAATATTTATATGAAATAAATAGGATACTGAAAAGGAAATATTTGGCAAAACAAATAGAATTATATAAAGAAATGTTATTCACATTCTATGTTAAAAATTTGATGAAAGTAAATATTTTGCAAACAAAATATTATAAAGGAATTCGGGGTTTTGAATTAGGAATTTAAATGGAATTACTAAAATTAGAAACTGACTGGAAATTAGTTGAGTTGAATGGCTATCTGGGTATTGATCTGATGTTGGTTTCGGCCTTCGGGTTTAATACGTAAGGGGTTGTTCTCTTGCTATTTTATAGTTAGAGACTGGTATAATTGAGAAGATAGTGATGCGTGAATCAGAAATGGAAACGTTTTCCAAATTAATAATGTATATTTTCTAAAATTAGAAAATAAGGATTTGATGAATAAATGGAAACGAGAAATGGGAAATGAATAAATGTTGATTGATGATTGATCGATAGAATTTCCATCTGGAAATAATATCGTTGTTTGCACACATGTTTTTCTTTTAAGGTTAAATCACCAATTGTCAAAGTTTTTGACCATTTTTCCGTCGTCAATATGGAGAGACCGGGATCAAATTCATAATCTGAAAACCAGATCTGTATGGGCGTTAGCGCTACGATCAAATGTGATGAAGATAATTGAAGATGGAGTTATGTAACGGTTGTCCTGTTTACAAAATAGTGCCTTCGGTCTGTCCAATCCCAGGATGACCTGTATGAAAAATGTCTGACGGAGTATATTTAATAGATCACATAAGTTGATCTCTACAAATGTATTTACGTTTGGTGGCGGAGGAATTCGTTTCTCTTAGCTGTTTACCCGTGATATGTTTGGAGAAATCAATTTGTGATTTAGCAAGTATGACGATGTGACATTCAGAGTGAATGAAGATGTGGTTTGTAAAGGATACGTTATAGCCTCTAGCCTCACAACCAGAATGGTATAAAATCGGGTAGGTCGCATGGCTAAGTGGTTAGCTGCCAATTAAGGTGTATTTTCACCTGATCTAGAGAAATTCCATTTACTTCTATAATCTATTTCGATGTTGCCCTTTTCGGGAAACGGTTGCTGATCCTAACCGTTGGTGATAATACATTCGGTACACTCAAACGAAATGAGTGACCAGTCATGTTTAGCCTGAGTTGCAAGATGTTCTTGTTGAACCCAGTGTATTCCTCTCTAGAGATACACTATCGTATGGTGGTCCCATACCTTGCCAGTTGGAATTTATTACCCAATAAGCGCCCGCGGTTTTTCGTTATATATTATGTATGTAGAGCGTAAGATGAAAGCGTTCTGCTAGTTGATTATTTAGTTGTGATTGATAGACACTATTATAATATCAAATGAGTTTGATATAAAGTTTATCATTTCATTCAAAAATATTTTGAAATGTTGAATCAAGCGTTTTGGATTCTCATAAGGGAAAACCCGTTCTGTGTTATACGGTGTGGTCTTATGAGATATCGTTTATTTTCTCAAATTGTTTTAAATTGTTTTACTCACACCAGTTCCATGACTGACCCGGAATTTATTTATTTTTGTTTTGCCTAAACTCTTGGGTGCCCAAATTTGTGCGGGCAGTCAAGTAGTCAGGATTTACAGATATACTTGGAGAGCTGGAGCAGGAGGCTTCAGGATTAGTTATCTAGTGTTATTTTCTGCTGTGTTGTAAGTGTTGTACTCTGATAATGTTATTGTATATATATACTGTTTTATTTCAAAGTTATGTTATATTTTATTCGTCCCGCTGTGAGATTCGTGTTATTCTGATGTGTTGTGTGTTCTTCTTCTTCTATTCTAATTTTCTATCTTATCTATTCTCACCCTCTAACTTCTTTCATTAACTATCCGATATTTCTGATGCTTGGATAGTTGACATTGAGTTTATGTCAATAACCAGGATCGCGAACCCCCCCCCCGGGTCGTTACACTTTTCTTCAATAGCAAACCTTAATTTCTCAAACAAATTGGGAATTTCTTCAATTTTTGTAATATATACACAATAAATAAAAAGGAGAATTCCAGGACTTAATCTTTTCTTGATTCGATGTGTTTGTTATGATTAGACAGAAAGTTAAAGTCGTCCTTTCTTGTGAAAGGGTTTATCACAATCAATTCGAAAGAGGAAAGGCCTTAGGTAAAACCGAGGAATCTTCCATTTCGAACCTTCAAACATTTGAATGAACTCAGTCATAATAAGCCTAATGTAGCACAACGGTGGAAGGGAACCCGTTGTAACATTACGGCTTGATAACTAACACAACCTAGGCCTTCTTTGGGGGCGGATCGATGTGGAAGTATCGTATAAGTCGTTAAGTCTATGACATGTTAACAACCCGGTCATTGTGATACATTAGACTGTTTTCTTCTCAACACAATGTATATTATTTTATCTTGGGTTTGAAGGTGATTGTTGCACAAAGGTATTAATCTCTTTTAACCCGTGATTCTCTTCTCCCAAGGTTATCATGAATCATGTAGTCTCGTAAGCGTGTTGCTTACCCCTCGAGGGAAGAGTAACTAATCTTCGGACTTAAGGTCTTGATGCCGTGGAAATGATGGAGCTAATTAAGATTTTCAATACTACATTACATTTCAATGACGTTGAGGCCAACCGTCTCTTAAGCTCCTATACATATGCATTGTCAAACCTGGTTTGGGTGTTGACGAAAAATTTCGTTAACAGTTTGGTGCTAGAAGGAGGGCTTGAACCTCCACTTCCATTGTTTTATCATAAACTAATTTTGGTAAATTTATTTCTTCATGTTAGGAAATGATGAAGTCGAAAAGGATAGAAGAGCGAAATGAGGAATTAACTCCTAATGTTACTATCCAGGAGAACGTAGAACCGACATTCAACCTGGACAATAACGAAGCGGGAGGAACTTCTAATCCAGTGCAGCCACCAAGTGCAGATACCATGGAGGAAATCGTTGCTAATCTCATAGCTTTAGAGAAACAAGTCCAAAAAATGAAAGCTCAAATGAGGGTTGATCATGCTGAAAGATCTTCAAGGCTCACCAAGTCCAGTCAAAGGGAAGTGGATGAAACTCCAAAGAGAAGGGCTCCCATCCAACAATCTGAGGGAAGGGCGAAACTCAAAGTAGCTTCCTCTAAGAAGAAAAGGTCCCTTCTAACAGAGGTGGATCACCAAGGAAATCAATGTAACTAGGAGAAATCTGGAAGTTCTAATTATAAAGGATATGATCATAGGAGGCCGAATTATGACAACACAGAGGCTTATCTCAAAGATATTACTAGAAAAACCGTCAAGGACCTGTTGGGAAGCAAAGGGAAAAGAACCCAGGATGGGTTAATGATAATGAAAGAGTAGCCCCTTCAATTGATGAGACCATAAGCATTATAATACCATCTAGGGTGAAGGTTACAACCATAAAGTATCTAGGAACTACTGACCATGATGATCATCTAATGGCTTTCGACAGCCAAACAGATCTCTATAATGCTTCGGGGGCCATCATATGCCATTTATTTCCAGTAATCCTCCAGGGAGCAGTGGCCAAATGGTATTGTCAGTATAGAGAGAATACCATCTACTCTTGAAAACAGTTCGCCTATGAATTTTTTGCACAATTCTACATCTGTAAAGATCGACAGTTGATTACATAGTTATCGCTAATATCAAGCAGAGGCAAGGAGAGTCCCTAGGGGATTATTTGAAAAGGTTTAATGTAGAAGCATTAAATGCAAAAGATATGACTGATCGCGACAAGCTAATCGTTGTGCATTCGGGGTTGATTGAGAACAACCCCTTCTGGAAAGAACAATACATTCACGGATGTATGGACCTACAAGACTTCCACTTTCAAGCTGACAAGTTCATCTTTATGGATGAATTGTACTTCACAAAGAAGAAGTTCGGGCCTCGAGGGGAAGGAGGAAAGCCGGGATTCGGTAGAAAGCCTCAAGGTGGAAGGTTTGGTTTGGATTGAAATCAGAAAAGGCCAAGATGGGAGGATTCTAATTCCAAGTTAGTCGCTTTAAGCAAACCCATCTCCTTTGTGTATGCCATGGCCAAAGAAAGGGCCTATAACTTCCCTGTCTCGTTCAAAGTCAAGAATTGCCCTGAACCCCATGCTGGGGGGAAGTATTGTGAATATCACAAGACGAACAGACACAAAACCGATGAATGCAAGGTTTTGGAGGGGGTTATTTAAAAGCTTATCCATGAGGGACATCTGAAAGAGTTTGTTCTAAACAAGCAACCATCTGCCCAACATGCAAATGGAAAATAGAAGATTTCAGCCAATGCGGTAGAAACCATAGTGGAGAAAGGTCACCTAGACTTAGATCCTCCAATAAACCGAATCAATGTGATCCATGATGGACCACACCTGCTGGAAACTGTCCAGTAGTCAGGAATAGATATCTAAAAGATGCTTGCGAAGGGATATTCTCCATCTGAGAAGAACCATCATTGTAGAATGCTCGCTTCATTCTTAAAATGCACAATCTCGTAATTTCTCCAGACGAGATGAAGAAAGGGACCTGTCATCCACACAATGACCCTCTCATGATAACAGCTCAGATTAGGCTTTCTTTTGTTGTCACGATCCTTGTTGATACTGGGAGCGTATTCAATGTCATTTTTAAACATGCTTTTGATCAGATGGGAATCTCCGAAGAAAAGCTGGAACCAATCAACAAGCCAATCTTTGGCTTCAATAATAGGCGATCGACTCGAGTAGGGAAAATCAATCTCCTAGTCCAAGTTAGATTGTCTCCGCTCAATCGAACCTATGAAACTCTTTTCTTCACGATCGACCAACCATCCTACTATAATGCATTCTTCGGACGATCCACTTTAGAGGAGATGGATGCTTTTATCTCTTCCAAATACCTTATGCCGAAGTTCTTTACAAAACAAGGATGGGGTACCATCAGAGGGGAACTGTTTAGTTCTCATGAATTGTATTTCGCAATAGTTGACAAATACAACAAGGAATATTCCTCGTACTTTGATTCCTCTTCTATTTTTCAACCTTTGGATGATGGATTCTTACATCCAATATTCGAAGCTAAAGTAAAAGTCAATAAAACTAACAAACATATGATGGTAGGAACAATTCTTTGAGACGAATGAGAAAGAGAGTCGATGACATAAATCTGGTAGAGGAAGAAGAAATTGTAACGAACTTAGATTTTCAAGGGGATACTGAAAGGATAAAACCAATAGAGGATTTGGAGGAAATAAACATCAACCCAAAAGATAAGGCCAAAGTTATCAAGATAGGGAAAAGGTTGGCAGAACGCTTGAGAGGTGACCTAGTCTGTTCCTACAGCTCAACAAGGATGTCTTCGCTTGGTCTCATTCGGATATGGTTGGGATTAACCCCTTTATCATTAGCCATGCATTAAATATCAACCCTTTTGTAATCTCGGTTCGGTAGAAGAAGAGGCAATACAACAGAGACCGACCAGAGGCTTTAAAAGAGGAAGTCAAAAGGTTAGAAGCAAACAAGTTTATCCGAGAAGTTTTTTTTTTCAAATGGCTAGCCAACCCTGTGTTAATAAAGAATTCCAACGGAAAGTAGAGAACTTGCATTGACAATACAGACTTAAACAAAGCTTTCCCAAAGGATTGCTATCCCCTTCCGCGGATATACTTGTTGGTTGATGCTACAAGTGGACATAGGGTATTATCCCTTATGGATGCTTACTCAGGGTATAATCAAATTCACTTGCATAAACCCGATGAGGAACATACAAGATTTATCGATGATTGGGGAACATTGTGTTATAAAGTAATGCCCTTTGGGTTAAAAAATGCTGGAGCAACATACCAAAGGTTGGTTAAGAGAATGTTCCAAGAGAAGATTGGGCACAACATGGAAGTACGTATAGGTGATATGCTAGTAAAGTCCGTCAAAGCGGAAAGCCATCTAGAGGACCTAGAGGATATGTTCAACATCTTGAGAGATTACCAAATGAAGTTAAACCCGCAAAAGTGTTCTTTTGGAATCCAATCCGGAAAGTTCCTAGGATATGTGATAAGCGAACACGGCATTGAGGTTATCCCCAACCAAATCCAAGCCATAAAGGATAAGGAAGAACCCAAAACAAGAAAAGAGGTCATGAGCCTAAACGGAAAGGTAGAAGCCCTTAGTAGGTTCATTTCCAAAGCCACTGACAAATGCGTCCATTTCTTTGATGTTATAAAGATAAAGAAAAACTTCAAATGGAATGAAGAATGTAGAAAAGCCTTTCAAAAATTGAAAGATTACATGAGGAAACCCTCCGGTTTTATCCAGTCCCGAGAAAGGAGAAGATTTATACCTCTATATGGCCGTTTCAGAATATGCAGTAAGTTCTAATGGAAAAATTAGCATATTGCCTAATACTTACAACACGAAAGCTCAGGGGTTATTTCCGAGCACATCCCATTAAGGTTTTAACTAATTTTCCACTTGAGCAAGTTTTCAGCAAGCCAGAAACCTCAGGAAGATTAGTGAAATGGGGGATTAAGCTTAGCCAATATGAAGTTGAGTTTCAACCTCGAGCAGCGATCAAAGCATAAGCTCTCGTAGATATTTTAAATGAATGCAAAAGTTTAATTATAGAACAGTCAACCAAAGAGAACGACTTAAAGGCTAAGTAGCGATTATTCGTAGACGGGGTTTCAAACGAACAAGGAGCAGGGGGAGGATACATTATAATCACCCACGATGGGAACCGCTTGCATTATGAAATTAAGTTAGGATTTATAGCTACCAACAATGTGGCCAAAAATGAGTCAATGATGGCAGGATTGAACATAGCACTTCCGTTAAAGTAACCTCGAATAGAGATCTTTAGCGATTCTCAATTAATGGTAAATCAGATTAAGCAAATCTACCAAACCAAAGAAGCTCGGCTGGCCCTATATGTAAAAAGGATACTAAATATTCTTTCTCAGTTTGAGGACTTCTCAATACGTTAAATCCCAAGAGGGGAGAACACCTAAGCCAAATTGTCCAGCTCCCGAGGAGCACCCGAAACTCGAATAATCCCTGTAGGGTAACAAGAAAGACCCAACATTGAGCAGGAAGAGCTTGGAATAGGAAAAGAATTGTTGGTCCTAACTAGATCCCAAGCTTTGGAAAAGGGAGATGAAATGGGTAAGGAGGCTACTTCTGATGAGGAACCAATTTCAGTGGAAACAGATTACCATTATGAAAATACTTGGGTGGCTCCTGTAATAGATTACCTCCTGAACGGAATTCTACCCCTTTGTAGGCAAGATGCAAGGAAGATAAGACACCAAGCACTTACATTTATGATTACGAATGGGATACTCTATTAGAAAAGGCACTCACTCCCCTACTTAAGATGCGTAAGCTTTGAGAATGGGCTTAATTTGTTGAAAGAAGCACATGAAGGTTTATGTGGGGACCATCCTACTGGGATTAAGTTAGCCAAGAAGGTCATGCGACAAGGCTATTTGTGATACCCCACATTCGTTAATGTCAATCTTTATCAGAATGCATTAAGTTCCATGAAGCATTATAAGTAAACAGAACAAAATCTCATAAGACAGATATATATATATATAATAGCAGCAGAAATTTAAAACTTTATTTTCCAACACAAAACATCGTGGTCTCGAAATCCAGTTACAACATCAGATTGAAATACGGGAACAAAATACATCAAATAAAAACATATGTCTTGCGCAAAAAACCATCAGAGCACAGAAATGAAAAATCATAATCCCCATAAATAGCCATAAACAAGTAGATAAGTAGTCAAAGCAATACATCAAAGCAGATCCAGATTAAAACAGAAACAGAAGATAGAGTCCTAATCAAGCCTGAGCGTTCCTACCCTGAGAACTTGGGGGGAAAGGAAGAGAGAGAAAAGGAAACAAAATGGGTCAGACATAAAGTTTGGCGAGTCCAGTGACTTTTAGCATATAAAAAAGTAAAAGTATCATTACAGGCATATAAAGTGGATGAGAGACAACAGTTGGATATAATAGTTACAAACAGACTGAACAGAAATAATAGAATAAACAGAGTAGATTATGCTTCTCAAATACTTTTCTCTGCACCATTGCTAGCATAACAGATATGTGATGGGATTAGGTATCCCCTAATTACTTAACAGAAATAGAATGATCCCAAAAGAAACATAATGGTAGTTCTAGGTGTACTCTAGTAACGGGTATTATCCCAAGCAGAAATAACCAGTACACAAATAGAAATAACAGGTGTTACCCCAAACAAAAATATAGGTACTTGACAGAAACAGACAGGACAAGATGTACCCTAATTACTACCTCCCAATCGATCGGCTCCCTAACTCGTAAATATCCTATGCCGGCGCCACAGTAGGGTGTATTACTTCCTAAAGTGGCAACCTACAGAAGGACATAGACCTATTTACTGGTGCTACCGCGGCTTATTTTCCCAGGCAAGCCGGACCCATGCACGCACATGAGTCCGTTGGAACGCGCCAGTACTCCCCCCCTTTCAGATGAACCTCTTATAATCAGTTCAGTGTGCGTGTTGTGACCCCTACCTAGTGCGGGGTCCCTGTTTAATACCAGAATGGGTTACTAACTGAAATGGGTCTCACTAGGCCTGTCAAAATTTAGTCCAACCCTTCAACCAACTCTTTTTAACCCTTTTTAAAAAAAGGTGGGTTACACTATGTTTTTCGTTTGTTACATTCAGCCTGTAACAATTTAGCCCGCTACAACAGCCTTCAACCCTATTAACCCGCTACTGCGAAAACCCCTATTCCAGAATAGTTTTTGTTTCTTCCAAATGTCGACGTCGCTCGAACCCTAAATTAATCATCCGCTTATTTTCTTCGATTACTCGATCTTGTCCTTGCTCAAAGTTTCATCAATGTTATCTCTGAAATCTCGCACGATTCCATCTTTGAAGTTGAAGCTTTAATCAAGGTATGATATTTCTCTCTGAAATTTTCAATTTTAGTTGTTAACCGAATAGATCGAGAGATGAAATCTTTAATCTATTCCATTTACATTACATTTAAACCCATGTAACTTTTCTCCTTATTCGATGAATTCCTCTTCAGGTGGTTATAACAACGTATTTTTGGAAGATTGATCTGGATCTATAGTGTTTCAAGATGATGCTTCATCCGCTTACCCCTCTCTCTGCTCTTTTTTTCTCCGATATGTTCTTCTCCAAGTTTTTCTATGCTCCAATTGTTGTCATTAATTTCATGCTTTCCAATCTTTAAACTACTTCGTTGATTTGTTGAAGATGATGTTAAATCAAATTCTGTTTGTATTCGTTGATTATTGTCGTGTATTTTTATTGAATGTGAATTGATGGGGTGTGTATGGGAGAAAGCGGGGTGAGGATAGAAATAGACAAATTATTCCCATGTATTTTTCGCAAGTAGAAGAATTTATTACAAATGAACCATTATTGATCCTTGTACTTGTCCAGCAACAAGCCTTCAGTTCTGTCAAAGTACATCAGTTATCTTCTACATCATAAAAAAACCCTTACCGCTGGACTAGAGGAATATTTGTTTGAGTTTTCATCCTTATGTTCTTTGTATTTAATAGGTTTCAATACCTTACCGAACCTAGGAAAGCTCTCTCCACTATAAAATTTCACTGCATGATATTGTAGTGATGTTGAGTTGCTGCCAAATTTTCCTATATCTCTCCAATAGACTTATGTATCTGAATTTCCTAATTTGAAAGTGAACTATAACAAGGAAGATGGCCCACTTACACAACCATTTCTCACATCCCTCATGTAAGTATAAATGATTAGCTTTTATCTTAATAGTTTGATACAAATAACGGAGTCGTCTCCACTTCTGCTAGATCGGATTTTCTTGCGTTTGTATTTAGTACTTGCTACAATAATTATAACAAGTGGACGATTTAAAAGAATTAAACATGAAAAACATTACTCGTAAACTATCATAACCGTCATTTTAGTTTATATTTATATTTATAAAAATTAAAGGGCTTGTTTGTGGTCACAGTTTATGTTCGTCTAGCATGACAAGTACATTTTCAAGAGCATGTTAAGGAATTTCATATATTACATGCTGTAAGGTCAATATTTATAACCATAATTGAAAACTAACTGTAAATGATTTCATAGAATTCAAAAGCTTGTTAAGGAAGAAAAAGAAAATCATATTATGTACTTTTTTTGTGATAGTAGTTAAATGTCTGCCCGTATTATCATTGAGTGCAACTGAATTTGCTGACAACTCCAGTGCTTTATAATGTTTTTACTATTACCTATCAAGTTTCGACTTGCCTTACAAATACATGAATTATGCATATTTCATTAATGCTTTGAATTCTTTTCTCCACTGCATTTTGTTCATATATTATTTATATCTATCCATATGTTACGAGCATTGTAGGTGATGTTCCAATTGTTTTCTGTAACGACCCGCATTCTACGTATCGGAGGATTGTAGAATATTTATTTTATTTTCATACTAAGTTATATGGTCATGTAACTTTGGGGAACGACTATTGGGGTCATTTCCCATGTTCATGATTTGTGCTGAATTTTAAATGACCGTTTTGCCCTTGGAAAATCTTGTTTCGTCTATAACTTTTGATTGGTAAGGAGTTTTGACCCACTTCCATTAAATTCAGATGATGGTTTACCTTTCCACAGACTGGTCACATTAATCAAACGGACCAACTGTTTGAGAGATATGGCTGAAATAAGGTTTGGAAGATGGAAAACAGCTTAATCGGGTTTAATTAGGTGATTAGTGGTTAGGCCCGCAACCCATTTTCGGAATTAGGGTTATGGGAGTGCTGAAAAGAGTTAGAGAATGATTCTTTTCACTTTTTCGGCCGCCACAAACATTTCTCTAACCCTAGTGATGGCCTCCATCCACCAAATCTCATTCTAATAGCTAACTAACCAAAACTACATCAAATCAAGAGAAATTAGCATCAAACCAGAGATAGAGTTGTTGTTATACATTAGAATTCCTATCATATCAGTCATAGTTTCAGGTCTAATATTCACTTGTGGCTAAGGTGAGTACTTTGCACTTTTATTCACTAATTACGACTAATTAGGGGTGATTAGTGATAATTAGCGAAATTATGCATCATAAAAATCTGAAAAATATGTAGAAATTCTAAAATATTGTTTTATTCCTCTGTTCTAAATTTGGGTTAATTTGGATTAACTTTGCTAATCCTATAGTTGAAACATGGTTAAAGGTATTAAGGGAAAAATCATAGTTTTGGGTACGTTTGATCCAAAATAACTCATATGGTTGATGTTTTAATGTTTTTGATTGATTTTATATGTTGTTACTGCTGTTTGAAATGTTTTGTGATGTCATAGGAAAGTTAGAATGGTTGAAAACGACATCATTTGGTGAAATTAGCTTATTGGAAAAACTGCAGAAAATCGATTCTTGAAGGGGGTATGCCTCACGAACCGCCCAGGAGGACTTCAGTACCTGAAGGGAGTATGTCTCACGAACTGCCCAAAGATGATGGTCACGAACCGCCCCAAGATGATGGTCACGAACTGCTCCAAGATGATGGTCACAAACCGGTCCAAGATGATGGTCATGAACCGCTCCAATATGGGGACTCAGGAGCCGGGGAGGGGTAACGAGATGGGGGGTCACGAACCGGGGGGGGGGGTCATGAACTGACCCTGACGAGGACCACGACCACGACCCAAACCAAGATGATGACTCCAAACTGAACCAGATTCAAAATTCTGCCATGTGATGACAATTTTGAACTCTTCTAAAGATTAACTACAATTCAACCAAAACCCAAGATGCAAAGGAATTCCAAATGAGAAGTTATTACTTAGGATCCAAGTGGGAACTGATGATCTAACTTCTAGAGTTGGGGTTTGTTGCAGAACGCGTGCAAATGGGTTATCGGTATCTATAACTTTGGTTCACCATTGAAGGGGAGGAGCATGTAGACGAACCAAAGCTAGGGAAGCGTGGACTGGTTGGCCCTTAACCTAGAGCCAGGGATGTGTGGACTGGGTAGGGTTGTTGACTATAGACCAGGGAAGTATGGTCATATCAATAGTTGTGCGGAGTTGCCGTCATGGCCCCAGTAGATGTGGTGATCAAAGTGGTGGATACCGTATGCTTTACGCACTAAGTGAGAGACGTGAGGATGATTTCTATGTTTGATGTTTGTTATCACTATGATACGCACACTCCCAATTTTTTACACTATATGTTAGTATTACCTTAGAGTACTGTACATCTTGTTGTGCTAACTCTTTGGTTGCAGGTCCAGGTTCAGGTACGATTATTTATACCTGTTATTTTTTTTATTTTGCTGCTATCGCTCATACCAGACTTTTTTCTGACCCAGAGTTTTATGTCTCTTCTTATTACTCTGGGTGCTCCTAAACGAGCAGACTAGAGATAAGTTAGGTGGTCATGCACGAGTAGTTGTCCGGAGACGAGTAGGAGGCTTCTACGTATGATATACATATATTCTCCCTGTGTTGTATTTGGTCACTGCTTTGGGCATTAGTAGTGTACCTCTTTTATTTCCTTTCTGAGATAGTATTTTGAAGTTGTAATATTGGCTTGGATCATAAGCTGTATTTTGGTTTCTGCTACTCTGATGGTTATGGTTTAGTTCAAGCTTATGCACTGTCTCACCTGTTTTATATCAAGTTATGTTATTATTATATTTTATTCCGTGCGTTGTGAGATATACTACAGGTTCTTGGTGATTCATCATTTCAAAATCCTTTTTCTTTGACGACCGTCCTGTGCTAGTCGGGCATTGGCACAGCTCATTTCGAGGAAATGTCGGTTGGTTCAGGGCGGGCCGTCACACTTGGTATTAGAGCCTAGGTTGCGTGGTTAACCAAGGGAAGACATCAAAGAGAGATAGTATACTATATAAGAGTGAGTATTTGTGATATTTTGGTTTTCAAAAACTATAAATATATATACTATTAGTATATCTAAGAAAGAAGTTGCACTGCACTAGCACCACTAAGGAGATGGTTAATTGTTTTCTCTTTGCAGATTGGACGATGAGCCGAAATACGAGGAGGACGGGTTCAGAGGCCAATGATAGGAATGTCCCTGATATGAGGATGATGTTTACTACCTTCATGCGAGAGATGCTTAGGGATGTTCAGGGAGCAGTTCCTAATGATGCTAATCGGCTACGGAGGTTCAGGATTGGCTTGATAGTTGTGAACCTATCTTCGAGGATTTGGGGATCGATGATGCAGTGAAGAGAAAGTTAGCATCGCGTCAGCTTCAAGGACGGGCTATGAATTGTGGAATGCCATTAAAGCGGCTACTCCCAAGGATCAAGTTACTTGGAATCAGTTTATGACTCGCTTCAGTGACAAGTTTATTCCAGCTGCTCAGAAATCAAAATTGTTCAGGGAGATTTTGGAGCTTAGGCAGAATGGTAGGGCAGTTTTAGAGTATATTGCTGAATTCGCTACCTTATCGAAATATGGATTGTTCCTTATCGATACTGCCGAGAAGAAGAATGAAAGGTTCATAACTGTCCTAGATGAGTACTTGGGGGAAAGACTCATAAACCATATCAATAAGACTTTCGAATTTATTATGAGAAAAGCATTGAGATCTAAGAGCCTTTACCCTAAGTTGAAGACCGAGGTTGTTGTTACATCTGCAGAGGAGCCAAAGCCGCAGGCAAGTTGTGGAGGCAAGAATAGTTCCCAAAACAAGAGGAAGCAGAATCAGACTAAGGATGGTCAAAAAAATAAGTATAAAAAGATATCAAGTGCTTTAGTTGTGGCAAGAAGGGCCACTATGCCAGGAATTGTCGAGCAAAATAGAGGGAAATGAAGTGCTTCAACTGTGGCCAAGTGGGACACTTTAAAAATTAATGTCCACGACCCCCTAAGGAGAAGAAAATGGTGAAAGTATATGTTATCAACGCTGTTCCTTCTTCGTCGAATGCACCAACTGTGGCATAGAAGGGAAAAAGTGTTGTTATTCAAGGTATGCTTTCTACTTATGATGTTCCCGTTCAAGTGTTGTTTGATACGGGGCTTCCCATTCCTTCATATCAAGTGACCTGGTAGATAGTTTGGAATTGGAACCTGAGATTGTCGATAGACATTTAGTTGTGACGAATCTGATCGCTGGTTCAACTAGCCTTTGCATGATTTGTCGTAATTTGGTCTTATCGAGTCAGGGATGTATGTTTTCTTGTGATTGCATTGTTTTGGGCTTTACTAGGTTTGGCATTATTTTGGGAGTCGATTGGCTCTAAAGATATGGGGTGGTAGTAGACTATGAGGGGGCTTCGGTGACCATTAGAGAAGACGATGGGTGGAGGGTGGTATTGGGTTGCCTACCTAGCGATGAAGCGATGGCAAGTTTTCAACACTCCCTCAACATCCTACAGAATGAGTTACTAGATGTGCGTATTGCTGGCAAGTGTCCGGACATCTTTGAGGAAGTGACCAGACTTCCACCACACCGAGAGATTGAGTTTCAGATTGATTTAGTGAAATATGACAGACCTTTAGTGATGTTGATTGACATAGAAATGTGTTTATTTTATGCTCTTATATCTTGTCTTTTGTATATAAATAAATATTACTTGGGTATTGTTTTGTTATTTTTACAGATATTCCAACCCAGCCCGCATGCAACCAGAAATGTAGAGAAATAGAGTTCAATTTGCTGTGTATGTGCATTTTGAAGAATTGTAGATGAAGACATCACATCTAGTTGCTGTTGGACAAGAAAATGATTGATAAAAAGGCTTTGAACATCACAAATCAATGAAGAAATGTCAAGGAAGCAAGAGGAAAAAGAGAAAAGGCCCAAAATTGCTTTATTTATCTAAGGCCCATTTATGTTTCTCATTGTAACTAATTAGTGTTGTAATGACCAGGCCCATTTACCATTAGGGTTAGGGTTAGGGTTTGGCTATCTACCCTATATATACCCTTGTAATAACCTTGTAGCCACCATATCTCATCTCTTATTCCATTGTTCTAATAAAAGTTCTTCTTTCTCTTTTATTTTCTGCATTTTTTTTCTTAGCAACTAGTGTTGTCTATACGATTAGATTCGGTAGAACACTATTTGTATTTTGCACTTATTTGCATTAGTGATTTACCGTCTGATTAGATTCAGCGAAAATCCTAATTTTAATTCTTGTTTGTTATTTCAATTTCTGCAATTTCAATTTCTGCTTTTATTATTTTCTTAGGTCAAATTGGATTTGATTAGATTCAAATCTAATTCATAGTTTTATTTCTTTTCCATTGAAATTGTGATCTGATCGTCGGTTCAGTTAGATCTGTTCTGAATCAAATCACAGTTTTAATTTTGTTTTGTTTTTTTTTCAAAATCAACCTCCAAAGTTCGTCTAACACGCCCACGAAACATATAAATAATAAAATTTAACTTTCCTCCCTGTGTTCGACCTGTATGCTACACACCTGTATGCTTGCAGAATTTATTACAAATGTCGCGCTTTTCTAATTCATAGACTAGCGTCGATCAGATGTCACTTCGTCGTATGGCGCCAAGGGAGAAGCGAGCGCTCGAGGTGCAAGTGGGTGATATTTTGGAGAAGGGAGTTATCTGAAGGAGTGTTTTCGAGTGGGGAGCACCAGTTGTATTTGGCACTAAGGCCGATGGTTCCATTCGCTTATTTGTAGGCTACCATGAGTTGAATAAGGTGACAAGGAAGAATAAGCATCCTCTTCCGCGGATAGATGATTTATTTTATCAATTAAATGGAGCAAGAGTGTTCTCCCAGTTGGATCTTACGATCGGATTTCATCAGCTCCAAGTAGCGGCTGAGAGCATTCCTAAAACGACATTTCGGACGCCGTCGAGATTTTATGAGTGGTTGGTCATGCCATTCGGGTTGACCAATGCACCAACATATTTTGTGAATCTGATGAATAGGGTTTTCGGGGATCAATTAAATAAATTTGTTCTTGTGTTCGTGGATGATATCTTGGTTTACTCGAAGACAGAGGAAGAATACAAGGAACATTTGGAGACAGTGATGGAGGTGTTGAGGAAACACCAATTGAAAGCAAAATTTCTAAGTGTCACTTCTGGAGGAGGGAACTGAGGTTCTTGGGCCATGTTGTCTCAGAGAATGGTATTGCCATGGGTCCTGCGAAGGTGGCTATGGTACAAGATTGTTCTACACCCAAGAATACAATGGACGTGAGATTCTTGGGGTTAGCTGGATAATATCGTAAGTTTTTCCAAGACTTCTCCAAGATAGCGGCACCATTAACTCGTTTGACCAAGAAGAATCAAGCTTTCGTCTGGGATGAATGGTGTGAGAATGCATTTAAGAGCCTAAAAGAAAAGTTAACGTGCGCACCACTGTTAGTTATTCCTAAAGGGAACAAAGAGATGACGGTATACATGGATGCCTTTGGTACCGAACTAGGTGCTGTACTGATGCAAGGAGGTAGGGTTGTAGCTTATGCTAGTCGGAAACTGAAACCACATGAGAAAAGATATCCTACCCATGATTTGGAATTGGCAGCGATCGTGTTCACATTAAAGATGTGGAGACATTACCTCTAGGGAGAAAGATTCGAGTTGTTTACCGATCATAAGTCGTTAAAGTATCTTTTCTCTCAAAAGGATTTGAATCTTCGCCAGCAGAGATGGTTAGAGTTCTTGGCTTTATATGACTTAATATCACATACATACTATATGACTTCAATATCACATACATACCCGGGAAGGCAATGCGGTAGCTGACGCATTGAGTGGGAGACATGCCAGTTTGGGGGCTATGTTTCTGGAATGGAAGCAACTGGTATGATTTCAGAAGTAAGTGCGGACTGAATCCATAGATGTTAGCAAGTTTGATGATCAGACCGACTTTGATTGACTAGATTGGTTCTAGTTAGAGGAACGATCCTAACCTATTGGAAATCATATCCAATGTAGAAATGACTATCGATGGTGAGGAAATGAATAGGTATGGACTTGATCAAGAAGGATGACTTCGAAAGAATGGGAGACTAGTTGTACCCAATGTTAATGGATTGAGAGATGAAGTGCTTAGAGAATGTCATCACTCGAAACTGACTATACACCCCGGTGGTATCAAAATGTACCTAGACATGAAGCAGACCTACTACTGGGAAGGGATGAAGAGAGACTTTGGGAATTTTACATCCAAGTGCATGAATTGCCAGCTAGTTAAAGCCAAGCAAAAGAAGCCTAGCGGTTTGTTACAACCGTTGGAAATTCCCGAATGGAAATAGGAACAAGTCTCAATCGATTTCATTGACAGTTTGCTAAGGACTAGATCGGGTAATGATAGTATTTGGGTGATTGTGGATCGACTAACCAAAAGTGCAAGGTTTATACCAGTCAAGTCGAATGGAACGATAACTAAGTTAGCAGAATTGTATATGAAGTGGGTAGTGAGATTCCACGGAGTACCTAAAGGCATTGTGAGTGACAGAGATCCATTATTTACTAGTGGGTTTTGGAAGAGCTTACAACAGGCTTTAGGGTCAGAATTACATCTCAGTACCGCGTACCATCCTCAAACCGACGGTCAAACAGAGAGGGTGAATCGTGTATTAGAGGATCTCTTGAGAGCTTACATATTGGATTTCGGAGGGTCATGGGATGACCATTTGCATCTAGTTGAGTTCGCATATAATAATAGTTACCAATCCAGTATTGGTATGGCTCCATTTGAAGCATTATACGGGAGACCGTGCAACTCACTATCATGTTGGTTGGAAACTGGTGAGAAATTTGTGCTTGGGCCGGATGTAATAAGAGAAACTTTAGATAAGATCAACATTATTCAACAACGAATGAAGGCTGCCCAAGATAGGCAGAAGAGTTATGCTGATAAAAGACGAAGAGAATTGAAATTCTCCATGGGCAACTTGGTATTCGTCAAAATTTCTCCGTTAAAGAGTGTGATTCGATTTGGTAGGATAGGTAACTTGGCACCAAGGTTTGTTGATCCATTTCCAGTTCTCGAACAAGTTGGGAATTTAACTTATAAAGTTGGGTTACCAGACAAGATAGCGGGAGTGCACAACACATTTAATGTTTCCCAATTAGAAAGTCCGTGCATGATTCTGATATGACTATTTCACCAGATTAGTTGGATGATATCAAGGTGGAATCTGAGGCCGTTGGGAGCCTCAGAACGATTCGTATTGTCAGACATAATACAAAGCAACTCGAAGGAAGACGGTGAAACTGGTCAAGGTCCAGTGGGGTGATAATAAGAATGACTGTACTTGGGAAACCGAGGAAAGCATAAGGAAGTCATATCCAGAACTCTTTGTCTAGTAAGGTTTTAATGCAATATAGTTATTCCCTTGTTAGTAAACTACATGCTAGGATAGGCTTGTTGTGTTGTTTTATATGTCTGATTATTTGTAAATGGTTGATAGGCATGAGGGTCACCATTGTATGTTTTCTTGATTAAGGAATTTCGGGGGCGAAATTTCTTAAGAGGGGTGGGGGAGGGGGGAGTGGAACGACCCGCATTCTACGTATCGGGGATCGTAGAATATTTATTTTATTTTCATACGAAGTCATATGGTCGAGTAACTTTGGAGAACGACTACTGGGGTCATTTCCCATGTTCACGATTTTTTGCTGAATTTTAAATGACCATTTTGGCCTTGGTGAATCTTGTTTTGCCTCTAACTTTTGATTTGTAATGAGTTTTGACCTGAAACCACTTTCATTGGATTTAGATGATGGTTTACCTTTCCGTAGAGTGGTTATATTAATCAAACGGACATACCGTTTGGAAGATATGGCTGAAATAAAGTTTGGAAGATGGAAAATAGCTTAACCGAGCTTAATTAGGTGATTAGTGGTTAGGCCCATAACCCATTTCAGGATTAGGGCTATGGGAGGGCTGAAAAGTGTTAAATAATGATTTCTTTTCACTTTTTTCAGATGCCACAAACATTTCTCTAACCCTAGTAATGGCCTCCATCCTCTAAATCTCATTCTAATCGCTTCCTAATCACCAATTAACTAAAACTACATCAAATCAAGAGAAATTGGCATCAAATCAGAGATAGAGCTGCTGCTATACATTGGAATTCGTGCCATATCAGTCATAGTTTCAGATCTAATATTCATTTGTGGCTAAGGTGAGTGATTTGCACTTTTATTCGCTAATTACAACTAATTAGGGGTGATTAGTGATAATTAGTGAAATTATGCATCATAAAAAACTGGAAAAATATGTATAAATTCTAAAATATTATTTTATGCCCATGTTGTAAATTTGGGTTAATTTGGATTAAGTTTGCTAATCCTATAGTTAAAAATGGTTAAAGGTATTAAGGGGAAAATCATGGTTTTGGGTACGTTTGATCCAAAATAACTCATATGGTTGATGTTGAAATGTTTTTGATTGATTCTATATGTTGTTACTGCTGTTTGGAATGTTTTGTGATATCATAGGAAAGTTAGAATGGTTGAAAACGTCGTCGTTTAGTGAAATTAGGTTGCTGGAAAAACTGCAGAAAATCGATTGCTGAAGGGGGTATGCCTCACGAACTGCCCAAGAGGACTTCGGTTCCTGAAGGAGGTATGTCTCACGAACCGCCCCAAGATGATGGTTACGAACCTCCCCAAGATGATGGTCACGAACTGATCCAAGATGACGGTCATGAACCATTCCAAGATGATGGTCATGAATCGCTCCAATATGAGGACTCACAAGTCGGGGAAGGGGGTCACGAGCCGGGGGGATTGCACGAGCCGGGAGGGTCACGAACCGGGGGGGGATCCCGAGCCAAGGGGCTTCACGAACCGACCCTGAGGAGGACCACGACCTGAACCCAGTTGATGACTCCAAGACGAACTAGATTTAAACTTCTGCCACATGACGACAATTGTGAACTCTTCTGAAGATTAACTGCAATTCAAACAAAACCCGAGATGTAAAGGAAGTCCAAATGAGAAATTATTACTCAGGAACCAGATGGGAAACGACGAGCTAACTTCTACAGTTGGGTTTTGTTGCGGGACGTGTGCAAAGGGGTTATCGATATCTATAACTTTGGTTCAACATTGAAGAGAGGGGGCATGTGGACGAACCAGAGCCAGGGAAGTGTGAAATGGTTGGCCCTTAACCCAGAACCAGGGATGTGTGGACTGGGTAGGGTTATTGACTATAGGCCAGGGAAGTATGGTCATAGCAATAGTTGTACGGAGTAGCCGTTATGGCCTAGTAAATTTGGTGATCAAAGCGGTGGATATCGTATGCTTTACGCACTAAGTGAGAGACTTGGGGATGATTGCTATGTTTGATGTTTTCTATCACCAAGACACGCACACTCCAATTTTTGTACACTATATGTTAGTATTACCTTAGAGTACTGTACATCTTGTTGTACTAACTCTTTGATTGCAGGTCCAGTTTCAGGTATGATTATTTATACCTGTTATTGTTTTATTTTGTTGCTATCGCTCATACCAGACTTTTGTCTGACCTAGAGTTTTATGTCTCTTCTTATTACTATGGGTGCTCCTAAACGAACAGACTAGAGACAGGTTAGGTGGTTATGCACGAGTAGCTGTCTGGAGACGAGCAGGAGGCTTCTGCGTACTATATACATATATTCTCCCTGTGTTGTTGTTGGTCACTGCTTTAGGCATTAGTAGTGTACCTCTTTTATTTCCTTTCTGAAACAGTATTTTGAAGTTGTAATAATGCTTGGATCATAAGCTGTATTTTGGATTTCGCTACTCTGATGGTTATGGTTTAGTTCAAGCTTATGCACTATCTCGCCTGTTTTATATCAAGTTATTTATTATATTTTATTCCATGCGCTGTGAGATATACAACAGGTTCTTGGTGATTCATCGTTTCAAAACCCTTTTTCTTTGACGACTGTCCCATGCTAGTTGGGCATTGGCATAACGTATTTCGAGGAAATGTCGGCTAGTTCGGGACGGGCCACCACATTTTCAAACTGTGCATGTAAAGGTTCTGCTTTTGTTTTTTTACTGTCACCTTGTTTTACTTATCCGATCAGATGCAACATAATTTTTATTATATACATAATCCAATTGCCTTCTTTAGTTTGTACTAATTTATCGGATCTTGTAACATAATTAGTACAAACTATGTGTGTGTCTTTCTATAGGTCGATTTTCAAGCAAACAAGTTGAACAGCAATTTCAATCGTACGGAAGTCCATTTTCAGCCATAGTAACCTGTCACTGCTCCAAAACAGGTGATGTAAAATACATTGACTGACTTCTTTGCTTTTGTGTGTGAATAGATGAGTACAATTTGAAATGAAACCAAAACTTGCAGATATGTTTTTGTATCTAGTAGTGTTCTATCACATCTCTACATCACTTGCATGGATTGTACGCACCCATGCATGAAAGTATAAGTAAAACATTCTGGAATGTTGGCTAGTTCTTTGTAAAGAGATACGTATTGATGCCAGATTAAATAATTGAACATTTGCCTGTTATATGTTGTCAAAGGGGATGTGTAAAAGCTAAACTGTAAAAGCAAAATTGGAAACAAGTTAGAAGTAGCCACTACATGCCAAACTCTTAGTAAAAGAAGTTGGATAATTAGTCATATAGTGTTATGCAAGTTAAACTTATATTTAAGCATCATTGAAGATGATTAGGACTTGCTGCATACCCACATCTACTTAAAACAATGTTGTGCCTGCAAGTTTAGTTCCATGTTGTATTTTTTTAAATATGCATTGCTTTCTTTGCACTATTTTAAGTTTGGGACAACTTTAAATTTAGCTCCACGCAAGTTTATTTGCACTGTTTTAATTTTATTTGTACTATTTTAAGTTTAGTTCCCTGCAAGTTTTTCTTTTTAAATTCATTGTTTGGGCCATCTTTATAAAACAATTTTATTGACAGTTTTATGAAACAGTTTTAGTGACAGTTTTGTACATATTTTTAGCATGTTTTAGCGACAGTTTTACAATAAAATTTTGCACACTTCAATAATGTATTAAAGGTTTATTTTTACAATAAAATTTTGAATTCAGGTGAAAAAATAGTATGGATATTGCTGAACAAGGTACTCAATTAAGAAACACAGGGTGACAACGGTAGATTCGGTTGGTAGCTCTATCAAAAATAAGCGGAAAAAAAATACTAACTTCGATGTCTGGAAATATTTCGATAAAGATGAAACGGTTGAAGGTCAAAATCGCACATGTTTTTGCATACAATGCAAAAGAAAATATATTTGGGGAGGTAAATATGGTACAAACAATTTGCTAAGACATGTAGAAAAGTATACGTCAATTGTTAAAAGCATTGAAAATGATCAAAGAAATAATTTCGATCAGAAAATATACAGAGAGTTGATGACTAAAGCTATTATTGATCATAACTTGCCACTCAAATTTGTTCAGTATAAACATCTTTGTGAGATCCATTCATACTCAAACAATCAAGTGGAACATTATTCAAGAAACACATCGCGTTCTGATGTTATGCAACTATACGAGGTCGAAAAGATCAAACATAAGGATTTTCTAAAGTCAAGTAGTGGAAGAGTTAGTTTGACATTTGATTTATGGGCATCAGTAAATACCGATGGGTTTATAACTTTGACAGCGCATTTTATTGATAATGACTGGAATTTGCAAAAGAAGCTGTTGAATTTTTGTTTGATGCCACTTCCACATTCAGGTTCAGCTATATTTGGAAAATTTTCAAGTATGTTAGTTGATTGGGATATAGTTGACAAGATATTTTCGTGCACTTTGGATAATGCTTCTGCAAATGATAAATTTGTTGGATTACTAGAATCACATCTTATTTATAGGAAATCTTTAGTGGCGAATGGACAATCTTTGCACTTTAGATGTGCGACACACGTATTAAACTTAATAGTGCAAGATGGATTGAAGTGTGCTTCTTCTTTTTTGAGTAACATTCATGAAAACATAAAATATATTAAAGGTTCTCAATCTAGAAAAAAATATTTTTTAGAATGCATAACTACTCTCTCATTGGATAGCGATAGAAAAGGATTGCTTCAAGATGTTCCTACTAGATGGAACTCAACATTTACAATGCTCAAAAGTGCCATACATATGAGAAAGCGCTTTGTCATTTGAAATTATTCGATTCTAGTTATACTTATTTCCCAATAACAGAAGAATGGATCAAAGCAAAGAAAATTGCACGTTTCTTAGAAATATTTTATGATTCTACATGTTTATTCTCTGGTACAAATTACCCAACTGCTAATTTGTTTTTTTCGAAAATTTTCTTGGTTCATTACACATTGAAAAAATGCATGAAAGAAAATGATTTTATGTCCATTATGGCAAGTGATATGCTCAAAAAGTTCAATAAATATTGTAGTGAGTTTAATGTGTTGCTTTCCGTCGCTTGCATCTTTGGTCCACGATATAAAACAAATTTTGTTCGATTTTCATATAAAATATTGTATGGGAATCGCTTAGAGTTTGAAAATGTAAAAATGAAATTGGTAAAGCTATATAATGAGTATTCGAAAAAAGTGGAAAAAAGATTCCTACGTGGAAACAAGCATTATAGGAAACATGGAATCCACCGAATCATTTGCAGGTCTATATTCACAAGAATGCAAAGATGTGATGGAGAAATTCTATTCCTCTGAATTTGCTAGTAATCCTCATAAGTTCGAACTTGATTCTTATTTAGATGATGGCTTGATTGATGGTAAAATACAATTGGATATTCTTACATTTTGGAAATCACAAACAATATCAATACCTTACTTTGTGTCGCATGGCTAGAGATATTTTAGCAGTTCCAATTATGACTGTGGCTTAGGAAAGTGCATTTAGTATTAGTGGTAGGGTCCTTGATGACTATCGTATTTCACTTAAGGAAGATATGGTAGAAGCATTACTTTGTTCAAGAGACTGGTTGTGCGGAACACCAATAATACCAATAATTGAAAACCTTGCAGAGGATATTACAGGTGTTCTTGATCATGAAGAGTGTGCTACACTAACCTCTACCTCTTTAGGTAATTGATACTTAGTGTTTAAAGGTATGTTTCTATTTATATAATTAGTGAGTATTAAATATGTGAACCCCTTCTGTGTATTTATATGTTACTTCCTATGTGTCAAACTGTGTGAATTCGATAAAAAAAATTTTACCGATAATTTTTTAATAGAAAGTATGCTCAGTCTATGTTATGGGAAGAAATTATTATAGGTAATTTTTAAACTTGTGTCATTTCATTCTTGCATTATTTTTATCTATAATAAGTTACTGAAATACTTCATACCATTGGTCTTATTTTACTTTTTAAATCACAAACTATAGTATAACATATAGATTTGATATGAGAATTCAAAAAGAAATACATAATATATCACTACTTGAGTAATTTAACAATGCCAACAAATGCATAATATAATTTGAAAACAAAATCCACTGTGAAAATTTCTTTGTTATGCCATGATTTGTTCGAATCTGATAAATATTGCAGTGCATGTTTTGTTTGCTCGGTCTTGAATTTGCTTGAACATAAACTAAAACTACTCTTGAATATTACTTCCCTTCTTTTCTAGTTTAAGTTGTGCTTCTGTTGATCCACTCATACAAGATTTACTTTACTTCTGCTGACCTACTGCATTTAATTTGTCATTTATTGTTGGATTTCCTGACTTCTTCGTACGGTTTAATTTCATTTTTTTCAGTTTAGATATATGTGACTGTCTGTTTTATTCTCGAGATAATGGTTGTGCGGAACACCAATAATGCCAACAATTGAAGACTTTGCAGAGGATATTACTGTTGTTATTGATCACGAAGAGCATGCTAACTACCCTCTACGTCTTTGGCTAATTGATACTTAGTTTTTAAAGGTATGTTCCTATATATATATATATATATATATATATATATATATATATATATATATATCCAAGCAACAAACTAAGATTTGTTTAATATTTTCTCTAGAAAAACACCAAAATATGCAATCCTTTATTGTGGGCTAACATCCCCAATCAATTGAAAAGAAAAAATGTCAAATGGAAGAATATAATGAGAAAGGGGATAATATTTTTATAGTTGTTTGAAAATTGATTGTCAATGTGCTCTATGATGTTTTTATGGATTCTTTTGCAGTAGAACTAGCAACTTTACAATGAAACTCGAAATTAAATCTTATGGTACAAAAATGACAATGTTTCCTTTAAACTTTGATAAACAAAAAGCAGATCCAAAAGTCACATTCTTCTTGAAGATGATGGCCTATTTTTTTGCCAAATTATGGTTTTCCAGATCTTCGCATTCATTGGATTTTACTTGATGCACTAATTACATTGATCCATCCATGCGTTGATAATAATTCATTGCCTTGATCCCAAATATTATGCTTAGCTCCAAAATCCCTTGCTATAATTTTTTTTCTTCCAATTATCTTAGAGATCCGTAGTTATTGACATTTAAAGCATGGTATTTTTGTTGGATTTGGTACTGGTTCATAGACATGTCCAAATTTTCCTTATTGCTTCATTTACTCATTGTATATAATCACATTTGAATACAAGTTTCATTCTTTTATCATTTTGTAGTTAGATTGCACCGAAATATCATTTGGGCATGTAGAATGTCAGATAACATTATTTAATTTAGAACTATTTTTAAATACATTATAGAGTTATCATTTTACAATAGTTCTCTTTTACAAGTTGAAACTATTAAAAAAATGCTTTGTGGGTTTGTTAGTTTTTCATTGTAAAAATCTACGGCTATATATCATACTATATATATCTGAAGTACACATATCTATCATATAACTTTTAAATCAAACCTACTCGGACCAACAACAATTTCCATAATTAACATGGTATTTTTATCCTATTAACTACCATTTTTCCCATTCAAGCTGTCTATAAATGACAATAACGTAACTAAGTTTAGGACTCAATGTAAAAACACGTTTTTAAAACTTCATAGTTAGTTGTTTCTTGTTTTGGTTAGATAAGATTTTGCATTTGTTACTGTATGAGCTAATTTTAAGAATAGAGTAAACTAGTCCTTTTTTCAGCTAATTTTAAATGTTTCTTAGTTTATAAAGATACCGTTGTGGGTAAATTCTATATCACGAGTTGACAGTGTATTTATGCTCCCTTATTGTTTGATAGAGATGCATATTGTCTATACATATCATCAAGAATAATATTCAAGTTTGAGTGATATTGATTGCAAATATGAAAATTGATGCATTCAACTTCCCTCTACCATTCAACATTATCCAGCTTCTCTATAGGTTTTACCATGCTCTATTTCTTTGATGGAGTAGTTCCTGCCAATCTCACTTTTTGAGTATTCCACGGATTATGCGAGCTTGTTTCAATTTTATACTACGTGCTTCAATTTTTGATTTAAATTAACCTGATGTCCATTTGCTTCAATTTTACCACTAGATGCAATTCTTTACTCAATTGTATTGCTCATGTTTGCATGATTTCAGATTGTGTAATGCTCATTTAAGAGTTAAGATTGAATAGTTTGCATTGTGCTAATTTGCATGATCTCGGTAAGTTTCCGTATGTTGCATAAACTATGGATATTGTTATTCAGATGCTATCTTTTATATATATTTATCATTGACAATTACCATTCTCAGTTTGTTTCTATGCAGGTCATTGTGAAGAAGCTGCAGTACACCATTTAGTTTGTAATATGTTTTATTTACATGCTTTGAGACTTTGTAGTGATCTCTTGTAGTTATGGGTGCTGTAATATGTTTTTGCTGCAGATTTAAAAAATATTGTGTAGTTCTCAAGTTATTTGATGTTCTCATGTTTTTTCATTTCGTTTTCATGTTGTTTCTTGTAATCTTTTCGATAATTGGTATGGTACAGTTTTTGTGTTTTTGTAATATTCGGTGTAATTTCTGTGACGATTGCTACAGTACAGTATAACCTTTTTGTGTGATTTTTGTCTGATATTTTGTTATACGGGTTATGAGGGTTGTTAAGGGTTGTAATGGGTTGACCCTCTAAACAACAAAGTCTAAAGGTTCATGCTTTTATATATGACGATAGGGTCGGGTCAAATTTTCCTTGACCAATATATGACACTATGTTACCATTTTGACACATCAAGGTCTCACATAGCAAATGACACAAGTCAAACCCCTAAACTTGTGTCCCCAACCAACTAGGATTTTTAACGGCTTAAGCCCACATATTAACAGGTTTTCCTAATCCCCGCAGATTGAAAGTTTCACAGGTTAACATGTTTATTTAACCCCAACAGATTAAACTGTTTTACATAACCTCAACAGATTTACATAACCCCAACAGATTAAACAGGTTTACATAACCCCAACAGATTTGCTTAAACCCAATATATTAAACAGGTTTAAATAACCCTAATAGATAAAACAGGTTTCACAATTTCTTTACAGTTCCATTAAAATGTTTCGTTTAATCTTAAATTAAGCCTACAGGTTCATATTCCCCAAATTCTGGTCATAATTCACAGTATAACATACGCCCCCAAAATTTTAGTTATATTTCACAGCATAGGTTACGGCCCTAAGTTATCATTTTCAATCATTACCAAGTTATCTGAATTCCGTTCTTACGCATATTTCAGCGATATTGGCCTAGGGTCGAAGGTAGCTAAGGCTATAAAAATAAAAAGGAATGAGAGAGAGAAGAACAACATAGGCATATAAAACATATAATAATGGAGATAGGTATATGATAGCAGAAATAGGCATATCATAAATAGGCATATTATAAGAATTGAACAACAAATCAAGTGTACAGAAGAATACATGTAATACTATAACTGTTTAGGTATGAATCAGATTCTTAACAGGTATAGATTTAGATCTAAATTTATAAACATGTCAGGGTTACTTGTTAAATTTTTATATCTAAAAGTAACATGAACTCACAAAGATTGGATCTAAATAATAGAGAATAATATACTGAAGTTGCAGAAGAGATCCTTCTACACGTATAAGATTGTGTTGAAGAAGATAGGTTGATTCAATCCAGCTGGGACAGCATCTCATTATCTCTACTATTTTAGGTGTAGAAAAACAATAGAAATGTTGTCCTATATATAGCCTACTGCCAATGAACCTATAACACCTCGTAATTTTAAAGAATGTTAATAAACTAAAAAATACTTAATTAAATATTGGGAATTAAGTAAATGAATTGTACCATTGCATTCGTCTCGGAATTCTGCTTAAGATAGACTCTGAGTTTGCGTAAAATGGACATCATATGAAGAAAATATTAAGGCTAGAAGTCTATATACATATAAGAGAAATATAAATAAATCAAACTAGAAATTTCAAAATAGTTCAAAATCGAAGCGGGAAGACCACGCGGGAATTAAGCTCATTGGGGTCGAACCACTCAAGGATGTGTCGACCCTAGGGTCAACCCACCCCAGATCTGCCCAGGTTCATTTCCTAAACCTGGACTTGTTTCTGAGTGAGATTCATTGGCAGTAGGCTATATATAGGACAACATTTCTACTGTTTATTAACCTAAACAATGGAGACAACGAGATGTTGCCCTAGCTTGGATTTAATTAGTCTATTTTTTCAACAACGGCGTATACGTATACAAGAATCTCTTCGGCAACTCCAACATATCATTCTCTATTCTTTAGATCCAGTCTCTGTGAGTTCATGTTATTTTTAGATATAAACATTTAACAAGTAATCCTGACATGTTTATAAATCTGGATCTAAACCTATACCTATTAAGAATCTGATTCATACCTAATATGTCCTGCTATTTCATGTATACCTGATCTGTTGTTCGGTTCTTATATGCCTATTTCTACTATCATAGGCCCATCTGTGTTATTATATGCTTATTTTGTTTTATGCCTATTTTGTTCCTCTCTCTCATTCCCTTTTTATTTTTATAACCAAGTCTACCTTCGAGCCTAGGCCGACATCGCTGAAATATGCATACAAACGAAATTGGGCTAAATTGGGAATGATTGGAAATGATAATTTGGGGGCATAACTTGTACTATGAATCATGACTGGGATTTGAGGGCATAAACTATATAGCGAAATATTACTAAAATTTGGGGCATAACTTAGACTGTGAATTATGAATTGTGGTTTAGGGCATATAAATCGGTAGGATTAATTTAAGATTACGTGGAACGTGTTAATGAAAATATAAGTAACCCGTAAAACATGTTGGGGTTATGCATACCTGTTAACCCATAATACTTAACCTGTTTAATATATGGGGAGGGGGGTTATACATATAAACCTGTTAATCTGTGGCTTGTTCAATCTGTGGGTAGGGTTAAGTAAACGTGTCGAATCTGTGGGGTTAAGTAATTCTGTTAACATGTGGCGCATTCCAACGGAGTCATATGCGTGCATGGGTCCGACTTGCTTAAGAAAATAAGCTACCATAACACCTGTAAATAGGTCTGTGTCCTTCTGGTGGTTTCCACATTAGGAAGCATACACCCTACTGGTAGGCCGACACAGGGTATTTACATGGTAGGGAGCCGATCACTAGGGGTAGTAATTAGAGTACATCTAGTCTTGTTTAGGTACTTGTTATTTCTGTTTGGGCTGACACCCGTTATTTCGGTTTAAGTACCTTTTATTTATGTTTGGGGGTAAAATCCATTACTAGAAGTACGCCTAAGTCTACCATTTATGTTTCTGTTGGGATCATTATGTTTTGTCAAGTAATTGGAAAATACTTAATGTGGTATAATAGTATTAGTGCAGAGAAAGTAATTAAGAAGCATAGCTATGCCGTTTATTTTGTATATCCTGTCCATCCTGTTTATACCTGTTATCTCTCATCCAGCTTATTTATTGTCATGATACTTTTACTTATTTATATGTTAAAAGACACTGGATGTAACGACCCAGAAAATCTGAACCAATTTAAAAATTTTAAATTGGCTAAAATAATAGATTTTAAACATTTAAAATAAATATTTTAAATAATGGCGATGAAAACTGAGTTTGAATCAACAATTGAAAACGAATATAATTAATTATAATTATAAACAAGGCTTGGAAAGGCGCTGCAGTTTCAAAAATTGAATTCAAACTTTGTCGGACTGTATCGGGTGCAAAACAATCCGGATTTTAGTGAAACCAAAAATAATTGAATCTAATTGATAATATCTTTCCAACGAATCTGACAAATCGGAATTTGATAGCGGGAATCAAAAGATATGTCCAGTTGAAAATTCTGAATAGTCGCTATGGAATTCAGGCCCTTAAAAATGGATATTTTGCAAACGACCTTGGATTTCGACGAAACCACTTTTGTTGGATCCGTGATGTCAAATTATTGCTAGGTTTCTAATTTCATAAGGTTTCGAATCAATATGTGAGCGTGGCAAAGGAAAACGCGTTTGACCAGTTTCAGTTGATTTTAATCGACTGGAAATTGGCCATTTTTCCAACGGTCTCAGAATCCAACGAAACTAGTTTTTTTAGGACCGTATCGTCAATACGAAGCTAGAAAATATTTTTCTGCAATTTATAGAGTTCGTATGTGACCCCGGTAATTTGAAATGTACGTTTAAAATTCAATATAGAGATTTATATTTTAAATTTGACGAAAACTGATCGTAACAGTCGAATTGGCTTACGCAGCATATCCCATTATGTTCGGAATGGGGGTAATTAGCTATAGACGACAGTCGGTGGGTTCGATTTCGTGTCCGAAATTTTAAGTTGCTTTTGGGGATAAATAAATAAAAAGAAATTAAAACTCCCTCCCTCCACTATTCTTGGTCAACGCACCTATACCCTCACCCCCCGTTCACTTTCTTCCCAGATCGAATTAAAAGGAGAAAAAAAACCAATCGCAATCTCCAGTCGCGCTCCCCTCGCCGGCCTCGACGCGCCAACGCCCTCCGGAGCTCCTCACCACCGGCGCCTCCACCTAGCAGGGCCCACGAGCCCCCAAAACACCCTAAACCCGAAGCCCTTGCGCCCCCTCTGGTAGTAGCAGTTGCCGCCACGAAGTACGCCACCAGGCCACCTCGCGACGCCCCAATTCGCGATCCCCCCTCAGTTCGAGACCATTGAAGCCACCAGGCGGACCCAGCGAGCACCGTGAGCTCGAGCGTCCCTGACCCCGCGCCTCCACCCTCGTCTCTGACCGCTTGCGCAGCCTTCAACCTCTCCGGCAGCGAACTAGAAGCCCTAGTAGCTCGGGAAGGGTTTGAACACCAGAGCGGAGGAAGAAAAATAAGGGTAATTCCCTTAGCTCAATAAAATATGTTACTTCCTTTTCATTTTATCGTATTAATTGTAAAAAAAATATGAATATGATGGTTTAGAAAAAGATTTGACTTTTAAATCAGTAAAGATTTGATTTTTAAAATAGAAAAGACTTGATTTTTTAAAAATAGAAAAGACTTGATTTTTTAAAAATAGAAAAGATTAGATTTTTAAAGAAAGAAAGACGATATTTTTAAATGGAGAAAGGCGTGATTTTTACTTAGGTAGTGGATTAAAAATATGGTTTTTAGAAGGAAGGAAAATATAATTTTTATAATATAGTAAGGCGAAATATTTATTTCTGTAAAGGCGAAAACTTCATATTAGAAAAGGCGAAATCTTTATATGAAGAATAGCGGGATAAAAATAGAATTTTATCCATATAGCGTGAAAGTAAAAATATGGCTTTTATATATTGGATAGCAATATAAAAATGTGATTTTTATATATATAGTGGTTACGGGCAACGAAAGCGACAAAGAGCGAGAATGGCGAAGATTTCCTACATATGAAGAGTCGAGACGTTTGGTTTAGCTATTCGGTGAGATTTCTAATTTAAAAATTATATATGTGTTGAAATAAAAGTGAATTGCTATATATAAATATATATATATATATATATATATATATATATATATATATATATATATACGCCCCTCGTCCACAAACCATGGACGATATTTATTGATTGTGATTGGTGTGAAAATTGATTGATATTTCTCAACCACATATGGGTATTTTTCAACCACAATCAATCAATATCAACCACAAACAATCCCAAACAATCAGCTAGATGAATTGTTTGAAACCACATAGGATTAGTTTGTGGAAAAGAAATAAATATATACATGCCGCCTGCGTGCGAACTAGATGCATGATCCCCATTGTCAAAAACCGCGAGGTTTTAAGGTAGAGCGAGGAGCCGTACTAGGGACGGTCCCGGTTTTAACTACCCTGCCGTTATGCTGCCGAAATTTTGAATAATATTCGTGTGTTTGAATTATTTTCATCTGCTTAAACTATATTTATTCATTGTATAGAAAACCTTCATGTGTTGAATTGATATTCATTCGTTGATTAGAAATTCATGTGTTGAATGGTATTCACGTTTTAAATATAAAAATCACATTTTTATCTATATATAGAAACTATAGAAAACCTTCATGTGTTGAATTGATATTCATTCGTTGATTAGAAATTCATGTGTTGAATGGTATTCGCGTTTTAAATATAAAAATCACATTTTTATCTATATATAGAAACTATAGAAAACCTTCATGTGTTGAATTGATATTCATTCGTTGATTAGAAATTCATGTGTTGAATGGTATTCATATTTTGAAATAAATTGTTTGATAATAAAAATCACCTTTTATCGACTATATGAACCGTGTAAAATAATCTCGTTTTAAAAGAAATTGTTTTATAAGAAAAATCCTATTTTTATCACCAATATGAAATATATAAAATAATAGTGTTTTGAAATGAGTTGTTTTACAATAAAAATCACATTTTTATTATATGCGTGAATCGTTGAAATGTGAAGTGTTAAAAATAGCCACTTGTTCAAATAAATATATATGAGTTGAAATATTCATTAATTAGCTAATGATATGATTTGTACCTAGGTATGTAACATTAGAATGAATGGTGTTTTTAAACCAAATAGAAATCAAATATGAAGTTGAATAGAAAATGATAAATGATAAGAACTGTATATAAATGTACATGCATATTCATTGAACAGGTTATAGCAAAGGGGCTAGAGAAGAGGAATAAAATTTTGTGCCCGACAAATAGGTACACATTTACTGTTTTGTTTGGGTGATGATTTTATGAGCCTGTTGGCTAGCCGCTTGGCTTTTTCTTTTTCTTTTTGAGATTAGAAGGACCGGGAAAGCTATTTGTGATTTCCCGATGCTCCCGGTGCAGGGGAGGTTATGGAGAAATTTTCCAAAATTTTAAGGCGTTAGTGAAATATTTGATGTGAAAACGATATTGAAATCATTGAATGAACTATATTTATATAAATATATAAATATAAATAAAATTAAAAACGAAACGTAGTCGTGCAATTCGCATTTTGAAACCATGATTTCAAACAACTAGTGCGGGAAATCCAACCATTGGATTTTCCCGAAACCTCAACCGTCGGGTTCGCCTTGGAAATATCTTCCCAACGGCACCAACCTTGTAAAAATCCAACGGTTGGATTGTCTGGAATGTTTAATTCAAATCTAATGAAAAACAACGCCAGCAGCGATTATATTTATTTATATATAAATATAATTATATATTTAATCGAATAACGACGCTGCAGTTCGTATTTTGAAATCGAAAATTCAAACGATTGTACCGGGAGATCCGACCGTCGGATTTTCCCGAAACTGGAACCATTGGATTCGTTTTGAAAAGACCTTTCTAATGATGTAAATTTTGTGAAGATCCAACGGTTAGATTTTCAGATATGTGTAAATCAATTTTGAGGAAAAACAGCGCCACGGCCGCTTTATGGCCCGAAGCGTCGTTTTGAATATATGGGCTATTTTAAAATAAATAAAAATAGCGATAAATCGTTATAAAATATTATAAATGATATGGAATGGAAATAAACTGAATTTGCTCGATTTATGTGTCTTTTGATGGTTGAATGTGTTTGGTGTGAAAATTACATTAAAGAACAAAATTGGTGTTGTCAAATAATTTAACCATTGAAATAAATTGATTTGAAATTCTAAATATACGTAAATTATTTGAAAATGCCGAGTTAATTCTCATTTCAAATAATTGACCGACGATTGAAAGTCGAAGATGAAGACGATGGTCGAAGACCGGAGATCTTCACCTCGTTTGGATGGTAACCGAGGTCCTGATTGGGAGGCATCCCGAAATATGGATAATGAGTGGTGATCGTCCAGACGTACGTGGTGATCGATGGGTTTGCGAGGTATTTAGTGCCTCCGGTTTCGTTCAGACCCAGAACGGACTTGTAAATGGACTGTGTGTCTGACATTGGATTTTATTCTGTGTTGATTGATCTCTATTAAATATACATCTGTTTGGCGGCGGAGAATTTATTCTTTTGCTTAACGCCCTTCTCTGAAACGCACGAGCTCAGAGGTTGTATATCGATGGACATCAGTCGCATGGCATGAATTGCCTGTGTGGCATGCTAAGATGCAGTGATCAGGGCTTCTGTTGAAAAGCAAAGTCTTGTGGTGATGATCAAAGCACCGCCTGTGTGGCATAGCTTTGTGTATAACGTGAATTCGCGAGCCTCACACCCCGGTATGAACCAGAAACGGGAGGAAGGACCTCAGGGAGGACATGCGTTTCTTCCTAGCTAGGGTGGTGTCAGTGACCTACCAGCCCTGACATTTATATACTTTTCACCTATGTGGTTGTTGCTGTTGCGAGGCGCCTCGGTTTGATCGGACGATCCGGGTCCGATGGAGTCATTCGTTGGCTCGTTTACGCCCCAAAGGGCAGGGAAACGCATTGTTCAGGAATTTTAATCCACATCGGTGGACCGGCCCTGTCGCTCCTAGGGTCACTCGAGCTCTGATCCTGAGACTCGGGCTAGGCAGTCTCGAATTCGGTAAGGACTATCTTTTGCCTTGGTTCATGACGGAAATCCAATTTCCAAATACGTGACGATGCGGTTTCGATTGTATATATATATATATATATATATATATATGTGGCGACATAGTGGCATGGGACGCTCATGTCGTCTATGATTGATAGTTATGATTTGAAATTGTTTTCAAAGCATATAAACACTAGCAATAATATCAAATGCCTTTCTTTTATTCGTATCAAGCATATTTTGGCCGTTATAAGGTAAAAACTCTATCCTCCGGTTTGCGTTGCATTGTGTGATGGGAACTGAGTCTTATAACGGATTCATTTTTATAAAAAGCATAGCGATGTTTAAAAGAAAGATTTGTTTTAAAGCACTGGCAATCCAATGGAGTAAACCCGTTCCACGGAAGTGGCGTGGTCCTGTGATTAGCCATATTATATATGTGTTGAGTAGATTTCTCATACCAGTCCCATGACTGACTCGTAGTTTGTTTCACTATCAAACTCGGGTGCCCCTTTTTCTACACGGGCAGCCTTGTATTCAGGTTTAGCTGGTTCTTTCTGGATAGCTGGAGCTGAAGATGGATTTCTATCATTTATCTCTTTTTATGCTGTTCAGCTCCTATTGTACATATTTTGTTTGTTTTCCGCTGTAGACATTTATGTATAGCTGAACTGTATTTGTACTAAGTAAGATCCTGTATACTGTGTAACTCTGATGATTACTTTATCTAGTATATTCTATTGTTCATTATCTGGTGTATTTATTTAATTCTGTTCTGCTATTATATGTTTCTGTGTTATATTCCAAAGATAACCCTTGTCTCCGTCGGAACGGGATTTCGGGTCGTCACACTGGACTCCTCAGACTTTATGTCTGACCTGTTTTGTTTCTTTTTCTCTCTCTTCCTTTTCCCCTCCAATTTCTCAGGGTGGGAGAACTCGAACTTGATTAGGAATCTCTCCTCTGTTTCTGCTTGGATTTGGATTTGCTTCAATGTATCGCTTTGACTACTTGTCTACTTGTTTATGGCTACTTATGGGGATTATGATTTTTCAGTTCTATACTCTGATGGTTTTTAGCACAAGACAGATGTTTTGATTTGATGTATTTTATTCCAATGTTTCAGTCTGATGTTGTAACTAGATTTTGAGACCATGATGTTTTCTGCTGAAAAAATAAAGTTTTAAATTTTTGCTACTATTGTATATTTGTCTTGTGATGTTTTGTTTCTGTTTACCTATAATGCTTCATGGAACTTAATGCATTCCGTTAAAGAGTGTCATTAACAGATGTGGGGTGTCACATTTGGTATTAGAGCTAAAGGTTACAAGATCGAATAAAAGGTTTTGAAAATTGTTTTCAAAAGGTTTCAAAAAGAAAGTATTTTCAAAAAAAAAAGTCTGTTTTTGAAAAACATATTCCTCTAGCCATATAAAAATCTTTTGATACTATGTTTGAATCTCTTTTCCTTTTCTTTTCAGCATGTCTACGGAACCGAATATTCCCTAGGGCGTTCAGATACCGGCTTGGTTCCATTGGTATCTTGAGGCTACGGCGCCTGCCGGAGGCCAAGTAGACGCCCTTCCCCCAACTGTAGCCGTTGATCCTCCTCCTGTGCGAGCGGATAATTTCTCTAATATATGCAAGGATTTCTGTGCTATAGGAGGAAAGCCATTCCGAGGAACTGAGAACTTTGTTGAAGCACGGAATTGGCTAAAAGAGACGGAGAAATTATTCGGGCTTTTCGAGGTTGATGACCGCAGAAAGATATACTTGGTTGCATGGCAGCTTAAGGACGAGGCTTCATTCTTGTGGGAAGTAATGCAAGCAGGGCGTCGAGTGGAAACTTGGGATGATTTCTGACAGGGGTTCGAGTTGTAGTTTCTCTCTCAAGCAGAAGAGAGTATGCAGATGGAGAAATTTCTGGCACTTAAGCAAGGAAATATTTCTGTCAAAGAGTATGTCAATAAGTTCAATCAGTTGGTAAGGTTTGGTCTGGAGCTGGTGAATACTCAGAACAAGAAAGCTTTAAGGTTGGTAAAAGGATTGAATCAGCCCCTTCAAGCATTGGCATTATCTCACATTCCGATGGGACTACTTTTGAGAGACTGGTTGATATGGCATTGATGCACGAAGATGGAGAAGAGAAGAAAAAGTAGGCTAAGGTTGATAAGACACAAAACAAGAAAGTGTGGCCCAAGAAAGAACAGCCAAAGAAGGGTGAAAAGAACGACAAAGCTCAAGGCAAGAAGAAATGTCATCGTTGTGGGATCTTGGGTCATTTGGTCAAAGATTGTGGAAAAAGAAAGAACGCTTGCTTCTGGTGTGGTGAGGTCAGACACTATTCTAGGGAGTGCCCGAAGAATTAAGGACAGGGCCAAAGGGAAGGATCTTCTGGAGGGTAGGTGCATGCTCTCGAGGCCAGTATGCCGAAGGGAGGTAGGAAAGTTTATGTGGAAGGTTTGATTTCTCTTTCTGATCATCCTATTAGGACTCTTTTTTGATTCTAGCACTTCTCACTCTTTTATATCTGATTCTATGGTTGAGTCTCTACACCTTAGTACTGGTATTATTTTCAATCTCGTTATTGTCTCATAACCCACTAGGGGCGCGACTCATCTGTCTATAATATGTCGGGGTTTGAGGATATCTGTTTGGTCATCAAGTTTGAGTGTGACGCATATGTACTTGGTTTTATGAGCTATGTTCTGATTCTATGGTTGGATTGGCTAGCCTTGTATGGTGTCATTCTAGACAGTGAGAGGAGGGTCGCTAGATTTTTGACTTGCCGAGGGAGGACTTTCGAGATTTCCTGTGACCCAAAAGGGTCTATCATGCTTAGTTTCCTAGAATCACTTGATGCTTCTGTCGATGATTTGCGATCTGTACCTGTTTTTGAGGAGGTTAGGGGCTTACCTCCAAGGCATGAGATTTATTTCCAGATATACGAATGTGCATGTAAAAATGCACATTTATATTCACATATTTATTCTTGTTTAGTGCTAATAAATGTCATATATGGTTATTTTATCATGTTTAAACAATAATTGAATTGATTTCAGAACATCAAGCATTTATCATCATATAGGAGGAAAATGGTCATTTTTGTGCTTATATTATTTTGAGAATGTTTACTTGGACGTTTTTCATATTTTTGCAGAAATTGGATGCATGTAGAAGAGGACTTCATAAAGACATATATGCATACAAAAAAGGAAATCAATCAATGGAAAGGGAATCAATTAAAAAGGAGGCAATTAATGCATTGCCAAAAAAGATGAAAGAGAGAATCAATTCAAATAGAGAATTAATGGTGGACCCTATTCACTCTCCTTCCATCTTTAGTGGAGACACAAAATTAAGGCTTCATGAATCATTATTGCTAAAAGATAAAATGAAGCTTAAAGAGGAGGCATTCTTGGTAGCACGCAAAAAGTTAATTTAGGGTTTTATCTCATGTATAAATAACCCATGTATGATAATGTAAAGGGGATCTTGGATTTTTAGTTTAGAGTGAGGTGAAATCAAAACCTCTCTTTTTCTGCCATGACTTCTTAGCCATTTCTTTTTTGTAATCTATCGCTTTAATGCAATATTAATTTGTTGTTTTTCATTTACATGTTATTTTCTCTTCTACAAGTAGAATAGATTTTTATCTTTATTTGCTCTTTATTTTGTTCTCTTTTATAATGAAATATCTTTATGTCATCATTGAATCCATTATGAGTAGCTTAACCCCTTTAATTTAGGGGTAGTGAAGCTCTCATCATTCATGAATAATTAACATAAGAATTTCTTATTTCTAACTCTCTTATTTGAGCTTAATCTATAATTGGATATTGATAAAGTAAAGATTTTATATGGTGAAAAGCACATGCTGGTTGATTATTCCCAAATGATTTATACTCATACCATTAATAGAATCATACTTTATCACAATCTAATTCATATTAGAACTATTATTTTCTATGTGATAATTAGGGTTTTAAGTTCGTATTGAAAATTGATTATTTATGTAGCATGAATTTTCTAGCACATAAATCATGCTTGTATGAATACAACATTTAATGTGCTAGTTATTAAAGAGAGTTAGAACCATTTTTTATGTTAATTAGATTGATGTTGATAGTGAATCTACTCCTAAATTGTCTCCTAGTCTCATATTTGTATTCATTTTAACATTGTTAGTTTTATTATAGTTTTTAGTTAACAAGTTCACTCGCTTCCGGTTTAATTTGATTGAGTAAGATTAGAATAAATTCTTTCCATGCGGATCGACCCGTATTCGCCACGTACTACGATTATACGTGGCGTGCTTGTGGTTATTATTACGATATTTTGTCAATGGTTTTCTAATTCCATATAAACGCCGTTTGTCGAACAATTTTTTGGCACTATTGCTGGAGAGAGAAATTGGTTTTAATTTTATTCTTCGAATTAATTTTCTTATTTGTGTTTTACTTCAAAAAAAAGAAAAAAAAGTGTGTGTTTGCTTTGTTTATTTTTTTCGTTTTTGATTTTGTGTGTATTAATGTTTGAGGTTGTTTTTATCATGTTTAGTTCTTGTTAAAAAAAAATTAACACTTGCCTTGTGTTTTCAAATTCTTTCCTGTTTCATTTCATTAATTTCCTTCCACCTTCATCTCGTTTATTTCTTTCCACCTTCATCTAATTTTCTATTCTTATAAATAATAATAAAAAATCTTCCATTTTTTTCTCTTTTATTTCTTTCCAACTTTTCTCCACAATTCCTCTCTTTTATTGGATGTTATAGTATTTGCACTTAAGACTTGGCGACATTATCTTCTTGCAGAGAGATTCGAATTGTACACGAATCATAAATCTCTCAAGTATCTGTTCTCGTAGAGGGATCTCATCTTGAGACAATAGAGATGGATGGAGTTCCTGGCATCCTATGACTTTGAGATTATTTATACCCTTGGCAAGGGTAATGTGGTGGAGGACACATTGAGTAGGCAGAGGATAACTTCGAGTCCTCTATTCGTAGAGAGGCGAAGCTTGCAGTACATATCGACTTTCGATTTTAATCAATCTACGGATTTTACACCTGATTTGTTGGCATCCTTAGAAGTGCAACCTTCTCTAATGGATCAGATAGGATCTTCATAGCGAGAGGAGCTACAAATAGCAGACATCTTCGATAGGCTCAGTAGAGGGGAGACATCTAGTCACCTCAGTAGATATTCCACGAATGATAGAGGGTGGTTGCGACGGGATGGAAGGCTTTGTGTTCCCCGAGTTGGGAGTCTGTTAAAGACAGTCCTTAAGGAAGCCCATCGTTCTAGGATAACTATCCATCCAGGCGGTGATAAGATGTATAGAGATATAAAGAGGGTTTTCTTTTGGGCTAGGATGAAGAAAGATGTAGCAAAGTTTGTCTCTCGATGTTTATTTTCCAGCAAGTTAAAGTTGAGCAGAGGAAGACTGGAGGTTTGCTTCATCCTTTGGAGGTCCCACAGTGGAAGTGGGAGAGCGTCTCTATGGATTTCATCGATGATTTGCCTAGAACGAGGAAAGGCAGCACCAGTATTTGGGTTATAGTGGACAGGCTTACTAAGAGCGCTCATTTCATTCATGTCAATAGTACGAGAATGACAGCGTGGTTGGCATCAGTTTATCTTTGTGAGATAGTCATTTTCATATAGTACCCTCTAGCTTGTGAGTGATCATGACCCCATCTTCACTAGTGAGTTCTGGAAGAGCCTACAAGAGGCAATAGGTACACAACCATGTTTGAGCACCACGTATCACCCTCAGACTGATGGGCAGACTGAGAGGGTGAATAGAGTTCTTGAGGATCTTTTGAGGCTATGTATCCTAGACTTCGGAGGGACATGGGAGGAGCATCATCCGTTGGTTTAATTTGTCTACAACAACAGTTATCAAACTACTATAGGTATGGCACCCTTCGAGGCATTGTACGGACGACCTTGTAGATCGTCGGCTTATTGGTGGGAGTCTACCGAAAGGCTTCTACTTAGACCTAAAATGATTAGATAAACTTCAAAAAAGATGTATCTTATCTGAAGACGCATGAAGACAGCTCAGGACAGGTAGAAGTCCTATGCAGACAAGAGAAGGACTGATATCGAGTTTGAGGTGGGAGGCATCGTTTTCATCAAAGTGTCGCCATTGAGGAATGTTGTTCACTTTGGATCTGTAGGGAAATTGGGCCCAAGATTCTAGGGCCCTTTCCCATTGTGGAAAGGATATGTCATATGACCTATTGGGTGAAGCTACTATAGAGATTGGCGGGTGTTCACGATGTTTTCCACATTTCTCATTTGCGGAAGTGTCTGCACGATACAGCAGAGGTAGTTGAGCCGAGCATGCTTGATGAAGTAGAGGTAGAACGGGAGGCAACGGTTAGATGAGTTCCTCCCTGTATACTTGGATCAGAGGTTAAGAAGCTTCACAACCAAGAAGTCAAATTGATGAAAGTTCAATGGGGAGAAGACTGCGAAGATGCAACTTGGGAGACCGAAGACAAGATTCACGCTTCATGCCCTTTTCTTTTTAAGGGTATGCTTTTAACTTCTTTTTCCAAGATTTTATTCATACTTGCTTCTGTCACTTGAGAATATCTTATCGATCGAATCTTCGACCTTTAGGTAGAAAACCAATGGGTGTAAACATGTGTTTGAGACTTGTTATTTTTGATGGATGCAAGTGCATGTAAGTGTTTGCTAGTGTTTGCTCGTGGATGCATATACACACACTAGGCACTAGATCGGCTCATTCACTTACATACTGCATATGGATGTGTGTGCATTAGGACTTTATATTGATGAAAATGGATGTGTCATCATATGGATGTTGCATTTGGATGAGTGATTGTGCACACATATAGAACTTACATGTTATACTAAGATTATTTGCATACATTTTGGTTACATGGAACGTACATAAATTGCATTAAGGAGGTCAACTGAATCAGTAGACCACCTGATTTCTCACATTAATGTAAGGACATATAAACACACTATTGCATATGTTCATACAAGCATTAGAAAAATCTTAAGGACAATGGATGCTTGTGGATGATGGATGAGTAGATGATTGTGGTTGTTAGGATAATAACATTCTTCTTAACTTGGAGATTTCGTGGATGAAACCCTTTAAGTAAGGGAGAAGTAACAATCCGTAATTTTAAAGAAAAATAATAAACTAAAGAATACTTAATTAAATATTGGGAATTAAGTAAAACGTATTGTACCATTGCGTTCTTCTCGGAATTCTGCTTAGGATAGACTCCGAGTTTGCATAAAAAAGACATCGCATGAAGAAGATATTAAGGTTAGAAGTTTGTATACATATAAGGGAAATATATATAAACAAATCAAACCAGAAATTTCAAAATAGTTCAAAATCATAGCTGGAAGACCACGTGGGAATTAAGCCCATTAGGGGTCGACCCCCCCAGGGGGGTCGACCCACTCAAGGGTGTGTTGACCCTTGGGTCGACCCACCCCAGATCTGCCAAGGTTCTTTCCTAAACCTGGACTTGTTTTGGAACCAGATTCATTGGCAGTAGGCTGTATATAGGACAACATTTCTATTGTTTTATTAACCTAAAACAGTGGAGACAACGAGATGTTGCCCCAGCTTAGATTTAAATAGCCTATTTTTCTTCAACAACGGCGTATACGTATACAAGAATCTCTACTGCAACTCCAACATATCATTCTCTGTTCTTTAGATCCAGTCTTTGTGAGTTCATGTTATTTTTAGATATAAGCATTTAACAAGTAATCCTGGCATATTTATAAATCTGGATCTAAATCTATACCTATTAAGAATCTGATTCATACCTAATTTATCCTGTTATTTCATGTACACCTGATATGTTGTTCAATTCTTATATGCTAATTTCTGATATGCCTATTTCTAGTATGCCTATTTCTACTATCATATGCCCGTCTCTTTTATTATATGCTTATTTTTTTTTATGCCTATTCTGTTCCTCTCCCTCTCATTCCCTTTTTACTTTAATGGACTAAGCTACCTTCGAGCCTAGCCCGACATCGCTGAAATATGCGTACGAACGAAATTGTCTTAAATTAGGAATGATTGAAAATGATAATTTGGGGGCATAACTTGTACTATGAATCGTGACTGGGATTTGGGGGCATAGACTATACGGTAAAATTTGACTAAAATTTAAGGCATACCTTATACTGTGAATTATGACTTTTAGTTTGGGGCATATATATCGGTACGCTTAATTTATGATTAAGCGGAACGTGTTAATGAAAATATAAGTAACCTGTGAAACATGTTGGGGGTTATGCATACCTGTAAACCTATAACACTTAACCTGTTTAATATGTGGGGGGTTATATACATATAAACCTGTTAATTTGTAGCTTGTTTAATCTATGGGTGGGGTTAAGTAAACAAGTTGAATCTGTAGGGTTAAGTATATCTGTTAAATCTGTAGGGGGTTATACGAACCCGTTAAACTTAACCTGTGGAAATCTTAGTGGGTTGGGGATACAAGCCTAGGGGGTGGCTTGTGTCATCTGTTGTGTGGTCCCAGTATTAGTCAGTATCCCATTCTGGTATTAAAAGGGGACCTCGCACTAGGTAGGGGTTAAGGCACGCTTACTGAGCTAATTATAAGAGGTTCATTTGGGGAGAGATGTTTTGATGGCGCATTCCAATGGAGTCATGTGCGTGCATGGGTCCGGCTTTCTTGGGAAAATAAGTTTCCATTACACTTGTAAAGAGGTATGTGTCCTTCTGGTGGTTGCCACTTTAGGAAGTAATACACCCTATTGTGGTGCCGGCTCAGAGTATTTACGTGGTAGGGAGCCGATCGTTGGGGTTAGTAATTGGGGTACATCTAGTCTTGTTTAGGTACCTGTTATTTCTGTTTGGGGTAAAACCCGTTACTAGAAGTATACCTAAGTCTACCATTTATGTTTCTGTTAGCATCATTCTATTTCTGTTAAGTAATTAAAAAATACTTAAGGCGGTGTGCTTGTATTGGTGCAGAGAAAGTAATTAGAAGCATAGTTATCCCGTTTATTTTGTGTATACTGTTCATCCTATTTATACCTATTATTTACTACAGCTATCTCTCATCCAACTTATTTACTGTCATTACACTTTTACTTATTTGTATGCTATAAGTCACTAGATTCACCAGACTTTATGTCTGATCCGTTTTGTTTCCTTTTCTCTCTCTTCCTTTCCCCCCTCAGGTTCTCAAGGTGGGAACACTCAGGCATGATTAGGACTCTCTCCACTGTTTCTGCTTGGATTTGGATTTGCTTCGATGTATCGCTTTGACTACTTGTCTACTTGTTTATGCTACTTATGGGGATTATGGTTTTTCAGTTCTATACTCTGATGGTTTTTAGCATAAGATAGGTATTTTTATTTAATGTATTTTGTTCCAATATTTCAGTCTGATGTTGTAACTGGATTTTGAGACAACGATGTTTTCTAATGAAAAAATAAAGTTTTAAATTTCCACTGCTATTTTATATATTTCTTGTGATGTTTAGTTTCCGTTTACCTGTAATGCTTCACGTAACTTAATGCATTATGTTAAAGAGTGACATTAACGGACAAAGGGTGTCACAGAACCCAGAGAATAAGTCAGTCCCGATACAGAGAAATGCACCACACTGGATCAGGGATGAGTCAACCCATCCCCACTTGGGTTGACCCGTGGGTCAACCCACCTGGTCATGGGTCGACACATGGGTCGACCCAACCCAGGCGTGGGTCGCCCCATGCCGATCCAGATCTCACCTAACTTTTCCGCTTATAGTTTTCGAACTGATTTGAATTTCTGGGTTAGTGTTATTTATATATAATTCTCTTATATGTATGCAAACTTCTAACCTTAATAACTTTCTCATACGATGTCCATTTTACGCAAACTCGGAGTCTGTCTTAACAAGAATTCCGAGACGAACATAATGGTATAGTCCATTTTACATAATTCCCAATATTTAATTAAGTATTCCTTAGTTTATTATTATAATGTCGTTTAAAATTATGGGGTGTTACATTCTCCCCTACTTAAAGGATTTCTTCCCCAAAATCTCTTAGTTAAGAAGAATTTCTATCCTAACATCCATCAACCATATACTCATCCATCAATCACTGGCATCTATTGTCCTTAAGAGATTTCAAATGCTTATATGATCATATGCAAAGTTGTGTGTATATGTCCCTATGCTAATCAGGCGGTCTACTAATTCAGTCGACCTTCTTAATGCAATGCATGTTAGTGCCATGAAGCATGCAAATAGTCCTAGAATATCATGTAAACGCTATATGTGTGCATAATCATCTATCCAAATGCAACATCTATATTATGATACAGTCATTTCCATCCATAAAATTTAAAATGCACACACATCCATATGCAGTATGAGAGTGCTTTGAGCCAATCTAGTGCCTAGTGTGTATATATGCATCCATGAGCAACCACTAGCATACACTTGCATCCATCAAACATAACATGTCTCAAACACATGTTTACACCCATTAGTTTTTCTACCTAAATGTCGAAGATTTGATCGATAGGATATACTCAAATGACAAAAGCAAGTATGAATAAAAGCTTGGAAAAAGAAGTTAATAACATATCCTTGAAAAGAAAAGGGTACGAAGCGTGAATCTTGTCTTCAGTCCCCCAAGTTGCATCTTCACAACCTTCTACCCATTGAACTTTCATTAACTTGACCTCTCGATTGTGAAGCTTCTTAACCTCTGATCCAAGTATACGAGTAGGAATTCGTTTAACTGTAGCTTCATGTTCTACCTCTACTTCCTTAAGCATGCTCGGCTCAACTACCTCTGTTCTATCGTGCAGACACTTCCACAAATGAGAAACGTGGAAAACATCATGAACTCCCTCCAATCTCTCTGGTAGTCTCACCCTATAGGCCATTTGACCTATCCTTTCCACTATCGAAAATGGCCCTATAAACATTGGTGCCATTTTCTCTGCAGATCCAAAGCGAACCATATTCCTCAGAGGTGATACTTTGATGAAAACCATGTCTCCTATCTCAAACTCAATATCAGTCCTTCTCTTATCCTCTTAGGACTTCTGCCTGTCCTCACCTGTCTTCATGCGTCTACGGATAAGATCAACCTATTCTGAAGTTTCTCTAATCATCTCAAGTCCAAGTAGAAGCCTTTCTGTAAACTCCCACCAACAAGTCGGTGATCTACAAGGTCGTCCATATAATGCCTCAAAGAGTGCCATATCTACACTAGCCTGATAACTATTGTTGTACGCGAACTTATCCAACAGACGATGCTCCTCCCAAATCCCTCCGAAGTCTAGGATACACAGCCTCAAAAGATCATCAAGAACTCTATTCACCCTCTCAGTCTGCCCATCGGTCTCTGGGTGATATGTGGTGCTCAAACACAACCGTTTACCTAACGCCTCTTGCTGGCTCCTCCTGAACTCACTAATGAAGATGGGGTTACGATTGCTCACGATGCTAGAAAGTACTCCATGTAAACGGACTATCCTATGAAGATAAACTGGTACCAACCATGTTGTAGTTCTCTTACTCTTAACAGGAATGAAATGAGTGCTCTTAGTGAGCCTATCTACTATAACCCAAATACTTGTGTTGCCCTTCCTCGATCTAGGCAAACCGTCGATGAAATGCATGGAGATGCTATCCCACTTCCACTATGGTACTTTCAAAGGATGAAGCAAACTGTCGGGCTTCCTTTGTTCAGCTTTAACTTGTTGGCAAACTAAACATCGAGAGGCAAACTCCGCTACATCTTTCTTCATCCCAACCCAAAAGAAAACCCTCTTCATATCTTTATACATCTTATCACTGCCCGGATTGATAGTCATCCTAGATTGATGGGCTTCCTCAAGGACTATCTTCAACAGACTCCCAACTCGGGGAACACAATGCCTTCCATCCAGTAGCAACCATCCTCTTTCATCCATGGAATATCTACTGAGGTGACTAGAAATATCCCTTCTACTGAGCCTATCCAAGATGTCTGCTATATGTGGGTCATGTCGCTGTGAAGATCCTATCTGATCCATAAGAGTAGGTCACACCTCTAAGGATGCCAACAAACCAGGTGTAAGATCTGTAGATGGCCTAAGATGGAAGGTTGATATGTACTCCAAGCTCCTTCTCTCTACGAATAGAGGAATCAATGTCATCCTTTTTCTACTTAATGCATCCGCCACCACATCACCCTTGCCAGAGGTATAAGCAATCTCAAAATCATAGAACGTTAGAAACTCCATCCATCTCTGTTGTCTTAAGTTGAGATCCCTTTGCGAGAACAGATACTTGAGAGATTTGTGATCCGTGTACAACTCGAACCTCTATCGAAGTAGATAATGTCACCTAGTCTTAAGCGCAAATACTATAGCAGCCAACTCCTAATCATAGGTAGGGTAGTCCTTCTCATGAACCCTCAACTGTCTACCACTGTAACATACTATCCTTCCCTCTAGCATCAAGATGACACCAAGTCCTTTACCACATGCATCAGTGTACATTGTGAACACTTTGTTCCTATTAGGCAAAGTCAAGACTAGGCTATTGTCAGAGCCCTCTTTAACCGCTGAAAAGCATCCTCACAGTTAATGCTCCAAGAAAAGGTCAGATTCTTCTTCATTAGTCTAGTGAGTGGGGATTAAATCTTTGCGAAGTCCTTAATATACTTCCTATAATAGTCCACTAAACTAAGAAAACTCCTTACCTCTGTTGCATTCTTTGGAATCTTCCAATCTTGCTACTTTTGGCGGGATCCACCGTTATTCCATTTTTAGAGATCACATGCCCTAGAAATTTTACTTCCTCTCTCCAAAAGTGACATTTGGAGAACTTCGACTTATGATGGTGCACTCGGAGAGTTCTGAACACCTACCCTAAATGTAGGGCATGCTCTTCCTCGCTCTTCGAGAAAATTAGAATATCTTCCATAAAGATCACAACAAACTTATTCAGAAACTCCCGGAACACCCTACTCATCAGATCCACAAAATATGCGGGTGCATTCATCAACCCAAAAAGCATGACTAGCCACTCAAAAAACCGTCTGGAGTTTTGAAAGCGGACTTGTCTATACTGTCCTCGGCCACCCTTAACTGATGAAACCCTATAGCCAAGTCTAACAAAGAGAAAACAGATGCACCAATCAGCTGGTCAAACAGATCATCAATCCTCAGAAGTGTGTGCCTATTCTTTTTAGTGAGCTTATTCAACTCCATGTAATCTACACATAAGTGAAGCGAGCCATCCTCCTTAGTTACAAAGAAGACTGGAGCACACCATTCTGATATGCTTCGCCTAATAAACCCCTTCTCAAGTAGCTCCCCTACTTGCTTGCTAAGCTCCCTCCTTTCCCTAGGAGCCAAGTGGTGCACATGTAACGCGACTGGCTTCACATTATCCACCAAGTATATCCGGAAATCAATCTCGTGCCTAAAGGATAAGCCCCTAGCCTCCTCAAAAACATCCTGATACTCACAGACAACAGTTATAGATCGCAAATCATCGATAGAAGCATCAAGTGATTCTAGGAATCTAAGCATGACAAACCCCTTTGGGTTACAGGATATCTTGAGAGTCCTGCCTCGGCAAGTCAAAAGTCTAATGACCCTCCTATCACTGTCCAGAATGGCACCATACAAGGCTAGCCAATCCATTCCTAGAATCATACCATAGCCTAAAAAACCAAGCACATATGTATTGCACTCAAACTTGATGACCAATGTAGATATCCTCATACACCGACATATCATAAACAGATGAGTCGTGCTCCCAATCGGATTTGAGACAATAACGGGATCAGAAACAATACTAATACTAAGGTGCAGAGACTCAAACACAGAATCAGATATAAAAGAGTGAGAAGCGCCAGAATCATAAAGAGTCCTAACAGGATGATCGAAAAGGGAAATCAAATCTTCAACAGAAACTTTGCTATCTCTGTCCGGTACACTGCCCTTGAGGGTATGCACCTCCCCTCTAGAAGATCCTGCCCTTTGGCCCTATCCTTGCTTCTTCAGGCACTCACTTGTATAGTGTCTGACCTCACCACAATTGAAGCAAGCATTCTTCCTTTTTCTGCAATCTTCGACCAAATGACCAACGTTCCCGCATCCATGGCACTTCTTTGTGCCTTGAGCCTTGTCGTTTTTCCCCTTCTTTTGCGGTTCTTTCTTAGGCCACACTTTCTTGTTTTACATCTAATCAATCTTAGCCTCTCTTTTCTCACTTTACCATCTTCGTGCAGCAATGACATATCAACCAGTCTCCCAAAAGTAGCCCCCATCAGAATGTAAGATAATGCCAATGCTTGAAGAGGCTGATTTAATCTTCTTGCAAACCTTAAAGCTTTCTTGTGTTGCGTATTCATCAGTTCCATACCAAACCTTTCCAATTGATTGAACTTATTGGCATACTCTTTAATAGACATACTTCCTTGCTTAAGTGCTAGAAACCTCTCCATCTACATACTCTCTTCTGCCCGAGAAAGAAACTTTGTCTTGAACCTTTGTCGAAATTCATCCCAAGTTTCAATTGGATGTCGTGCTTGCGTCACTTTCTACTAGAATGAAGTCTTATCCTTATGATGTCATGTAGCCAACTGTATCTTTCTACGGTCATCAACCTCAAAAAGCCCAAATAAGTTCTTCTTCTCTTTTAGCCAATTTCATGCTTCCACAAAAATTTTAGTTCCTCGGAATGGCTTTCCTCCCACAGCACAGAAATCCTTACATGTCTTAAAGAAATTATCCGCTTGTGGAGGAGGAGGAACAGTGGCTGCAACTGGGGGAGGGGCGTTTGCTTGGCCTCCGGCAAGCGCTGTAACCTTAGGATACCTATGGAACAAAGCAAGTATTTGAACACCCTCAGGAATATTCAGTTCCCCGACATGTTGAAAAGAAAAGGAAAAAGGGATTCAAATAGAGAATCAAAAGAAATTTTATATGGGTCTGGGAAATATGATTTCGAATCACAGACTTTTTTGAAAATACTTTCTTTTTGAAACCTTTTGAAAACAATTTTCAAAACCATTTATCCGATCTTGTTACCTTTAACTATGATTCCAAATGTAACACCCCACGTCCGTTGATGTCACACGTTATCGGAATGCATTAAGTTTCATGAAGCGTTACAGGTAAACAGAACAGAATCTCACAAGACAAATATATACGAAATAAAAACGAAAATTTAAAACTTTATTTTCCAGTAGAAAACGTCATGGTCTTAAAATCCGGTTACAACATCAGACTGAAATACTGGAACAAAATACATCAAATTAAAACATTTGTCTCACGCTAAAAACCATTAGAGTACAGAAATGAAAAATCATAATCCCATAAGTAACCATAAACAAGTAGACAAGTAGTCAATGCGATACATCAAAGAAGATCCAGATCCAAGTAGAAACAGAAGAGTGAGTCCTAATCAAGCCTGAGCGTTCCCGTCCTAAGAACCTGGGGGAAAAGGAAGAGAGAGGAAAGGAAACAAAATGGGTCAGACATAAAATCTGGCGAGTCTAGTGACTTTTAGCATATAAAGAAGTAAAAGTATCATGATAGGCATATAAACTTGATGAGAGACAACAGTTGGATATAACACATACAAACAGACTGAACAGAAATAACAAAATAAACAGAGTAGATTATGCTTCTCAAATACTTTTCTCTGCACCAATATTGTATAACAGATATGTGATGGGATTAGGTATCCCCTAATTACTTAACAGAAATAGAATGATCCTAACAGGAACATAATGGTAGTTCTAGGTGTACTCTAGTAACGGGTTTTACCCCAAACAGAAATAACTGGTACCTAAACATAAATAACGGGTGTTACCCTAAACAGAAATACAGGTACCCCATAGAAACTAGCTGGACTAGATGTACCTTAATTACTATTCCCCAATCGATCGACTCCCTAACTCGTAAAGACCTTGTGTCGGTGCCATGTAGGGTGTATTACTTCCTAAAGTGGCAACCTACAGAAGGACGCAAACCTATTTATTGGTGCTACAGCGGCTTATTTTCCCAGGCAAGCCAGACCCATGCACACACATGACTCCGTTGGAATGTGCCAGTACACATTCCCTTTCAGATTAACCTCTTAATATCAGTTCAGATTGCGTGCCCTGACCCCTACCTAGTGCGGGGTCTCTGTTTAAAATTAGAATGGGTTACTAACTGATATGGGTCCCACATAGAAGATGACACAAGTCAAACCCTTAAACTTGTATCCCCAAACCAACTAGGATTTTTAATGGGTTAAGTCTATAGATTAACAGTTCACCTACTCCCATAGATTAACAGGTTAAGTTTCACAGGTTAACAGATTTATTTAACCCCAACAAATTAAACAGGTTTACATAACCCCTACAAATTTACTTAACCCCAACAGCTTAAACAGCTTTACATAACCCCAACAGATTTACTTAACCCCAATAGATTAAACATGTTTACATAACCCTAAAAGATAAAAGAGGTTTCACAGGTTCTTTATAGTTCCATTAACATATTCCTTTTAATCTTAAATTAAGCCTACAGATTCATATTCCCCAAATTCCAGTCATAATTCACAATATAACATATGCCCCTAAAATTTTAGTTACATTTCACAGTATAGGTTACGCCCCGAAGTTATCATTTCCAATTATTCCTAATTATCTGAATTCCGTTCTTACGCATATTTCAACGATATTGGCCTAGGCTCGAAGGAAGCCTGGGCTATAAAAATGAAAATGGAATGAGAGAGAGAATAACAGAATATACATATAAAACATATAATGACGGAGATGGGCATATGATAGCAGAAATAGGCATATCAGAAATAGGCATATAAGAACTGAACAGCAAATCAGGTGTACAGAAGAATACATGTAATAGTATAACTGTTTAGGTATGAATCAGATTATTAATAGGTATAGATTTAGATCCACATTTATAAACATGTCAGGGTTACTTGTTAATTTTTATATCTAAAAGTAACATGAACTCCTAGAGATTGGATCTAAAGAACAGAGAATACTATAATGAATTTGTAGAAGAGATCCTTTTACACATATAAATTGATGTTGAAGAAGATAGGTTGATTCAATCCAAGATGGGGTAGCATCTCATTGTGTCCATTTTTATATTTGTAGAAAAACAATAGGAATGTTGTCATATATATAGCCTGCAACCAATGCACTCGGTACATGGAAGAAAATCCAAAATCCAAGAAGAAATAGAAGAGAGAATCCTAATCAAGCTTGAGTGTTCCCACACTAAGAACCTGGGGGTGCGGGGAAAGGAAGACAGAGAGAAGGTAACAAAGCGGGTCAGACATAAAGTCTGGCGAGTCCAGTTACTTTTAGCATACAAATAAGTAAAAGTATCATGGCTGGCATATAAACTAGATGAGAGGTAACGGTATCATATAAAAGGTATGAACAGGACAAGAAGAATGAACTGAACAGATTATGCTTCTCAAATACTTTCTCTACACCAATACTAGTATAACAGATATGATCCCAGCAGAAACAAAATAGTAGACTTAAGTGTACTTCTAGTAATGGGTTTTACCCCTAACCAGAAACAACAGGTACCCCAACAGAAATAACGGGTGTTACCCCAACTAGAAACAACATGCACCTAAACAGGCAGGACTAGATGTACCCTAATTACTACCCCAATTGATCAGGTCCTTATCCCAAAAATACCCTTTGCCGGCCCTACAGTAGGATATATCACTTACTAAAGTGGCAACCCCCAAAAGGACAAAAACCTATTTACTGGTGTTATAGCGGCTTATTTTCCCAAGCAAGCCAGACCCATGCACGCACATGACTCCATTGAAACGCGCCATCAGAACACATCCACCCATATAAACCTCTTATAATCAGCTCAGTAACCTTGCCCTGAACCCTATCTAGTGCGGGATCCCCCTTTGATACCTGAATAGGTTACTGACTCATACGGGTTCCACATAACAGATGACACAATCCACCCCTAGGCTTGTGTCCCCAACTACTAGGATTTTGACAGGTTATGCTTAATTGATTAACAAGCCCGCATAACCCAAATAGAAAAAATAGGTTAAGTTTAACAGGTTCGTATAACCCCCCATAGATTTAATAGATATACTTAACCCTCACAGACTAAACAAGTTTACTTAACCCCCACTATCTAACAGGTTCGTATGACCCCTACAGATTTAAACAGGTTAAGTATTACAGGTTAATAGGTTCATATAACCCCCCATAGATCTAAACAGGTTTCACGTGTTGTTTACAGTTTCATTACATGTTCCGCTTAATCTATAAATTAAGCATACGGATTTACATGCCCCAACCCTCAACTCATAATTCACAGTATAAGATATTCTCCTAAATCACAATATATATTATGCCCCCAAATCCCAGACATGATTTATAATACAAGATATGCCCTAATATATATTTCCTAACCATTCCCAATTTCGTTTGTTCACATATTTCACAATAGGCCTATGCTCGAAGGAGCCTAGGCTACAAAAATAAAAAGGGAAAGAGGGAGAGAAGAGAACAGAAATAGGCGTAATAACAACATAGGCATATGATAATAGAAATAGCCATATCAGAAATAGGCACATAAGTACTGAACAGTAGATCAGATGTACAGAGGAATACATGTAATGGAAGATCTGTTTAGGTATGAATCAGAGTCTTAACAGGCATAGGTTTAGATCCAAATTTATAAACATGTCAGGATTACATGTTAAATGTTTGTATCTAAAAATAACATGAACTCACAGATACTGGATTCAAAGAATAGAAAATAAAAAGTATATGTTGTAGAAGAAATTTTTGAATGCGTATAAGCGGTTGTTAAAGGAAATAGGCTAATTCAATCCAAGTTAGGGCAACATCTCAATGTCTCCATTGTTTTGATGTGTAAAAACAATAGAAATGAGGTCCTATATATAGCCTACTACCAAAGAACCAAGCCACAAAATAAATCCACATTTAGCCAAAAGATTTCGCTGGATCTGCATTGGGTCGACCCACCACCCCTGGGTCGACCCAACCGGGTCTAGGGTCGACCCCTAAAGGGTCGATTCCCTCCTACTTTCCTTTCTTCACTGTTTTGAATTTTTTTGAATATTCTGGCCTGGTTTATATATATAATTCTCTTATACATATGCATACTTCTAAGCTTAATAACTTTCTCATACGATGTCCGTTTTATGCAAACTCGGAGTCTAGCTTAGACAGAATTCCGAGACGAACGCAATGGTACAGTCTATTTTACTTAATTCCTAATATTTAATTAATTATTCTTTGGTTTATCATTATAGTGTTCTTTAAAACTATAGGTTGTTACATTCTCCCCTACTTAAAGGATTTCATCCCTGAAATCTCTAAGTTAAGAAGAATGTATATCTTAACATCCGTTAACCATCTACTCATCCATCAATCATAGGCATCCATTATTCTTAAAAGACTTCTAATGCTTGTATGAACATATGAAAAGGTGTGTGTATATGTCCCTATGCTAATGCGAAAAATTAGGTGGTCTACTGATTCAGTAGTTCTCCTTAATGCAATGTACGTTAGTGCCATAAATCTAACATGTATCCAAATAGTCCTAATATATCGTGCAAACTCTATATGTGTGCACAACCTTGCATCCAAATGCAACATCCATATGACGATACACACATATCCATCCATAAAATTTAAAATTCACACACATCCATATGGAATATGTAAGTGATTTAGTCGACTGATCTAGTGCCTAGTGTGTGTATATGCATCCACGAGCAACCACTAGCAAACACTTGCATCCACTTGCATCCATCAAACATAACATGTCTCAAATGAATGTTTACATCCATTGGTTCCCTACCTAAAGGTCGAAGATTCGATTGATAGGATATACTCAAATGACAGAAGCAAGTACAAATAAAAGCTTGGAAAAAGAAGTTAAGAACATATCCCTGAAAAGAAAAAGGTACAAAGTGCAAATCTTGTTTTCAGTCTCCCAAGTTGCATCTTCGAGGTCATCTCCCCATTGAACTTTCATCAACTTGACCTCTCGGTTATGAAGCTTCTTAACCTATAATACAAAAATATGGGTAAGAACTCGTCTAACTATTGCCTCCCGTTCTACCTCTACTTCCTCAAGCATATTACGGTATTGTGCAGACACTTCCGAAAATGAGAGACGTGGAAAATATCATGGACACCCGCCAATCTCTCTAGTAGCTTCACCCTATAGGACATTTGACCTATCATTTCCGCTACGGGAAATGGCCCAACAAACCTTGGCGCCAGTTTCCCTACAGATCCAAAGTGAACCACATTCCTCAGAGGTGATACTTTGATGAAGACCATGTCTCCCACCTAAAAATCAATATCGGTCCTTCTCTTATCTGCGTATGACTTCTGCCTGTCCTGAGCTGTCTTCATTCGTCTATGGATAAGATCAATCTTTTTTAGGTTTCTCTAATCATCTCAGGTCCAAGTAGAAGCCCATCTGTAGACTCCCACCAACAAGTCGGTGATCTACAAGGTCGTCCGTGCAATGCTTCGAAGGGTGCCATGACAATACTACCTTGATAACTTTTGTTATAGGCGAATTCAACAACCGGAAGATGCTTCTCCTAAGTCCCTCCGAAATCTAGGATACACAACTTCAAAAGATCCTCTAGAATACTATTCACCCTCTTAGTCTTCATGAAGTGACCCGAACTTCCCTGGTCTCCGAAGAGAAGAGAAAGATCGAATTACTTTGAGGACAAGACAGATCAGAACGCAAACAGAAGAACATTTCATTGTATTTTACAACAATTCCATCAGATTACAAGAATATATAGAGTATGAATAAATATTACACATTCGATAAATATCAGAGATTCAAATTACATTTAAAAACATTACAGCGGAAAATAATACAAAACACAACTAGAAGTAATACACGGATACAGAGCTTTCCAAGTATTGCTCCAGCTGTAAATCAGGATCCTGTGAATATAAATCTGTAAACCCAAAACTACTAGCTGCCCGTGTCAAAATAAGGGCACCCATAGTTTAGGTTAAAACAATAAACTCCAGGTCAGTCATGTGACTGGTATGAGAACTAAAACAGTTATTAATCTTTATTTTAAAGTTAGGTAAATCAAGGGACCACGCCGTATAACACGGAACGGGTTTCCTCCCAAGAATACCAGTGCATAAAACAACGTAATGCTAAATAAAGAACAATGAAGCTATTATAAAACCCAGGTCCCATTACACAATGCAACACAAGCCGGAGGATAGGGTTTTACCTTATAATAGCCAAAGAATGCTTGATACGCCAAATTTCATCTTTTATTATTACTATAAGTGCGTAGTATTAAAACAATTTCAATCATAAGTATCAATCATAGACGGCATATGTAACACCCCACCTCCGCCAGGGTGGCTCTTGCAAGCACTCTGACTTTGGAGGGGCGTTAAAACAGGTAAACATGCATAGTGATATATCAAGGCAGAACAAGAACATATGTATATATGTAAACAGAGTAAATAAGATAAGTAAAACATCGGAAGATTTCAAACTATTTCAAAACAAGTCTGGTACAACATAATGTCAACTTTCCAGATACACAAGTCTAGACAAAAACAACATCACTGAAAAACTGAAATACATAAGTACTATCCCCAAAATAAGTGATAACCATAGCTAGCTTCATGTCAAGACCGTACATGAGCTAAAATCCCACAAGCAAGCGATCAGAAATCCAAGCTAAGCTCCAATATTCCCACCCTGAGAACCTGGGGGGGGGGGGGAACGGAAGAAAAGAGGCGAAAGAAAAACAGGTCAGTCAAAAAGACTGAGTAAGCCCTACTACAATCAATGTAAACTGATAAAGTTAACTGGCATGAGAAGCATGGATGAACATAAGGATAACAACATACTAGCATGAGGATTAACTAACAAGGTAGATAAAGGTGTCATCGCATAATCAGGTTTCAGGTTTTTCACCACAGGTGTACCAGCATTCTAACATGTCATGTATAAACTAGAATTTATCCCTTGGCCTAAACTTGGCCCAGTATCGGGTGTTTGACTTAAATCAAGATCCAACTTCTTGGTACCAATTCTAGTATAACAGGATTAGGTGTTACCCCAATGTTTACATCGAAACAGGACGGAACAGAATGGTCCATACAGAGATAGAGTTTGGAAAAAATGGGCTTTTACCACCCTAACAGACGGTACCTCGCAGAAACAGACGGGTGTTACCACCCAACAAAACAGACGGTACCAACAGAATCAGACAGAGCTAAGTGTACCCTAAATCCTACCCAAGCGATCGGCTCCCTAATACATAAATACCCTGTGTCGGCTCCACGATAGGGTGTATCACTCCCTAAAGTGGCAACCAATTGGCACAGGCATATTTACAGATGTCACGGCGTCTTACATCCTCAGAGGCAGACCGGGATCCATGCACGCACATGACCCGGTTGGAACGCACCATCAACACCCATCGCCATTATCAGAATGAACCACTTATAATTAGTTCAGTAAGCGTGCCCGGACCCTACCTACAGTTGGGTCAAAGTTTTGATACCAGAAAGGGTTACTGACTAATATGGGTCCCAAACAACAAATGACACAAGTATTCCCCCTTGTGTCCCCAGACTATCAGATTCAGATTAACTTATTTACAGAGTTCAGACATACAAAGTTCAGACGATCAGTTTTCAGACTAACGGATCAGATAACAGATTTACAAACTTGCCTAACTTGGTGTGGGTCCTACAGATCCGCAAAACAGGTTCGTTTAATTTATCAATCAAGTTAGTTTATCCAGACCAGGTATCAAATTGGTTCTCAGCCTTACCAAATTACTGAGTTGGATTGGTTAAGTATAGTTCAACTTAACCCCGTTAAATTACCGAGTTCAGATTGGTTAAGTGTAGGTTAACTTAACCCCGTTAATTTACCGAGTTCAGATTGGTTAAGTGTCATAAGTCAAATTTACTTAACCTTATCATGTAGCATTAATTAATTAATGTGCCTTAACCTCTCACATTAGACTTTGTTGCGGTTATTAGTAAAGCCGGTCGGTTCCGGGTAGCTTTACACCACAACTTGTTCTAACCTCGGGTTCAAGGTACCACATGACCAACTTCTCACATTGGGTCCCATTGTTTGTAGCAACTAGTTAAGCCGGTCGGTTCCGGGTAGGTTTACGCTACAAACTCAACCCAACCTCGAGTTGGTCACACTTATATTTTCTAAGTGTCATGTCCATTATGTTTACAAAACATATTACAAGTTTTCAAGCATTTGGGTAGACCTAACTTAATAGGTAAATTCCCAATGGGTAGACCTAACTTAATAGGTAAATTCCCAATCTTATGTTTTTATGTCTTTTAAGTTTACCCAACCCCAAACGCAATCCCATCGCTTACATATCGCAATAGCGCATAAAGGATAGAAAGGGGGAACTTGGCATAATCATGACATAAAGGTGTTGAAGCCACAAGTTTAACATGGTGGCATATGAAATGTACATATGTTCATATACTTGCATATTACATTTCTAGGCCTCAAAAGCATGCATAAAACCAAACTTAGCATATTGGTGATACATGGTGATAAATGACATGTAGAAATGGTCATAAGTTCGCATTTAGCCTCATATGCAAGTTATCATAAGAGATATGATAACCTACATGTTGCCAAAATGCAACCTTTAGCATAAAGCTTGAAGCTTTATGTTCATATACTCAAGGTAAGCTTGTATAACATGATAACATGAGTAAAATGATCAACCCAAACTTGCATAACATACATGGCAACTTGCATATCATAATATAGCAAACTTGCATAACATAACATGGCCAACTTGCATATAAACTTGCATATCATAACATGATAAACTTGCATATCATAACATGGCAAACTTGCATAACATAACATGATTAACTTGCATATCATAACATGGCAAACTTGCATATCATAACATATCAAACTTGCATAACATGACATAGTAAACTTGCATATCATGGCAAACTTGCATATCATAATGATCAACCAAACTTGCATCATTCATTTAACTTTAGAGTTTAAATATGAAAGTAGAAAAGGGCTTACAATGCTTATGAAGGCACAAAAATATATATAGATTGAGACAAAGCCCTTATGCAATCAAATAAACCCAAAATGCAAGCTCCAATAGAAAAACCCTTGAGCAAAAATGATCAAAACTCTTGCTTTATGATGTAAATATGGAAACTTGACTTGAATGCAAGCTAATGATGCTCATACAAGCTTGAAAACACTTGTATGCATGGAAAATCTCTCATAGAAATGACTTAGGAATTTTATGAAGAGAGTGGAGGCCATGAGAGGAATGATTTTGCCATAGTTTAGTTACTTGAATGAATAATGATGATTTAGGGTTAGGTTAGGGGCTTATTTATAGAGATTAGGATTAGTTTCAACCTTAGGATTAAACCCTAATTCCAATCTCAGCCCTTAAAACCGAATCTGGCCCCAAAACCTAACCAAACCCCCAAAATGGTGCACCAGGCAAATCTGCCCGGCTGAACCAAGTCGACAGGGCTGTCGACTTGGGTCCAACCAAGTCGACTCCCAAGTTGACAGGGCTGTCGACTTGGGTGCTCTGGCGGGAATTTTCCCGCCTAGCCCAATCTGACCGTTTTTCGAATTTTGAACCCGAAATTCGAAATCTGTTTTGAACTTGAAATTTTCTAAAAACTTCATTGGGCCTTAATCGGGTCATACGGACTCCGATTTTCGAAAACTCGGACTCTATTTCGCGTATTTTTCCGAGACGAACGCAATGGCATAGCCTGTTTCCCTTGATTCAGATTTATAAATTAAATTCGGCCTCGATTTACGCTATAACAGGTTATTGAAAATACGGGTTGTTACATTCTCCCCTCCTTAAAGGATTTCGTCCCCGAAATCTTCAAGTTAGGAAGAACGTGTCCTACCATCCAACATCCATCTACTCAAAACATCATCCACGAGCCATCATTGTCCTTACAAGATTCTAAATGTTGTATGAACATATGCAAAGGTGTGTGTATATGTACTTATCTAATGCAAATATCATCAATGCAAATTATGTTAGTGAAATGAATCCATATGTATGCAATTTCTAACATAATGTATAACATCTATATGTGTGCACATAACATACATCCATATGCAACATCCATGTGATAGCACAAAAATTTTCATCCATGAATAAGCATAAACACTCATGCATATGCAATATGAGGAGTGTGTGAGCCGATCTAGTGCCTAACGTGTATAATGCATCCACGAGTAACCACTTGCAAACACTTGCAACCACTTGCAACCATCAAGCATAACATGTTTCAAACACATGTTTCATCCAAAGGATTCCTATCTCAACAAGATACAGTCGAGTGATGGAAGCGAGTACAGATAAAACAAAAACTTGGTACATATACTTACAGACTACTAGTACAGATCAGATTTTCCCAAATGATTCTTAGGAAACTAAGCATGGTAGAAACCCAGAATGTATTCGTCATAGTCACCCTCATGCCCAACACAGATACTCTCAAACCCCAATTTATCACAAACAGATGAGTTATAACTCTCAGGGAGTTTGAGACTATTACCAGATCAGAAACAAGACTAGCATTAAAGTACTGAGTTTCCATTACAGAATCAAAATACCAGAAAAAGAGTTTCCAACTGAAAATCAGACAAGGAAAATTAAACATCCTACAGACAAATTATTCTAGCCCTAATCTATTCACTCGCCATGCGAGTATTCACCGTTCCTTCCGATGTAGTCCCTTTCTTCTTCGGGCAGTCCCTAGTGAAGTGTCCCATCTCTCCACAGTTAAAGCAAGTGCCCTTCCTCTTTCTGCAATCCTTGTTTAGATGAGTTGAGCTTCCACAAGTAAAGCACTTCTTTTCCTTCTTATCTTCAGACTTCTCCTCCTTCTTTTGCATTTCCTTTTTGGGCCCCGTTTTCTTGTTTTGAGACTCATTCACCTTGACCTCCTTCTTTGCACTCTTGTTCTCTTCATTGAGTAGGGCCATATCTACCAAACTCTCAAACGTGGCCCCCATGGGCACATGAGACATAGCTAACTCCTGTAACGGCTCATTCAATCCTCTAGCAAAACGAAGAGCCTTCTTCTGAGTAGCACTCACCATATCCAAGCCAAAACGAGCTAACTGATTGAACTTGTTCACATATTCTTTGACAGACATGCCTCCTTGCTTCAAAGCAATAAACCTCTCCATTTGCAAATTCTCTTCAGCAGAAGACAGAAACCTAAGCCCGAATCTTGTCCTAAAATCGGCCCAAGTCTCAACGGGCCTAGTCGCGGTGGTGATCTCCCACCAATAAGCGGCTTCATCCTTCATAAGCCAAACCGCCAACAAGATCTTTCTCTGATCATCTAATCCAAAGATAGCGAATAAATCCTCGGTCTCTTTCAACCAATTTCTGGCTTCTACAAAAGTCTCAGTGCCTTGAAAGTTCTTGCCACCCATTGCTTTGAAATCTTTGCAAGTCTTTGCGAAGTCATCTTGAGGATGCTGAGGGGGAGGAGGAAGAGGAACCTCAGCGACAGGAGGAGGAGGAACATTAGCGACAGGAGGAGGAGGAACATTAACTACTGGAGGAGGAGGAGGAGGGGCATCTGCGGGGCCGGCTTCGGTCGCCCTAGCCTCCAAAATTCTCCTATACCAAACAGGTATGTGTACTCCCTCCGGAATAGCAAAGTTATCGGCCATACTGAAAACGAAAAAAGATAGATTCAGAACGAGGAAACTAAGAATAGATAACTAAGGATTGTGCTAATGGCTTTTGGGGAATAGCCCTATTTTTTTTAAATACTAGACTTTTCTTTGGAAAATACTTTATACTTGATTTGAAAATAGTTTTTCAAAAGCTTTTGTTCCTTCTCGTAAACCATATGCTCTGATACCAAATGTAACACCCCACCTCCGCCAGGGTGGCTCTTGCAAGCACTCTGACTTTGGAGGGGCGTTAAAACAGGTAAACATGCATAATGATATATCAAGGCAGAACAAGAACATATGTATATATGTAAACAGAGTAAATAAGATAAGTAAAACAGCGGAAGATTTCAAACTATTTCAAAACAAGTCTGGTACAACATAATGTCAACTTTCCAGATACACAAGTCTAGATAAAAACAACATCACTGAAAAACTGAAATACATAAGTACTATCCCCAAAATAAGTGATAACCATAGCTAGCTTCATGTCAAGACCGTACATGAGCTAAAATCCCACAAGCAAGCGATCAGAAATCCAAGCTAAGCTCCAATATTCCCACCCTGAGAACCTGGGGGGAGGGGGGGGGAAACGGAAGAAAAGAGGCGAAAGAAAAACAGGTCAGTCAAAAAGACTGAGTAAGCCCTACTACAATCAATGTAAACTGATAAAGTTAACTGGCATTAGAAGCAGGGATGAACATAAGGATAACAACATACTAGCATGAGGATTAACTAACAAGGTAGATAAAGGTGTCATCGCATAATCAGGTTTAAGGTTTTTCACCACAGGTGTACCAGCATTCTAACATGTCATGTATAAACAAGAATTTATCCCTTGGCCTAAACTTGGCCCAGTATCAGGTGTTTGACTTAAATCAAGATCCAACTTCTTGGTACCAATTCTAGTATAACAGGATTAGGTGTTACCCCAATGTTTACATCGAAACAGGACGGAACAGAATGGTCCATACAGAGATAGAGTTTGGAAAAAATGGGCTTTTACCACCCTAACAAACGGTACCTCGCAGAAACAGACGAGTGTTACCACCCAACAAAACAGACGGTACCAACAGAATCAGACAGAGCTAAGTGTACCCTAAATCCTACCCAAGCGATCGGCTCCCTAATACATAAATACCCTGTGTCGGCCCCACGATAGGGTGTATCACTCCCTAAAGTGGCAACCAATTGGCACAGGCATATTTACAGATGTCACGGCGTCTTACATCCTCAGAGGCAGACCGGGATCCATGCACGCACATGACCCGGTTGGAACGCACCATCAACACCCATCGCCATTATCAGAATGAACCACTTATAATTAGTTCAGTAAGCGTGCCCGGACCCTACCTACAGTTGGGTCAAAGTTTTGATACCAGAAAGGGTTACTGACTAATATGGGTCCCAAACAACAAATGACACAAGTATTCCCCCTTGTGTCCCCAGACTATCAGATTCAGATTAACTTATTTACAGAGTTCAGACATACAAAGTTCAGACGATCAGTTTTCAGACTAACGGATCAGATAACGGATTTACAAACTTGCCTAACTTGGTGTGGGTCCTACAGATCCGCAAAACAGGTTCGTTTAATTTATCAATCAAGTTAGTTTATCCAGACCAGGTATCAAATTGGTTCTCAGCCTTACCAAATTACTGAGTTGGATTGGTTAAGTATAGTTCAACTTAACCCCGTTAAATTACCGAGTTCAGATTGGTTAAGTGTAGGTTAACTTAACCCCGTTAATTTACCGAGTTCAGATTGGTTAAGTGTCATAAGTCAAATTTACTTAACCTTATCATGTAGCATTAATTAATTAATGTGCCTTAACCTCTCACATTAGACTTTGTTGCGGTTACTAGTTAAGCTGGTCGGTTCCGGGTAGCTTTACACCACAACTTGGTCTAACCTCGGGTTCAAGGTACCACATGACCAACTTCTCACATTGGGTCCCATTGTTTGTAGCAACTAGTTAAGCCGGTCGGTTCCGGGTAGGTTTACGCTACAAACTCAACCCAACCTCGAGTTGGTCACACTTATATTTTCTAAGTGTCATGTCCATTATGTTTACAAAACATATTACAAGTTTTCAAGCATTTGGGTAGACCTAACTTAATAGGTAAATTCCCAATGGGTAGACCTAACTTAATAGGTAAATTCCCAATCTTATGTTTTTATGTCTTTTAAGTTTACCCAACCCCAAACGCAATCCCATCGCTTACATATCGCAATAGCGCATAAAGGATAGAAAGGGGGAACTTGGCATAATCATGACATAAAGGTGTTGAAGCCACAAGTTTAACATGGTGGCATATGAAATGTACATATGTTCATATACTTGCATATTACATTTCTAGGCCTCAAAAGCATGCATAAAACCAAACTTAGCATATTGGTGATACATGGTGATAAATGACATGTAGAAATGGTCATAAGTTCGCATTTAGCCTCATATGCAAGTTATCATAAGAGATATGATAACCTACATGTTGCCAAAATGCAACCTTTAGCATAAAGCTTGAAGCTTTATGTTCATATACTCAAGGTAAGCTTGTATAACATGATAACATGAGTAAAATGATCAACCCAAACTTGCATAACATACATGGCAACTTGCATATCATAATATAGCAAACTTGCATAACATAACATGGCCAACTTGCATATAAACTTGCATATCATAACATGATAAACTTGCATATCATAACATGGCAAACTTGCATAACATAACATGATTAACTTGCATATCATAACATGGCAAACTTGCATATCATAACATATCAAACTTGCATAACATGACATAGTAAACTTGCATATCATGGCAAACTTGCATATCATAATGATCAACCAAACTTGCATCATTCATTTAACTTTAGAGTTTAAATATGAAAGTAGAAAAGGGCTTACAATGCTTATGAAGGCACAAAAATATATATAGATTGAGACAAAGCCCTTATGCAATCAAATAAACCCAAAATGCAAGCTCCAATAGAAAAACCCTTGAGCAAAAATGATCAAAACTCTTGCTTTATGATGTAAATATGGAAACTTGACTTGAATGCAAGCTAATGATGCTCATACAAGCTTGAAAACACTTGTATGCATGGAAAATCTCTCATAGAAATGACTTAGGAATTTTATGAAGAGAGTGGAGGCCATGAGAGGAATGATTTTGCCATAGTTTAGTTACTTGAATGAATAATGATGATTTAGGGTTAGGTTAGGGGCTTATTTATAGAGATTAGGATTAGTTTCAACCTTAGGATTAAACCCTAATTCCAATCTCAGCCCTTAAAACCGAATCTGGCCCCAAAACCTAACCAAACCCCCAAAATGGTGCACCAGGCAAATCTGCCCGGCTGAACCAAGTCGACAGCCAAGTCGACAGGGCTGTCGACTTGGGTCCAACCAAGTTGACTCCCAAGTCGACAGGGCTGTCGACTTGGGTGCTCTGGCGGGAATTTTCCCACCTAGCCCAATCTGACCGTTTTTCGAATTTTGAACCCGAAATTCGAAATCTGTTTTGAACTTGAAATTTTCTGAAAACTTCATTGGGCCTTAATCGGGTCATACGAACTCCGATTTTCGAAAACTCGGACTCTATTTCGCGTATTTTTCCGAGACGAACGCAATGGCATAGCCCGTTTCCCTTGATTCAGATTTATAAATTAAATTCTACCTCGATTTACGCTATAACAGGTTATTGAAAATACGGGTTGTTACAGCATAAGTGCCCCATCCCACTATTTCGCTATATATAGGCACTACAATCAAAACCGCAAAGTCACGTATTTGGAAATTGGATTTCCACCTATGAACCGAGGCCAGGGATCGTCCCCTACCGAATTCGAGACCATCTAGTCCGATCCTCAGGCAAGTACTCTGTCAAGCCTTAGGAGCCACAGGGCCGGTCCAACGATGTGGATTAAAATGCCTGAACACTGCGTTTCCCCGCCCTTTGGGGCGTAAATGAGTCCAATGACTCCATCGGTCCCGGATCGACCGATATATCCGAGGCGCTTCGCAACAGCAACAACCACACAAGTGAAAAGTATATAAATGTCTGCCAGTTTAAGCACTGACACCACCACTAGCTAGAAAGAAACGCATGCCCTCCCTGGATCCTTCTCCCGTTTCTGGTTCACAACCGGGGTGTGAGGCTCGCGAATCAACGCTAGACAAAGCTATGCCACACAGGCCGTGCTTTGATCATCAACCACAAGACTCCGTTTTTCAACAAAAGCCTTGATCATTTGCCACACAGGCAATTCACTCCATGCGATTGATATCCATCGATATATAACCCCCAAGCTCGTACATCTCAGAGAAGGGCGTTAAGCAAGAGAATAAATTCTCCGCCGCCAAATAGATGTATATTTAATAGAAATCAATCACACAGACTAAAATCCAATGTCAGACACACAGTCCATTTACAAGTTCGTTCTGGGTCTGAACGAAATCGGAGGCACCTTGTACCTCGCATATCCATCGATCTCCAAGTACGTCTGGACGATCACCAACTGATTCCCTCCTCTTGGGTGTACAGCTCAATCAAGATCATCAGTAATCACCCAAACAACGTGAAGACCTCTGGTCTTCGACCACCGTCTTCATCCTCGACACCAAGTCGAATCAGTTATTCAGAATGGGATAAACTCGGTCTTTCTGAATAACTCGCGTATATAGTAAACAAGTGTTACACAAACACAACATACGCCTCATTCCAATTCAGAATATTCTTTTATTCAAATATTCTTATACTTTGGGAAAGGTTCCCATTAATTTTATCAAAGATAAATTCTTCAAATGTATTCATTAATCTTCTTTTGAATATCAATTCAAACTAGTTGGGATTAGCGAACCACACTGAAGTAATCATTTATTTTATTTCCCAATCCCGACCTATTCATCCCATGAAGTAAAACTAGTAATACTTCATATCTAACACCACGGTGTTATCGGTAAATTCAATTACCATTTCACGTTCAAATCTAATTAAAGATTTAACTATCGCTTGGAGCAAAACTGGTGATACTCCATCCCAATCATTTCAATCTAATTAAAGATTCATTAAAACTCCACTTAGTTTTAATCTTCCCAATAATCACTATCAATGATTATTTAACTTAGGAAAAACACATCTTGTCTTTAACTGGGTTAAAGAACCACTATCATTTAAAACATGGTTCACTATAAACCCAAAATCACATTACATTAATTATCGGGTTAAAGAACAAGTGTTATTTAAAACACCGTTCAAGATAAACCCAAAAATCAATTCAAATTCAATTCCAATTAAATACCATTTAATTGGTACACTTCATTAAATCTAAACAAAAAGATTTAATCTTTTTCTCAACTGGGTTTAAGAACAGTGTTAATGAAGACACCATTCACGGCAAACCCAAATCACATTTGATATTAAATACAAGGCTCTGAATAGAAAATATATCGGCTTATATTCAATATCAAATTCTACGACCAACAAATATCGTATTGGAAATAACGATATAAATATATCTTTCAAACTCCCATAACAATATTTGTTTCATCACGAAATCCAACATCGAAATATTCCAAAGACAATTTCGATTCAAATCCATTCCAATTCAATTATTGGAAATTCTGGTTACTTTTAAAACCATTTCAAATCCACTTTATTTCGAAAATAAATGAATTATAATTCTAGTTCAAAACTAGTTCATTTCGATTAAAATCTATTTTTATTTTTTCAAATATGGAGTTTTTCATCCTAATTCTTCCCTAATCATTTCTTATGATTTTACACAAATTATTGATATTTTTAATAATTTTATCAAGGCCCGTACAGTCGATTTCCATCAACGACCATCGAACTGCACTTACAGCAACCTTTTCCAAATTTGATTTGGACATAATTCCAAATCCAACCGTTAAATTTCAAATCTCTAATATTCGTTAGATAGCTCTTTTCGATATGAGCCCAACGGTTCCGGTTTTAGGAGAATCCGACGGTCGGATCTCTCGTAATATCCATTCGAAGTCAATGATCGAAACTCGCGAACTACCGCGGCGCGGCGCGTTTTATTCAGGCCATTATATATATATAATATATATATATTATATATATTTCATCGATTTCCTTTCAAAACATATTTTATAAAGCGTTTTAAATTCGTTTTCGAAACGATTTCAACTTCATATTCAATTTCTAATAAAAATTGAATATTCCACGTCATCGATATACAAATGATAATATTTTCAAAACGTTATATTTTGAAATCACTTTCTTTTCTATATTCATTTTAAAAATGAATAAAATCGATATAAATATCGTTCATGTCAAAATGGCGCATATCTAACCAACACGGCTTTTATTTTCAACACATGAATATATATTTCTATTCAACACATGAATATATATTTTCAATTCAACACATGAAATTATTTTATTTCAACACATGAAATTATTTTATTTCAACACATGAAATTATTTTCAATTCAACACATGAGTTTATTTTCAATTCAACACATGAATTTATTTTCTTTTCGATCAGTTTTCGTCAAAATCAAAATATAACTCTATATATTGAATTGGAACGCACATTTCAATTCACTGGGGTCACATACGGACTCTAAAAATTCCTAAAAAGTATTTTCTAGCTTCGTATTGACGATACGGTCCTAACAAAACTAATTTCGTCAAATTCTGAGACCGTTTGAAAAATGGTCATTTTCTAGTCGATCAAAATTGACTAAAACTGTCAAAACACATTTTCCTTCACCACACTCACATATTGATTCAGAAAGTTATGAATTTTGGAATCTAGCAATAACTTGACATCACGGATCCAACAAAAGCGGTTTCATTGAAAAGCGAGGTCGTTTGCAAAATTTCCATTTTTAAGGGCCAGAATTCCATAGCGACTATTCTGAATTTTCAACTGGGCACATATTTTGATTCCCGTTATGAAATTTCAATTTTTCGGATTCGTTAGAAAGATATTATCAATTAGATTCAAATATTTTTGGTTTCCCTAAAATCCGGTTTATTTTGAATCCTGTACACTCAATTGAACTTTGAAATCGAATTATCGAACTACCACGCCATTTTCAATTCCTTTTATAATTTAAAATAAATATTTATATTCTAACGACAATCTATATAAATATATACGTTCTAATTCTATTCAAAATAAATTTTTCGCCGTTATTATTTAAAATCATTCATTTTAAATAATCAAAATTCACCAAAATTGCCAAAAAAATAATTAATTGGCTCAGATTTTCGGGTTATTACACTTCCCATCGGTCCAAGGGTGGTATGCGGTGCTCGAACATAACTGTGTACCTAATGCCTCTTGTATAATCTTCTAGATAGTGAAGAGGGGGTCATGATCACTCACTATGCCAGAGGGTACCCCATGTAGACGGGCTATCTCACGAAGATAGACAGATGCCAACCATGCAGGTGTTCCCCTAATTTTAATAGGAATGAAATGTGCGCTCTTAGTAAGAATGTCTACTGTAACCCTGATGTTGGTGTTGCCCTTCCTCGATCTAGGCAAACCATCAATGAAATCCATGGAGACACTCTCCCGCTTCCATTGTGGGACCTCCAAAGGATGAAGTAAACCGCCAGGCTACCTTTTCTCAGCTTTGACTTGCTGGCAAACTAAACATCGAGAGACAAACTCCGCTGCATCTTTTTTCATCCTAGACCAAAAGAAAACGCTCTTCATATCTTTATACATTTTATCACCGCCCGGATGGATAGTCACCCTAGAATGATGGGCTTCCTCAAGGACTGTCTTCAACAGACTCCCATCTCGGGGAACACAAAGCCTTCCATCATATCGCAACCACTCTCTATCATCCGTGGAATATCTAATAAGGTGACTAGAATTTCCCCCTCTACTAAGCCTATCCAAGATGTCTGCTATCTATGGGTCCTCTCGCTTTGAAGATCCTATCTGATCTATAAGAGTAGATCGCACCTCTAAGGATGCCAACAAACCATGTATAAGATCCGTATATGGCCTAAAATCGAAGGTCGATATGTACTACAAGTTCTGCATCTCTACGAATAGAGGACTCAAAGTAATCCTCTGCCTATTTAACAAGTCTGCCACCACATTACCCTTTCCAGGGATGTAAGCAATCTCGAAATAATAGGACGTTGGGAACTCCATACATATTTGTTGTCTCAAATTGAGATCCCTTTGCGAGATTAGATACTTGAGCGACTTATGGTCTATGTATAGCTCGAACCTCTCTCCAAGCAGATAATGCTGCCAATTCTTAAGCGCAAATACAATAGAAGCCAACTCTAAATCATAGGTAAGGTAGTTCTTCTCGTGAACTCTTAACTGTCGACCACCGTAACATACTACCCTTCCTTCTTGCATCAGGATAACACCAAGTCTGGTACCACATGCATCGGTGTACACTTTGAACACGTTGTTCCCATCAGGTAAAGTCAAAACTGGGGCTGTTGTCAGAGCCCTCTTCAATCGATGGAAAGCATCGTCACAGTCAATATGCCAACAAAAGGTCAAATTCTTCTTCGCCGATCTAGTGAGTAGGGCTGATATCTTTGCGTAGTCCTTAATATACATCCTATAATAGCCCTCCAAACCAAGAAAACTCCTCATTTCCATTGCATTCTTTGAAACCTTCCAATCTTGATCTGCTACCACTTTCACAGGATCCACCGCTATCCCTTCCTTGGAGACCACATGCCCTAGAAATCTTACTTTCTCTCTCCAAAAGTGACATTTGGAGAATTTCGCCTTAAGATGGTGCACTCGGAGAGTCTTTAAAACCTCCCCTAAATATAGGGCATGCTCTTCCTCGCTCTTCGAGAAGATTAGAATGTCATCCACAAAGACCACAATGAATTTATTCTTAAACTCCTAGAACACGCTACTCATCATATCCACAAAATACGTGGGTGCATTCGTCAACCCAAAAGGCATGACTAGCCATTCGAAGAAACCATCTGGAGTTCTAAAAGCGGTCTTGTCTATGCTATCCTCGGCCATCCTCAACTGGTGAAACCTGATGGCCAAGTCTAACAGAGAGAATACAGATGCACCAACAAGCTGGTCAAACAGATCATCAATACTCGGAAGTGGGTGCCTATTCTTCTTAGTGAGCTAATTCAACTCCCTGTAATCCACATGTAACAGCACACTTTTGTTAAGGTCACTCACAAAGGAAATTCCTTAACTTCGGTGGAGCGTTTTAGGTAAAAGATGTAGATAAATTACAAGACAGACAAATAAAGCAGTGGAAAATAAAGCCATTTTATAAATAATGTGGTTTAGTCAATCTTTTACAACAATTGTCTCAATCATACTTAAAAGTAATACATAAAACCTCTGTCTTGATTCAAACACTTCCAAGTATAAAAGAAGCATAAAAATAACAATGATATTCCCCAATAAAGCATGAACCAGCCATAGAAGTGGAAGAGAGAGTCCAAAGCAATACATTGACTATCTTCGAGCTTGGAAAGAAAACTGAGCTAAGTGGTAACATTTCCTCCCTGTGAACCTAGGGGGGAAATGGAAGAAAAGAGGCGAAACAAACTAGGTCAGACATAAGTCTGGTAAGTCTAGTGACTTTCAGCATGTAAATAGACATAAGCATCATGACATGAATAAACTGAATATAAGACAATACTGTGAGAACAAGGATAACAATATAACATACAATTAGTATAGATATGATAAGGCAAGATAAACTGAATGCACTTCTACTCTTTCTCTGCTTCGCTACTACCTTTTTATTCGGATTTTTATATCTCTGCACCCCCTAACTAGTGTCCCAACTAGAAATCTGTGTAATATGATAACGTGATCCCAATCACCGCAACTGTGGTAGCCTTCAGGTGTACATATAGTATAAGGATCTTACCTCAATCAGCCTAATCGCCATGAAGATGTTAGATGTACCCTTACTACCCCATCAATCGGCTCCCTATTTGTATTAATGTTCCATATGTCTATGTCAATCGACCCTCTCTTGCGTGTAGATACCCTATGCTGGTCCCACCATAAGGTGTATCAATCCTTATGATAGCAACCCGACACAATTCAAAATGCACAATGTATAACTATTGGTACCCAGTGCTTGCTTTTTCCACTCCGGAGTACGTGCACGCCCGTAATCCATCGGAACCTACACTGACGTATCCCCTGCCGCTATTTTGACCACTTATAATCAGCCCAGTAATCGTGCCCCACCCTGCCTAGTTCAGCGTACCATGATACATCTATGTGGGTTACTGCTGAAATGGGTCCCGTTGCTAGGGTTTCCTACAGGTTAAATTCGTGGGCTTATATATACAAATATTACCTACCTATGCGAGATGTACTTAACCCTCCCATTGATTCAAACATGTTTATTTAACGGTTAAGTTTGTGGGCCTATATATACTAATATTACCCACAAACCCGATATGTACTTAACCCTCCCATTGATTCAAGCATGTTTATTTAATGGTTAAGTTTGTAGGCTTATATTTACTAATATTACCCACCAACCCATTATGTACTTAACCCTCCCACACATTATGCCATATTGGTTAAGTGTTGTCCATTCATGTTAACTTAACCCACCCACTCATCATGTCATGTTGGTTAAGTGTTTCTTATTAACCCTTCTCACTCGTCATGTTGAATTGGTTAAGTGTTTCCTATTAACTTAACCTCGTTCATTCATCATGTTATATTGGTTAAGTATTTCCCATTAACTTAACCCCATTCGTTCATCAAGTTACATTGCTAAAGTGTTTCTCATTAACTTAACCCCACGCGTTCATCATGCTGTATTGGTTAAGTGTCATCAATCAATTCAAGTTAACTTAACCCACCCACTTGTCGTGTTACATTGGTTAAGTGTTGCCTTCTTGTGTTAACTTAACCCTCCCCATTCATCATGTTATATTGGTTAAGTGTTGCTTTCTTGTTTTAACTTAACCCTTCCACGCATCCTGTTATATTGGTTAAGTTTGCTCTCTTGTTTTAACTTAACCTTACCCATTCATCATGTTATATTGGTTAAGTGTTGCTTTCTTGTTTTAACTCAACCCTTTCACGCATCCTATTATATTGGTTAAGTGCTGCTCTCTTGTTTTAACTTAACCCTACCCATTCATCATGTCATATTGGTTAAGTGTTTCTTATTAACTTAACCGTACTCACCTGTTTAATTAACATGCTGTATTGGTTAAGTGTTGCCTAAATTAACTTAACCCAACCATTCAGTTATTAGCATGTCTTGCTTATTAGAATTAATCTATTCATTAACACCTTAACCTTTCACATTAGAACTGTTGTTTGCGGTTGCTGGATGTGCCTTACGGTTACGGGCAGACTTCTACCGCAAACTCATTCTAACCTCGGGTTTTTGGGCTAAATGCGTTAACCTCTCACATTAGATCTGTGTTGTTGCGGTTACTGGATGTGCCAGGCTGTTCCAAGTAGTTTTGCACCGCTACTCAATCTAACCTCGGGTTAGGCATGTTTATCTTTTTAGCATATTTACCATACATGTCCAAGTCTAGATTTTATATGCTAATTATACCAAATTCACAAAACTAGTCATGTTCCAATTCTCAAGTTATACCTCAACAAAGCTAATTACAAGTTAGGCCCCACAAATTCAAATTCAAGATATTTCTCAACATAGGTTACACCCAATCTTCCCAAATTTGCAATAGTAATCATGCCCCAAAATTACAATATTCATTATACTTGGCGTCCCATCCAATAGTTAGGCCCAATCTAGATTTAATATTCCAATTTACATTTTTCCCCAATCTAGGTTTAATATTTCAAGCTACGCCAAATTCGGAACAATAACAATCATGCCCAAAACTTGATTTATATGCCAATTAACCTATCTTGCAGTTATAACGATAATAATGCCCAATATCGATTACAAGTTATACCTAAATCTCAGTTACAAGTTATGACCGAATCTCAATTACAAGTTACACCCAAATCTCAATTACAAGTTACGCCCAATAGTACATAAAATAGATTAGGCCTAATTCCCCCGTATTCCAATCGTATATATAACAAGATTTCGTCTAGGTTCGAGACAACCTAGATCCATAATAAAAGGGGAAGAAGAGGAAACATAAAAGATTAGGCCTAAAATAGCCATATGACGCTAGATTATATAATACCAATATCAGGAAGATAAAGAAGTATAGATCTGAATAAAATTACATCACAGGCATAAATCTGATAGATTAGATTTGAATAACATCGCAGGCACAAATCTGGTAAAATAGATTTGAATAACATTGCAGGCTCAGATCTGATAAAATAGATAGGATAAATCTAAAAGGATTATCTCATAATCAGGTATAGCTTGGATTCATATTATTACATGCCAAGAATTTCAATTAAGAATTCACATCTGAAAGTAACTTGAACTTACAAAATAAAGAAAAAATCTTGTTTACTGGAACCTGTTTTCTGAAATTGAAAAGTTATCCTTTGATATAGACTATTGATTCTCTAGTTTAGCTTTGATTTGAAGATTCTAACTTGCTTTCTAGTTTTAGGGAAGACTGGAGGCTACACTAGTTTGGCCATGGACAGCATGACGGCTCCTTGAAATGAAATTGTGTGGTTTAGGGTTGTTTATATAGAAGTTTATTGTAAGTCGTTAGATCAACCTAGGAGAAATCGGAACCATCCAGACCAATTAGAGCCATCTAGAAACCGCCACCTATGCCCTAGTGACTCAGCAACAAGTCAGAAATCGTCACTGTTCGGATCTGGCTGAGGGGTCGACCCCTACAGGGGGGTCGATACCCCAGTCGACACCCCTCTTGGGGGGTCGACACCTATGTCGACCCCCCGGGTGGAGTCGACCCTTATAGGCGGGAATTTTCCCGCCCAGCTGATTATCGGAATTTAGAAATTTGAACTACTTTCTGAATTAATTATTATTTATATTTAATTTTCTGATTAAACTAGAAATTTTCTAAACTCCATAACTTCTTCATACGGAGTCCGATTCACGCAAACTCAGACTCTATCTCAAGCAGAATTCCGACACGAACGCAATGGCGCAGCCCGTTTCCTTAGTTCCCCCTTTTAAAATTAAGTATTTTTAATATTCATAGAAAATACAGGGTATTACAATCTCCCTTCCTTAAAGGATTTCGTCCCCGAAATCTTTAAGTCAAGAAGAATGTATATCCTACCATCCAATCGTCCATCTACTCATCCATCAAATGCAGGCATCCATTTTCCTTAAAAAAGACTTCTAATTCTTTCGTGACTGTATGCATAGTGTGTGTATATGTCCTTATTTAATGCAAAATCATGCGGTCCACTGATTCAGTTGACCTTAATGCGAATTATGTCAGTGCCATGAGTCCATTATGTATGCAATTTTTCCTAATCATACTTTCTACATGAGTGCACAATCATCCATAAAAATGCAACGTTCATATGATAACACTCCAAGTTTCAATCCATACACAAATACATATATGCATATGCAACATGAAAGTGACTGAGCCGATCTAACACCCAATGTGTGTGTGTATGTATCCACGAGTAACCCCTAGCAACCACTTGCAACCATCAATCATAACATGTTTCAAACACATGTTTACATCCACTGGCTTCTACCTAAGGATTGTGGATAGGACCAAGGGGATATAATTAAAAGATAAAGATTAATATGCAATTAAACTTTACAAAAAGAGAGAGATCAAGGATATACCCTCAAAAAGAGTATGATGCGTGTATCTAGCCTTCAGTCTTCGAAGTCGCATCTTCTTGAGCTTCCCTCCATTGTGCTCTGACTGTCTTAATTTCACGATTGCGTAGCTTCTTAATTTATGTTTCCCAAATATAAGTTGGGACTCATTTCACTGTCGCCTCTCGTTCCACTTCTTCTCCTTCTAGTATAATCGACACTACGACTTCTGCTGTGTCATGCTAACATTCCCAGAAATATCTGTTGGAAATAAATAGATGCTAACCATGTTACCAAGTGTATATACTAAGATGATTAGATTCTTCTTCGTCAATCTAGTAAGTAGGGCCGATACCATCATAAAGTCCTTAATTAACTTCCTATATTAGCTCGCTAGTCCAAGAAAGCTTCTTACCTCTGTTGCATTCCTTGGGACCTTCCAGTCTTGCACCACAACTACTTTTGCGGGATCTACTGCTATTCCTTCTTTGGGCACCACACATCCTAGAAACCTTACTTCTTCTCTCCAAAAATGATATTTTTGGAGAACTTTGCCTTAAGTTGATGCGCTTGGAGGGTATCCGAGACTTCCCTTAGATGCAAAGCATGTTCTTCCTCATTCCTAGAGAAAACCAAAATATCATCTATGCACAAGCGAAGTGAACCATCTGCCTTTGTAGTGAAAACAACTGGAGCACCCCATCTAGAAGTACTTCGCCTTATGAACCCTTTCTCAAGTAACTCTTTTATTTGTTTTAGCCCTTCCTTTTCCTTGGATTCATGTGTCATACAAGTAATGCAACTGGGTTTGCATTGTTAACTAGATATATGCGGAAGTCTATCTCGCGTTTTAGGGGATAAACCCCTAACCTGATCAAAAACATCTGCGTACTCATGGACTACTCTAATGGATCAGAATTTTCGATAGATGCATCAAGTGATTCTAGGTAGCTAAGCCTAACTGATCCCTTAAGATTGCATGAAATCTCGAGGGTATTCCCGAAGGAAGTCAAAAGTCTAACTACCCTCCTTTCACAGTTACTAGCTAACCAATCCATGCCTAGAATCAACCCGTAGCCCATGAAACCAAAAACATAAGAATTACACTTAAAATCAATACTTAGCATAGCTATTCTCAAATCCTTACAAACCAAAGATAAACGAGCTGAACCACCAACCGAATTTGAGACAATAATGGGATCTTCTATTATACAAGTACTAAGGTACAGAGACTCAACTATGGAAGCAGATATAAACGAACGTGAAGCGATAAAATAAAAAATAGTACTAATAGGATGATCAAAAAGAAAAACTAGACTTTTTCAACAAAAACTTTACTACCTCTCTCAGGTACGCTGGCGGTGAGAGCATGCACTTGCCCTCATAAAAATCTTGTCCTTAGTTCTTTCCCTTGTCCTTAATTATATGACCCGTTATAAAGACACTTCCTCTTGTCTTAGGTTTTCCTATTCTTTCTTCCCTTCTTGTCCTGTGATTCTTCCACCAATACCTCTTTCTTTTTACCTCCTTTGTGAACCAAGTCTATATCCATGAGTTTCTCATCCTTGGGTTCTGCTCCTTAGCCAAACTCCCTCATTCTCATCTTTGCCATCCTTGTGTAACTTGTTGACAAGTCTCTTGGAAGCTGCCTCCATTGCACGGAAAACCCTACAAAGCTTAGAAGAGAATTAGCCGCAGGTGAAACTACTGCGTCTATGGATGGGCACTTCTTCGCCCTTTGATAGGTGTCGTAGTCTCATCAAGCCTACGGAACCATGCTGTGATGAGGTTACCTCCCAGAAAGCCAGGAGCCTCGGAGACTTAGGAAAGAAGGAAACACAGATTCAAACAGAGGATCAAAAGATAGTGCATATGGCTTTGGGGAATATGCCATTAAAACAAAACATTTCTTTTGAAAATGCTTCTTTTAAAACCGTTTTGAAAATAGTTTTTCAAATCTTTTATCTGATCTGGTAACCTTCAGCTCTGATACCACGTGTAACACCCCACCTCCATTAAGGTCACTCACAAAGGAAATGCCTTAACTTCGGTGGAGCATTTTAGGTAAAAGATGCAGATAAATTACAAGACAGACAAATAAAACAGCGGAAAATAAAGTCATTTTTAAACAATGTGGTTTAGTCAAACTTTTACAACAATTGTCTCAATCATACTTAAAAGAAATTCATAGAACCTCTGTCTTAATTCAAAAACTACCAAGTATAAAAGAAGCATAAAAATAATAATGATATTCCCAAATAAAGCATGAACCAGCCATAGCAGTGGAAGAGAGAGACCAAAGCAATAAATATACTATCTTCGAGCTTGGAAAGAAAACCGAGCTAAGTGGTAACATTTCCTCCCTGTGAACCTAGGGGGAAACGGAAGAAAAGAGGCGAAACAAACTAGGTCAGACATAAGGCTGGTAAGTCCAGTGACTTTCAGCATGTAAATAGGCAAAAGCATCATGATATGAATAAAATGAATATAAGACGATACCGTGAGAACAAGGATAACAAGATAACATATGATTAGTATAGATATGTTAAGGCAAGATAGACTAAATGCACTTCTACTCTTTCTCTACTTTGCTACTAGCTTGTTATTCTGATTTCTATATCTCTGTACCCCCTAACTAGTGTCCCAACTAGAAATCTGTGTAATATGATAATGTGATCCCAATCCCCGCAACTGTGGTAGTCTTCAGATGTACATCTAGTATGAGGATCTTACCTCAATCAGCCTAATTGCCAAGAAGATGTTAGATGTACCCTTACTACCCCATCGATCGGCTCCCTACTTGTATTAATGTTCCATGTGTCTGTGTCAATCGGCCCACTCTTGCGTGTAGATACCCTGTGCTGGTCCCACCATAAGGTGTATCAATCCTTATGACAGCAACCCGACACGATTCAAGATGCACAGTGTATAACTACTGGTACCCAGTGCCTGCTTTTTCCACTCCGGAGTACGTGCATGCCCGTAATCCGTCGGAACCTACACTGACATACCCCATGCTGCTATTTTGATCGCTTATAATCAGCCCAGTAATCGTGCCCCACCCTGCCTAGTTTAGGGTACCATGATACATCTATGTGGGTTACTGCTGAAATGGGTCCCCATTACAAGGATTTCCTACCAATTAAGTTTGTAGGCCTATAAATACAAATATAACCCACCTGCACGAGATGTACTTAACCCTCCCATTGATTCAAACATGTTTAATTAACGGTTAAGTTTTTCGGCCTATATATACTAATATTACCCACAAACCCGATATGTACTTAATCCTCCCACTGATTCAAGCATGTTTGTCTAATGGTTAAGTTTGTGGACCTATATTTACTAATATTACCCACCAACCCAATATGTACTTAACCCTCCCACACATTATGCCATATTGGTTAAGTGTTGTCCATTCATGTTAACTTAACTCACCCACTCATCATGTCATGTTGGTTAAGTGTTTCTTAATAACTCTTCTCACTCGTCATGTTGGATTGGTTAAGTGTTTCCTATTAACTTAACCCCGTTCATTCATCATGTTATATTGATTAAGTATTTCCCATTAACTTAACCTCATTTGTTCATCAAGTTACATTGGTTAAGTGTTTCTTATTAACTTAACCCCACGCGTTCATCATGCTGTATTGGTTAAGTGTCATCAATCAATTCAAGTTAACTTAACCCACTCACTTGTCGTGTTACATTGGTTAAGTGTTGCCTTCTTATGTTAACTTAACCCTCCCCATTCATAGCGTTATATTGGTTAAGCGTTGCTTTCTTGTTTTAACTTAACCCTTCCACGCATCCTGTTATATTGGTTAACTGTTGCTCTCTTGTTTTAACTTAACCCTACCCATTCATCATGTATATTGGTTAAGTGTTGCTTTCTTATTTTAACTTAACCCTTCCATGCATCCTGTTATATTGGTTAAGTGTTGCTCTCTTGTTTTAATTTAACCTTACCCATTCATCATGTCATATTGGTTAAGTGTTTCTTATTAACTTAACCCTACTCACCTGTTTAATTAACATGATGTATTGGTTAAGTGTTGCCTAAATTAACTTAACCCTACATTCAGTTATTAGCATGTCTTGCTTATTAGCATTAATTTATTCATTAATGCCTTAACTCTCACATTAGAACTGTTGTTTGCGGTTGCTGGATGTGTCGGGCGGTTCCGGGCAGATTTCTACTGCAAACTCATTCTAACCTCGGGTTTTTGGGCTAAATGCTCTATCTCTCACATTAGATCTGTGTTGTTGCGGTTACTGGATGTGTCGGGCGGTTCCGAGCCGTTTCACACCACAACTCAATCTAACCTCGGGTTAGGCATGTTTATCTTTTTAGCATATTTACCATAAATGTACGAGTCTAGATTTTATATACTAATTATCCCAAATTCACAAAACTAGTCATGTTCCAATTCTCAAGTTATACCTCAACAAAGTTAATTACAAGTTATGCCCCAAATTCAAGTTATAACTCAACATAGGTTACACCCAATCTTCCCAAATTTTCAATAATTATCATGCTCCAAAATTACAATATTCATTATACTTGGCGTCCCAGCCAATAGTTAGGCCCAATCTAGATTTAATATTCCAATTTACATTTTTCCCCCAATCTAGGTTTAATATTTCAAGCTACCCCAAACTCGAAACAATAACAATCCCAAAACTTGATTTATATGCCAATTAACCTATCTTGCAGTTATAACAATAATAATGCCCAATATCAGTTACAAGTTATACCTAAATCTCAGTTACAAGTTATGCCCGAATCTCAATTACAAGTTACACCCAGATCTCAATTACAAGTTACGCCCAATAGTACATAAAATAGATTAGGCACAATTCCCCCGTATTCTAGTCGTATATATAACAAGATTTCATTTAGGTTCGAGACAACCTAGATCCATAATAAAAGGGGAAGAAGAGGAAACATAAAAGATTAGGCCTAAAATAGCCATACGATGCTGGACTTGATAATAGCAACATCAGGAAGATAAAGAAGTATAGATCTGAATAAAATTACATCGCAGGCATAAATCTGATAGATTAGATTTGAATAACATTGTAGGCACAAATCTGATAAAATAGATTTGAATAACATCGCAGGCACAGATCTGATAAAATTTATAGGATAAATCTGAAAGGATTATCTTATAATCAGGTATAGCTTGGATTCATATTATTACTTGCCAAGAATTTCAATTAATAATTCACATCTGAAAGTAACTTGAACTTACAAAACAAAGAACAAATCTTGTTTTCTGGGATCTGTTTTCTGAAATTGAAAAGCTATCCTTTGATGTAGACTATTGATTCTCTAGTTTAGCTTTGATTTGTAGATTCTAACTTGCTTTCTAGTTTTAGAGAAGACTAGAGGCTATACTAGTTTGGCCATGGATAACATGACGGCTCCTTGAAACGAAATTGTGTGGTTTAGGGTTGAGGGTTGGGGTTGTTTATATAGAAGTTTAAATTAATGTAAGCCGTTAGATCAACCTATGCCCTACTGACTTAGCAACAAGTCAGAAATCGTCACTGTTCGGATCTGGCTGAGGGGGTCGACCCCTACAGGGGGGGTCGACACCCCAGTCGACCTCCCTCTTGGGGGTCGACACCAATGTCGACTCCCCCGTGGGGAGTCGACCCCTATGGGCAGGAATTTTCCCACCCAGCTGATTCTCGGAATTTAGAAATTCGAACTACTTTCTGAATTAATTATTATTTATATTTATTTTTCTGATTAAACTAGAAATCTTCTGAACTCCATAACTTCTTCATACGGAGTCTGATTCACGCAAACTCGGACTATATCTCAAGCAGAATTCCGAGACGAACGCAATGGCGCAACCCGTTTCCCTTAATTCCCACTTTTAAAATTAAGTATTCTTTAATATTCACCGAAAATATAGGGTGTTACACCACACATAAGCAAAGCAAGCCATCCGCCTTAGTTGCAAAGATGACTGGAGCACCCTATTCCGATATGCTTCACCTAATAAACCCCTTCTCAAGTAGCTCCCCTACTTGCTTACTGAGCTCCCTCATTTCCCTAGGAGCCATGTGGTGCACATGCACCGCGACTGGCTTCACATTGTCCACTAAGTATATCTGGAAATCAATCTCGTGCCACAGAGGTAATCCCCTAACCTCCTCAAAAACATTTGAATACTCACAGACAACAGGAACAGATCGCAAATCATTGACAGAAGCACCAAGTGATTCTAGGAAACTAAGCACGACAGCCCCCTTTGGGTCATAGGAAATCTGGAGAGTCCTTCCTCCGTAAGTCAAAAGTCTAACAACTCTCCTCTCACTGTCCAGAATGGCTCTATACAAGGCTAGCCAATCCATCCTTAAAATCAGACCATAGCCCATAAAACTAAGCACATATGCGTCACACTCAAACATGACGCCCAACATAGATATCCTCAAACCCCGACATATCATAGACAAATGAGCCATGGCTCCCAATGGGTTTTGATACTATAATGGGATCAGAAACAATACTATAATTAAGTTGTAGAGACTCAACCACAGAATTAGATATAAAAGAGTGAGAAGAGCTAGAATCAAAAAGAGTCCTAACAGGATGATCAGAAAGAGAAATCAAACCTTCAAAAGAAACATTACTACCTCTATTCAGTACACTGGCCTCGAGAGCATGCACCTGCCCTCCAGAAGATTCTGCCCTTTGGCTCTGTCCTTGCTTCTTTGGGAACTTCCTAGTATAATGTCTGACCTCACCACAGTGGAAGCAAGCATTCTTCCTTTTCCTGCAATCTTTGACCAAATGACCAACGTTCCCGCATCCGTGACACTTTTTGTGCCTTGAACCTTGTCGTTCTTTCCACCCTTCTTTTGCGGTTATTTCTTGGGCCATACTTTCTTGTTTTGCATCTCATTAGTCTTAGCCTCCTTTTTCTCATCTTTACCATCTTCATGCATCAATGCCATATCAACCAGTCTCTCAAAAGTAGCCCCCATTAGAATGTGAGATGATGTCAATGCTTGAAGAGGTTGATTTAATCCTCTGGCAAATCTTAAAGCTTTCTTGTGCGGGGTATTCACCAGCTCCAGACCCAACCTTGCCAACTGATTGAACTTGTTTAAATATCTTTAACAGACATACTTCCTAGCTTAAGTGCTAGAAATCTCTCCATCTGCGTTCTTTCTTCTACCTAAGAAAGAAACTTCGTCTTGAACTTCTATCGGAAATCATCCTAAATTTCAACTGGATGACCTGCGTGCCTCACTTCCCACCAGAATGAAGCCTCGTCCTTAAGCTGCCATGTAGCCAACTGTATCTTTATGTGGTCATCAACCTCTAAAAGCCCAAATAAGTTCTCCGTCTCTTTTAGCCAGTTCCGTGCTTCCACAAAATTTCCAGTTTCTAGGAATGGCTTTCCTCCTATAGCACATAAATACTTGCATATTTTAGCGAAATTATCCGCTCTCGGAGGAAGAGGAACAACGGCTGAAGCTATGGGAAGGGCCTTTGCTTGGCCTCCGGAAAGTGTCGTAACCTGGAGATATCTACGGAACCAAGCCGGTATCTGAACACCCTCGGGAATATTTGTTCCCCAGACATGCTGAAAAGAAAAGGAATAAAGGGTTCAAATAGAGAATCGAAAGATATTTCATATGGCTTTGGGGAATATGTTTTTCAAAAACAGACTTTTCCTTTGATAATACTTTCTTTTTGAAACCTTTCAAAAATAATTTTTAAAACCTTTTGTCTGATCTTGTAACCTTCAGCTCTGAAACCAAATGTGACACCCCATGTCCGTTAATGTAACTCTTTATCAGAATGCATTAAGTTTCGTAAAGCGTTATAGGTAAACAAAAATAGAATATCACAAATCAGAAATATAAAATAGCAGCGGAAATTTAAAACTTTATTTTCCAATAGAAAACATCGTGGTTTCAAATCCAGTTACAACATCAGACTAAAATACTGGAATAAAATACATTAAATAAAAACATCCGTTTTGCACTAAAAACCATCAGAGTACACAAGTAAAAAGCCATAGCCCCCATAAGCAGCCATAAACAAGTAGACACGAAGTCAAAGTGGTACATCGAAGCAAATCCAAATCCAAGAAAAAACATAAGAGAGATTCCTAATTAAGTCTAAGCGTTCCTGCCCTGAGAACCTGGGAGGGAAAAGGAAGAGAGAGGAAAGGAAACAAAACGGGTCAGACATAAAGTCTGGCGAGTCCAATTACTTTTAGCATATAAATAAGTAAAAGTATCATGACAGACATATAAACTAGATGAGAGGTAACAATATCATATAACAGGTATGAATAGGATAAGAAGAATGAACTGAATGGATTATGCTTCTCAAACACTTTCTCTACACCAATACTAGTATAACAGATATGATCCCAACAGAAACATAATGGTAGACTTAGGTGTACTTCTAGTAATGGTTTTACCCCGAACAGAAATAACAGGTACCCCAACAGAAATAACGGGTGCTACCCCAACCAGAAACAATGGACACCTAAACAAGCAAGACTAGATGTACCCTAATTACTACCCCCAATCGATCGGCTCCCTATCCGTAAATACCCTGTGCCGCCTCAATAGTATGATGTATCACTTCCTAAAGTGGCAACCCCCAGAAGGACACAGATATATTTACAGGTGTTATAGAGGCTTATTTCCCAAGCAAGCCGGACACATGCACGCACATGACTCCGTTGGAATGCGCCATCAGAACACCTCCACCCATATGAACCTCTGATAATCAGCTTAGTAAGCGTGCTCTGACCACTACCTAGTGCGGGATCCCACTTTGATATCAGAATGGGTTACTGACTGATACGGGTTCCACGCAACAGATGACACAAGCCACCCCCTAGGCTAGTGTCCCCAACTACTAGGATTTTGATAGGTTATGCCTAACAGATTAACAATCTCGCATAACCCCAACAGACAAAATTAGTTAAGTTTAACGAGTTCGTATAACCCCCTCCCCCCAATATTTACTTAAGCCCCACATATTCAAACAATTTTACTTAACCCCCACTATCTAACAGGTTCGTATAACCCCCACAGATTTAAACAGGCTAAGAATTACAGGTTAATAGGTTCATATACCCCCTACAGATCTAAACAGGTTTCATATGTGTTTACCGTTTCATTAAATGCTCCGCTAAATCTATAAATAAAGCTTACGGATTTACATTCCCCAACCCACAAGTCATAATTCCCAGTATAAGATATGCCCCAAATCACAGTATAGGTTATACCCCCCAATCCCAGTCATGATTCATAATACAAGATATGCCCTAATTTATCTTTCCTAACCATTCCCAATTTCGTTTGTTCGCATATTTCAGCGATAGGCCTGTGCACGAAGGTAGCCTAGGCTATAAAAATAAAAAGGGAAAGAGGGAGAGAATAGAACATAAATAGGCATAATAACAGCATAGGCATATGATAATAGAAATAGGCACATAAGTACTGAACAGTAGATTAGATGTACAGAGGAATACATGTAATGGAAGATCTATTTAGGGATGAATCAAATTCTTAACAGGCACAGGTTTAGATCCATATTTAAAAACATGTCAAGATTACTTGTTAAATGTGACGGCCCGTCCCTCACCAGCCGGCATTTCCAATGAAAGTGCGTTGTGCCAATGTCTAACTAGCACGGGACGGTCGCCAATGAAAGGAAAGAAAGGGATTTTGAACTGACAAGGAACCTGTAGAATGTCTCACAGCATATGGGATAAAATATAATAATAACATAACTTTGACATAAAGCAGGTGAGACAGTGCATAAGCTGAAAACTAAACCATCATAGCAGCGGAAAATCCAAAATACAGCTTATGTTCCACATCATCATTATTACAATTTTTAAACTGTCTCTAAAGCAAAATAAGAAAGGTACACTACTAATGCCCAAAGTAGTGACCAGCAGCAACACAGGGAGAATATATGTATATATCATATGTGGAAGCCTCCTGCTCGTCTCCGGTACAGCTACTCGTGCATCCCACCTAACATGTCTCTAGTCTGCCCGTTTAAGCTAGAGTAATAAGAAGAGACATAAAACTCTAGGTCAGAGAAAAGTCTGGCATGAGCGAAAAGCAGCAAAAACAGAACAATAACAAGTATACATAAACATACTTGAACCTGGACCTGCAACCAAAGAGTTAACACAACAGAATGTATAGTACTCTAAGGTAACACTAGCATAAGGTGTAAAGATAACGGGGAAAGGGTGTGCATGTCATAGTGATGGCAAACAATCAAGCATAGCAACCATCCTCACATCTCTCACTCAGTACGTAAAGCATACGATATCCACCGCTTTGACCACCCAAATCCTTGCTATGATCACTCTGCCCCGTATGGAGTCATGGAGACTCCATTGCACTGATCCATAGCCACTAGTCCTTGCTATGTCCACTCTTCCCCATGAAGTCATGACGACTCCACTGCACTGGCTCAAAGCCTTGCTACAATCACTCTGCCCCATGGAGTAATAGCTACCTCACTGCGTTGATCCGTAGCTTAACACCCGTCTTGGTGGTGAATCAAAGTTATGGATGTCGATAACCCCTTAGCACACGTCCCGCAGCAAAGCCCAATCATGAAGTTGACTCATTGGTTCAAATCTGGATCCTGAGTACAAACTTCTCCTTTGGACTACCTTTGCATCTCGGGTTTTCGTCTCCTCCGGCTTCGATCTCCATTTGATTCGTGATCATCACCTGGGTTCGGTTCGGGTATCTCTTCGGTTCGGCTCGTGGCACACCCTGGCTCAGGCTTATGGCAACATCCAGTCTGGTTCGTGGGACACCAATTCGGCTCATGCAAGGTCATCCGAGTTGGGTCGTCTTCCCCCATCCTGATCGGCTCGTGCCATAAACTCCGGGTCGGGTCAAGCTCCTCCACTAGTTCGGGTCATGGTATCCCTCCTTCAGCAGTTCGGATCGTGAGCTCCAAGGTCCTGGTCAGTTAAGTTCGTGATTCCTCTTCGTGGAGAACATCCAGGTCGGGGTCTTCCTGTGCGAGCAGTTCGGTTTGGTACATGATGGTGCTCCATGACCCCATAGGGCGATCCGATCCGATCCCCTTTTCCTGCATTATTTCCTACAACTTTTCCAGCGACTGTTTTACGCCATATGACAGCGTTTTGGACCACTCTAACTTTTCTAAACAATCACCAAGCATACCATACAGTCATAGCTACATATGAAATCAACTACAAACACTAAAACAACAATTTTAGCATGTCAGTATGGATCAAACATATCAAAACCCATGTTTTCCCCTTAATCCCCCTTAATCATGTTTAAGCATACAATTAGCAAAACTTATCCAAATTAGCCCAGATAACTATCAGAGCCCTAAAATAATATTTTAGAATTTTACAAATTTTTCTGTGTTATAATTTCTCTTATTAACACTAATTACCCCTAATTAGCCGTAACTAGTGAAAAACAATGCAAATCACTCACCTTGGCCACAAATAAAACTTAGATCTGAAACTATCTCTGATTTGGGGCGTTTTCCTACGCAACACAGCAGATCCAACTCTGATTTGGTGCTATTTCTCCTTGATTTGACGTAGATTAACTTAATTCTTGATTAGAGAGCAATTTGCGATGAAATTAGAAGATGGAGGCCATGGCTTTGGTCAGAGAAATGTTTTAGACGGCTGAGAAAATGAAAATAGATTGTTTCCTAACTGATTTCAGCCTCCTCATAACCCTAATCCCGAAATGGGTTATGGGCCTAGCTGCTAATCACCCTAATTAGGCCCGGTTTAGCTGCTTCTCACCTTCTAAACCTTATTTCAGCCATATATCCCAAATGGTGAGTCTGTTTGGCTAATGTGACCAATCTATGGAAAGCTAAACCATCATCCGGACATAATGGAAGTGGCTTCAAGTCAAAACTCCTTACTAATCAAAAGTTATGGCTAAAACAAGATCAGCTAGGGGCAAAATGGTCATTTAAAAATCGACAAAAATCGTGAACATGGGAAATGACCATAATAGTCATCCCTAAAAGTTACAAGACTATACGACTTCATATGAAAAAGAAATAAATATTCTACAATCATCCATTGCGTAGAATGTGGGTCGTTACACTCTCCCGCTCTTAAGAAATTTTGCCGCCAAAATTCCTCAACTAAGGAACAACCAATGGGTCCCGCATGCCTACCAACCATATCTCGTGATCAAACATACAAAGCAAACAAAATAAACCTATCCTAGCATGCGGAATAACTAAATCGCAGTTTAAAATCTTACCAGGCAAAGAGTTCTAGATACATCTTCCTAATGCTCTCCTCTGTCTCCCAAGTACAGTCATTCTCATCCTCGCCCCACTGAACCTTGACTAGATTCATTGCTTTCCTTCGAAGTTTGTTCGTATCATGTTCAACAACACGAATCGGCTTTCGGTTCCCAACCGCCTCGGGTTCTACTTCGATATCATCCAACTGATCAGGTGAAATAACACATCAGGATCCTGCACGAATTTCCTTAACCGGGAAACATGAAATACGTTATGAACTCCCACCATCTTATCTGGCAACTTAACTTTATATGCTAAATTCCCATCTTGTTCGAGAACTGGGAATGGACCAACAAATCATGGTGTTAACTTGCCTCTCCTACCAAATCGAATCACGATCTTTAACGGAGAAATCTTGACAAACACTAAGTCGCCAGTGGAAAATTTCAAATCTCTTCTCCTCTTATCAACATTACTCTTCTGCCTATCTTGGGCAACCTTCATTAGTTGTTGGATAACCTTGATCTTATTTGAGGTTTCTCTTATCACATCTGACTCAAGCACAAATTTCTCACTGGTTTCTAACCAACATGATGGTGAGTTGCACGGTCTTCCGTACAAAGCTTCAAATGAAGTCATACCAATATTGGATTGATAACTATTATTATATGCGAATTCAACCAGATGCATATGGTTATCCCATGATCCTCCAAAATCACAAGCTCTCAAGAGATCCTCTAATATACGATTCACCCTCTCTGTCTGACCGTCGTTTGAGGATGGTACGCGGTATTGAGATGTAATTCTGATCCTAAAGCCTCTTGTAAGCTCTTCCAAAATCCACTAGTAAACAACGGATCTCGGTCGCTCACAATGCCTTTGGGTATTCCATGAAATTTCACTACCCACTTCATATACATTTCCGCTAACTTAGTTGTTGTTCTATTGGACTTGACCGGTATAAACCTTGCACTCTTGGTCTATTGTCCACAATCACCCAAATGCTATCATGGCCCTACCTAGTCCTTGGTAACCCATCAATGAAATCCATTGAGACTTGTTCCCATTTCCATTTTGGAGTTTCTAATGGTTGCAAAAAACCACTAGGTTTCTTTTGCTCCGCTTTAACTAGCTGGCAGTTCATGCATTTGGATATAAACTTCCCAACATCTCTTTTCATCCATTCTCAGTAGTAGGTCTGCTTCATGTCTCAATACATTTTATTACCACCGGGATGTATAGTCAGTTTTGAGTGATGATATTCTCTAAGCACTTCATCTCTCAATCCATTGACATTGGGTACAACTAGTCTCCCATCCTTTCTAAGCCATCCATCTTGATCAAGCCCGTACTTGTTCATCTCCTCGTCGTTCCCATCTCTAACTTGGAGATGATTTCCAATAAGTTAGGATCGTCCTTCTGACTGGAACCAATTTGCTCAATCAAAGTGGGTCTGATCGTCAAACTTGCTAACATTGCTGGATCTAATTCGCACTTAGGTCTGAAATCATACCCTGGGATATACTCTAGTTGCTTCTATTCAAGAAACATAGCCCCTAAGTCGTCATGTCTTCTATTCAATGCATCAGCTACTGCATTGCCTTTTCCTGGTGTATATGCGACATCGAAATCATTGGAAGCTAAGAATTCTAACCATCTCTATTGTCGGAGATTTAGATCCTTCTAGGAGAAAAGGTAATTTAACGATTCATGATCAGTAAACAACTCGAACCTTTCTCCCAAGAGATAATGTCTCCACATCTTCAACGCGAATATGATCGCTGCCAATTCCAAATGATGGGTAGGATATCTTTTCTCACGCGGTTTCAGTTCCCGGCTTGCATAAGCTATACAACCCTACCTCCTTGCATCAATACAGCACCTAGTCTGGTACTACATGCATCTGTATATACTGTCATCTCTTCATTCCCCTTAGGAATGACTAACACTGGTGCACATGTCAACTGTTCCTTTAGACTCTTGAATGAATTTTCACACCTTTCGTCCCAAACGAAAGCTTGATTCTTCTTGGTTAACTGAGTTAACGGTGCCACTATCTTGGAGAAGTCTCGGATAAACTTACGATAATATCCAGCTAATCCCAAGAAACTTCTTATGTTCGTTGCATTCTTGGGCGTAGGCCAATCTTGTACCGTAGCCACCTTCGCAGGGTCCACGGCAATACCATTCTCTAAAACAACATGGCCTAAGAATCTCACTTCCCTCCTTCAGAAGTGACACTTAGAAAACTTTTCTTTCAATTGGTGTTTTCTCAACACCTCCATCACTATCCTTAAATGTTCCTAGTGTTCTTCCTCTGTAACAACCCTGAATTTTGGGTAAATTTAAAAATTTATTTTAACCAATTTTAATGAGTTTTTGATATTTAAAATAATTTATTTAGAATAGTAATGATTGAAAATTGATCTAAATTGAAGTTAGAATGAATAATTTAATTTGAATTATAAAAAGAGTTTGAATAGCGCGGTAGTTTGAAAAGTCAAACTTAAACTTTGACTGACCGTACTGGATGCAAAATTTAACGGATTTTAGTGAAACCAAAAATATTGTAATCTATTTAAAATTATCTTTCTAACGAATCTGAAAAATTGAAATTTTATAGCAGGAATCAAAAGTTAAGCCCAAATTAAAATTTAGAAAGGTCGCTATGAAATATATAAAGGACAAAAATGCTACTTTTTGCATACGAAGGAATTTGGACTCGAAACCACTTCCATTGAGTTCAGAATGATGTTTCTGCATTGAAAAACAGTAAACACTTATATATTTCGAGTTTCGGAAAATTATTTGTTTAAAAATGTATTTTTAATATTAAATATATACGCCTTGAAAATAGCCATTTTTCAAACGACCTCTGTTTTCGACGAAACCACTTTTGTTGGATTCGGAATGTCAAAATATAGCTAAGTTTAATTTTTCATAATTTTTAGAAATAATTTGTGGCCGTGGCAAAATGATTTCAGTTTTGTCAATTTCTGTCAATTTTAATCGACTTGAAAATAGTCATTTTTCAAATAGGCTCAGAATTTAACGAAATTAATTTTCCTAGGTCCGCTGCGTCAAAACATATCTAAATATATTTTTTCGGGAATTTTTAAAGTTAATTTGTGGCCCCGGCGTATTTAAAAGTACAGTAGAAAATCAATTATTTAATTAATATAGTAAATTTAATAAAACACGCAACAGACTTTAGAATTGGGCCACGGGGCATAGCCCATCGCGTTCAGAAGACGTCAAAACCTTAAGTTTGACACTAACTGGGCCTGATTTGGAGACAGTCCGAAAATCCACCTTTAAAACACGTTTTTCGAGAAATTATATTATTAAAAAATTAAAATAGAACCCTAAAACCTAATGGAGCCGCCGCCATACTCAGTGAATGGCCAGAAAGCTCTCGAATTCAAACGCCATTATCTCTCAATCCTCTAAATAAAAATCAACACTTCCAATTCCAAATCAAAGAGATTCTTCTCCTCTACGATTCCATATGGGGATGATCAAGAACCGTTAAGGGATGGGCTTGGATTCGGGGCGCAAAGAGGACGGGTTTGGTGCAGATTTCGACGCTGGGGAGGCGTGTGGGTTGGGTAGCTTTTCTGGCGTCAGCGGAGGGGTCCAAGGTGGAGCGCGTGGCATGTCTGGATCGTCGGCCGATCATCGAGTGGAGGAGCAGCAACGGAGCTTTTGTTTTGAGTATGGGTTCGATGTTGAAGCCGATACCTGGATGAAGAAGAACGACGTGGAAGAGGGGTTTATCCCTTAACCAATGTAATTAGATGTAATTAATTAAATTAATTATACATTTAAATTTCCATATGTTCAAAATTATATAACTTGTTCATATCAAATCAGAATCGAACGATTTCAGAAACGTTGGAATCGTAGTAACCAGATCTAGACGATGGAACTAACTAGATCTGAAAAGGAGCAGATAAAATTTTGACCAAATTTCAGATCTGAATTAAAATCTCGGTGAGATTTCTACCTTAAAATTAAAATTAATTATTTATTGCAAATGTGAAATTTATATTTATTTCATGTTCATGATTGTATATATAATTATTTCAGTGTTGATTTGTTCTGTGATGACGATTGCTGATTTATATTGTTGTATGACTGCGATGTATCGTTGGATTGATTTGTGTGTTACATGTCTGATAAATTTAGTTTCACAATAAAATCCTATTTTTATTGTATATGTCACATTAGAATAAATAAATTGTTTTGATAAATAAAATCTCCTTTGTTTGTCACATTAGAATATAGAAATTGTTTTAACAAATAAAATTTCTTTTATTTACCATATTTGAGTATAGAAATTGATTTACAAATAAAACCCTTTTTATTTGATTATTGAAAAACATAGAAAATCTTGACATATAAAATATTCTTTTATATGACAACGAAATACATAGAAAAAAATGTGTTTACATATAAAATACTCTTTTATATGTTATTAGAATGTACAGAAAAGTATAAACAAATAAAAGTATCCTTTTATTCGTTGTTAGAACACATAGAAAAGTGTACAACAATAAAATACCCTTTTTATGTTATGCTAGAATTGAAATTAAAATTTAATCTTTTATTTGCATTCACCAACGCAAATATACATTGAAAATGAAATGTATTCTTTTATTTGCATTTATGAATGCAAGTATACATTGAAATTAAAGTTTGTTCTTTTATTTGCATTCACTAGCGTAGATGTAAAAAAAAAATAGAAATTGTTCTTTTATTTGCATTTCTTGTGTCAAATAAAACTTAGAAATAAAAGCTCACCTTGTATTTGCATTTTTCCAATGCAAACATAGCATAGCAAAATAAGTACATCTTTTATTTATGTCCTCTGATGCAAATACAACACAGAAAAATGAATGGTTTTTTTTTTTTTTGTGTTCTCTGACACAAATATAAATAAGAAAAATACACGGTCTTTTATTTGTGTTCTCTAACATAAATATAACATAGAAAATAAAAATTCCATTTTTATTTTGCATTTCACAATGCAAATATGACATAGAAGAATACGTATATCTTTTATTTATGTCCTCTAATGTAGATATGACATAGAAGATAAGTTCGTCTTTTTATTTACCTTCCACAAAGCAAATAGGACATATAAATAAGAATTACATTCTTATTTATGACATGAACCTTAGAGAAGATAAGGAAATTAAAAATTACATTTTCTTTGTGACATGAACATTAGAAAAGAGAAGTCAATAAAGATTACATTTTTATTGAGATATAAATCATTAGAAAAGAATGACAACAGAAATTACATTCTTATTTAACGTAATAAAAAGAATGTAAAGGTTACATTTTCATATATGAAATAAAAAGAAGATATAAGTTACATTTTCTATAATGTAAATAAAAAGAATATAACTTTGGTTAGGACTGGATTAGAAATTACGTTTATATGAAAATGTTACATTAGAAAAAGAACTCACATTTATATGAAAAATGTGACATTAGCAAAAGAAATAACATTTCTATTTTAAAATGTTAAAGTGAAGAAAAATTAACATTTAGTTATGAAATGTTGAGGTAAAGGAAAATTACATTTTTATATGTAATTAAAGAATGAGGATTTACATTAAATAAAATTACATTTTTATATGTAATTAAAGCATAAGAATTTACATAGAATTATAGAATAAGATTTTTTTTTCTATTGTAATTAAAATTACATTTTTAATGTAATTATAATGTAAGAATTTACCGTCGTAATGTAATTACATTTTTAGTGTAATTAAGAAGAAAATTTGACATGGTTATGAGAATTACATTTTTCAAAAGATAAAATTTTTCATCGTAATGTTAATTACATTTTTAATGTAATTAAAAAGGGGATTTTACCATGTAATTAGATTAAAAGAAGAGAAAATTTCATTTTTGTGTAATTGGATTTTCATTGAATAGGATAAGGATATGAAATTTACATTTTTATGTAAAGTGGTTTTCGATGAAAATTATAATGATGGAAATTTTCATTTTTAGGAATTTAATTTCATTTAGATACTAAGGATATGAAAATTTTCATTTTTTTTTTCAATGTAATTTTATATTGAATCAAAAAGTCACATTTCAATGTAGTAATACATAGTACATTTTTGATTTGTAATCGTAATAAAAAGTTTAAAAGATTCCATTCTTAATGTAATCAAAGAAAAGTATAAAATTATATTTTTACTTGTAATCAAAGCAAAGTATTTGAAATTACATTTTTCAATGTAAATAAAGATTTCATGGGAATTTACCTTTTCCTATGTAAATATAGAATGAAATGAAAATTTGCATTTTTAATGCAACCAAAGGTTGTAGTAGAAGATTTCATTTTGAAATGAAATAATGCATTAAAAGAAAAGAGTACATTTCTAATGCAAGTCATGAAACTAGAAAAATGATCATATGTTTGAAATAAAAATATGTTTGCATCAAACACCACATTTTTTTTATATAATATTATAAGGATGAAAACAAACATTTATTTTTGTTATAAATGTTAGCATTAGCTAAAAAGAACATTTTTGTTATTAATGATAGTATTAGGATAAAAGATTCATTTTTGGTCATTAAGTAGGATTACATAAAGATGTTCATTTCATTAGTAAAGACAAATTAGGATAAAAAGGTCCATTTTTGTTAGAATGTCATATTAGAAGATAAAAGCATCGTTATGTGTTAAATAGAAATTGACATTATGTACACTGTCATGGGTTAGAATGGAAATTTCATTATTTTCACCGTCATGTTTTAGAAATGAAAAATAGACATAATTTACTTTGCCAATTTGTTAGGGATTAAAAAAAAAGGACACGTCATATTTCCTCACCACATGTTTAATAATAATTGTGTGTTGTTTGCTTGATTTATTGGTCGCCTTTTTATATGAGCGATAATATGAATGGTTTATATTTATATTTATTATAAGTATAAATTATAATGAATAGATCGTCATTAATTACTAATAATGATATAAAATGATTTCCAACTTATATATATACGAGAATTATTTGGAAAGTCCGAGTCTATCTCATTCCAAATAATTTAAGCGACGTTTCAAATTCAAGTTTTAAAGACAACGATAGAAGACCGATGATCTTCATATCGAATGGACGACGACTGCCGATGCCCGTGATTGGAGTAGCTACCTTGAAGGGGCTACAGTGGTGGTCGTCCGGACGTAGTGTTGATTTGTACGGATTTGGCTTTCGCTCAGACCCAGAGCATAACCTTATAAATGGATGTGTGTCTGACGTTGAATTTTGTTCTATGTAAATTGATCTCTATTAATATACAACCGTTGGTGGCGGAGAATTTATTCTCTTGCTCAACATCCTTAGAGGTTGTGTATTATTAGTTATCAATCGCATGGTGTGAATTGTCAACGTGGCACGCTAAGATGAAGATGATCAAGGCTTTGTTGAAAAGCAGGCTTGTGGTTATAACGTTACTTCGCGAGCCTCACAACCCGGCTGAGTCTAAAACGGGAGAAGGGAACGTAGGGAGAGCAGCACGTTTCTTTCTAGATAGAAGTGGTGTCGGTGCTTAAACTGGCTGATATTTACTTATGTGGATGATGGAATGTGGCGCGCCTTGGATGATAGGTCATATAGGATCGGGAAACATGTGTTTAGGAATTGCCTATCCACGAAGCTGTATGTGTGGACCGGCCCTGCAGCTATCCAAGGGTTCACTGCGGGGGATCCAGAAACATTAGCTAGAGTGTCTCGAATCGGTAAGGAGCTTCTCCCTAGCCTTGACTCATGATGGAAATCCAAACTTCCAATACGAACCCATGGATTTGATTGTATTACTAGTATGGAAGCATAGTATTATGGTATCTATGTGTCCTAGGATTGGTACATTTACTTTGAAATGTTTTTGAAACATATACACACTAATAATAATATCAAACTCGTTTTTAACGTATCAAGCATTTTTAACCATTATAAGGTAATACCCTATTCTCTGGTTTGCGTTGCATTGTGTGATGGAACTTGGGTCTTATGATGGTTTCATTTTTCCAAAAGGCATTGCATTGTTTTACGATTTACTTTATTATTATGCACGGTAATCCATTGGAATAAAACCCGTTCCGCGCTAGCGGCGTGGTCCTTGGATTTGCCTTATTACTATTAGTTAAATTAGTTAAGAATTCTCACACCAGTCCCATGACTGACCCGTTGTTTGTTTCCACCTTTACAAACTCGGGTGCCCTCTTTTCCATACGTGCAGTCGAGTAGTTTGTCTACAGGTCCTTATCTCGAGCAGGATTCTGGATTGAAGCTTAAAACTGTGTCCAGAGCATAGAAAGTCTTCCGCTGTATTGTATTAAAATATTGTAATTTATCTTCCGCTGTAATTTTATTCCAATGTACTCTGATATTCTATACTCTGATGTAACATTATTGTAATGTAATAAAAGTCTGCTGTTGTTGTTCTGATGTGTTGTAGCCCAAAGTAAGTGTATCCGGCGATTTCCCGCAACGGCGATTTTCGGGTCGTTTCATTTTGGTATCAGAGCTTTGGTTAGCTCAAATCTTTGGGATACAACTCATTATAACGGAACAAAAGACTCATCAGAGATTGGATTAGTAATATCCAATAAGAATACTCATTAGAGATAGGATCAGCAGTATCCTAGAATGAGGAAACTCATTAGAGATGGGGTTAGTAATGCCCTAGAATGAGTTGAGAGTGATAAGCTTATAATATACGTATTTGTAATTATAATCTATTTTAGAAAATATGATTTTTGAACATATAAAAGTTATATATATTTTAAAGGTTAATCAACTAATGAAATTAATAAAGAATGAAAAATTGAGTAGGATAATTAAACACTTTTTAGCTTTGTTCCTTTTCGAGGATGAAAAGTTTTTAAGTGAGGGAGGCTGTAACAACCCTGAATTATGGGTAAATTAAAAAAATTATTTTAACTAATTTTAATGAGCTTTTGATATTTAAAATAATTTATTTAGAATAGTAATGATTGAAAATTGATCTAAATTGAAGTTAGAATGAATAATTTAATTTTAATTATAAAAAGAGTTAGAAATAGCGCGGTAGTTTGAAAAATCAAACTTAAACTTTGACTGACCGTACTGGATGCAAAATTTAACGGATTTTAGTGAAACCAAAAATATTGTAATCTATTTAAAATTATCTTTCTAACGAATCTGAAAAATTGAAATTTCATAGCAGGAATCAAAAGTTATGCCCAAATTAAAATTTAGAAAGGTCGCTGTGAAATATATAAAGGACAAAAATTCTACTTTTTGCATACGAAGGAATTTGGACTCGAAACCAATTCCATTGAGTTCAGAATGATGTTTCTGCATTGAAAAACAGTAAACACTTATATATTTCGAGTTTCGTAAAATTATTTGTTTAAAAATGTATTTTTAATATTAAATATATACGCCTTGAAAATAGCCATTTTTCAAACGACCTCTGTTTTCAACGAAACCACTTTTGTTGGATTCGGAATGTCAAAATATAGCTAATTTTAATTTTTCATAATTTTTAGAATTAATTTGTGGTCGTGGCAAAAAGATTTCAGTTTTGTCAATTTCGGTCAATTTTTATCACTTGAAAATAGTCATTTTTCAAATAGGCTCAGAATTTAACGAAATTAATTTTTCTTTGTCCGCAGCGTCAAAACATAGCTAAATATATTTTTTCGGGAATTTTTAAAGTTAATTTGTGGCCCCGGCGTATTTAAAAGTACGGTAGAAAATCAATTATTTAATTAATATGGTAAATTTAATAAAACACGCAATAGACTTTAGAATTGGGCCACGGGACATAGCCCATCGCATTCAGAAGACATCAAAACCTTAAGTTTGACACTAACTGGGTCTGATTTGGAGACAGTCCGAAAATCCACCTTTAAAACACGTTTTTCGAGAAATTATATTATTAAAAATTAAAATAGAACCCTAAAACCTAATGGAGCCGCCGCCATACTCAGTGAATGGACAGAAAGCTCTCGAATTCAAACGCCATTTTCTCTCAATCCTCTAAATAAAAATTAACACATCCAATTCCAAATCAAAGAGATTCTTCTCCTCTACGATTCCATATGGTGATGATCTAGAACCGTTAAGGGATGGGCTTGGATTCGGGGCGCAAAGGGGACGGGTTTGGTGCGGATTTCGAGGCTGGGAAGGCGTGCGAGTTGGGTGGCTTTTCTGGAGTCGGGGGAGGGGTCCAAGGCGGAGTGCGTGGCATGTCTGGATCGTCGGCCGATCATCGAGAGGAGGAGCAGCAACGGAGCTTTTGTTTTGAGTATGGGTTCGATGTTGAAGCCGATACCTGGAGGAAGAAGAACGACGTGGAAGAGGGGTTTATCCCTTAACCAATGTAACTAGATGTAATTAATTAAATTAATTATATATTTAAATTTTCCATATGTTCAAAATTCTATAACTTGTTCATATCAAATCAGAATCGAACGATTTCAGAAACATTGGAATCGCAGTAACCAGATCTAGACGATGGAACTAACTAGATCTGAAAAGGAGAAGATGAAATTTTGTAATGGCGCGTTTTGTTAGTTGTCGAATAATTAATTTATTTAATTATTTATATATCGATTTGGCGATATCGATAACTTAAAGTAAAACGTTCGAACTTATAATTTATAATTATAATTAAAACGAACCTGAAACGTCGCGGCAGTTCGCAAATTGGCGATTTGAACTTCAACTGAATGTACATGATTCATTTTAAGCCGGATTTCTGTGAAACAAGAAACGTGTGGAGCTAGTGGAGTATATCTTTCTAGTGGAAGAGAAAAATCAGGATTTCGTCGTGTAGATTTTGAGTTATGTCCAAATCAAAATTTAAAATAGTCGTTATAGAATCGTTTATCGACCGTATCGGTTTATTCGATATAACTAGAGATCGGGTTTGAATTTAGACAAGGTTCTTTTGAGGCGTAGTGATAATTTAATTTTTAGAATTTTATGGTAATTTTTAATTAATTTAATAAGCAACTTTTTATTTGGAGTATTTGGCACCCTGTATCGACATTTCGGGATTTCACAATATGAGTCCATCTACCGGTATTATTACATTTTTGGGGTCGTGACACTTCACTGAGCACGACTGTACTCTTACTTCTGTCTGTAGTGGCCCGACATGAACGAAAATTTAAGTAAAGGAGCACACATGTTTTGGTAACGTAAAACATAAAGGATAGTTGAATATATTTAGTTTTCTTGGACCGTAAGTGTGCACGCCTTTCTCTTTCTATCCACCAATGCTTGGTGTAATTTACAAAGCCACGTACCCTCTTTTTTCTCAACCACCAAGCATCTTCACCCTATACATATACCACCTCAAACCGTCCACGTTTTCCTTTCAGCCTCACCATTTCTCTTCTACTACTTTTCACGTTCGAAAGAAAGAAATAAAGAAAGGGGAGAGCATGCGGTTTTGGGAGGAGTTCACGCCGGGATCTTGTGAAGAAAGGGAAGCTCAAACTTTTGGCAACATCACTATATGGTGCAAGAGGAGTTTGCATGAGGGAGGACTTGGAACTGGGAAGATGGAAGTGGGTTTGTACGTGGAAAATCTAGATGGGGAGCCAAGTGTGAAGCCGACAGTTTAAAGGTGGAAATGGCTTCGGAAATATGAGAGCAACGTTCAGCAAGAGGAGGGGTCTGCGTCATTTAACAGCAACGAAGGAAGCCCCGACCGCAAATAGAAGGAGAGCACCGCAAGTTCAAAGAAGCTTGAAATTTTCAAAACCTGTAGCTCGACAAGGCTATCGTCGAGTTTCCCTTCTGAGCAGTCAAGGTGAGAGGGAGTCTGACAGTTTGTAGCGGTTTAAAGCAGGGAGTTATTTAACAAGGGGAGATGATGTGTTTTCGAACAGGAGATGCTGGGTGATTTTGGTTAGGGTGTTAGTTGTGAAGTAGAGAGGGATGCGGTGGAGTTTGAAGGTGCGAAAATGGATTCCTGAAGCCTGATGAGCAGCTGCGCTCAAAGTGAATGGGAAGATGGGTGTAGAAAGCGGGTTTGAGTGGTATACGGTTTTGAATAACCATGAGGAAGGAAAGGAAAATATCTGTGCGGTCGGGTCTTCTTTTAAATGATGTTGGGCTGGGCGAGTATGGTGAGGCCCATTTTTATTAATTCAAGTTTTGTTTGAAATGTTAACAGCGTATGCGAAGTGGATGCGGACCATTTGACGATGGAGTCTTTGAGTGTGAGAACTTCAGTAGACATTGTTTGGATGTCTAGTATGGGAAAGCTACAGGGAAGATCGGGAATCAGCTGCGTTCTTTTTACTGGAACTGACGACTGGAAATGGATCAGAGCTCGACTATCGAAATAAATTACCTGATCAGAACCAACTACCGTAAATCGTATTTAACGGTTAACATGCCAATGTGAGTAAATCTCACAAACTCTAAACAGTTTTATTTTCACGTTGTATTCTTAGAACTGTTAAAATATTGTCTGTTTGACTGTGTGTTGATTGTTTGCTTGAACTGCTAGTCAGTTAGTAAAGATTATATATATATATATATTTACGTATGTGTATATATATATATATATATATATAAACCGTCAAATAGTTATATGTTGATTCTGTTTATCAGAATATTATACTGGTGTTGTTTAACATCTGTGGATGCAGGGAAACAGGTTGGAGGAATCCAACTGGATTCCTCAACAGTTATTTTTACTGTGATTTATGTATTGTGATAAATAAATGTGATGTATATAATCTGTTGTGATTACGTGTGGTTGGACGATATTCATCGTTGTTAGGTGATGTGTTAAAAACCATAAGAAATACCAGAGTGTGAAGGATTAAACAAAGTAATTTGTTAGGTTAACCAAAGCAAGTTAGTCGAGTTAAACAAAGTAATTGGTTAGGTTAACCAAAGCAAGTTAGTCGAGTTAAACAAAGTAATTTGTTAGGTTAACCAAAGCAAGTTAGTCGAGTTAATCAAAGTAATTGGTTAAGTTAACCAAAGCGAGTTAGTCGAGTTAATCAAAGTAATTGGTTAAGTTAACCAAAGTAAATTAGTTAAGATAAACTAAGCGGTTAATCGAAGTGAATTAGTTAAGTTAAACTAATTGGTAAATCAAAGTGAATTAGTTACGTCAAACTAAGTGACTTAGTTAAGTTAAACTAATTTGTAAATCAAAGTGAATTAGTTGCGTCAAACTAAGTGAATTAGTCAAGTTAAACTAATTGGTTAATCGAAGTAAATTAGTTGGGTTAATCAAAGTGAATTAGCTGAGTTAAACTAAGTAAATCGGTTAGAGTTAATCAAAGTGAATTAACTAAGTTAAACTAAGTAGATTAGTTCAGTTAATCGAGACAAGTAAATCAAGTTAGGTTAAACCATTTGAGTTAACCAGTTAGGTTAAACCATTTGAGTTAACCAGTTAAAGTTTAACAGTTAAAGATAAACAGTTAGAGTTGACCAGTTAAAGTTGACCAGTTAGAGTTGACCAGTTAAAGTTGACCAGTTAGAGTTGATCAGTTAGAGTTACTCAGTTAGAGATGACCAGTTAGAGTTGACCAGTTAGAGTTATCCAAGTGGAGTTAATCGAGTAGAGTTGCCGAATATCACTTATTCGAAGTAGAGTTATCGAATATAGTGTATTCAAGGGAAGAATAATCGAATATAGTTTATTCGAGTGGAGAAATCAAATGTTATTCATTTGAGAAGAGTTAAATCGAATTTAGTTATTCGAAAGGAGTTAATCAATTTGAGTTAAGTTAATCGATTTGAATTAAGTTGAATCGAAATGGAGTAAATCGATTAGAATTAAGTTAATCGAGTTAGAGTAAATCGAATATTAGTTATTCGAAGGTAAGTTATTCGAATTAGTTATTCGAATAGAGTTAAACACGTAAGAGTTAATTGAATATTAGTTATTCAATTTGAGTTAATCGAATTTAGTTATTCGAGAAGAGTTAAATCGAATTTAGTTATTCGAAAGGAGTTAATCAATTTGAGTTAAGTAAATCGATTTGAATTAAGTTGAATCGAAATGGAGTAAATCGATTAGAATTAAGTTAATCGAGTTAGAGTAAATCGAATATTAGTTATTCGAAGGTAAGTTATTCGAATTAGTTATTCGAAGGAGTTAACCAATTAAGTTATTCGAATGAGTCATTCGAAGGAGTAAATCAAATTAAGTTAATCGATTAGAGTTGAGTTAATCGATTTGGGTTAAGTTAAGTTATCAAGTTAAGTAATCGAGTTAAGATTTATCGAGTTAAGTAATCGAGTTAAGTAATCGAGTTGAGATAATCGAGTTAAGAAAATCAAGTTGAGTTAATCGAATAAGTTATTCGATAAGAGTAAATCCATTTAAGTTAATCGGATGTTAGTTATTCGATAAGAATTGACACATTTAAGAAAATCGAATATTTGTTATTCGATAAGAGTTAATGAAATAGAGCCAACCAAGAAGAGTTATTCGAATATTAGTTATTCGATAGGAGTTAATCGAAATAGAGTTTATCGAATATCAGTTATTAAAAAGGGAGAGTTAATCGAATAGAGATTACTCGAAAGAGAGTTATACGTCGAATTCGATTATAGCGAATTCGGGAAAGTACTATTTACTTTCCAGGGTTTAAATCAAGATTTAGTTATTGATTTAGAAATTAGGTGTCTGTTAAATTATTCGAGTTAGGAAATAAATTTATAATTTAGGTTAGATATTTTAGGGGTAGGAATTATAACGTTATAGTTATAATCAAACGTTGTCATATAATAAGTGGATTCGTAACCTGAATCCGAGAATTTGCGTAAAACAGATGATTGTAAAAAGTGAGTGACGAGCTTCATCTATTTCACAGTAAAGGACGTTGTTCAATTAAGGTCTGAGAGGTAATTATACCCCAACTTGATTGACTTCAGAATTGACAAAGGAATAGTTGTGGTTCGATAGAAAAGGTTGATTTGAAATATAGTTAAGTAATAAGCGATTAATGGATTAAGCGTAACGATGTTTTATACAACGTTCATTGGAAATCCGTAAATGAGTTTTGGAAACGTTTTCCAAATATAGTCAGATATGTTTTCTAAACATAGAAAATGAAATGTTTTCATGATAAGAATTTAAGAAATAGAGTTAAGCAAATTCAGAAACTGACTGGAGAGGGTAAGTTGAACGGTTTTCTAAGTGACGATCTGATGTTGGTTTCGACCTTCCGGATTGATACTTAGAGAATTGTTCTCATACTAGTTACAATTAGGGACTGATAGTTGCGAAATAATAGTGATGTGAAAATAAGCTATGGAAATGTTTTCCAATGATTAATAACAGATATTTTCTAAATATATGAAATAAGGAAATACGAACATATGATGATTGATCGATCGAATTTCCATTTGGAAATAAGATCGTTGTTTGTACACCGACATGTTTTCATTTGATAGTTGAATCACAGACTATCAAAGTTTTGACCATATTTACGTTGTAAATATGGAGAGACCGGTTGGATTTTTATCCGAAGAACCACTCCGTATTAGCATAAGCGTTGCGAATCAAGTACGCTGAAGATAATTGAAGACGGAGTGAAGTGCAAGGGCTATTGTGAAAAGCCTAGGTAGGATGGATTCACTGAATAGTGCCTTCGGTTTATTCAGTCCCAGAACAACATATATGGACGAGTGTCTGACAAAGTATTCTTAACGAATCATATATGTTGATCTCTTTAAACGTATTACGTTGGTGGCGGAGAAATTCATTTCTCTTAGCTTTTATACCCGTGATGCCTTGAGAAATCGATAATGATTTGGCGGGTATGACGATGTGGCATTCAAAGTAATTGAAGAAATAATCTGTCAAAGTGATAAACGTGACCTCAAAACCTCACAACCGGAAAATAACAGAAGTTGGGCTAGGCAGCATGGCTAGTTGGGCCATACCCAAGCAGGGTGTATTATCACCATCTAGAGAATATTCAATTGTACTTCTTTATAATCTATTTCAATGCTGTCCCTTATCGGGAAGGATGGTTGCTGATCCCAACCATCGGTGATAATATATTCGTTACACTCAAGCTAAATGAGTGGACGGTCATGTGTGGCCGGGTTGCAAGACGTTCTTGTTGAACCCTAGTGTATCTCCTCTAGAGTACACTGATCGGAAGGTGCTCCCATACCTTGTCTGTTGGAATCCAATCTCCAATAAGCGCTCACGGTTTTATTTGTATACTATGTATGTGGAACGTGAGATTCAAGCGTTCTGCTAGATTGATATCTATTTGTATTTAGACATTATTATAATATCAGAAAGATATCCTTTATTTAACCAAGTGTTGGAGTTTTATTCACACCAGTCCCATGACTGACCTGGAGTTTATTTTGTTTGTTTTCCCTAAACACTTGGGTGCCTAAATTTGTACGGGAAGTCAAGTAGTCGGGATTTTTCAGATACACTTGGAGAGCTTGGAGCAGGAGGCTTCAGGATTATAGCTATTATTATTCCGCTGTGTTGTTAAGTGTTGTACTTTGAAATGGTATGTATATACGAGTACTGATTTGTATTTCAAAGTTATGTTATATTTTATTCGTTCCGCTGTGAGATTCGTGTTTACTCTGATGATGTAAGTTCTTCTTCTTCTTCTATTCTATTAGTTCTATCTTTTCTTCCTCACCCTCTACTTTCTTTCACTAACGTCTCGGAATTTTCGACTCTCGAGGAGTCGAAAATTTCCAGCCGTTACAGTTGGTATCAGAGCTTAAGTTAAGTGATTACCTTGGCTCTGTGGCATAACTCGATAGAGATGGGATTAGTAATATCCTAGATTGAGTTTGAGTGTATATATATGAGCGCGTAATTGTTATTCAATATAAAATGGTTTTATATTGTGGAGACTCATTGGTTGAGTGGCTTATGAATTCTGGTCGATCAGTTTGATCCACTGTATCGATAAGGGTTACTAAACACTCGAATACGATGAACCGTCATGGTATGTTTTGAAAGAGGGTAAATGAAATAATTTTTCCCAAAATATATTTGTTTATAGAAGAAATATATATCTTGAAATTATTATAGTATATTGATTGTGTTGGTTGTTATTATAATCGAATAAGATTATAAAATGGTGAAATGGTTATAAATGACCAATCAGAATTCATATGAATGTAATATATGAAATAGTTTGAATTAAATATGAATTTAAATCAGAATTTGGAATTTAAAATAAGGAAATTTTAAGTTCCTGGGAGATTTTGAAATTTTTTCAAGCAGTGTGAAAAATATTTGAAATGTATTTCAAAATGAAAAGGTTTAAAATGATTTTGAAAAGAAATATACTATTAAACTCACTTGTATAACTGGAAAATAACCCTGATGAGTGTAGCTACATCATTAGCGTTCATTTCTGAGTTCTAAGTGACGAATTACTACTAAAGATTTTGTTTTTGAATTGTTTTGAGAAAACAATTTGTTTTAGACATTCAAAGGTTTTGAATTGGCATTATGATTTCAAATTGATTTGAAAGAAACCCAGGAACTAAAGTTCTGAAATTAAAATTTAACTAATGAAGTTAAATAAAATGAGATGGTAAAAATAAATTGAAATTTAACTTGAACCGAGTTAAATAAAATTGAATTGGATTAGAGATAATCTAGAATGGAACCAAATTGATAAGTCAATAATTTGGAATTTGATATTAGAGTTCGAATGAAATTCGATTTGGATTTGAGGATATGAACTGATTGGAGATCAATTGGAATGGATAACATTGGTATATGTTGAAGTGGTAGCAGATGCAAGGGATAGAGTTAAATGCCCGAAAAAAAGGTACAAGTTTATATCATATATGAGTTTTGATTTTATGAGCCGAATTAGCAAGCCGCTTGGCTATTTTTGATTCTTTTTTTGATTGGAGGAGGCCTAGAGAGGCGAGTTGTGGTTTGACGTATTGAGCCGTACAAAGGAGGTTATGGCGAAATTTTTCGAAAATTTAAGGTGTTAGAAAATTTTTAGAATTTTTGAAAATTTTAGTTGGTCGGAAATGAATTAATAAATTAATTAAAATTAAATGGGTCCAGTCGAAACTGAAATTTAGAGGTAAACAAAACGGATTTTTAAATCTAGTTAGTAGAGTTAGTAGCAGTTTTCTAACTTAGCAATTTCGAGGACGAAATTATTTTAAGGGGGGAAGTCTGTAATGGCGCGTTTTGTTAGCTGTCGAATAATTAATTTATTTAATTATTTATATATCGATTTGGCGATATCGATAACTTAAAGTAAAACGTTCGAACTTATAATTTATAATTATAATTAAAACGAACCTGAAACGTCGCGGCAGTTCGCAAATTGGCGATTTGAACTTCAACTGAATGTATATGATTCATTTTAAGCCGGATTTCTGTGAAACAAGAAACGTGTGGAGCTGGTGGAGTATATCTTTCTAGTGGAAGAGAAAAATCAGGATTTCGTCGTGTAGATTTTGAGTTATGTCCAAATCAAATTTTAAAATAGTCGCTATAGAATCGTTTATCGACCGTATCGGTTTATTCGATATAACTAGAGATCGGGTTTGAATTTAGACAAGGTTCTTTTGAGGCGTAGTGATAATTTAATTTTTAGAATTTTATGGTAATTTTTAATTAATTTAATAAGCAACTTTTTATTTGGAGTATCTGGCACCCTGTATCGACATTTCGGGATTTCACAATATGAGTCCATCTACCGGTATTATTACATTTTTGGGATCGTGACACTTCACTGAGCACGACTGTACTCTTACTTCTGTCTGTAGTGGCCCGACATGAACGAAAATTTAAGTAAAGGAGCACACATGTTTTGGTAACGTAAAACATAAAGGATAGTTGAATATATTTAGTTTTCTTGGACCGTAAGTGTGCACGCCTTTCTCTTTCTATCCACAAATGCTTGGTGTAATTTACAAAGCCACGTACCCTCTTTTTTCTCAACCACCAAGCATCTTCACCCTATACATATACCACCTCAAACCGTCCACGTTTTCCTTTCAGCCTCACCATTTCTCTTCTACTACTTTTCACGTTCGAAAGAAAGAAATAAAGAAAGGGGAGAACATGCGGGTTTGGGAGGAGTTCACGCCGGGATCTTGTGAAGAAAGGGAAGCTCAAACTTTTGGCAACATCACTATATGGTGCAAGAGGAGTTTGCATGAGGGAGGACTTGGAACTGGGAAGATGGAAGTGGGTTTGTACGTGGAAAATCTAGATGGGGAGCCAAGTGTGAAGCCGACAGTTTAAAGGTGGAAATGGCTTCGGAAATATGAGAGCAACGTTCAGCAAGAGGAGGGGTCTGCGTCATTTAACAGCAACGAAGGAAGCCCCGACCGCAAATAGAAGGAGAGCACCGCAAGTTCAAAGAAGCTTGAAATTTTCAAAACCTGTAGCTCGACAAGGCTATCGTCGAGTTTCCCTTCTGAGTAGTCAAGGTGAGAGGGAGTCTGACAGTTTGTAGTGGTTTAAAGCAGGGAGTTATTTAACAAGGGGAGATGATGTGTTTTCGAACAGGAGATGCTGGGTGATTTTGGTTAGGGTGTTAGTTGTGAAGTAGAGAGGGATGCGGTGGAGTTTGAAGGTGCGAAAATGGATTCCTGAAGCCTGATGAGCAGCTACGCTCAAAGTGAATAGGAAGATGGGTGTAGAAAGCGGGTTTGAGTGGTATACGGTTTTGAATAACCATGAGGAAGGAAAGGAAAATATCTGTGCGGTCGGGTCTTCTTTTAAATGATGTTGGGCTGGGCGAGTATGGTGAGGCCCATTTTTATTAATTCAAGTTTTGTTTGAAATGTTAACAGCGTATGCGAAGTGGATGCGGACCATTTGACGATGGAGTCTTTGAGTGTGAGAACTTCAGTAGACATTGTTTGGATGTCTAGTATGGGAAAGCTACAGGGAAGATCGGGAATCAGCTGCGTTCTTTTTACTGGAACTGACGATTGGAAATGGATCGGAGCTCGACTATCGAAATAAATTACCTGATCAGAACCAACTACCGTAAATCGTATTTAACGGTTAACACGCCAATGTGAGTAAATCTCACAAACTCTAAACAGTTTTATTTTCACGTTGTATTCTTAGAACTGTTAAAATATTGTCTGTTTGACTGTGTGTTGATTGTTTGCTTGAACTGCTAGTCAGTTAGTAGAGATTATATATATATATATATATATTTACGTATGTATATATATATATATAAAATGTCAAATAGTTATATGTTGATTCTGTTTATCAGAATATTATACTGGTGTTGTTTAACATCTGTGGATGCAGGGAAACAGGTTGGAGGAATCCAACTGGATTCCTCAACAGTTATTTTTACTGTGATTTATGTATTGTGATATATAAATGTGATGTATATAATCTGTTGTGATTACGTGTGGTTGGACGATATTCATCGTTGTTAGGTGATGTGTTAAAAACCATATGAAATACCAGAGTGTGAAGGATTAAACAAAGTAATTTGTTAGGTTAACCAAAGCAAGTTAGTCGAGTTAAACAAAGTAATTGGTTAGGTTAACCAAAGCAAGTTAGTCGAGTTAAACAAAGTAATTTGTTAGGTTAACCAAAGCAAGTTAGTCGAGTTAATCAAAGTAATTGGTTAAGTTAACCAAAGCGAGTTAGTCGAGTTAATCAAAGTAATTGGTTAAGTTAACCAAAGTAAATTAGTTAAGATAAACTAAGCGGTTAATCGAAGTGAATTAGTTAAGTTAAACTAATTGGTAAATCAAAGTGAATTAGTTACGTCAAACTAAGTGACTTAGTTAAGTTAAACTAATTTGTAAATCAAAGTGAATTAGTTGCGTCAAACTAAGTGAATTAGTCAAGTTAAACTAATTGGTTAATCGAAGTAAATTAGTTGGGTTAATCAAAGTGAGTTAGCTGAGTTAAACTAAGTAAATCGGTTAGAGTTAATCAAAGTGAATTAACTAAGTTAAACTAAGTGGATTAGTTCAGTTAATCGAGACAAGTAAATCAAGTTAGGTTAAACCATTTGAGTTAACCAGTTAGGTTAAACCATTTGAGTTAACCAATTAAAGTTTAACAGTTAAAGATAAACAGTTAGAGTTGACCAGTTAAAGTTGACCAGTTAGAGTTGACCAGTTAAAGTTGACCAGTTAGAGTTGATCAGTTAGAGTTACTCAGTTAGAGATGACCAGTTAGAGTTGACCAGTTAGAGTTATCCAAGTGGAGTTAATCGAGTAGAGTTGCCGAATATCACTTATTCGAAGTAGAGTTATCGAATATAGTGTATTCAAGGGAAGAGTAATCGAATATAGTTTATTCGAGTGGAGAAATCAAATGTTATTCATTTGAGAAGAGTTAAATCGAATTTAGTTATTCGAAAGGAGTTAATCAATTTGAGTTAAGTTAATCGATTTGAATTAAGTTGAATTGAAATGGAGTAAATCGATTAGAATTAAGTTAATCGAGTTAGAGTAAATCGAATATTAGTTATTCGAAGGTAAGTTATTCGAATTAGTTATTCGAATAGAGTTAAACACGTAAGAGTTAATTGAATATTAGTTATTCAATTTGAGTTAATCGAATTTAGTTATTCGAGAAGAGTTAAATCGAATTTAGTTATTCGAAAGGAGTTAATCAATTTGAGTTAAGTAAATCGATTTGAATTAAGTTGAATCGAAATGGAGTAAATCGATTAGAATTAAGTTAATCGAGTTAGAGTAAATCGAATATTAGTTATTCTAAGGTAAGTTATTCGAATTAGTTATTCGAAGGAGTTAACCAATTAAGTTATTCGAATGAGTCATTCGAAGGAGTAAATCAAATTAAGTTAATCGATTAGAGTTGAGTTAATCGATTTGGGTTAAGTTAAGTTATCAAGTTAAGTAATCGAGTTAAGATTTATCGAGTTAAGTAATCGAGTTAAGTAATCGAGTTGAGATAATCGAGTTAAGAAAATCAAGTTGAGTTAATCGAATAAGTTATTCGATAAGAGTAAATCCATTTAAGTTAATCGGATGTTAGTTATTCGATAAGAATTGACACATTTAAGAAAATCGAATATTTGTTATTCGATAAGAGTTAATGAAATAGAGCCAACCAAGAAGAGTTATTCGAATATTAGTTATTCGATAGGAGTTAATCGAAATAGAGTTTATCGAATATCAGTTATTAAAAAGGGAGAGTTAATCGAATAGAGATTACTCGAAAGAGAGTTATACGTCGAATTCGATTATAGCGAATTCGGGAAAGTACTATTTACTTTCCAGGGTTTAAATCAAGATTTAGTTATTGATTTAGAAATTAGGTGTCTGTTAAATTATTCGAGTTAGGAAATAAATTTATAATTTAGGTTAGATATTTTAGGGGTAGGAATTATAACGTTATAGTTCTAATCAAACGTTGTCATATAATAAGTGGATTCGTAACCTGAATCCGAGAATTTGCGTAAAACAGATGATTGTAAAAAGTGAGTGACGAGCTTCATCTATTTCACAGTAAAGGACATTGTTCAATTAAGGTCTGAGAGGTAATTATACCCCAACTTGATTGACTTCAGAATTGACAAAGGAATAGTTGTGGTTCGATAGAAAAGGTTGATTTGAAATATAGTTAAGTAATAAGCGATTAATGGATTAAGCGTAACGATGTTTTATACAACGTTCATTGGAAATCCGTAAATGAGTTTTGGAAACGTTTTCCAAATATAGTCAGATATGTTTTCTAAACATAGAAAATGAAATGTTTTCATGATAAGAATTTAAGAAATAGAGTTAAGCAAATTCAGAAACTGACTGGAGAGGGTAAGTTGAATGGTTTTCTAAGTGACGATCTGATGTTGGTTTCGACCTTCCGGATTGATACTTAGAGAATTGTTCTCATACTAGTTACAATTAGGGACTGATAGTTGCGAAATAATAGTGATGTGAAAATAAGCTATGGAAATGTTTTCCAATGATTAATAACAGATATTTTCTAAATATATGAAATAAGGAAATACGAACATATGATGATTGATCGATCGAATTTCCATTTGGAAATAAGATCGTTGTTTGTACACCGACATGTTTTCATTTGATAGTTGAATCACAGACTATCAAAGTTTTGACCATATTTACGTTGTAAATATGGAGAGACCGGTTGGATTTTTATCCGAAGAACCACTCCGTATTAGCATAAGCGTTGCGAATCAAGTACGCTGAAGATAATTGAAGACGGAGTGAAGTGCAAGGGCTATTGTGAAAAGCCTAGGTAGGATGGATTCACTGAATAGTGCCTTCGGTTTATTCAGTCCCAGAACAACATATATGGACGAGTGTCTGACAAAGTATTCTTAACGAATCATATATGTTGAACTCTTTAAACGTATTACGTTGGTGGCGGAGAAATTCATTTCTCTTAGCTTTTATACCCGTGATGCCTTGAGAAATCGATAATGATTTGGCGGGTATGACGATGTGGCATTCAAAGTAATTGAAGAAATAATCTGTCAAAGTGATAAACGTGACCTCAAAACCTCACAACCGGAAAATAACAGAAGTTGGGCTAGGCAGCATGGCTAGTTGGGCCATACCCAAGCAGGGTGTATTATCACCATCTAGAGAATATTCAATTGTACTTCTTTATAATCTATTTCAATGCTGTCCCTTATCGGGAAGGATGGTTACTGATCCCAACCATCGGTGATAATATATTCGTTACACTCAAGCTAAATGAGTGGACGGTCATGTGTGGCCGGGTTGTAAGACGTTCTTGTTGAACCCTAGTGTATCTCCTCTAGAGTACACTGATCGGAAGGTGCTCCCATACCTTGTCTGTTGGAATCCAATCTCCAATAAGCGCTCACGGTTTTATTTGTATACTATGTATGTGGAACGTGAGATGCAAGCGTTCTGCTAGATTGATATCTATTTGTATTTAGACATTATTATAATATCAGAAAGATATCCTTTATTTAACCAAGTGTTGGAGTTTTATTCACACCAGTCCCATGACTGACCTGGAGTTTATTTTGTTTGTTTTCCCTAAACTCTTGGGTGCCTAAATTTGTACGGGCAGTCAAGTAGTCGGGATTTTTCAGATACAGTTGGAGAGCTTGGAGCAAGAGGCTTCAGGATTATAGCTATTATTATTCCGCTGTGTTGTTAAGTGTTGTACTTTGAAATGGTATGTATATACAAGTACTGATTTGTATTTCAAAGTTATGTTATATTTTATTCGTTCCGCTGTGAAATTCGTGTTTACTCTGATGATGTAAGTTCTTCTTCTTCTTCTATTCTATTAGTTCTATCTTTTCTTCCTCACCCTCTACTTTCTTTCACTAACGTCTCGGAATTTTCGACTCTCGAGGAGTCGAAAATTTCCAGCCATTACAAATTTTGACCAAATTTCAGATCTGAATTAAAAGCTCGGTGAGATTTCTAGCTTAAAATTTAAATTAATTATTTATTGCAAATGTGAAATTTATATTTATTTCATGTTCATGATTGTATATATAATTATTTCAGTGTTGATTTGTTCTGTGATGACGATTGCGGAGTTCTATTGTTGTATGACTGCGATGTATCGTTGGATTGATTTGTGTGTTACATGTCTAATAAATTTAGTTTCACAATAAAATCCTATTTTTATTGTATATGTCACATTAGAATAAAGAAATTGTTTTGATAAATAAAATCTTCTTTGTTTGTCACATCAGAATATAGAAATTGTTTTAACAAATAAAATCTCTTTTATTTACCATATTTGAGTATAGAAGTCGATTTACAAATAAAACCCTTTTTATTTGATTATTGAAAAACATAGAAAATCTTGACATATAAAATATTCTTTTATATGACACTAAAATACATAGAAAAAATGTGTTTACATATAAAATACTCTTTTATATGTTATTAGAATGTACAGAAAAGTATAAACAAATAAAAGTATCCTTTTATTCGTTGTTAGAACACATAGATGAGTGTACAGCAATAAAATACCCTTTTTATGTTACGCTAGAACTGAAATTAAAATTTAATCTTTTATTTGCATTCACCAACGCAAATATACATTGAAAATGAAATGTATTCTTTTATTTGCATTTACGAGTGCAAGTATACATTGAAATTAAATGTTGTTCTTTTATTTGCATTCACTAGCGCAGATGTAAAAATAATAATATAGAAATTGTTCTTTTATTTGCATTTCTTGTGTCAAATAAAACTTAGAAATATAAGCTCACCTTGTATTTGCATTTTTCCAATGCAAACATAGCATAGCAAAATAAGAACATCTTTTATTTACGTCCTCTGATGCAAATACAACATAGAAAAATGAATGGTTTTTTTTGTGTTCTCTGACACAAATATAACTTAGAAAAATACATGGTCTTTTATTTGTGTTCTCTAACACAAATATAGCATAGAAAATAAAAATTCCCTTTTTATTTTGCATTTCAAAATGCAAATATGACATATAAAAATATGTATATCTTTTATTTATGTCCTCTAATGTAAATATGACATAGAAGATAAGTTCATCTTTTTATTTACCTTCCACAAAGCAAATAGGACATATAAATAAGAATTACATTCTTATTTATGACATGAACCTTAGAGAAGATAAGGAAATTAAAAATTACATTTTCTTTGTGACATGAACATTAGAAAAGAGAAGTCAATAAAGATTACATTTTTATTGAGATATAAATCATTAGAAAAGAATGACAACAGAAATTACATTCTTATTTAACGTAATAAAAAGAATGTAAAGGTTACATTTTCATATATGAAATAAAAAGAAGATATAAGTTACATTTTCTATAATGTAAATAAAAAGAATATAATTTTGGTTAGGACTGGATTAGAAATTACGTTTATATGAAAATGTTACATTAGAAAAAGAACTCACATTTATATGAAAAATGTGACATTAGCAAAAGAAATAACATTTCTATTTTAAAATGTTAAAGTGAAGAAAAATTAACATTTAGTTATGAAATGTTGAGGTAAAGGAAAATTACATTTTTATATGTAATTAAAGAATGAGGATTTACATTAAATAAAATTACATTTTTATATGTAATTAAAGCATAAGAATTTACATAGAATTATAGAATAAGATTTTTTTTTCTATTGTAATTAAAATTACATTTTTAATGTAATTATAATGTAAGAATTTACCGTCGTAATGTAATTACATTTTTAATGTAATTAAGAAGAAAATTTGACATGGTTATGAGAATTACATTTTTTCAAAAGATAAAAATTTTCATCGTAATGTTAATTACATTTTTATTGTAATTAAAAAGGGGATTTTACCATGTAATTAGATTAAAAGAAGAGAAAAATTCATTTTTATGTAATTGGATTTTCATTGAATAGGATAAGGATATGAAATTTACATTTTTATGTAAAGTGGTTTTCGATGAAAATTATAATGATGGAAAATTTCATTTTTAGGAATTTGATTTCATTTAGAGACTAAGGATATGAAAATTTACATTTTTTTTCAATGTAATTTTATATTGAATCAAAAAGTCACAGTTCAATGTAGTAATACATAGTACATTTTTGATCTGTAATCGTAGTAAAAAGTATAAAAGATTCCATTCTTAATGTAATCAAAGAAAAGTATAAAATTATATTTTTACTTGTAATCAAAGCAAAGTATTTGAAATTACATTTTCAATGTAAATAAAGATTTCATGGGAATTTACTTCTTCCTATGTAAATATAGAATGAAATGAAAATTTGCATTTTTAATGCAACCAAAGGTTGTAGTAGAAGATTTCATTTTGAAATGTAATAATGCATTAAAAAAAAAGTACATTTCTAATGCATGTCATGAAACTAGAAAAATGATCATATGTTTGAAATAAAAATATGTTCGCATCAAACACCACATTTTTTTTATATAATATTATAAGATGAAAACCAAACATTTATTTTTGTTATAAATGTTAGCATTAGCTAAAAAGAACATTTTTGTTATTAATGATAGTATTAGGATAAAAGATTCATTTTTGGTCATTAAGTAGGATTACATAAAGATGTTCATTTCATTAGTAAAGAAATTAGGATAAAAAGGTCCATTTTTGTTAGAATGTCATATTAGAAGATAAAAGCACCGTTATGTGTTAAATAGAAATTGACATTATGTACATTGTCATGGGTTAGAATGGAAATTTCATTATTTTCACCGTCATGTTTTAGAAATGAAAAATAGACATAATTTACTTTGCCAATTTGTTAGGGATTAAAAAAAAGGACACGTCATATTTCCTCACCACATGTTTAATAATAATTGTGTGTTGTTTGCATGATTTATTGGTCGCCTTTTTACATGAGCGATAATATGAATGGTTTATATTTATTTATAAGTATAAATTATAATGAATAGATCGTCATTAATTACTAATAATGATATAAAATGATTTCCAACTTATATATATACGAGAATTATTTGGAAAGTCCGAGTCTATCTCATTCCAAATAATTTAAGCGACGTTTCAAATTCAAGTTTTAAAGACAACGATAGAAGACCGATGATCTTCATATCGAATGGACGACGACTGCCGATGCCCGTGATTGGAGTAGCTACCTTGAAGGGGCTACAGTGGTGGTCGTCCGGACGTAGTGTTGATTTGTACGGATTTGGCTTTCGCTCAGACCCAGAGCATAAGCTTATAAATGGATGTGTGTCTGACGTTGAATTTTGTTCTATGTAAATTGATCTCTATTAATATACAACCGTTGGTGGCGGAGAATTTATTCTCTTGCTCAACACCCTTAGAGGTTGTGTATTAATAATTATCAATCGCATGGTGTGAATTGTCAATGTGGCACGCTAAGATGAAGATGATCAAGGCTTTGTTGAAAAGCAGGCCTTGTGGTTATAACGTTACTTCGCGAGCCTCACAACCCGGCTGAGTCTAAAACGGGAGAAGGGAACGCAGGGAGAGCAGCACGTTTCTTTCTAGCTAGAAGTGGTGTCGGTGCTTAAACTGGCTGATATTTACTTATGTGGATGATGGAATGTGGCGCGCCTCGGATGATAGGTCCTATAGGATCAGGAAACGTGTGTTCAGGAATTGACAATCCATGAAGCTGTATGTGTGGACCGGCCCTGCAGCTATCCAAGGGTTCACTGGGGGGGATCCTGAGACATTAGCTAGAGTGTCTCGAATCGGTAAGGAGCTCCTCCCTAGCCTTGACTCATGATGGAAATCCAAACTTCCAATACGAACCCATGGATTTGATTGTATTACTAGTATGGAAGCATAGTATTATGGTATCTATGTGTCCTAGGATTAATACATTTACTTTGAAATGTTTTTGAAACATATACACACTAATAATAATATCAAATTCGTTTCTAACGTATCAAGCATTTTTAACCATTATAAGGTAAAACCCTATCCTCCGGTTTGCGTTGCATTGTGTGATGGGACTTGGGTCTTATGATGGTTTCATTTTTCCAAAAGGCATTGCTTTGTTTTACGATTTACTTTATTGTTATGCACGGTAATCCATTGGAATAAAACTCGTTCCACGTTAGCGGCGTGGTCCATGGATTTGCCTTATTACTATTAGTTAAATTAGTTAAGAATTCTCACACCAGTCCCATGACTGACCCGTTGTTTGTTTCCACCTTTACAAACTCGGGTGCCCTCTTTTCCATACGGGCAGTCGAGTAGTTTGTCTACAGGTCCTTATCTCGAGCAGGATTCTGGATTGAAGCTTAAAGCTGTGCCCAGAGCATAGAAAGTCTTCCGCTGTATTGTATTAAAATATTGTAATTTATCTTCCGCTGTAATTTTATTCCAATGTACTCTGATATTTTGTACTCTGATGTAACATTATTGTAATGTAATAAAAGTCTGAAGTGTTGTAGCCCAAATAAGCTTATCCGGCGATTTCCCGCAAGGGCGATTTTCGGGTCGTTTCATCCTCTGTCCTCGAATAAACCAAGAAATCATCTACGAATACGAGAACAAATTTATTCAATTGATCTCGGAATACTCTATTCATAAGATCCACAAAATATGTTGGTGCATTGGTTAACCTGAATGGCATGACCAACCACTCGTAGAATCCAGACGGCGTCCAAAATGCCGTTTTAGGAATGCTCTCAGCTTCCACCCTAAGCTGATGAAAACATGTCGCGAGATCCAACTGGGAGAACACTCTCGTGCCACTCAACTGATCAAACAAATCTTCTATCTGCGGTAGAGGATACTTATTCTCCCTTGTCACCTTATTCAACTCGCGGTAGTCCACACAATCGAAGGGAACCATCTGCCTTGGTAGCAAACACAACTGGTGCTCCCCATTTAGAAACACTTCTTCTGATAAATCCCTTCTTCAAAAGATCGCTCACTTGCACCCCGATCTCTCGCTGCTCCCTTGGTGTCATATGACGAAGTGGCATCACTATAGGTCTGACATCTTTCACTAAATCAATACGAAACTCAATCTCTCGGTGTAGTGGAAGTCCGGTCACTTCCTCGAAGACGTCTGAATACTGACCAGCCATAGGCACATCTGACAACTCATCATGCGGGATGTCGAGGGAATTTAGAAAACTAGCCATTACCCGATCACTAGGTAGTTGTAACACCCCACCTCCATTTAGGTTACTCACAAAGGGAATGCCTTAACTTCAATGGAGTGTTTTTGGTAAACAGACACAGAATATCACAAGACAGATATAAAAATTTTGCAGCGGAAAATAAACAACTTTATTAAATCACCAAAAGACTTTGTTACATAATACCATGATTCATAAAACCATTAAAACACTTCTGTCTTACATCATCAGAGTACATAGGTATTTAAAAGAAAAACATCATTCCCCATATTAAAGAGCAAGCCATATAAGAGACAGAGACTCGACCATACTTCAGAAGTAGCTCCTAGAAGATGATATCCAAATCCTGACTAAACCTGGGTGTTTCCTCCCTGAGAACCTGGGGGGGAAACGGAAGAAAAGAGGCGAAACAAACTAGGTTAGACATACGTCTGGTGAGTCTAGTAACTTTTAGCCAGTAAATAAATAAAGGTAAACATGACAAGCATACAAAGTGGATAAGAGGATTCACGGTACAGATAACAGGTATGACATGACAAATAAGGTAAGGTGTATGCATGCTTCACTACAAACTACTCTGCACTATTACTAGTAAAATCAAGATAGGATGATCCCTTCCGCTAACCATAATAACGATAATGATGGTGGTAGTTTCGTGTGCTCCTAGCCGCTGTCATAGGTGCCGCCTGCTCCTATCAACTAGTCGTACCCACTACCCTCCTACTATAAATTGGTAGACTTAGGGTATACGTCCGAGTATACCCTAACCACTACCCTAATCGATCGGCTCCCAACTCTGTAGATACTCTGTGGTGGTCCCACAACTAGGGGGTATCACTTCCCTAAAGTGGCAACCCAAGGTGTGCACAGTTATACCTACTGGTGTCACGGTCGTCTTGTCCCCCTCTGCCCGGCCAATGCACGCACATTTCCCCGGTCGGTTTGTGTCGCCCACACCATCCGTCTCGTTTTGGATCTCTTACAATCAATCAGTAAGTGTGCCCCTTCCCCGCCTAGTACGGAGTTCTTTACTCTGATACCTCTCCGGGTTATTGACTGAAATGGGTCCCACACAACATGATACAAGCTCTCCCTTATGTCTTGTATCCCCACTAGGTTTTCTACTGACTATGTATACCCTTAGGTGCCTTTAATCACATAGCCCTTAATCAGTTATGCGTACATATATGTGTCTTTAATACATAACCCCTATTCTACCTATCGGTTATGCGTACCTATAGGTGTCTTTAATACATAACTCTATCTATTCTCATTAGTTATGCGTACCCCTAAGGGTTTCTTTAATACATAACTTTACTATTCTGCCCCGGTTATGTATACCATTAGGTGTCTTTAATTACATAACCCCTTTTTATCCGATTAAGTTTGTGGGCCTATATATATTAATATTACCCACCTACCCTTCAGTTGTACTTAACCCTCCCACTGATTTAATCCTATTTATTTAATGGTTAAATTTGTGGGCCTATATATATATATACATATATATATATATATATATATTAATATTACCCACCTACCCATCAATTGTACTTAACCCACCCACAATCGAACTCATTTTACTTAACCATAACTTATGTCTATCATCATACAGTCCACATGTATTAAGTTAGGTTAAGTAGTCTTTTCTTATTACCATGTCCAATTATGGTTATATTGGGCTAGAACTCTTACATTAGGCCTACAACATATGGATGCTGGATATGCCGGTCGGGTCCGGGCAGTCTTATTCCATAGTTGGGTCTAACCTCGTGTCTTAGCCCGAGTCGTATTCACACAATTAGACCTCTCACATTAGGTTCAACATTAGTGGCTGCTGGATATGCCGGTCGGGTCCGGGCAGACTTCCACCACTAATGTAACCTAACCTCGTGTCATAAGTGTTTATTAAATTTTTAGACTTTAATTTCTTAAACATTCCTCTTTTGATTAATTAAGTTAATTAATTAATCCTTTCCTTTTTATAGGTGTCAATACCTATTTTATTAACAATTTGAATTTCCTATCCATAAATGGTCATATTCAAATTATACTATTTTTACCCAATTTTATCCATGTCGTACTAGGTATTTATTTATATGTTTCCCTACTAGAATCATGTGTCCAATTTACATAATCACTATGTAAATTAAGCCTATTACAAATTCCCTTTTCCCCGTTTCTTAACTAGCGTAACCGTTTGCGTTTTTGGCGTCATCGAGGCTACAAGGTAGCCTCGCCATAACAATAAAATAAAGGGAATGACAAGGTGATCGTTTTTAGTACAATTTTTGGCATAAGCATGACAACTAGGGAAAATGACATGATAACTTCGCATATAATTATGATTTACCACATAATTAACAACTTGCATAGATTCATGATTTTGCAACATAACAACTTGCATAGGTTCATGAATTAACAACATAATTAACAACTAACATAGGTTCATGATTCACAACATAACAACTTGCATAGGTTCATGAATTAACAACATAATTAACAACTCACATAGATTCATGATTCACAACATGATTAACAACTTGCATAACATAACAACTTGCATAGTTTCATGAATAATAACTTGCATAGGTTCATGATAACAACTTGCATAGATTCATGATAACAACTTGCATAGATCCATGATAACGACTTGCGTAGATTCATGATAACAACTTGCATAGATTCATGATAACAACTTGGATAGATCCATGATAACGACTTGCATAGATTCATGATAACAACTTGCATAACTACAAACAACATATACCCAAATCATAGTTTACCACCTTTCACTTTTTACTTAAACCTAAAAGTGACTAGAACTCACAGAAAAAGACGGTCTTGAGTTCTGGGATCTGAATTCTGTAATTGATTAGCGTTCCCTTGATGTAGGAAATTTAATTGTTGTAGTTTTAGGCTTGATTTGATTTGAATTGAGTTGCTTTACTTTGCTTCTAGTTGGTGGCGGCTACTCTAGGTATTGGAGTGACAACATGACGGCTATTGTTCTAATTTTGATTTGATTTTAGCGTTTGAGTCTACACATGTTTATATAGAATTTCAATTTAATTATAGTCGTCGGATAACCCTAGAGTTAACCACAACCATTCAGTCAAGACAGGGTGACAAGTCAGCCCTAATGACTCAATAAGGAGTCAGAAAGGACTCAGCAATGAGTCACAGTATGGATCAGAACACACCAAAAAGCCCTTACAGTCTACCACCACCCCGTACCTTTGGAGCCAATCGACTCCCAAAATAATGCCAAACCCAGTAAAGCCCAAAACAAAGAAATCACAAACAAAAATGCATCCATGACTCGATAAGACCACATTACGACAAATCATGCTAAGGCTAGTCGAACCACCTATCGGGTTCATCACCGCTAAAGGTATATCAACTATCTTGGGTTCCAATCCCAACCTATCTACCAGGTCACTAGATATGAAGGAATGGGAAGCTCCGGTATCAAACAATACTTGAACAGGAACATCATAAACAGAAAGCGTACCTTGAATGATGACATTCTTTCCTTTTTCCACCGCAGTTGGGGCATTCGACGAAGAAGGAACAACATTAATAGAATATGCTTTCACAATCTGCTTCTCTTTAGGGATTTGCGGACATTTATCCTTGTGATGTCCCACTTGGCCGCAGTTGAAGCGCTTCCTATCCGTAGGCTTTGCTCGACATTCTTTAGCATAATGGCCCTTCTTGCCACAGCTAAAGCACTCAACATCTTTCTTGCTCTTCTTCTGACCATCCTTAGCTTGGTTTTGCTTCTTTTTGTTCTGAGAATTATTCTTGCCTCCACCGCTCGCTTGCGGCTATGGCCCCTCTGTAGATGCAACAACGACTGCAATCTTAGGCTTAGGATAAAGGCTCTCTGACCTCAATGCCTTCCCAACAATCGATTCAAAAGTCTCATCAATATGATTTATAAGCCTTTCTCCTAAGTACTAATCTCAGCCTTTTATGAACTTCTCATTCTTCTTCTCGGGAGTTTCAATAAGAGATAATCCATACTTCGATAAAGTATCAAACTCAACAATATACTCCGGGACTGCCCTACCATTCTGCTTAAGCTCCAAGAACTTCCTAAAAAATTCTGATTTCTGAGCAACTGGGATAAAATTATCACTGAATCCGGCCTTGAACTGATCCCAAGTAAGTTGATCCTCAGGGGTAGCTGCCTTAATAGCATTCCACCAATTCATAACCCGTCATTGCAGCTGACGGGATGTTAGCTTCCTCTTTATCGCGTCTTCGATTCCCAGATCCTCGAAGATACGCTCACAACTATCAAGCCAATCCTGAACTTCCGTAGCCGATTCCGTTCCGTGGAACGGCTTCCCACCAAGGATAGTGTAGTCCTTATATAGCATGGCGAAGTCGGGCCTAGGTGCCTGCACTGCTACACCACCACCATTTGCAGCATTAGGAGCTGCCCTCTGAACATCCCTAAGCATCTCCCTCATGAGGTCAGTGAATATCGTCTCATATCAGGAGCATTCCCATTATTAGCTCCTCTACCAGTACCCCTCGTATGTCGGCTCATCGTTCAATCTGTAAGGAGAAAACGATTAACCATCTCCTCAGTGGTGCCAATGCAGTGCGACTCCATCCTTAGATATACTAATAGTATATATATATATCTTTTGAAAACCAAAATATCATAAATATGCGCTCTCATATATGTACTATCTCTCCCTGGTGTCTTCCCTAGGTTAACTACGCAACCTAGAGCTCTGATACCAAGTGTGACGGCCCTCCCCGCACCAGCCGACATTTCCAACGAAAGTGCGCTGTGCTAATGTCCAACTAGCACGGAACAGTCGCCAAAAAAAGGAAAGAAAGGGATTTTAAACTAACAAGGAACCTGTAGAATGTCTCACTGTGCATGGGGTAAAATATAATAATAACATAACTTTGACATAAAACAGGTGAGACAGTGCATAAGCTGAATACTAAACCATTATAGCATCGGAAAATCCAAAATACAGCTTATGTTCCACATCATCATTATTACAATTTTTAAAACTGTCTCTAAAGCAAAATAAGAAAGGTACACTACTAATGCCCAAAGTAGTGACCAACAGCGACACAAGGATAATATATGTATATATCATACGTGAAGCCTCCTGCTCGTCTCCGGTACAGCTACTCGTGCATACCACCTAACCTGTCTCTAGTCTGTCCGTTTAAGAGCACCTAGAGTAATAAGAAGAGATATAAAATTCTGGGTCAGACAAAAGTCTAGTACGAGCGATAAGCAGCAAAAATAGAACAATAACAAGTATACATAACCATACCTGAACCTGAACTTGCAACCAAAGAGTTAGAACAACAGAATGTACAGTACTCTAAGGTAACACTAGCATAAGGTGTAAAGATAACGGGGAAGGGGCGTGCATGTCATAAAGATGGAAAACAATCAAGCATAGCAACCATCCTCATATCTCTCACTTGGTGAATAAAGCATACGATATCCACCGCTTTGACCACCCAAATCCTTGCTATGATCACTCTGCCCCATGGAGTCATGGAGACTCCATTGCACTGATCCATAGTCACTAGTCCTTGCTATGTCCACTCTGCCCCATGAAGTCATGATGACTCCACTGCACTGGCTCATATCCATGCTACAATCACTCTTCCCCATGAAGTAATAACTACCCCACTGCACTGATCTGTATCCTAACATCTGCCTTGGTGGTGAATCAAAGTTATGGACGTCGATAACCCCTTAGCACACGTCCCCCAGCAAAGCCCAATCATAAAGTTGACTCTTTGGTTCCCATCTGGATCCTGAGTACAAACTTCTCCTTTGGACTACCTTTGCATCTCGGGGTTTGGTCTCCTTCGGCTTCGATCTCCATTTGGTTCGTGATCATTACTTGGGTTCGGTTCGGGTATCTCTTCGGTTCGGCTCGTGGCACACCCTAGCTCAGGCTTGTGGCAACATCCAGTCTGGTTCGTGGGACACTAGTTCAGCTCATGCAAGGTCATCCGGGTCGGGTCGGCTTCCCCTATCCTGATCGGTTCGTGGCATACACTCCGGGTCGGGTCGAGCTCCTCCACCAGTTCGGGTCGTGGTATCCCTCCTTCAGCAGTTCGGATCATGAGCTCCAAGGTCCTGGTCAGTTAAGTTCATGCTTCCTCTTCGTGGAGAACATCCGGGTCGGGGTCTTCCTGTGCGAGCATTTCGGTTCGGTTCGTGAAGGTGTTCCACGACCCCATAGGGCGATCTGATCTGATCCCCTTTTTCCTGCACTGTTAACTTTTCCAGCGACTGTTTTACGCCATACGATGGCGTTTTCGACCACTCTAAATTTTCTAAACATTCACCAAGCATACCATACAGTCATAGCAACATATGAAATCAACCACAAACACTAAAACAACAATTTTAGCATGTCAATATAGATCAAACATACCAAAACCTATGTTTTTCCCTTAATCCCCCTTAATCATGTTTAAGCATACAATTAGCAAAACTTATCCAAATTAGCCCAAATTTCTATCAGAGCCCTAAAATAATATTTTAGAATTTTACAAATTTTTCTGGATTTTTCTGAGTTATAATTTCTCTAATTAACACTAATCACCCCTAATTAGACATAACTAGTGAAAAACAATGCAAAACACTCACCTTGGCCACAAACAAAACTTAGATTTTAAACTATCTCTGATTTGGGGTGTTTTCCTATGCAACACAGCAGCTCCAACTCTGATTTGGCGCTATTTCTCCTTGATTTGACGTAGATTAACTTAATCCTTGATTAGAGAGCGATTTGGGATGAAATTCGAAGGTGGGGGCAGTGGCTAGGATTAGAGAAATGATTTAGGCGGCTGAGAAAATGAAAATAGATCATTTCCTAACCGATTTCAGCCTCCCACAACCCTGTTCCCGAAATGGGTTAGGGGCCTAGCTGCTAATCACCCTAATTAGGCCCGGTAAAGCTGTTTTTCACCTTCTAAACCTTATTTCAGCCATATCTCCCAAATGATGAGTCCGTTTGGCTAATGTGACCCCTCTATGGAGAGTTAAACCCTCATCCAAACCTAATGGAAGTGGTTTCAAGTCAAAACTCCTTACCAATCAAAAGTTATGGCCAAAACAAGATCAGCTAGGGGTAAAACGGTCACTTAAAAATCGACGTAAATCGTGAACATGGGAAATGACCCTAATAGTCGTCTCCCAAAGTTACACGACTATACGACTTCATATGAAAAAGAAATAAATATTCTACGATCCTCCGTTGCGTAGAATGCAGGTCGTTACATTAAATGTTTATATCTAAAAATAACATGAACTCACAGATACTAGATCTAAAGAACATAGAATAACAAGTAGATGTTGCAGAAGAAATTCTTGAATGCGTATAAGCTGTTGTTGAAGGAAGTAGGCTAATTCAATCCAAGCTAGGGCAAACATCTCGTTGTCTCCATTGTTTTTTATGTGTAAAAATAGTAGAAATGAGGTCATATATATAGCCTACTACCAACGAACCAAGCCACAAAACAAGTCCACATCCAGCTAAAAGAATTCACTCAGATCTGCATTTGGTCGACCCAGCACCCCTGGGTCGACCCATTCGGGTCTTGGGTCGACCCCCAAAGGGTCGATTCCCTCCTACTTTCCCTGCTTCGCTGTTTTGAATTTTTTTGAATATTCTGACCTGGTTTGTATATGCATAATTTGTATACAGACTTCTAAGCTTAATAACTTTCTCATATGATGTTCGTTTTATGCAAACTCGGATTTTGTCTTAGGCAGAATTCCGAGACGAACGCAATGGTATAGTCCATTTTACTTAATTCCCAATATTTAATTAAGTATTCTTTAGTTTATGGTTATAGTGTTCTTTAAAATTACGGGGTGTTACAACCTACACATTTGATCCTAATCAAGAATTTAAAAAGGAATCCTTGGACCTAATACAAGGATTAAGAGATGAGGCCACAATTAGAATGGCTGAATATCAAAGGAAGATCACAAGGTACTGCAAATCGAGGGTTAAAACTAAAGCCTTCGTGAAAGGAGATTTGGTCTTACGAAGGATAATGGCCAACACAAAGAACCCGTCAGATAGGCCACTTGGCCCAAATTATGAAGGACCCTTAATCATTAATCAAGAAATCATACCTAGGACGTATCGACTATGCAAACCAAATGGTGATCTCATTCCAAGAACATGTAACTCAGAACATTTAAGGCCATACTTCTCAATGATAAATGAATAAAGGAAGGTCTTCTCTAAGAGTACTCATAAAACTATGGCTATGAAACCCTCTCAAAGTTCAAAGTAACCCAAGATAGGTCAAACCACAAACGGATGAAATCCCTTGTCACCGCTGAGTTGGCTAGGGCAAGACACCCCTCAGAGGAGGGTGATGTGCAAGCCTTTCTCCACGCCCAAGTCAGAAAGGGCCAGGTTGAAGTGTCAAAAGTGTAAGCCTCCGATCCACACCAGAAACGATCAGGACGGAGCATCTATTTAGCAAGCCTTGCCTCTGCTCGTAGAAGAGTATGCCCTGCCTCTTCTTTGAACTAAGAACGTCCTACATCTGCTCGTAGAAGAGCACGTCCTACCTCTTCTTTTTTTCTACGTTACTCGCAGAAGGGGATGCAAACCCTTATCGTCTCCTACACTGGTCGGGATAAGGCACCCCTTGGAGGGGTGGAGTGTAAGCCTTTATCACCGCTTACGATGGCCAGGGTAGAGCAAGGGAAGAGTAAGCCTTAGTTCCGCGTCTACGATGGCCCGGTGTAAGCATCTAAGACCTTAACATCGCCTATAATGGTCAGGATAAGATGCCTCTGGGAGGGAGGTCGGGTAAGACCTTGGGCCTTGCATGTGGATAAGCTAGCCAAGCGCACTAGATGCACGGGCTAAGAGAGTGACCAACGAAGCACGTACATCCTCTGCTTCCTTAAAATTCAAACATAAGGGGGTAACCTCTATTAATACCAGAAGTGGATTTCTGGTCTTTAATCTTTAATCCCTGAATAAGGTTGGTTCAGGACATCTGTTAATACCAGAAGTGGATTTCTGGTCTTCAATCTTTAATTCCCGAATAAGGGTTGGTTCGAGACTTCTATTAATACTAGAAGTGGATTTTTGGTCTTTATTATTTAATTCCTGAATAAGTGTTAGTTCGGGACTTCTATTAATAACATATGTGGATTTCTAGTCTGCAATCATTAAATTCAGAATAAGGGTTGGTTCAGGACTTCTATTAATACCAGAATTGGATTTCTGGTCTTCAATCTTTAATCTCGAAATAAGGGTTGGTTAGGGAATTCTATTAATACCAGAAGTAGATTTCTGGTCTTCAATCTTTAATTCCCGAATAAGGGTTAATTCAGGACTTTTGTTAATACAAAAAGTGGAATACTGGTCTTCAATCTTTAATTCTCGAATGAGGGTTCGTTCTGGACTTCTATTAATACCAGAAGTGGATTTCTAGTCTTCAATCTTTAATCCTTGAATAAGGGTTGGTTCGGGACTTCTATTAATACCAGAAGTGGATTTCTGGTCTTCAATCGTTAATTCCCGAATAAGGGTTGGTTCGGGAGTGGATTTCTGGTCTTCAATCTTTAATCCCTTAATAATGGTTGGTTTGGAATTCTATTAATACCAGATGTGGATTTCTGGTCTTCAATCTTTAATTCTCGAATAAGGGTTAGTTTAGGTCATCTGTTATTACTAGAAGCGGAATTTTGGTCTTCTACCTTAATACCCGAATTTGGTTTAGTCCAGGAATCCTACCAATACCAGAAGTGGGCTTCTACTCTTCAATCTTTAGTACCAAAATAGGGGTTGGACCAGGGCTTCCCTTTATTTCTGAAAAGAGAAGTATGACTTTACATTATAATCCCTGAATATGGATCGTTTAGACTTCCATTCTATATCCAGTAACCCACCGTAAAGATGGTGTTATGAACATCTCATTGTGGAATTTGATATCAATGATAAAGTCTTTTCACGCTTGACAAACAGGAAGTTTCCTAACCTCTCTTCTTTATTTTCCAATAGAATATAAAGCATAAATGAACATGGAACCATAGATATAGGTCTAATATATTATTAAGGATCAATCCCGAACAACGCCTCTTCTAACACATATGCGACTAACTATAAAAACATGTGAAGACTAATGAAAAATATCAATTGTTGAAATTCATATAGAGAAAATGCAGGGAAGATCCAGGAAGGACGTTTGACATGAAAAGTCGAAAATAGCCCTTCCTTTGGGGGGAAAATGTTACTATCAAAAATTAACACTGAGACAGGCTAATGGTGAAGGGGTAACGGACCATTATGAGCATAGAAGAGTAATCCGTTAGCAAAGGCTTGGTGCAGGATAAAGCTGAACGCATAAGGGAAGCATTAATAACAATGAGCAGCCAACATCGTCATCATCAAGGAGACCTTAGATCCAACATAAAGAAAGAGTACTGGTAGGGTAATTCCAGCATGAAAATTAGCTAACGAGAGTACATTTCCGAAGGCATGTCACTTAAAACCGGAAGTAGATGAAAAGGATGAATAAAAGCCTACAACTCGAAACCAAGAAGGACGAAATGGATATAAGTATTAACTTTCTTAAAGCCGATACAAAAGTGATGAAAAGCATGAGAAGCAAAAAAGATCTGAAAGAAGAACCATCCGGAAGTAGCCATCGGAAACAAAGGTTGGTGATCATAGAGAGACAATTCACAAAATTGACAAATAATTCCCCGGAAGCACCCTCTCCAAAAGGTCAAGTCCCTCTTCGGAAACTTATCGAGAGCGATTCAAAGCTTCTGAGAAGAAGAGCTATCTACATTGATTTTCTCATTGTTGATACCGAAAGGGATGATAGAACCCAAAGCATGAATATTCGAAGGCCAAAAATAGACATCATGTAGACCTAAAGACAAAACCAAGAGCTTATAAATGGAAGCCGAAAGCCTATCTCAAAGTCGTCCATACCGACAAACTTGGTATCGATACAAAAGGAAAGAAAAAACATCAAAGAGCCGAGAACCGAGACCGGCACCCTAAAAACAATGTTATATCCATCAATAATGCCACATGAGCGATCGAGAGCTAAGGCAACTTGGACCGAAAGAGGAAAAGCGGCCGATACGTAGCTGTGGAACCTAGAAAAGTGCTTCTGCTGGCCCAATGACAAAAGGGGCCCCAATTTGCTATAAATACGACCCTAGGGGTCTCATTTTTAGGACCATATTTTCATTTCTCAATCTTGTACTCTTTTATTCAATAGAAAACCTTAATCTCTCAATCAAATCCGGTATTACTTCAATTCTTGTAATATATCCACAATAAATAAAAAGGAGAAGTCCGGGACTTAAACTTTTCCTGATTCGATAATCATATTGTGTTTGTTATGATTATACAGGTAGTTAAAGCTATCCTTTCTTGTGAAGGGTTTAATCACAATCATTTCGAAAGAGGAAAGGTCTTGGGTAAAACTGAGGAATCTCCCCTTTCGAACCTTCAAACATGTGACTTAACTCTTCCATAGTAAGCCTAATGTAGCATAACCATGGAAAGGAACTCGTTATAACCTTACGGCTTGATAATTAACACAACCAAGGCTTTCTTTAGGGCCAGGTCGATATGAAAATTTTGTGTAAGTCGTTAAGTTTATGGCATGTTAACAACCCGGTCGTTGTGATACATTAGCATGTTTTCTTCTCACATAATGCATATTATTTTATCTTGGGTTTTAAGGTAATTATTGAACGAAGTTATCAAACTCTTTTAACCCGTGATGCCCTTCTCCCAAGGTTATCATAAATCTGTAGTCTCTAAGTGTGACACTCGCCCTTGAGGGAAGAGTAACTAATCTTCGGACTTAAGGTCATGGTGCCTAGGAAATGGTGGAGATCGTTAAGATTTTCGTTACTATGTTGCATTTCAACGACCTTGAGGCCAACCGTCTCTTAAGCTCCAACACATATTCATTGTAAAACCTAGTTTGGGTGTAGATGAAAAATATCGTTAGCAGTCTCCTTTATACAGCTTAATTGGTACAACTACAAATCTTCCCTTTTCTCCCTTTCCATTCAAAAATAAAATAAAAAAGCCAAGTGGCTTGCCAAATAGGCTCATAAATCTCATATTCAATTTAAATACATACCTCTTTCTCAAGCATTCAACCTATTTTCTTTACTCACTTCATTCCATACATGTTCAAATATCTATTCATTAATTCCAAAATTTATTCCAACTCAAATCAAGTTGTTTTAACTCGATTCGCTAATTCATTCTTTAATTAGCTCTTTTGGTTATTTCACTTTTTATTTGAACATATCACATTCATATATATTTTTAATTTACTTATAAACCAATCGAATTCCATTTTCAATTCAAGTTTCGTATTTGATTTTGAATATGAATTAACAAATCCCATTCACTTATTCAAAGTCAAATTCAATCCAAAATCATTTAACTAATTATTCTTCTAATTAGTTAATTTTATTCAATAATTAAAAATCTATTTTTTGTTTCAAAAATCAGTTCATCACTCCACTTGAGTTCATATTTATTTTATAACTCAAGTCTAGATTTTACTAACAGAAATCCGAATTTTTTTCGCTTAAAATTCTTTTATTTTATTTAATATACCGTTATGGTTTATAAACGATTATAGTGCTATTTTTCTAAAAAATTGCTTTTGATATAACTCAAAATCTATAATACAAAATTTGTAGTTTTCTCTTCCATTAGAAAACTGTTATTCAATAGGTCCTGACTTGTTTCAAAGAATTCCGACTTATATTGAGTTCTAAATACTCAATTGAAGTTGAAAATGTAAAACTAAAAACTACCGCGCAGCGGTGAGTTCGTATTAATTATATTTAAATATAAACATTTAAACTTCGTTTATTAATAAATTTCAATCTCATTCTTTAATATTTAAATATAAATTAAACCGGTTTTCTAAATCTTACTTAGAATTTTTTATTATCCTACATCATTAATTACTTCATTCAAAATTCATAATTTAGTTGTAGATTCATTTACAAACTCAACTTTTATATTAAATTCAAATTCCTCTGGAAATAAGTTATTTTATAAAATTCGATATAAGTGAATTCCAATTTTTAATCACTTGGATTACCTCAATTCTGTTTATATTCCAAACTCCAGAATAAAATTTATCGTTCCCTTTTCAAAATGATTTCCTATTCCCTTTTTAAATTCATACTTGAATTTACAGTTCCAAATTATCCAAATGATAATTACGTCATTACATTTGTAAATATCTTTTATAAATTACTTTCCTTGATTTATATATTAAACAAGCTTCCATTTCAAAGCCATATGAAACCCAATTCCTATTTTTGAATATTCTATTTATTATAACTTATATATGGCTACAAACGTAGAATCTATTTATATTAAATTTTTAAATCATAGTTTATATTTTATACAATTCCTATATTTTCTTTAGGAATAATTTATTTTTATAAAAGTCAACATTGTTTAATTACATTTATAAATCCATACGGATTTATCTTATTAAATATTACATTTCGAATATCGGAATAAATTTCATCGTTTCCTTTTTGAAACGATTCCAAATTCTCTTTTAAAATTTATACTTGAATTTAAATATCTAAATTATCTAATGATAAATTTCTACTTTCCTTTTATAACGTCGTTTATAAATTCAAGTACTTGTTTTACATATTAAAACAAGTTTATATTTCAAAAATCCATTTGAAATTCAATTTCTACTTAGGAAAATAAATTTCCCTTTTTAAATTCACATTTGAATTTACATTCCCAAATTATCCAATGATGATTATTTCCCTTCATTTATAAACATCTTTTATAAATTTAACTATTTGTTTTTATTATTAAAACAAGTAAATATTTCCTAACTCATTAGAAATTCAAATTCTATTTAGAAGAATAAATTTACCATTTATATCTCAAAATTCTTTTCATGATTTTTTAAAATATCAAAATATATAGGGCCGGCCATATACAAACATCCAAAACATCCAACAATCAATCATAGGTTATTTGTCACATCATATAACATTATATATGAAAAACAACAATTAAATTATTGTGGAATCTAGTTAGATCCCTCCAACCTATTTTCCTTGCAACCACAGTTATAGACAATATAAAAAAACACATCATGCTTCAAGGTAGGATATCGCGGTATAGAAGGTCATCCATTATATATATTATGGGGCACATAGGGTGTCATCTGTTAATAGTTTTGCGGGAAATATCAATATCCAACCACCAAGCCTAAATATAACTAATATATATATAATAGCCACAATTCATCAACAATTATTCAATGCATCCAAAAAGTCAGCAAACAGCATATAAAAATTATTTAAAATAAAAATTAGTTTATAATAAAAATATAAACGAATCCTGAGAGTGAGTTTACTAACCTTAATTTTTATTTTGCCAAATACCCCTTTTAATTCCATATCATTGCATCTACGAATCTGTCCTTGCTGTCTCGAATGAGTATATACCTATGATTATTTATTCTTATTTAACGATTAAGCTATTACTAATTTAACTTACTACTAAGATGATTAAATAAATTATTCTACATATATTTAAATTTTTTTAAAAACATATACCTTACAGCTACTACATTCACTTGACAAAATCCACAAAGCATATCCCCGAGCAACTCCAAATATTGCAGTAAGCCCCTAAAATTACGGCCACCCAACTTCGACAATTCATAGAACACTTTACAATTAATGCACTGATCCTTTTCTATCACCTCCAGCTACTGCCTTGCTTCAAACTACATTGCCTTGAAACCCAGACACTTTTCAATCACAACCATTTCTATCACCTGAGCTCCACCATCGTAAATTCAACAGACTGAACTCTCCTAACATCCAACTCCCTCAATATGCACCCAAGATTATCTATCACTATTCGAACTCCACTGTATATTGAACTAATACTAACGTCGCCTCTTCCCTGAATCACACCTTCCTCCAACCGTACCTCTATACCAGGGTCAGCCCTTCCTAGAGATCGTTGCACCCCACAACACCTACGACCTTCAAATCACGTCATTGTGCCCCTTCCCCTAATCGCGAGCATTCTAGTCGATGTCCCGCTTTAGGCAACTCTTCGATTTAGGTTTTCAATTTGATTCCCTTTTTATATTCAGCGGTATTGATTTTTATTTTTAGCAAAAGATCAAAAATGAAAGAATAAAGGAGGGTGTATGGATTTAATTTGAAGCTTCAATTGTTGTGAAGCTTTTCAATTTGCAAGTAATATGGAGGAGGAGTAGAATTTTTATTTATCTGAAGCTTACATTTGGTTTTCAAAAGAAAGAAACGGAGAAGGGGTATATGCCATTATATATAAGGAGAGAAGGAACATTTCGTATGCGGAAATTAAATGAATGTCTTCTAAAGTACACACATCTTTAATTCTAATTGGATTTGTTTTTAATTCGATTTGAATACATTTTGATTTATAATAGAGTTGACTTGATTTTGAGCTTATCCATAAATTTTATTTTTGTAATATCCTTACGAAACTTATGCCTGAAGTTTCATGTTCAAAGAACCACATACGAGCTCCAATCGCATTGGCACAATATTATGGTTTGACATTCCGGACCCAATAAAATTAGTTTTATCATAAACCGAGGTCGTTTGAAAAATTACTATTCTTAAGTTCCATATTATCGATATAATATAATTTAAATTCAAAATAATCAACTTTTGGATAATAAATTATTATTAGCATTTATATTCAAATAGAATTTATATTGATCATTTGAATCATTTCGATTCAGTTTTTACTTCAAATT